>OY037018.1:6144523-7344523 GCA_955831195.1 Pilophorus perplexus
TGTTTTCTAAAAAAAAAACAGTATACAATGTATACTGTATTTTTTTTTAGAAGTATATCATACTGTATGTCATACTGTATGTCATACAGTATGTCATACTGTCACAGAATTAATTTTTAGACAATTAACCTATATCAAAGAAGTTTGCTGGTTTTTTCTTTGCAATCGATTGATTGAACCGATTTTAATCCGAAAATCGATTTTTTGCGAAATCGATTTAGTTTGAGTGGTTTATTTTCTGTCTTCATTATTACCTATCTCTCCTAGTTTTGCACCTATTTACACAACAGACCTACGAAAAGGGTAACGATTTTCAATTTTATTGAAAACCACATCAACATTGAAGGGAGAACCTACCGAAGGGCAATCATTAATGTTTAGTCGAGGAGTCCCGCTTTTACTAAATGCGTACCGCGTTTATGCATGAAGAATCCCTTGTGATGATATTGTGTGGGTCCTCTGTACCTATCTTAAGTTCAAAATGTCATTTGATTGCTCTTATCGTGGCTTGCGATTTATCAGAGACTGGCCAAGAGCCACCAAGCTTGGATTTTTGGACTTCCTACAGCTGGTTCAGCTTGTCTACCTCCTGACTGACAGCTGGTGAGAGACTGGTTAATGCCCACCTAGCTTTGTTTTGGGATCTCCAGGAGCTGATTCAGCTTGGCTAACTCCTGCCACCTGGCAAGGGTGTTGGCAGGAACTGGCTGTCAGCCGCCACCAAGCTCTGATTTCTGGATTTCCAGCACCTGCTTCAACTTGTCTACCTACCTCATGACCCACAGCATGGCAAGTTGCAGGGACTCGATAAGTACCAGAGCGTCCACAGCCTATTCCTGGTATGGGACGACTCCTCACGGACAATCCAGCGGAAGGTGTGGGACTCTTTGTGCATATCCCGTCAAGTCAATAGGGGACTAGCGAAAAGGGGGGGGGGACTTGAGTGCGGTAGGTACCCTCCACTCCTGTGACGCAACTTTCCTGAAGGGGAAGTTAGCGGATGGGACAGCCATAATGACGTGTTGAAGTTTTGTATTGGACTCGAGTGCAGCTCATCAGGTTCATAATGTGAGCCAACTGTTTGCTCGGCGGACACGTTTCACGGGGCAGAAGTGATAAGCTGAGCCGTTTCGAGAGAAATACAAGGGAAAAAGGAAATGGAAGTTAAATACGAGGCAGATGAGTCACAAACGGCTGTGAAGGGATTGAAGGGCGGCTGTAAGAGCAGATGCCTTCGGACTCTCAAGAACCTTGCTGGCATGTGTTCACCTTTGAGGAGGACGTCAGTTTGAAACCGTCGACATTTCGGCTAGAAGGTGTTGTCGTCAATTCCAAATGCCATCTTTCCTTCAAAAATGTTAATTTTAATGTTTTTGTTTGTTATGTTAATTTTTCACCACTAAAGCATCACGACGGATTTTTCCTTTGGCATCTATAACAAGTCCGTGCCCCGTTCGTCAGGCCCCCCCTCGGTGATCATCTGATAGCCACGCGAGCCCTTTTAATGTAATTAACCTACAGAAGTGGTGGCAGCCCATATGGGAACAGACTGACAGAATGTTGGTCATCTTATCACGTGACATACCGTGCGCTCTGTTAAGTCAGCGGGTGATGTGACGCGTGGCTCCCAAACTCTCTTTCGAGTTCCTGAAATGATCGTGGGATTTGAGAAGTCACGAGTCGGTCAATTTATCGTGGAATTCGTGAGCGGAAAAATAATTTTAATAAAAATAAGAATAAATAATAAAATAATAATTTAAAAATATAATAATGAAAAATTTATAAAAATTAATAACAAATTAAACAAAAAGGTATACTTATAAATTTAACTATAATAAAGCAATAATAAATTAAATTAATAAATAGTTTTAAAAAACTCGGTCCTTTGGGCCTCGCCAGAGGACAAGTCCCCTGGACCCCCAGATGCTTTTTGCTAAGAGCCTTCGGCTGAAATTAAAGAAGCATGGAACACGCTTTATTAACCCTGGGATTGAAAACTAACAGCCCGAACTAGTGGCCTAACGGTAAGACAAGTGAGGATGCCAAACTAGTGGACTAACGTAAAACAGATGATGAAGACGCCGAACTACTAACTTTTTTATTTATTTGTTGTTATGGGTCTGAACAACCTAATGTCAAAAATGTGAGGGAAAGTTTTGCGGCCAACAAAACCTCATTTTTGTGTGACATTTTCCACTTGATCTCCTATAACTCGAAACCTAAGCGTCGCAGAGAAAACTTTCCAGATACAAAGTTGAAGGGCATGAAATTCTGCGTCGAATGACACATCGGAATCGGTTCAGCCGTTTAGCCACAATAAAGCGTAAAAAAAGGAAATTGTTTCCAACTTGGCTGAAAAATGGTCTTCGCTCATGTTTCAACCCTTGTAATTTGTGAACAGCTAATCCGTATGAATTAGTTCAAAATTTATGTTGCAGAGCATCAAATTGCGAGTTGAGAGAGCAAGAAAAGGGTTTTAGGCCGCCGAAATTTCTCCCGGCAAAAATTGTGCTACTATTTTTGATTGAGCTAACTGCCAAAAAATGTCGACCCAAAACGACGAAAATGCGACCCAAAAGGAGCGGAAAAACGGTTGACGGCCAACTTAAATCATGTTATAATATGGCCTCTAAGAAGGCAATTGACGCTTGACACGATGAGATTTAGTATTGATTAAAATCAAATGAAGCATGTTCGATGTCCGTCCAATGTTTAGCCGTTAGGCTCAAGGTGACAGCAGATTTTGTTGTTGTTCAGACCGATAACAACAATTTAAAAACAAAATTTCTCCATCATTTCTTGCCCCCTTCAATCCACTGGTGACTAGCCTACAAGGAGTTATCAGTAGTGTCAAACTGGTTTTCAGTGGTGTTGAACCAGTTTTAAAGCGTACGGGAACCTGCAGGTAGTTACAAATCCTTTTCTGGTGGTAGAGGAGAATTCGTCACTCTCCTTATCGCCAATATTATTGGGTTGGGCCTTTAGACCAAGAACTTAGAACTGATTCTCATTGGTATACCAACTTGCCTTGTATACAAGGCAAGTTTTAATGGGATTGAAACTGGTTTTCAGCTGTGAGGCGCTAATAACCAGTTCTAGAGAACTAAAACCGGGTGCTTAAAACCAGATTTAGAGGACTGTTTTGTGGGCCTTATCATTTTCTTCTTTTTTTTTTATATGAGACGCCTGCCTGCGAACGTCTCAAGTTTCTGAACTGGTTGTGGGATCCGGTTTAAACCGCAGGAATCGTTACTCGCTCAACAGTGTGATTTCCCGACTACCTTCTGTCTGGTGTCGGCTCCCTTAAATGAGTATCGAATATTCCGTCGGCATTGTTATGCTTTGTCGAGGACTTGGGGAAACGGATTCTGCAGAGCCTGAGGGGAAGTCGATAGATAGCACGAGCCGGGGGGGGGGGGGGGGGGGAGGGGGATTTCCCAGTTCGGGGAAAACGGGTGACGGAGCGAAGGACGTTATTGGCAGATTGTGAAACGGAGAAGGAATTGTCGGAGGGAGGTTGGGAAGGGCGGTGGTGGGGGGAAATTGGAGAAACGACAAGACGCTCGAAGGGTGGACTTTGATGAGGGGGTAGCGCCCCTAGGAGGAGGGGGGATTGATTTCTCTCGGTTACTCAGGGATTTCCATTCCAACTAGAACATTGGAGGATTTTAGGAACCAAGGCCAAAATTACTGTAATAAGGCGCGGGGGAACAAAAAACGCAGGGGACGAAAAAAAAAACGCTGCAAATTTTACACAAGGGTTTATTATTCTGTGATATAGGTTACTTGTACAGACATTTAATTCTGTCAATAAAAAAAAATTTAAAAAATTTTTTTTTGGATTTTTATATTTCAAAAAAAAATTTTTGGGGGGATTTTTTTTTCAAAAATGTGTTTTTCAAAAATTCTTTAATTTTTACTCGAAAAATATTTAACTTCTTGGGATCCTTCAAAAATCCCATTTTTAGCCCCATGAAAGCCCTATAGAACGCCACAGTGAAATCGGATCGTTCCGGGACCCCCAAAAATGGATTCTACGTCCAAAAATACTTCGAAAACGACACCTAACTCGATCCCATAGCTAAAATCCTTCAAAACACCCCTCCTGTAGCCCCATTTTAGCCCCATAGCGCCCCACGGGTTTGGGCGATCGGACTGAAAACCTTGCGGGCACAACTAGATGGTAAACCAAGTATTTTGCCAAAATTTAAGATTTTTTAAAAAATTCCTACTGCCCAAAACGGCCCGGACGGCGGACGGCGTACGGCGGACGGCGGACGGACATTTCGGATTTTGAATGTAGACCTCTTGAAACGGATAATGTCAAATTTTGAGGCCGATCGGAGTCGTCGACCCGCGTCGCGAAAACATAGGTGTATTATTCCAAGAATAATAAACCAAAACAGGAGGGCGCGTGTCATTGAAGGCTAAGTATAGGGTAGCCAAGCCTACTATATAACGTAGTATTCTACTATATTTTAGGTCTGAACTACTATAATATACTATATTATACTTGGTACTGACTTAAAGATCAAATAGTCGGAATTTAAAACAAGCCATCAATTGAATTGAATAGATGAGCGCAACCTTTCTGTTACTACGAAATATTACTGGTCTTTATTGAAACCAAAACCGTAACTAAGAATTCGTAACTTGACAATTCGTTGACGATTCGCCATCTTCGCGGGATCGGACGAATCGTCGACGACGGAGGTGATTTTGATAGCCTATAACCACCCCCAGAACTCGCTGATCACAATGAGACCACCCTCATGAAAATCTGTTCAGCCGTTCTGGCGTGATGCTGTGAAACACACAAAAAAAAAAAAAAAAAAAAAAAAAAACATGTCGAAGAGATGAGCGCACCTTTCCATTTTTTGAGGGAAAGGTTGCGCTAAAAAGATTCAGTCCCGGTTTGGATTTAATGTAATGTTGTTCTATATTTGAAACACTGCAAATTTTACATGAGGGTTTATTATTCTTTGACTAGCAGGAATGCCCGTTGTTTAGAATACAACGGGCGCTAGAATGAGGACACCCGTGGCAACCCGTCAACTTAATTTTTCATAGTAACAACGCTTGTTGGTTTCTCGTAGTGAAGTATCAAATTCCCGTCATCAACAATTATATGCAGCCCATAGCAACAACCCATCAACTAAAAATGAAATTACCTAGTACAGGTACCTAGTAATAGGTCTATTAAACAAATCGAAGGCTCGCAAAAAATACTCTTACCCACCTCCCGACGATCTTGGAATAACTTTCGAACGGGTTATCGCACAGAAATCGTTTTGTACTCGTTGACATCAGAGTGAAAAGCTTGTTTTAACAGACGTAGTTTCGTTGTAAACCGACGACAAAAGTTGTACCGGGTTTGGGAGTTACGAATATTTTCCTAGCGATCCCTAGTAACGACGCTATTTGACCCGTCTCCCGTCGCGAAGGAAAGCTCCGTTCGCGATGAAAGAAGACCTCGAACGACATCTACTATAGCCTATAACATGATCCGGAACTTTGCGATCATTTTGCAAAAAATCGCATCAAAATCAAGCCGTTCGGGCGTGATTCGGGCCACAGACAGACAGACAAGCACACATACTCTTCTCTTTTATATATAGAGAGATATAGGTTACTTGTGCAAAAATATTTTGAACAAAAAAAGAAAAAGTTGGACCTCGAAAAATGGATTCTGCGTCCAAAATTACTCGGAAAATATTTGATCTCCTGGGATCCCTCAAAAATCCCATTCGTAGCCCAATGACAGCCCAATAGGTCACCACGGTGAAATCGAATCGTTCTGGGACCCCCAGAAATGGATTGCACGTACAAAAATACTTAAAAAACGACACCCAACTTGACCCCATAGCCGAAACCCAAAAAACTAAAAGCCCACCTGTAGCCCATTGATAATTTTTAAAATGATCGATACCTACGATGTGTACGTATGTAGGTATGTATTTCGAAGTATCGTACATCCACATCGTGGATTTCCACCGTTTGGGAAGCAGCATCGCGCAGTTGACAAGTACAGTACCGGGTCGGCAGGTACCTAATAACAAGATGACAATAGTACGAGCAAACATCCCCTAACGAGTCAACCCCAGCCAATAGGGGTTTCCCCCGCGGGGTGTTTGCTTTCAATTCAAACGGAGCCGGAGATATTCGCCTTATGGCGGCCATTGTCTGTCCCGGCGAGATCTCCTTCGACATAAGGTGGGGTCGTTTAGTCAAAGCGTACTATGCGCGAAGTTCCGAAAACAATGATCAACGTGGACGGTTAACTTTGAAAAGGGAAGTCGAGCTACAAGTTGTTTTGGCTGAAACCGATGCGTATGTTGGCAGAAGCCGTTCCATTTGATTTTACACCCCAAACGCCCTAATTTCCCATTTGATGATCCTGGCGAACCATCCACTAGCTTCGCCTATTCGCGTTCCATACTCTACCTGACGGGGGAATTCCTGCTGAGAGGAGACCCGAAGCAGAAAGCGGGTAAGTTAATGGAATACGTAAATCACAAACGGCTTGTGTACCCAACCAAGCGATTATGGGGGCTAAACCTCCGCTCGGTGTAGACGTCGTAGATCATCGTGTTAGTGTGCGGCGTTGGCAACCCTGCGTGGTGGATCTGCTAGTGATAACAGGCTGTGTAACCCCTTCGGGTTCCGGACCGCAGACCCTATCGACTGTAGCCGGGTCTTCCCGCTCACGTCATCACAACTAATATGCTGGGAGTCTTCGTGTCTGGGAATTTCGAAAAGTGCCAATAGGGTGGAAGGATTTCGGCAAAAACCAATTTTTTCTCACAGTTCGGGACCTAATAGCAAGATAGCCTCACAGATCATAGCCTTTTCACCGAAGAAAATTGCTTTCAAAAGGTGAACAATAAAAACGCTACAAATTTTACACAAGGTTTTATTATTAGGTGAGTTCGCAGAGTAATTCTAAAAATTCTGAAACGTATGGCCATTTGCAAGGGCCGTGAGTGGGGGTGCCTCGCCTTCCAGGAATTAAACACTCAAGTTATGATGCTCTGCGAACGCAGAACTCGTTCAGAATCGATTCCGGCAGTGCTGCTGTTTTCTTTAGAACTTCCAGAACTGAATCTGACTGTCTCCTCGAATGTGGAAAGTCACGCATGTATGCTTATACGCAATTCATTTCCTTCTGACATCTCTAGTAGGTAACTTCGCAGGGACTACTTTTTCGTTTGCAGAGGACCAAACGTTCTAAAAGAGGAGGGGAGAGTATAATGGGCCCGGGAACCAACCGTCGACTAATACTTTTTTCTGAAAGAACTTCATAATTTGAAGGCATAGCAGTGAGTTTTGGGCTCCTACGGTGTAATACAAATTTCCAGGGCACTGTCGAAAATTTCAACTTTGCATCTGGAGGGAAAAGTGGCGCTACTCTCTCATTGGCTGCTACACGGCCGCCATTTCCGCCGTCACCTCCGGCAGATTCCCGTCGGTCCCTTCTTATGCTAGCGCACTCTGGCGGATTAGTAAAAGTGCCACCGCGGGAAAATTCAAAACGCCAAATATTCACTAGTGATTTCCTCTGCTCAGACACATAATTTCTCAGTGCTAACTGTACTGAGTACTTTGTTCATTACTAGTTCAACTATGTTCGGTTTCCCATTTCTTTGACCTAGTTCCTTGGCCCATTCTGGGAAGCATTCGAGTTCTGATTCGATTCCGAACAGCCAGAACTTACTCTGCGAACTCACCTACTCAGTTTGATTTAGGTTAATCAGACAAAAATTAATTCTGTAAAATGAGAAAAATTTCGCTCTGTATAGCTAGCAATTAGGTAATTCATCGCCATACCTACCTACCATTTTTTTCAGCAGGAAAATTAGTTTCTAAAACTCCCTTATTTTCTCGATTTGCCTAACATTCAAACTTGTGGAAGCTCCTATTGTAGACGCTCTCGTACACGAACTACCACTCGTTTTCCTACACATCATTCCCGCCATCTCACTTTCCTTGCCATTCAACAGTTTGCAAATATTGGACAGTTTGCATAGTGGACTGATTTCTGAGACAAATATGAAGTATTACGCGAAAAGACACGACATAAAATCAACTTTGATAACTCCATACTCAAAATATTCAAAAACCCGTGGCTCAGTTGTAAGTCGACAATGTTCCCAACAAAATAAAACCAAAAACTTTGCTCTCACCGAAGTGCGACTCGCTCCCCCCGCCAGTACTAGAAGAGAGTGGGGAAATTGTTCAGATTCCCCGCACGACCCTAAAATACATGGTATATATAGATATGTATATATATATCCATGTCAAAAACTGGATCTCAGTGAGCAGAAACCTGTTTAGGCCAAAAACCGGTTTAGCGAGTAGGTTCGTGGTGAGCAGAAACCGGTGTTTAGACGACGGAAACTGGTTAGTAACAAGCAGATTCCTCGTAACGATCCGTTGGTAGGGGTCTCGGACGGGTTATCCCACTGAGGTGTTGTTTTCGTTTCAGACGTTGATTTATGGAGTGGCCCGATCTTTGAGCCGGGTCTTCCGTTGAATTCCACGGCCTGGACAGGATGTTTGTGATTACCCTCGGTACATGTTCAATTGTTGCGCCAGTGGAACTTCGTGAAAAAAAAGTAAATTCCATTGTGTCACCTCGACTTGGGGTGAAAAAAAACGGCGGGTTTCTCTTCGAGCACGCCATAGTTCATAAGAATATCGCGCAATGTTCTGTTGCGCTAATAACTCAAATGAAACGGTGGCTATCTGCGTGCTGGCCGAAGCTTTTAGGATCGTGGCTAGCAGGCTGCTCCGAGAGAATTAATTCCCACACTCGGGGTGTTTTTTTCTTTCATTAGCAACCCCACAACCCTTCCAGGCCTACAGAATTTTCAAACCGGGATAAATCGTCGAATCCCGAAGCCCTGAAATAGCCTTCGGGTTTTTTTGTTTCTCCGGCAGAGGACGTTGTAGGCGGGTTATCGATTGTTGAATTTTCGGCCTGATTGGTCAGTACCTAAAAGACGTAAGTTGTGAAAGAGTTCGTGAGGTGATCCTTCTGGTGTCTGACTCACAGGACGATCCGTTCCGCGTCAGCTGTCCCGCTGATTCAACTCCCAGGACCGACGTGAAATGCTGGAGAGGTCACGAATGGAGCGACATCATAGGCGCAGGAAAATGTTGCAAAAAAATGGTATAAATGTGAAGGGGTTGTGATTGTGAGTGTCCATCATGACACTCCCTTTACATAATAATATTGTGTAGTTGTGTAGTGTCATGATGGTCATTCCTCAAGTTGTAGGACCACAAATATGCCGACTCCACAATTTGTTTCACAAGGAATGAAAGATACCAAAACTACCCCACAACTTTCTGTAGAAACTCTATTTGACTGGACCATGGCGGGCATCCTCAAGCGGCACAGCGTACCGCCCTTGTTAGAACTAACGTAACCGCGCAATGTGAATTTCAAACGGCACCATCCTGTCCCGCGTCGCTTTTGAGATTATGGAATTTACCACCGTCAGGCCACAATACCTCGTTGGAAGTCCTATCCGACTCCCACAATGAAGATTGAGGCCCAGGCGATCCTGAAACATCGTCCATAACCCTAGTTGGCTCTCCTGTCCGCGTTAGGCCCTCGTAACAGTTCAGCTCGCTAATTTTGGGATTACCATATTGTTTCAGTTAATTCCCCTTCCAGTAAGCCATTACCCCACCCTCTCATCCAGTTCGCACCCTTTTCCGTCCCATTTAGGCGGGGATCCGTTCTCCTGGGATGTTTGCATCAATTATCATAAATTTCTGGTAGGTAGGTTTCCCTCTTCTATTAATGAGCCCTACGACCAGATCAACAGTCCGTCTGATACTTGAAAGTACTACGTTTCAACGCTGGAAAACACGAGGGATCAGAAACAACGTTCCTAGAATCCCTCCCAGGTTACAACTTACAAAAACAATCGATATTTGCTTTGAAAAAGGAAGTTTCCTGCTGAAAGCCAGTTCTCACCCAACTTAAAACTGATTTCACGCCCCTAAAATCCGGTTCAAATCCCCCCTGTAGCCTCATTCACAGAACGCGATGCCATTTTGTACCAGCTTTATACAGCAAATTAGTCCCAAGCGCTTCTAACAGGCGTCTTACCAAAAACCTGTTTAGCAAAAAATAATTCCGAAGCAAATGGGCTAGGGAACCGAATGTTGACTAATTCTTTTTTCTGAAAGAACTTCATAATTTGAAGCCATAGCAGTGAGTTTTGG
This sequence comes from Pilophorus perplexus, assembly GCA_955831195.1. Taxonomy (NCBI): domain Eukaryota; kingdom Metazoa; phylum Arthropoda; class Insecta; order Hemiptera; family Miridae; genus Pilophorus; species Pilophorus perplexus. The sequence continues at coordinate 6,154,763 of OY037018.1, forward strand.
GCTCCTACGGCGTAATACAAATTTCCAGGGCACTTTAGAATCTGGAGGGAAGAGTAGCGCTTCCAAGAAGTGCTCTCTGGTGGTCAGCAAATGAACTAAAAGGACGAATTCAGAGATATTCACGAGGATTGCCCATTGATAACTTGTGTGGCAATTCATAATTCATTTACGACGACTTTAAAGATCAAAAACCGTCCTCTTGTACCGTTTTACCGTTTAGAGATTTGAAGTTTGCTCGGGTGCCGTTTTCGAAGTAAGCTTGGTCGAGAGGATCCCAAATCTCACCCACTACGGTTCAACCGTAAAAGAACAATAAATTCCCTGTGGGATCCAATTTATACTCTGTTGCAATAACGAAATACATCCTGGAGTAAGTTTTTTTTTTAACGTTTGCACTACTATGTTTACTTTGGGGATGTTCAACGTGTAAAGGCATCGAGGGTGCAAAAAATACAAACCCATTTCCGCCGATTGTTATTTCAAACTTAACAGCTGAACTAACCGAAACCCCGAAATGGAATTAAAACAATGAAAAAAAAAAAAAAAAAAAAAAGTTTGTGTATCTTCCATCAGGAGTTGAAAATTAACGTTTATGTGAATCTTAAAAACGAAATTGACTTTTTTTGTTTCGTTGGCGGAGCGGTTTTTGGTAGGAACTAATTTTGGAAGAAAAACGCTTACACAAGGGTTTATTATTCTTTGATATAGGTTACTTGTGCAGAAATTTAATTCTGTCAATGAAAAAATAATTTTATTTTTATTTTTATAGGTATTTCAAAAAAACTTTTTTTTTTGATTTTTTGCAAAATTTGTTTTCAACATTTTGTTTTTTTTTTTTTTTACTTGAAAAATATTTGACCTCCTGGGATCCATCAAAAATCTCATTTGTAGCTCCATGAAAGCCCTATAGATCGCAACAGTGAAATCGGATCGTTGCCGATGGATTCTACGTCCAAAAAATACTTCGAAAACGACACCTAACTCGATCCCATAGCCAAAAGCCTTAAAAAAAACTTCCCGTAGCCCCATTTTAGCCCCATAGCGCCCCACGGGCGGAAAACCTTGCGGGCACAACTAGATGGTAAACCGAGTATTTGTCAACATTTCAGATTTTTTAAAGAATGCCTACTGCCCAAAACGGCCCGGACGGCGGACGGACATTTCGGTTTTGGAATCCTGGCCATGTCAAATTTTGAGGCCGATCGGAGTCTTCGACGTCTGTCGCGATGACATAGGTGTATTATTCCACGATTATGATAATTTGGTATGTACTCACCATGTGTGGGCCTGAGGTCAGCAGGGGCTTAGGGAAATCTGAAACAGACGAGACAAAACGTCAGCGTTCCGGTTGAAATCCAATTCTTTTATTAACCAGCTAATCAGCGTAAAAATTCAATGTAATTCAACTGTTAACTTTTTGACTTCCTTCTTTCTTTTTCTCTTTTCCTCCCGCGTTTCTATTATTCATTCTTCAGGGGAGTAACGAACTGATCATTAAGGGAACCTTTTGTGAGCGGTTGAAGAGCCCTTTTGCCGGCCTATTTGTATTCAATTTTGGCCTAAATGCCCTTCATTAACCTCCCGGGCTCTTTTTTCCGCGTCTTCCTCTTCATTTTCAAGTCTGCCTCTTTACCGTTGGCCCATCCAGACATCCCTCGTGCCCTTATCAGGCGGAGAAAAGTGCCTGAGAAGTGGGCTGGGAGCTATTCAAGGGGTTTCAGGGGTTATTTCTTTGAAGGGGGCCGTACGTAGAGGAGTGGTAGGAAAAAAAAAAAAAAAAAGACTGGGAAAGTCTCCAGGGAGGGGATTCGGCGATAGTGTCGAAAGCGGAACGCAGTGCCGCCCCATTTTGTTGCCGTTAACCCAAAAACTTGACGTAATTTAAAGTAGATCTCCGCGAAAAACTGATTGGTAGGGGTTCAGACTATTCGACCACTGTGGACCACTATGGGCTGTTAAGTGGTTTTTGAAGGTTTTCGGCTGAGAGGTTGAACGTGGTGTCGATTTTTAAAGAATATTTTGAAACCCCGAATTAATAGAAAAAGCCCTAGTTCTGCCTGACTACCCTCTTTGACTTACAGGGGGCGATCCAACTCCGGCAAAGTTCATCTAATATCTCATGATATTAGCAGTGCAATACAGTAACATGTCGTCTTATCACAAAACGGCAATTATGTCTTCAGAGCAACAGAGTGACATCTCAAAATGTTACTGATTTGCACTCTTGGTAGCACTGGTGGCTTCAGAGTTATTACAGCCTTCATAATTATTTTGGCACAAAAACGAAGGAAACGGACTGTGACCATCATGAAAAACAACCCAGACTGATAAATAGAAGTAAGAAATGAAGGAAATCAAACTCAGAATTCAGCAGTGCAGTACAGTAACAACTCGGAACATTTTTTTTTGTTAATTAGAGTTTCATACTTATTTTATAGTGAAAAATATTTGGAAGCACTTGGTGTGAAGCACAAACACGTAGAGAATAAGGGTAATGTGGATTTACGCCAGTTGATACATTTGGTGGTGGTTCAAAGGCAGACCAAAATCTTTACCCTCAATTTTCTCTAAATGACAATTTTTGAGTAGTTACTCTATTGCACTGAAGGCGGCGATATGACAGTGGCAAGCTTGGAAGTGTGGGGACCATAGAACAATCAACCCGATGAGCCATGCCCTCAAGATTCTGTTCCGTGTGTTCCACTAAGTACCGGTTATGGCGTAAGGTGGAGGCTGAAGCCGGTGACATCCAGTAGGAATGCGTTAGGCACATCCAGTATGGGTTTAGGAATGCGTTAGGAACACACTCTTCTTGCCAAGCAGGTCTTGGTCCAAAAACGCCTATTTTGTGATGGCGTTTGACAATGTGAAGCTGGGAAAGCTGTGAAAATCTTGGAGGGAGTTGGTCCGGATGGAAAGGACATCAGGATCATAAAGAACCTTAATTGGGGTCAGAACAGAGCCAATTAGCATAGCCAAAAGTGTTGTTGTTCAATCTTCTACGAGCAGGTTTTCAAGGAGACCCTCGAAGACAGATTGAGATTCTTGAGAACGGCATGCCAGTAAATAACTTACGGTATGCGGATGATACTGTTCTTCTGGCATCCACACAGAGTGATCTGCAGACCCTATTGGACAGATTGCTCAGGCCTGCGTGGAGTCTCCGTGTCAAAATCTCCAAAACAACAGCGATGGCAACATCCAAAACAGGAAACGTCTCTTTGATTGACCGTGAATGGCGTATCAGTTTGGAGAAACCGGTTTTAACTTAGTAAAAGCCGAACCTCAGTGAGAAGAACTTGGGTTCAAATAAGCAGAAACCGGTTTTCATAGTGGAAGACAAGCCTGGGTAAGGAGAAACCAGTTTTTGAACAACAAAAACCGGATTTCAGTTAAATAGGTCTGAACCCACTGAAGCAAAACCGGTTTTAGATGGAGTTTCAAAGCAGCTTGTCTTCATCAGTATCCTTTTAGCACGGAACATGCTTAAGCCGTGAGCTAACTGCCCAAAAACGTTAGTTCGGGAGGGAGACGCGAGAGTGCCACGTTTATATAAATATATTACGTAGGCCACTATGCCAGGTATATATAACTTATATATAAGTTTGGCCACTAGTTCGGCATCCTCACTTGTCTTCCCGTTAGGCCACTTGTCTCACCGTCCGGCCACTAGTTCGGCGTCGGACAGTTACTTTTCCAAATCTCAAGATGGGTTTTAATCCCAGGGTTAATCATGCATGTTCCATGTTTATTGAATTTCAGCTGTAGGCTCTCAGAAAAAAAAACAAAAAACGGGGATCCAGGGGGTTGTCCCCTGGCGAGGCTTAAAGGGCCGAGGTTTTTTCTTTCTTTTTTGTATAATTTTTTTTTTTTTTTCAACCATTATAATGTTTGTATTGAAGTTTTCAAAATGAGCAGATCGATTAACCCTCGACACCCTCAGGGCGGCACTACGTGCCGGTTCCACACTATTTCCAAATTCTCTCTTGAACTACCGTTGAAAATTACTCAAGGCCGAAAACATTTAGCAACTGAGAGAAAATCCTCGAAGACAATTAAGCGATAAATTAAATTATCCAACAAAAACGGTTAAAGGGCGGAGGGGGGCAAAGGGAGTGACGATTACGCTATTTAGCGAAGGAGATGACTCGGAGAGAACCAGATTAAGCCCCTAATTACTAGCGAGAGAGATAAGCGACAACAACCCGCTCTACAGGCCTATTAGCCCTATTATACCATAATATGACAATAGTCTGCCACACACCCCATTCCGAACTTCTGAACTTTCAACAGGAGCTGAAAACGGCGAGATAAAACCTCACGGAGAGTTTTTTTTAGCAAAAATAGCTCACGTCAAAGAAAAAAAGATTTCCCCCACCCTCACTTTTTTCACCAATACTTTTTTTTTTTCTTTTTTTCCATTAAAAACCGGTGAGAGGAAGAGATAACAGATTGGCGAGAGGAAAAAATACGAAAGATAACTGTAACAGTCAGGTTTTTCACGAACTTTCCTTTTTTTTCAAACAATTCACCTCAGTCGATTTATAGCGGAACACAACAGGCCTTCAGGAACACGAAGCGCTCGTAAAATTCGCCTATTCAGTATTGATGGCTGATGAAAACATGGCAAGAAGAAAGTTACATCGCAATAAAAATATGAGAAGCAAGTGAATAGAGCAGTTTTCAGTTTTCCCTCTTCACTCTTTAGTTTTTCATTTTATTTTTATTTTTAAAGTATTTTTTCCAACGTTTTCGTTGAGATGAGATGACCAGAAAAGATGAAGAATTCACCAACCATTATGGTTTTGTGCTTTAGTCACTTCGTGGTGCATTCTGGTGAGACCATGGGTTCGAATCCCGTTGAAGACCTTTATTTCTGGTAGTACCAACTCTAGCGCACCCTGCTGAACGGATGTTGAAGGTGTGCCTACATGCAAATATTGTGTTCCTTATTGATTTAGGTCTATCAATGTTTGTTTTGTGTGTTTGGAGGAAGGCCTCCGCGTTACTGGCATTTCGACCCAGGTGTCTTTGGAGGAAGAGAAAGGGAGTACCTGAATGCCCCTACCCAGGGCTTTACACGATATGTCGTGATCTGCTGGCCTGGGAGGCTGTATGGAGAGAGAATAGGGAGACCCGCGATCTCCAGGCTGGCACAAAGTGTCGTTTCGGTCTGGAATGCGTTGGCCTCCAGAAGGGGATTCAGGGGAATACAGTACGTGTGTCAACATCAATAACGGTTCGCTCTGAATCCGCAGTTATTATGGGAATCAGAAGGCTGGCTTCCCCAGACGAACTGTCACCGAGGGAGGCCAGGACTGCTGACACTGACTTACGGACGTCTGATCTCCCAGCGTCCATAGCTGAAGTGTCAATAATGGTAGCCCGGGCAACAAACTCGCGTGAAAAAATTGGGTCCGCTGACCTGGCTTCCCAGACGAAATGTCGCCAGGGGTTGCCCAGTCCTCGGATCCAATCAATAGTGCACCGCGTGGAGCCATAATAAACAATGAAATTTAATGGTCAGTATATGATGAAGTGGGCGGTGAGATTCGGACTGTCCACGTAATTAGCGGTGCTCCTACTAGCGCGACTGAACCATGAGCGGCTACGGGCGGGCGAATTTACCATACAGTGAGGGCTCATGCGGCTACACCAACTATTCCAGAAAATTAGATGAAAATATCCACGTTATCCACGTTCAGAACACCCGACGCTATCGGAGCTCCAAAGCCCTATTTTATTTAATGAAAAATGTTTGCTTATTTTATATTACATTTCTGAAAAAAAAAAGCGAACACCTGATTTGTTCTCGTTTGGAGTAACTTTTGCCAAGTTGAGAGGTTGCCTTTTCCCTCCCGCAACCTTTTCTCCGCCGACAGTTTCAATCTCGATGAATAATGCACGAGAAAATTACATCAAGAACTTTGGAGTCAAAATGAAATTGTATTAGAGGAAAAGGGCCCTTTGAGAGGCGCTCCGTCCTAATGACGGCTAAAAGATGCTTGACGCCTTTCATCCCCTTAGAATCGCATCAGATCAAATTTGCTTTTCCCTCTCGGAGTTTTTGTCTGGTTGGATAAATCATGTTAATTGGCCGACGCCATGTGCTGACTGAGGTCTACCGAGTCTGACAACGGGCTTCTAGTTGGGAAATTCAATGAGGGCTACTCGATAGGTTCAATGGTTAATTGCAGGGTTTTGTAGCGGTGGGATTTCATGAGCTGGATGGACCAAGGCGTAATACCGTGCCCTTCCAACAGCTTCATCTCCCACCTTAAAGTACGCCTGTGATCAGTCACTCCTCCAGTGGAGCTCTAAGCACTCATCGAATGGAGGCAGCGTGCAGCCAGTTTGGCCTGGGGATCAATAAGACAAACGTCGTTGGCTGAATCCATGTCTGATCTGAAAGAGAGCAAGCACTGTCGCGTTGATCTAAATAGTTTCGGTAATACTTTTTACGTCTCTCCTCTCTCAAATCGTTTTGCATAAAGTTCAGAGCAAGGAAAGTGTTGTGTCAGTTGTCATTAGCTGCAGCTGCTGCAGCCCCATAAACCGTCGATTTTCGACAAGCACTGCAGCAGTTATGGGTCAGCCTCTTGAACATTTTGACGTATGGTGTCGAGTCATGGACGCTTTGTGAATTCGAAGTTGGTCAAAATTTTAAATAATTTAAAATTTTGACCAACTTCGAATTACAATTATTGTACTATTCTACTTCACGTAAAATGGCCCTGTTTTTCGATCAATCAAGTCTTTGACATATAAATTTAATTACATGCGTCGATTTTTCACGGGTCTGTCCTATCCAGACACGAGGTTCCCAACTTCAAGCTTCTCCCCAAGGTCTTTCCGATGCAACCAAAAACCCATTACTTCTATAGAATGCTATAGCATAGGCCAAAAATTCGTCTCAAGATTCCTAAATGACAGTTGACATAACTTTAGAAGAGATTGCGGTATTGAAATGTCTGGTGGTTTGTTGTCACGTGCCTGTCCAGTCAAGTTATTCGTTTTCGCGGTCTGCGGTGGATTTTACCGGGTTGTCTTTCCGTCATTATTTTGGAGACCTTCTCTATTTACGTACGAGGTGCAACTAATTCTCGAATCCCGGGATTGCAAACCCTACCAAATTGGTACATGAGGCTGGGTGAAAATTAAATATGGTAGGTGCACCATATAAGGTCATAGTCCCCAATAAGGCCACCCTCTTGTATTTCAAAAACTTTCAGTGTTATCCAACAGATGGCAGCTCTATTACTGTCAATCAATGTTGCACCATCTCAACACTGGGTATTATTCCAGAGCAGAAAGTGTGCGTTCCAGTTCCTGCTTTATAGTTCTGAGGCCCCTCATCGCTAAGGTGTTACGGCGATTATGCTTTGTAAGAGATAAGAGGCGAAACTGTCAAGTTTTATGAAGCATTTTTACTGTAGATGTCGTTTCGGGGATTGAATTTGAAGTAAAACCATAGAAACTGGCTGAGATATGAGTGGGAAGGGGTGAAAGTTGAGTGTACCCCAATGAGGCCAGGATGGCCTTATTAGGAACACAGTGGCGTAGCACACAGTCGCCTGGCCCTTTTTTAGGGGTAGCCTTATTAGGGTCCTTGAGATGGGGGTGTGTGGCTTTATCAAGTTTTCGAAATTTCAGTATAAAATCACTCAAAATATTTCGAAAAATCAGAAAACAGATTTTGTGTTGTATTGTAATAATTACAATTATTGAAATGCCCAGTAGTTTGTGTTGTATAGGGGTCTCAAACCTTAAGGTGACCTTATTTGGTGCACCAGAGTGACTTGAAGTAGTGAAACCTAACAAAATAGTTACACAACGATAAAACTTGTCAGCACGTGCCGTTGAAGTGACTACCATCAGACAATATTGTGCTATTTAGCATCCCACAACAGATGAATTATAGACAAAAGCGATGAGGGAGGACTATTTTAATCGATAAACGAGATTAATTACAGTGAAAATCTTCAGAGCTCCGCTTCACGGAGGAAAATAATTTTTTTCCCCGTAAATCCCCTTCAGTTGGCGGGATTGTTTGCATGAGTCGGCTAAGCCGATATCACCAAGCTGATAAAACAAGGATTGTAACCGCTCAAACGCTCGCCGAAATCAACATCAATCTGTTTTATGTACCCAAAGCCCCATGTAGACACATTTTCCCGAGTCGGTGAATAATATATGACCGTGAAGAGGAAAATTCCCGGAACGAGTGGGGGGGGGGGGGGAGGTAGCGCGATAACGCGAATTTCCATCTTTGGCGTTTAAAATCTGTTTATCCGCTGAGCCCCTCCACCCAGTTTTATAAATACAACCCCCCCACCATTCCCTACACGTTATCGTCGTTACCCACATTTTCCCCTAAAAGTTCGGTTTGCACAGGCGGGGAAAACCACCCTGATAATGTCATTTCCAAACAAACGACGTTTTAACAGTTTCGTTAATCATTTAAAAGAAAAAAAAAATACTAATCAAACGCCTGCTGCAAATGGCTGGACGGTCGCTTGGTTGACGGGTACTTCCACTACCTATATTACACCAGCCCGAGGAGGAGGAGGGGTCATTTTTATTCTAGGGCAAATCTAGCGATCTGAAAAATCTGTAATTGGTCATAAAACATTCGGCTCGGCGAGCATAGAACGAGAAAAGTCTGAAATCACCAAAAAGTTGCTCAAAGTCGCGTATCAGTTTCTCCAAATTAGGACCCCTTGGGGGACCCTGGTCACGAACCTGTACAACGTTGAGTCTCATCCTTCCACTGAGACGAATCCCGACAACATCACCAAGCAAAAGGCGAGGATAATGAGATGTAACCGCCGTACTTAGCCGACCAAGTGCTCAACGTACCGGAAAACTTTGCTCTCCTCCCATCGCTTTTTCTCTCCCAAGTCTCCACCCCTACCCCCTTTCTTCTTAAACCGAGCCAAGGCTTCGCTAATTGGAACTTTTCTCCCCAAAGTTAACCGGAAACCTTCATCGAATCCGCCCAACTTTGTTTCAGGCTTTTTCTTAGCTTCCTCCGCAAACTGCACGGTGTACTTTTTTTTTCAAAGTCACTACCAACTCTTGACAATATGGCGTCATCAAGGTAGTAATGGACCCATTGTCAATGTAGTATTTCGCCTGCACCTTGTCCATATGATCATACTGTAAGAAGCAGACTAAGACCAGGAAACAACACAGCTGATCTGGTCAGAAGACTCAACAGAACACTGGTGAAGTAGCGTATGATCCTGAATGAATACTGGAATGGGATGATCGTCATTGTTCTTCTTGCCTTATTAGGAGGGGGAAGCTCCACGCAACCACAGGACTTCCTCAGCGGTAGAATTCCAAGTCTTAAGAGATTCGCGACTTCGGGAAATAAAGGCCTGCTCAAGATGCGTAGCGCTACGCGCAGGACAGCAGCCCCATGGCCCCTATTGCACGTCACGATTGGGGCGCTATGGAGCTAAAATGGGGCTACAGGTGGGGTTGTTTTTTTTTAAGGTTTTCGACTATAGGGTTGAGTAAGGTGTAGTTTTTTATATTTTTTGTGGGGTCCCCGAACGATCTCATTTCACTGTACGGATCTGTAGGGCTTTCATGGGGCTAAAAATTTTAGCCCCATAGCGCCCCACGGGTTGGGCGATCGGGCTGAAAACCTTGCGGACACAACTAGATGGTAAACCGAGTATTTTGTCTGGGGGAAGGGAGGAGTTATTAAACTAAATTCATACTGAAATTAAATTCTAATTATGAATTTATTTCAAGAAATCAGAAGGGGAAGGCCGAAAAATTTATTGGGCCTCAGGTGGGACTCGAACCCACAACCTCTGCATTACATGTGCAACATGTAATGCAGAGGTTGTGGGTTCGAGTCCCACCTGAGGCCCAATAAATTTTTCGGCCTTCCCCCTCTGATTTCTTGAAATAAATTCATAATTAGAATTTAATTTCAGTATGAATTTAGTTTAATAACTCCTCCCTTCCCCCAAATAAAACACTGTACGAGGGAAGCAGTTCAAAATTCCCTCAAGTCATTCCAGTATTTTGTCAAAATTTCAGATTTAAAAAAAAAAAAATTCCTACTGCTTAAAACGGCCCGGACGGCGGACGGACATTTCGGATTTTTAATGTAGGTATGTTTTTTGTTGTTGATATTTTGATATTTTTAATAAACCTCATCCCGAAAGCTTCTGAAATGATGTTGACCCAAGACGCACTTTCCTCAGCTTTCAGGCTCCCTTTTTTCTCTCTCCCACCGAATCGCGTTGATGAGTTTACCGACGAAAATTCATCTCCAGGTAAATATGGCCGGCGTAAAAACCCTGACGGAAATTCCTCGTAAAGAAAGAGAGAGGGAGAGAAAAAAAAAAACGACAAGCAGGTATTTTATCAGCTCGCCCCCGAACTGCTTCTTGGCTTCTGTTTATGCAAGCTGTTCTTCTTCATTATTTGCTTTCTTCAACCCGGGTTTTCTTTTCGCGTCATTTATCAGTTTCACGCAGTAATTTATCGTCCTCCTCCTTTCACTTCAGAGGGAGTTTTCTTGTCTTTTGGTTTTCGTCACATTTTCAAGTTGAGGAGGTTTTTACGGCAGTTGAATCCGCCTGACCCCTCAAGGAGGGCTTGTGATAATAAAATCAAAATCGCCATTGGGTTATGCGTAAAAATACAGGTGACAACTATGTGACACTGTTACTTTTGGGCAAAAACATGGCGAATGGCCATGTTGGGCGATTTTTCCCATTCCTTTGGAAATATTGATTGTCCCAATCGTTCATGAAAATTTGGGTGTTGTAAGAATAGTTAATATCAATCCTATTTTGAAATCATTTAGAAATATTTTATTATTATTTATTTTGAAATCATGAAGTTATCGGGTCTGTCAGATATGTTTTAAGGTTTTGGCCATTGAATCAGTCTGACCCCTCAAGGAGAGCTCGAGTTCAATAACGCAATGCCATCATCAAGTTCTGCGTGAAAATACAGTGGACATCCATGTGTCACTCTTACTTTTAGGCAAAAACATGGCGACTGGCCTTTTTTGAGGCAATTGTGCCCACTTGTGGAAGTTGTTGGAAAATATCGACTGAAGGGTCAATTTTTCATGGAATTTTATGTACAGTACGAATTTATTGAATTGAAAAAGAGGGTTTATTTTGATATTACGAAGTTATTGGGTCTGTCCTGAGCTTTTTACGGCTGTTGAATCAATCTGACCCCTCAAGGAGTGTTCAAAATCAAAAAACCAACGTCACCATTGAGTTCTGCGTGAAAATACAGTCGACAACCATGTGTCACTCTTACTTTTGGGCAAAAACATGGCGATTGGCCTTTTTTGAGGCAATTTTGCCCACTTGTGGAAGTTGTTGGAAAATATCAACTGAGGGATCAATTGTTCGTGAAATTTGGTGCAGATTATGTATGTATATTCGAAAAAGAGGGTTTATTTTGAAATTACGAAGTTATTGGGCCTGTTAGATTCGATGTTTTCCTGTGTGGGATAAAAATTATACCACGATATTTTGCTTTTCCACAACCTGCTCTTTTCAGAATGTTAAGTAAATTCAAATTTTTGGTGTGTTCGGCCCAGAGTTGCCAGTTGGCATTAAAGTCCGTTACCTCCAGATGTCACGCGTAACACGTTTTCAAAAAGCCCACGTCCAAAGCCGAAAAACCTATTTCGTTCAGATATTGGATAAACCATGTCTCTCTATTTCAAACAGGGGGGAAAAATTTTTTCCCCGAAATTTCCCCTCGTCGGCAACACTGTGTGCCTCCCGGGAGGAGAACAAAGGGGATGAAAAGGGATAGGCGAGGGCATAAGGCTCGAAATAGAGCTAAGAGCAAAGATGAAGAAAAGGGGGCGGGGAAAGGGGATGGGTGGAAGTGGTCGATATTAGGGTGTGGTTGGAATAAGGGAGAAGTGAAAGGGGGGGGGGCGAAAGGCCGTCAGAGGGGAGGAGGGGTCCGCCAAACTACACACCCCTGTGACCCCCCCCCCCCCTTCCATAAGTAATTAATAATAAATCATTTTTTCCTCCCCCTCCCCATCCTCCTCTGTACCAACCAAACACCATCCATTCCTCTCAACAAAACTCTCATCCATCTTACGGACGAAACAGGGGGAAAAAAGCCCAAAAAGTCTGGACCTTCGATAAATATTTATTTTGATTAAAAATCCGGGTCCCATATTTCACACATGATGCTTCTCTTTCCGCTTTTTAATTCACCGTACAAACAATATACGCGATTCCTGAATTTTTCGCGAGGATTTCTTGTTACGAAAACAGCTAGGTACTTCGTTGTTCCGAAATCGTGATTTATTTTTACCAAGACTAGCTAAAGGTTTTATAGGAAGAAGCTTTTTTCGTTTTATTTTTTATATATTGTATTTTATATTTTTAAAAAAAGAAGAAATTCGTGGTTATTTTAATTTTTTGGCTATAACGTGGAAATAACGCATCCTATCAAAACATTGCCCAGTATCAAAATGAAAGAACATTAAATTACGCGTCGAATGAGTACTTACAAGTTGAAATTCCATCGAGGGATGTGGGAGTAATCGGGAGTGGAAAATCAACAATTTTATCAACTGTTAAGTAATTCACACTGGGTGACTTTTATCATGTGACCAATCCTGAAAGGGGCACGTAAATGAAAAAAAAAAAAACAAAAAAAAAAACAAGAAAATTAAGAATTAAATCACTTGCACCAAACTGAATCGAGAACTTTCCATTTCAATTTGAGAATTATCGTTCAAATTGAAACGGAAAATTCTCAAATTGAAATGGAAAGTTCTCAATAGAGTACGTGAAATTCCAAATTCATATTGGAAAATTCTCAATTTATTCAGTAAGCATATAGATATAAAATAAAGAAAAGTTTTACGAATTAAAGAAGTTCATAAAATAAAGTAGAAATTACCTATCCAGTGAAACTTGAGCAAGACCGGAAATGATTCATCCAACTACGTGCTTAGTTCTGGCAACCGAATATGAAATTTGCTGCCATCTTCGAGATCGGCTTCACATCGAAAAATGCAAAAAAAAAAAAACTCAAAATGTTGACCCTTATTTACAGTTTTTCGCTTATACATCTGAAACTATGCGTTTTTCGAAGATGACCACTCCGTACAAAATTAAAATACACAACATTTCCTTCGAAAAGGAGCGGTAAAAATTGATGTTTGTGCCAGTGGTCTTGAAGATTACAGCGTTAGATCCAGCGTTTTGAAAAAAAGACTTGCGCCCTGCAGCGAAAACGACCCAAAACGAATCCGTTCACTCGTCTACGAAATGAGCAATGGTCAAATTATGAACCCATTTTGGATTTCAGGTGCACAAGCTTGATATGGACCTAAATTGTAGAACTAGGTTTACCATTAACGTAGAATTTCATGCTCCACAACTTTCATTTTAGGATTTTCCTATTTATATAACTCATTTCGGAGACATGATAAGTCATCCAGTGTGAATTTTTTCAGTTGCTAAAAAGAGTTGTTTTCTACTCCCGAGTACGCCGACACTCCTGGTTGGAACTTTAAATTATAGATACTCATTCGACGCGTAATTTGATGCACTTAAATTTTGATGATGGGCAACATTTTGATAGGACGCGTTATTTTCGAGTTATAAGCAAAATACTAAAAAAGTGCAGGAATTTCGTGGCTTTTCCGGCCCCCTCGAAATTTTTGACGAGGATTTGTAGGTCGAAAACTTGGGTAAATATCCTTTAAGACCTTAGAAAATTATCTAAACAATTTCAAACCCATTCGAAACGGTCACTTCTTATAAACTGGTTGTAACTGATCATTATGATATCTAAGCGAGTCAAACCCGGTCTAACCGGTTATTATTATTATCTCACTAAAACACTGGTTCGAACCGTCTTTCTCCCAGTTAAAACCCATTCAAACTGGTTACGATTCCTTCAAACCAGTTGATCGCACTGGTACGATCCTGGAGAGAGTTAAACCCCATTTCAATTGGTCCGAAATGGGTTGTTTTAAAACGATCCTGGAGAGAGTTAAAACCCATTTCAATTGGTTGTTTACGGTCCGATTTGAACGGCGCTTGAACTCACGACTTCTTTCACACCGAACTTCTATTTTGATTTTCGAAATACGCGATTTCCGCCCATTTGGAGGGTTGAAGATTGAATCATTCTTTGCTTGTTTACAAAATGTTAATAATTAACTACCTAGCCATCCTATGGAGGGGGGGGGGGGGGGGGGGGGCACGCTTCCCTCGGCCGTTCGAGAGGGTAGAACGCCCTCTGTATTGTACACCTGACTATTTGGGGGGCCTCGCTGTGCTCGGCAGTTCGAGTGGGTCGAGCGCCCTCTGTATAATTATTGTAGACCTGATTGATAGGTATGGAAATTCGTCTAAAAATAATGCTGGGTTACCAAATTCTTCTCCAGGTCGACCTCTGTGAATAAAGGGGGATCGAAGGGAGGTTCTAAGGTAGCCCATGTCCGTCTTCGGAACACGCGAAACCCTCCAGAAAAAAGGGTATAGATTAATTAATTATTTAAATTTTGCAGACAAGCAAGAATACGTTATTAATCATTATTGCCTGTTAATGATGAAATTGTATTCTGATGGTGCAATCGATTTTAATCGTGTATTAGACACGTGTTTTTCCCCCGAGGTTTTCACGTCAGTACAGTTCCGTTCCAGGAGCGCTGGCCCCTTGATAACCGAGCGAAGCGAGGCCACCTTGCCCGATCTACAATCAAATTAATAACACGACAATATTTATATTGACTAATATGCACTGCGCTACCCAGTTATAAGAAAATAGTTTGTACACAATTTTTCCAGGTTCGAAAAGGCAGTATTTTTGGTGGAAAATTCTAATAACCTCAAATAACTTTTTTTGTAAATTTTATAATTTTTAATAAAAAAATCGAATTTTATTTTTAAATTTTGTTATTGAGAAAATTTGTAGGTATACCTATTTTTTGTTTTACAATTTTTAATGATCTTGTGAAAAGTATTTTTTAAGTTTTGAATGATAGGTACCGTTAAACTTCATTTTTCGAATTAATACAGAAAAAACAAATATTTTAAATGAATAGAAATTTTGAATTTTGCTTTTTTAATTTTTATTTTTTTAAAGAAAATGTGCGTTTTTTAAACAATTTTTAATGATCACGTAAAACGTATTTTTATAGTTTTCAATGATAGGTACCATAAAGCATAATTTTTGAAAAAATAAACCAAAATTGTTGATATAAATTAAAAAGTGGAAACAGCAGGACGATGGTGTTGATCAGAATGAATCATTTTTGGCGTATTTTTTCACTAGATTTTCATATTTTAACGGGGAAAATAATACCGTCGGGGGGGGGGGGGGGGGGGGAAGAGGAAATCGAGGAGGAAAATGGGAGCGAAAGAAAAATGAGATTATCGAGAGCCTTCCCCCCACCACATCGCTTTCTTCACCCCCGAAATAATAACGGAATATAAAAAACAAAAGGGCGAGTAAAAAAAAAAAGTTGGAGGGTACTCTCTTAAGAGAAAACATCGAACGCAACAAGTAGAGGACGAAAAGGGGAAGAGTCAAACGGGGAAGATCTTCTAGCAAGGGTAGTACCAAACCAGGGTTTCTCCCCTTTTTCACCCTATGACGTCACTGCACTTGTTGATACGTCTTATTGGGAGCCGAACGACACTTAGCGCGGTTACGCGATGGAAACGACGACAAAAAAAAGTGGGAAGAAGGAATCGCGAAAGATTGACAAAATGAACCGCCGTAAACCGGCAGGAATTGCCAATTTGACGTCGAAATTTGGTTAATTTGTTTTGGACCGAAGGGCTATTTTCGCTCAATTCGTGTAACTTAATTGTCTACTACGTTTCTAACTTATTTTTTTGGTTTTTAATAATTAGAAAAATTATTTACAAGTAAAACATAAAAATCAGTCCCAAGGGCGGCACTGCTTGCAGGGGGGATTGTTGCGTAAAAAATGCGAACGCTCTCCCCCTCTGAGTGCTTTTGCCAATCGCCTTGGACGATAAAGCGATATGCCTCCAGGTCTAGGGGCTTTCTGGAGGTACGACGGAAATCGCCAAGTCGAAAATTATTATGCTTGACTTGTTTTTTTTTTTTTTTTTCTTTTTAATTGAATTTGATTTGTATTTTTCACGCAACAAAATTACGGACGGGCCTCTTAGCAATTTAGGGGGAATAATAGCGGAGTGCCGCTTTATCGTCCACGCGATTGGCGATTGTCAAAAGCACTCCGCTTTATCGTCCACGCGATTGGCGATTGTCAAAAGCACTCAGAGGAGCTACATCGTGCGCATTTTTTTGAAGCAACAATTTACAGTCTCCAGAACGGCACGCAGTGCCGCCCTTGGGGCTGATTTTGATTTTTTACTTGTAAATAAAAATAAATGAGAAATAATCTGGCCAGGGGTTCAAGTGAGGTGTGGTTTTCGAAGTAATTTCGCGCGTGAAATCAATTTGAGGGATTTTAAAAACAGTCCGACAATACCAAAATGCAGTAAAACAAAAAAAAAATTCATTAAAATTTTGCCACTCCGGAAAATTTGAAACCTACAAAACCCTTGTTCTGCGCGAGTCGAGTGAGGTGTCGTTTTTTAAGTAATTTCAGTTGTAGGGACCATTTGTGGAGTCGTCTGATTCAATTGTGGGCGTTTTTATGTCTGTCGATGGTGAGAAATTTGGACCTGATCAAAATGGATCAATTTGAGCGCATTTTACGGAGATTTGTGCGTTTTGGTGCGAGCGCTACGATGGTGCTGTTGAGCGAAATGTGCAAAAATATTGAGAACATTTTTGGTACTCACGTGGACTTTGAGGGGGTTCCTTCCAGGGGTACCGAAAAAAAAAACCACATACAGGGGCGGGGCGGGGTGGGGGAATGCACTGGACAGGCGAAAGATCCCTCTTGAAGTGGAGGGTTGCGGGGGTGGAGCTCCGTACTTATAGGGGGTTGAGTTCCACCCGCCTCACCCTCGTCAACCCCCAGGGCGTCTCTATGGCGACCGGCCTGGGGGTGGGCGACTGGGGGCAGCACCTGGGGGTGGAACGGGTGCTCGTTCGAACTCCCAACTCCGAGGAAATTCGATACAGTTTGAATGCATTTTGGGTCTTTATTCTCGGAATGATACACCTGCGTATTCGTGTCGAAGGACGGAAATTTTGATCGCCCTAAAAATATGTCATAATGCGTTTCAAGATGTCTGGATTCCAAAAAGTAATTGTTCATCCCCCGTCTTTTTGGGCAGTAGGAATTTTTTTTTAACCTGAAATTTTGACGAAATACTCGGTTTACCATCTAGTCGTGCCCGCAAGGTTTTCAGTCCAATCGCCTCAACCCGTGTGGCGCTATGGGGCTACGACTCGTAGCATTCGAGAGGGGTTTTTGACGGTGTTCGGGTAAGATATCGAATGGTGTCCTTTTTTGAAATATTTTTTTGACGAAGAAACCTCTATTGGGGTTCTCAGAACGATCCGATTTCACCGTGACGATATATGGGGCTTTCATGGGACTACAAACGGGATTTTTGAAGGATCCCTGAAGGTCAAAATTTGACTCAATTTAATGAGGCGTCGTTTTCCGAGTAATTTTGGACGCAAAATCCATTTTTCGAGGTCCAAACATCGTTCCAACAGAAAACAATCTTCATTTTTATTTTAACAAAAATATTTTTTTAACGGTACTGAATTAATTTTTGCACAATTACCTATATTGTTTTAATCCCTTTGCTGATACAAACTAGATGAATTTCAATTGTCACATTTCATTTTTCCTCCCTTGCAAGAGTCGAGGTTTTTTGAGTCCGATTTAAATGTATTTTATTGAAAATCATCGATTTTTCGGAAAATTTTTTCGCTTTTGGGAAAAAATCTATTTTTTTGCAGCACTAGACTGAGCGAGAGAGTCCGCTGGTGTACGCGGAAGTTCAGCTGGTGAATGCAGCTGATTAGCGGTGATTTCGAAGGCGCCGAGAGGAGCAACAATAAAGGCGTTGGGAGGGTGGATGCATCCACTTGGATACGGTGAGGGAGGGGGGGGGGGCTGACGAAGAGGGACTCGACTGTCAGCTGACTGTGGAATTAAATTCAGCAGATCCCCAAATTTTGATCACTGAACTTACTTGCCGGACACTGGGATCAATTTCAGCTCCTAGTGAACAAAGTTTGTAACCTCTGCTTCAACGCAGCACGTTGTTTAATCAAAAAACGAATCAATTTGGATCCTCGAACCATCCAAATTTTTCAAAATAGATTAAATGGCTATTAATTGTAAATTAAATTAAATTTTGGCGTTTTGTTTGATTGCGTTATTCGTCCGCCCCTGGTCAGCAGACCCTCTTGTTTATAACTCCTGTCACGAGGATCTTTGAATGGCGCAGGTTGGGGGGGGGGGGGATCTCCGCGGGGGCGAACCGCGATGGGCGGCCGTCTCCCTCCCCGAAGGTGCGGAGCCGTGGCGACCGCGGCCCAAACAACCTGTTCCGGGAGAACATATCAGCTACAATCCCCCCTTCGGCGGACAGCCATTCGGTTTTCACCCGAATACAGTTTCAGGTGGAAGGCAAGATGGCAGGTGCCGCGGGGCCGAGTGCGGAGCCGTACGCGGACAGGCTCCGCATTTGGACAATCATCCCTTTTTAGCTAATTTCATCGAAATCGGTTGGGCGTTTAAGGAGTTGAAAGGATTGAAATGGTCGGAAACTCGTCCAACATGGAGCAAATTTTGACCAAATAGTGTCATATCTGAAAACGTGGGCCTTCTTGTGCCGTTATCCACCCCATCATTCCCCATCAGCGTTAATCAGCTACGAGCCCCTTGGAGGAACTCTTGTTTGTTTTTTATTAGCGTATCAACTCAAAAGGGTTATATAACTCAACCTCGTCCCAAATGTCCTCATTGTGCCCCATTTTGATTACTTTCGTTTCGCCGCTCTCGTTTTGCCCCCCATTTTGAATTCCGCTCCGCGTCATACTCGTTTCGCCCCATTTCCGATTCTCACGTTTTGCCCCATTATGCCGGCTCATTTATCAACCCGCAGTAGCTGCTGGTGAGGGTGAGTTGTTGGGGGCGCCGGAGGGGGGTGTGCTGCTTAAGGGCGGTTTCCACCCTCGGAGCGTATCTTCGGAGTAAAAACACAACAGACCCCCCCACCACAAGTCATGATGAGAGACAAACACAAAGAGGTATGTGCGTCTCTAGGCCGTGAAGAGGCAACGGGAGGAGGGGGGGAGACTATTGCACGGTGCCTATTGTTCCCATCCCCCCTCTCCCACCCGCCCGCCCTTTTTCTTCATTGTTCTATTTCAGAGGTAGATTGAGTTTACCCCCACCCCACCATCACACCACACGAGCAACACCAAACCTTATCCTTCTGTTTGCCAGATGCGGATTCAAATATCTTTGTTTTCAATACGGACCCGCATCTTAAGGTCTCTCTGATGTTTTCGTTATTAAAACCCAAAAATACTCCCCACTCCTCCATCTCACCCTTAACAACCCCCCCCCCCCCCCCCCCCCCCACACACACAACGCTTTTTCCTGCACCCACAAAGGCTTTGTCTCACATTTTTCCTCGACAAAGAGCCCGTTTTCCGAGACCTGAGGAATTTCAAAGAATCAAAGAAATCGGAGTGATTAAAAAAAAAAATCAGTACGACGATTTTTCATTCCTCAGCATGTTGATTTACGTACCTGGTCAGCGGCGCCTGTACAAATAATTTTTCGATTAATTCGAAAAATCGATTTTAAAAATCGACCCAACCTCATTTCATTTTGGTTTGTAGGCCAGTAGACATTTAGACGTGACACAAAACGACACGTTCTGCATTTTTGGTATGTTGTTAGGGATGGTACCAGTACCTACTTAGTGTATGACCAATTTTGCAGCTTCGAAAGACTCGTGTTAAATGCGGGGTGCTCGAAAAACCGCGAAATTGTCGGACGTTTCTCAGTTTTTGGCCTACAACTCCGGAAATGTGCGTCGTACCGAAAAAGTCACTGTACCTATAGGTACATTTTTCGAGTAGACAAGATTTGCTACAATTTGAGTGCAACGGCAGCTTTTTAGGTCTAACAGGCCCCGAGATACACGTCTTCAAACATTGGCCAATTTTCCCAAAAAGTTAGAAATCGTGGTTTTAGGCGTCTTCCGAACGAAATGGCGAATTCACGAACGACTTGGGGGAATGCTGAGGAGGCGCTGGTTCACCGAATTAATTCACATAATCGCGGAATATTACCAAGTCAATGACGGTCCTACGGCTGAACACAAACGCTAAGGCTTAAATTTATGACTGATATGAAAACAGCAGAAACTCACCCTGATTGACACCTCACCCTGACTTGACTGGGCCCAGTTTTTCAGATCGAAGGCGTCGACGAGAAGCAGTGAATCAGTCCAGAACAAGCTCAGCGTGTGTTGGATTACCGGGGAAGAACCGGCGGGTTGGAGTAAGAACGTAGAGGTGATTTACGCCGACGAATAAAGATAATAATTATCTTAAAATAAAGATAATAATTATTTTAAAATGAATTAACATTGAGAAATTGTCGTAGTGCAAACGCGAGGACAAACTCGAACACCAACAGATTCTGTTGTCTATAACAACAAGAACCCTGAAAATACGTAACAGTGTTGCCAAGATGCGGCCGCGAAAACCCCCTGAGTTGACCACAAAAAAAAAAAAAAAAAAAAAAAAAAAAAAAAAAAAAAAAAAAAAAAAAAAAAAAAAAAAAAAAAAACCCCAAATCCCCCCCAAATGGAATAAAACCCCCCTGAGAGTTAAGAATGAAAAAAAGGCAAAGTCAAAAACCTCTTCAATTTCTTTCTGGGATTCAGCGTTGATGTGGTCATACATATTGTCAAAGTCAAAAGTTTTTAATTATCTCCGCTAGCTTCGATGAGCTCTTTGGATACGTTTCTCACGTACCACGGGGCACCTGTTAGAGAACGGATGATCTTGTTTTGTTGTCACTGAATCTGTTGTGTGGAAGTGTAGCAGGCTGTACCCCAACTCGCAGCCATAAGTCCATATAGGTCTTATGAGAGCCGTGTAAAGGAGCTTGTTGTTCTCCAAGCTCAGCTTGGATCTCAAATTCAGCATTGGCCAGCATAGGAAGGTCCTCTTTTTCATAGCGTCTCTGACGTTCTTGAAGTGGTACTTACAAGTTAGTCTACGGTCTAGGGTCAAACCAAGATACCGAAATTGACTTTTCCTTGGAAGTCAACCACCACAGAGACCGACGTTGCCGACAGTTCCTGGCCTTAGCGTGAAGGTGATGAGTGATGACTTGGTTGATTTTGTTGAGCCACCCTTCAGCTTTGGCCAAGTGTCTCTTCAGGTGCCATCTTGCCTCCATGACGGTGTCTCCTGACGCGAGTATTCCTGTGTCGTCTGCAAACTGGGCCAGAAGCGTGTCACACGTGCCAGGGAAATCATGGCAGTAGGCGTTGTAGAGAAGCAGGCTGAGAGGCGACCCTTGTGGAACTCCCGCGCTGATTGTCTTGAACGACGAATTAATTTTCGTAAAAGCAACCTATATCAAAGAATAAACCTTTTTTTTCACTAGGTATGTACTTTATTGTTCATAGTGATTTTCTCATTTCGTTTTTGGCAAACACGACCGCTCTTTATATCACATGATATCGAAGTCAGACCACTCAGGAAATCCCCCTCAGGTGGAGACGGTCCGCCCTAAGAACAAAACTCCTGGGAAATCGATAGAAAAACGAAGAAGAAAAAAATGGAGCTCCGGCTCTTGATAAAGAAAAGATGGTTTTCAAGCGAGAACGCGTATGAGGGAGAGAGAGAGTTGATTTCGAGGCCACACATCCTTTACACGTAATGCTGGACCCTACAGTCTGGAACGGAGCACGTATGAAAGGAGGGCAGCGCCCCCCCCCCCCCCCCCCCCCTGGACGGCCACGCTTTCCTACCCTTTAATATTGAATAAGAGAGAACGAGGAATGCCTCTGACTAAATAATACAGAAAAGGTCCCATCGCAATATATTTCCTATATAACTGAGGTCTTTTATACACCGGACAGCATCCCCCGCCCCTCCCTTTCGGCCACTGACCCCTTTTAAACAAGTCTGTGCGCCTTTCGAACCCTCTCGGTGCAAAATGCCTTTCCTAAAAATGAGTATTTTCGTTAACTCCTCGCTGGTAGTAAAAACCAACGACATGAAGGTAGAAAACTGATTGCACTAGACAAACGTCTGGGAGTGGATGGCCAGGACTGGGGTGGTCCCCCACCCTCTCAACAGTTACCTATTCTTCTTCTAGTGCCGTGCACATCATGCGTTGGCGATACCTCTCCTAGAAAATGGCTCTTAGGGTCTCGAAGGCCTCCAGCTTATTGATCGAGTCGGTTTTTAGCGTCCAAGTCTCAACGTAGGAGAGAACGGACCTGACATAACATTTCACAAGCCGAGATTGAATGTCAAACACCAGGTGACCATCACACAACAGGAAGCGCAGCTTCGAGCCTGAGCCATCCTGCTCCGAATCTCAGGTTTTTGATCCGAGTTTGCATTCAGTAAGGTGCCCAGATATCTGAAGGACTGGACTCCCTCAATCTTTCCATTCAGCCACAACTCGGCGTTGGCAAACTGGGATCTACTCGCCACCAGAATCTTTGTTTTCCGTATATGCACTCTCAGGCTCTTTGAAAGACCCACAGCAATCACAGTGTCGAGAAGGCCTGCAGATCTCCAAGCCTGCCCGCCACTAGCACAGTGTCGTCGGCATAACGCAGATTATTGACAGGGACGCCATTGACCTTGATCCCGAGCTGCACCCCATTCAAAGCTTCCTAGAACACTCTCTCATCATAGAGGTTACCTATCCAAAGCCCAACAAAGGAGGGGTTCCCCCAATTTTGGAAAAACAAGAAAATGAATAGGAATGAGAAAAGGATTATGTAATAATTAATGGATTCACATGTGGCGGAATGAGGGCGGAAAGCGGAACGACGGAACGCAATCTGATTGGCTGTTAGGACCGCAGTAGAGAATGGGGGCCGCCATGTTGTCGGAGAGAGAGGACAGCGGTCGGCAGAAGACATGTCTATACCGTTTATGTCCTTCCATCGAGCTCCACACATGCATGATGAACATTCTGTTTGTAACCACTAGAAGAGCTTGCAATATTTTTGCTTCGATTTGGAGTTTTGAGTCCGTCCCTACGATTGATGATACATGAATTTCAGAAAAAATTTAATTGATCTTGTGAAGTGCCAGGAGAAGCTTAGGAGATCAGATCAGGAGGAGGGTTATGATTCTTTCCACTAGGTATGTGAACGCTCTTCCGACCCCGCCACGACTCTGACCAAGAACTTGACTCCCTGACCAAAACCCTCCAAAAACCCCGTCTGTAGTCTTTTTACAGCCCCATAGAGCACCACTACCGATTGAAAGATCAGGACCAACAAAAAATCGATTCTACAACCAAAATTACTTCGAAAACTACACAGAACTTCACTCCCTGACCAGAGCCCTTCAAAAACCCCGCCTGTAGCCCTTTTACAGCCCCACCAAGCGGTCGTAAAGCTCCAGGACCGCCTAAAAAATCGATTCTACGACCAAAATTACTTCGAAAACGACACAGAACTTGACTCCATGGCCAAAACCCTTCAAAAACCTTGACTGCTGCCCCATACAGCACAACCAAGCGGATGGACAGATGTAGGACCCCCACAAAATCGGTTCCACGTCGTAAATAACTTCGAAAATGACACCTAACTTCACTCCTTAAGCAAAACCCTTCAAAACTCTGTCTGTAGCCCTTTTACAGACTCATAGAGTCCCACGAACCAGTTGGACTGATCTAGGAACCCCCAAGAAATCGATTGTACGTCCAAAATTACTTCGAAAACTACACAGAACTGGACCCCCTGGCCAAAACCCTTCAAAAACCCCGTCTGTAGCCCACTCAGTGCGCTTACCGCGTTGGAAACAATAAGGTGGCGTTGCCGTTTTCTTCTATTTTATGCATTCAGATTTCAGCGCTGCTAAACTATCCGCTGTGAAAATACGCGTTCAACGGTAGGTATGCAAAACTCATTTTAGCCAATAAATCAGTTATTGATTATTTATTATTATTATTATTATTATTATTATTATTATTATTTGACAGCCTAATCTAAATGACGAAGAAACTGAAAATTAAAACTAATACGTGCTCCAAGCATCAAGTTATCTAAATGTGTTCAGCCATGCGACGTCATGTAAACGGCAAACGAGCAACCACCGTGAAAACTTATCAAAAGCCCACAGAACTGTCTTAAATTCCAGCACTCAGCAGCAAACAGTAAACAATCAGCAAACGAAAACAGCACATCGGCAACGATGGGGAAAGTCAAAGGGACAACGTCGTCGAAAAAATCATCACGAAAAGTAAGTGGCATTAGTAGGATCGTTTACGACATAATAAAGGTTCATGTAGTGCACAACTGCGTGCAGTTGTAAAAGTAGGTAGTGGATTGGCGTTGGGTTACTCCATGACCGGATCGCGATTCTTCATCTGTCCAGGGCGAGAAGCCGGCGTCGTGCCAAGAGCCCGCGCAGTGCCCCCATCAACACTTTCACTACGACCCGCCGGACCGAAGAGGCATAGCAAGAGACAAGCTGACCAACATTCTCGCCACTCCGAAAGGGTAAGATCCGTTTGACGCTGGAGTGATCATCGCCGTAATTGCCAACACGTTGACATTTTGCAGATACCGCTGGGAAGACGTTAAGAAAGAAAGCGGCGATGGAGAAAGACCCACGAAGAAAACTCTGATGCCCTCGAAAAGACTGTGTCCGGACAAATTAGAGAAAAAACCCAACAAAGGGTGAGTTTTACAGTGCTGCCAAGCTGCCACTTCCTTCGCTGATTCTTTCAAAATTTCAGATACGTTCACAACTTCTTGGCAGAAGTATGGTCTTTCCTCACCCCTGAAATGGCCAACCGCTTGAAGACTATGCTGATGACTGAGTTCTCAATGTCAGACAGGTACCAGTTTGTTCCTTTCTCTCCTGATCACATCTCAGCTCTCTTCAACCCTTGTAATTTCCTTCTAGGGAAGCCGAAGACTTCGTCTTCAAGCAGAGAGAAGCCAACATCACCAACAGCTCCACGGTCAGTTTGTACAAAAAACCTCGAGACATTGGAGATGGCAAAGTCGTTCTTGACTCTGTCGTCAAACTCCGGACACCAAATAAAACGTACTGCGATAAATTCCCCAAATCAACCATCGGCGTGAGAAACTCGTGGATCAAGGATTTTTCTGATTTGGTGTCTGATAAAATGGTCGACTATGTGTTGGACACGATGAGCGCACAACGGACAGAGAGACAGCAGGAAATAGCGAAGAATCTATTGAACCGCTTCAACACTGTTTTGGAGCAGAAAGCATCAATGACAAACCCGAAAACACAAACACACGTGACGATGGTTCTTGTTGCAGACAGGTTATCGTTGTGGTTGGACAAAAATGTCCCAATGTCGAAAGAAAATGATCAAAGGCTTAAAAGTTTAGAAGAGGCTGAGGCACGCAAGAAATTTGAGGAAGACAGACGAAGAAAACTAAAGGAGGAGCAAAAACGTGCCAAGGCTGCCAGGGAAGAAGAAGAAGAAGAGGAAGAGGAGGACGAAGATGAAGGGGAACCTGGAGGTAAACCGGAAGGGCCAGGAGCTGAAGTTAAAGAACCTGAGCTCGGAAAACCAAGAGCCAAACCAGAAGAGCCCAGAGCAGAACCAGGAGAACCAGGAGCCCTGCCAGGGGAGCCTGAAGAAAAACAAATGGAACCTGGTGCCCAGCCAGGGGAACCTAGTGCTCCACCTGGGGAACCTGGAGCAGAACCAGGAGAGCCTCGAACAGAACCAGGGGAACCTGGAGCTCAGCCAGAAGAGCCTGAACCTCAACCAGGAGAACCTGGAGCTCAACCGGAGGAGCCTGGGCCTCAACCAGGAGAGCCAGGAGGAGAAGCAGGAGCCCAAACTCAAGAACCTGGAGCACAACCGCAAGAGCCTGGGGCCCAACCAGAAGAACCTGGAGCACAACCAGGAGAACCTGGAGCCCAACCAGGAGAACCTGGAGCCCAACCAGGAGAACCTGGAGCCCAACCAGGAGAACCTGGAGCACAACCAGGAGAACCTGGAGCACAACCAGGAGAACCAGAAGCTCAACCAGAAACACCAGGAGCTCAGCCAGAAGCACCTGAAGGTCAACCTGAACCACCTGCAGCTGCCCCAGGTGAACCTGAAACTCAGCCAGAAGCACCTGCAGCTCAGCCAGAAGCACCTGAAGGTCAACCAGAACCAACTGCAGTTCCACCAGGTGAACCTGAAACTCAGCCTGAAGCACCAGTAGCTCAACCAGAAACACCTGAAGGTCAACCAGAACCACCCGCAGCTGCCCCAGTTGAACCTGAAACTCAGCCAGAAGCACCTGAAGCTCAGCCAGAAGCACCAGCAGCTCAGCCAGAAACACCTGAAGCTCAACCAGAAACTCCTGAAGCTCAGCCAGAAGCACCTGCAGCTCAGCCAGAAGCACCTGAAGGTCCGCCAGGTGAACCGGAAACTCAGCCAGAGACACCTGAAGCTGCACCACAGGAACCTGAAGCTCAACCAGAGACAGTAGTCGAGCCTGAAGTTCAAGCAGCGGCACCTGCAGCTGAAGCGCAGCCTGAGCGGCCTGCAGGTCCCCCAGGGGAACCTGAAGGTCAACCAAAGGAACCACAGCCTGTGGATACTGATGCACCTGTAACAGAAGAGGAAGGAGAGAAACCAGGTGAAGAGGGTCCTCCTGGTACTGTGGACCAAGAAAAAACTCCAGATGAAACTTCCCCCGCTAAACCAGAACCCACAGGAGATGAACTCGAACTGACACCATCCCAAATCCAAGAAAAAGCTGCTGCTGAAGCTGTACCAGAGGAAAAGAAAGAGGTGGGACCTGAGGCAGAGAGATTACCTGGAGATGCAGATCAGTTAGAAGGGAAAGAACCTCCTGCAGAAGTTCCCGAAGAAAAACCAGAAGGTGTTAAAGATACGGGGGAACCTCCCCGACCCAAAGCTAGTGAAGGAGACCTTGGCGATAGAGAAAAGGCACCGGCTAAACATGGAGAACCACTTATGACAGAGTCGGAGCGAAAACGTCAAAAGTCAGTCATCGAAACAGTAGCCTCCAAAATCCTTGAAACTGCAGTAGATGAAACTCCTCGCCAGGAAGCTATAGCGGAAGTAGTGAAGAAAGACTTGGAAAAAGAAGTTGGCCCAGAACACAAGGATTTGGTTGATCAGGTGGCGTCAAAGGTTGGTACCTGGATAGACAAAATGGTCGAACAAGTCGAGACAGAATATGGCGAGAGAGAAAGGAGATCACCCAGTGGTGTTCTGCCTGATGGTCAACGTCGCAAAGGGAGGATATTTAGAGTGAAGAAAGTCGACGAATGCAGAGGCCCTTGTTTCGACGTCGACATGGTATCTACCACCAATGTAGGTCAGAAGATCCGAATGGCTCGAGGGAAGCCCCAAGCAAGCCCCAAGATACCCAACCCCGACGCGGCTCTGGAACCCGCGGATTTGAAGAGCTGGGCGGAATGGGCGGCCACGGTAACCGAAATGGCCCAGAGTTGGGCCGAATGGATAGAAGACACCGTCCAAGAGACGAGAAAAAGAGGGGACATCCTCCAAAAGGACGACAGCCCCGAAAGGTTGAGAGAATGGGAGGCGTTCAAACGGAAGAAATCTCAGGGCGCACTGCACTGGCAGAAGACTAAGCAGGAAGTGGACGAAACTGCCAATATTTGGAGTCAAAAAGGAATCAAAACTCGAGAGTTGAACCAAGAATGAGCACCAAGCAAATGTCTAGTTTAATGTCCTTTTGAGCACAATGAGAACATTGTCGACATCTTTGTTCAATTTTGCTTTATTATTCTTGGAATAATACATCTATGTAATCGCGACGGAGGTCGACGACTCCGATCTGCCTCAAAATTTGACATTATCCGTTTCAAGAGGGTCTATGTAGATTCCAAAACCGAAATGCCCGTCCGCCGTCTGGGCCATTTTGGGCAGTAGGCCAAAGTACCTATAGTAGTATATTGCATCCTCACACATTGCGAGGATGCCATACGAACGCTGTCTTGGAACGTTAGCATAGGGTTATGCCTGATACGACTCACGAGTAGTGAAGGTGGAGATCATGCCATACAATGCAGTGGTGCATTGAGCTGAAGCATTAAATGCCAACTGAACCAAACGTTTGTTCCCACTAGATATAAATCTCTACACTACTTTGGTACAAGTACAAGTTTGTGATACAGCAGTAGTGCTGCGTAGCTTATTATGATTGAGACTAGTCTCCCTCTTTATCTGGTGATTCGTAGATACTATCACAGCAGACATGATGATGACAATGATGAGAGGGTTGTAGTCGTACCTGATTCATTAGTCGCCGACTGTCACGGAACAAGAGATGTTGGTGGAGGGAGACCTAAATTGGGTTTCGGTAGACAATCAATGCTTCCCCCTCCGCCCAACCCTTTGACCAAACAGGCGTTCAATACACCATAACCACCGACGTTGACAGGGGAGTCATCTGACAGGTTTGACCAAAGGCGAGAGGCCCAGTGGAAGATAAGAGATGTCCGCTATCTCCGCCCTCCCTCCACATCCCCTCCTGTCGTTCCCTTTCAGCATCCGGCACGGAGGACCAAACAATGGAAGGGACCTACGACGGGGGGAGGGTTTGGTATCACTGACCGAGTTGACACCCAACATCGCTCCCCATCTTCAGAAACCCGCCCACAACTTCACTGTCAACGAGAACCCGCTACAGCCCGTCAAGATTATCAACTTATCAGACGCTCCGCCAAATGAGAGATCACTTCCACGAGTCACGACGGTTGCAGGTTAGCCACAACGAATTCATTTTTCAGCAAAATTATAAGTAATCCAGTCCTCTTCGTAGCTTTGTTGACGGCAATGAAAAAGAATTATCTCCCCGGCGGGGAATCGAACCCCGGTCTCCCGCGTGACAGGCGGGGATACTGACCACTATACTACCGAGGACCACGAAAACATACCTTGAAAACGTTAATCATGTCCAAGGATTGTGCTAAAAATAAAAATAACATTATGTACCTTGAAAATAAGACGAAATGGTATCACGCAGACGGCACACTGGGGTCGGAAAAGGCGTAAAAGCTGAACAAAACCCAGACCTTTTCCTTAGAAAAATTTCAGAGTCAGGTCCCTTTCTACAGGTTTTGGCTTGCTGAATCGATCTAAAACAGGGGTTCCCAAACTGTGGTCCTCACTAGGGGGAAACATTCCTACACACAGTACATTCCTACCTACTAAAATAAATACAATTAAAAACTCAAGAACTCATTTCACTGCAAATGAAACAATAAATAAATAAGTAAAATACTAACCAAGAATACTGAAAACACCAGTTGTATGGGTACCTGAAATAGTCTCCAGATTTTATTGGTCGCTGGGGGAGTTTGAGGGGGACGATGGCCTCAAGGTTTTTCTTCTTTTTTTTTGGGCGATTTATATTTTATCTGGAGGAATTTGGGGGGAAATTTATCGGAAAAACTACAAAAACTTGATCTTCAGATTACCTAATTTGATTATTAAAAACATGAAAACTTCTCATGTAAATTTTCGTCCTTCCTTAAAACCATATTTTCCCTCATCTGGATGGAATACCAGCATTGTTTAATCTATCTATACTACTAAATCTCATCGTGTCTGTCTGTGTCCGATTCACGCATAAACGGTAGCTCAAAAAAAAAAAAAAAAAAAAAATACAGCGGTTTTTCTGGAGGGTTCCGCGGGACGGACGTAGGCTACCTTAGAACGCCCTTCGATCCACCTTAATTTGCGGAGGTCGACCTGGGGAGAATTTGGTAACCCAGCACTCATTTTTAGCATGGATCATGCTTCAGCCGTTACCTAACTGCCCAAAAACGTTAGTCCAGGGCGCGGGAGTACTTATCACGTTTACGTCAGGCCACTAGTTCGGCAAACTCAGTAGTCTCACAGTCGTTTGGCGTTGGACTGTTACTTTTCCAACACGCAAGATGGGTTTCAATTTCACAGTAATGTGAGATTTTGCCTTTTTGCCTGTCCTTCTTTGTTTAAAAATGTCCAGCTCATGTCAAATGTCACACACTGAATGAAACCGCGTTAGAAATACTCTCCGAAAAGATGGAGGCAGCTCGAGACAAACATTAAAATATGACGTTTTATGTATCTTAGGACGGAGCTCCTTGAAGGCAAAGTAAATTCATGATTTACGAACCCTTGCGGGGCCACATATCTCAATAGCCTCGAAGCTTTTGGGCTGAGTTCAGTCCTCCTTCTGAAATATCACCAGGGTCGGGGGAAAAGTCATATTTACGGCGTTTCCGTACGGGTCGGGGCAGTTTTCCTTAATGCACCCCCAAAAGGTGGAATATCACTATAATTTACCGTTCGCGGCTTTCTTCTTATTCGAAGAGAGTAAAAATTCAAGTTTTTGGTGTGGTTGGTATCAGTCTTGGTATCAATCTTTCGGACACACATCAGTTGTGTCGTGATTGTTCGCACACATGAATGTCATTCACTCATTGAATGACTCACGACAAACATAATTATTATTATGTTTTCCAACGCCTGTGAGGGCCACCACGGCAGACCCGCAAGACCCACAAGTCCCACCGGTTACATGCCTTGGGCTGAAGACAAAATTTGTATTTAATAATTTGTCTTATATATATATATTTTTTATTAAAAAAACAAACAGTAAATCCCATTTTCAAACAATTATCGACATATTCAAACCATGGTCCGGCGGCATGGGGCATGGTCTGTGCCGCACGCGTGTGAGCACACAAAGACTGTGCCTTTGTCCTGGCTGCGAGAATTTCTCGAACGTTAAAATAGGACGAGTGTCTGAGGATTCCATGGCTTTCAAAGCGTTGCCTGATGAAGTTGAAACCTCCATCATGGCCTCAGGGCCATGAAGGTAAATCCAAATCTGGCGAACTCACAGCAGTACGCGAATCGGCTGTGTCTGCTGCTATACCACCTCTCAAGCGCTCCCATAATGCTTAGGCAGGGTTCAGGTCCTGTAGGGTATACTGGTCATAATTAAGACAGCAGCCTGAGTTTTGTCCAATTTTGGTCACTATAATAAATTAGTCCCTGACATGGTTATTATTTAGACAGTAGGCAGCTTTTAGTTGGAGAGGAGGCATCGGTCGTTTCATCAATCCGTCTCGGTAAACGTAATGACCGCTCCCTGGCAGTGTTCCATTCCTCACTCATGCTGAAAAAGTGGTAAAGATTCTTATCGTACTTCCCACTTGTCCAAGGCTTTCAAAGTTGGTGCCTTGCTGGATAAGGGTTTACAAGGCTTGCCAAGACGGCCCCAAGCTTTCCAGACCAGTCCGAGGCTGGGGATGCCTTGAGAATGGGGGGGTGGATTGCCTAAACTCGGACGATCGGTACACCTTCCTTGGCACCTCCCATCATCAATCGCCTAATGAATCTCCTACTTCAACATCACAACTCATCCCGCCCAATTCGTACACGAACTTTCCGCATCAGCCAAAGTAAAACTCCAAATTCACCCAACCACTTCGGAAAATCTTCCCCCCTGGGGAAAATGAACGGCCGGAGGACCTCCTTACGGAAAAGACACTTGACTGAAAACAATCGCTCGACTTGAACTGGAAGAGCGGAAATATCTTCGTTGAAATCCTCCCGGACAACAATGACGACACCCCATACAGCCAATTCCTTCCCCCACCGCCCTTCCCGTGTTCACCACAATGGCAAAAGCCGAGATTTGCCACAATAGAAAGGGTCCGTAAGATGGTAGTACCGACTAAGCACTCCCTAATCTACGCAATCCGCTTAGGTTTTGAATAATAAGGATACCCCGTTTTCCTATCCGTCCCGACCAAACCATCGAGTTTCACTCTAAACCACCCAAACCACTTGATCTTTTTTCTTTCTTTACTCAACAGCGACTCTTTCTTTCTCTTTACTACCCCTCTTATTTTCACCACGAACGACTCAAATTTCTACCCATGGACTTGCATTTAATGGAATAAGAATAAATTTTATTCATTACCCTGCTGCGGATATACTCCTAATCAGATTCCGAGTATATGCAACAGTGAATCTGTGATGGGCTGCAGACCCCAAAACGCCTAATTTGGAAAGGTGACACATAGTCATCGGACCCACACTATTAGTTTCAATCAAATCGCAGCCTCTGGGACAGCAGACACAAAAACGCCTAATTTGAAAAGACGACACATAGTCAGCGGACCCATACTGGAAATGTTTCAGTAGAGGAAGGAGGTCATGACCTGCATGTCCTGCAGGATGCGCTTGAAAGTGTGACTTCTTCCAGGGGCTAGATTTTAGCATAACTAACTGCCAAAAACGTTATGCGGGAAGGGAGAAGCAAGAGGGGTCACGCACATACATATATATATATATTGTTTCGGGAAGGGAGACGCTTATGTATATTACCATTAGGTCACTAGTTCGGCGTCCTCACTTGTGTTCAATTTTCATTTTCCCTCTTTTAATTTCTGAATCTAAATTAGGATAATTCGGATTTTTTTAAATATTTTTGTTTTGTAGTTTGTTTTGTTTTAGTTTATAGTTTTGTATGTTCCTACTTTATTATGTACATATTAGGTATTATTTGTTGCATTCGTCTGAACATAAGTAGGAACAATAAAACTATACTTAAACTAAAACAAAATATTAAAAAATCCGAATTATCCTAATGCAGATACAGAAATTAAAAAGGGAAAATGAAAATTGAACGAAAATGGGAATAGTGGAATAAGTGTAGCTAAGTTTAAAAAAAGAAGAATATTCAAGAAATAAAAAAGAAATAAAAACAGAAATAAAAATTCTATTACCTAGATAAATCATGTGGTGAGACGTGCTGAGAAAAATCAGTCTGCAGAAAAGAGCCTGAGGCAAGCACGACGGATGGAAGGGAGGGTGGTGAGGGAGCGAAAGTCATTGGAGAGGCGATTCCAAAGTGACGCTGCCACCCCAAGCGATCCGTCCATAATCTTCGACCTGTGGAGTGGGATCATGGCGTTGAGATATGAATTTGAGGCGCCAGTCTTGATTACATCACGCAGGTATGGTGGAATTGATGTTGGTAGTTTGAGGATTTTACAGATGAATGCAGGCAACCCAGGAATGACGATCCAAGAAATTTTCTGGAAAGCGGGGAAATAATATTATGCTCTCTCTTGCGCACAGCGCAGATATAGCGAAGGCAACTATTGTAGGCTATTCAGGCGTCGAAATGATGCTGCATTCATTTCGAAAACAAAAAGCAAAAAACAAAAAAAAAAATACACGTTAGGCCACTAGTTCAGCATCCTCACTTGCCTAACGTCAGACCACTAGTTCAGCATCCTCACTTGTCTAAAGTCAGACCACTAGTTCGGCATACTCACTTGTCTTCCCGTTCGGCCAGTAGTTCAACGTCGTCACTTTTCTCACCATCAGGCCGCTAGTTCGGCGTTGAACAGTTACTTTTCCAACACGCAAGATGGATTTCAATCCACACGCTGAAAACATAGGTATATATCATTATACATTCGGTAAATAAAGCATGTTCCATGTTTCGTGACCTATAGCCGTAGTCTTCAAGCAAAAGGATGCCGATTTTTTTTTTTTCTAATAAGTTTTTTTCTTTTTTCAAAAAATATGCATGTAACAGACATAGAACATAATAAGCACTTAGCAATCTTCTCATGATACAGTTCTCTTTAAGAACGTTGGTAATAGGTTCTAGCGTAACCTTATCAGCACATCTAGTGCTCACTGACGTTCAATCCGGCCTTCTTGGGATTACAGTTGTAAAAGAGCGTGGTTTTGTCGAAAAGGTTTAAGATGTCCAATACTAGTAAGTCTTAGAATAGTAACTATTCAACTGTTGTTCGGTCGAAAATCTAGTTTGTTGTTATTTAAGAAGAATTGAAGGGGAAGGGGAAAAATCAGGTAAGTCATTTTTTCGAGAAAATCGATTTTTCAGTTGCAATCGACAGATATTGGAACGAAGCATCTTTTGACACGCTGAAAAGAGGATAAAACCAGGTTAGACAAAGCGTAATGGCCTTGTGAAGTCTTCTTACATCAGTATTAGTAATTGCGCTTTGAAAGTAAAATCACGTTTTTCTCTAGTCGAGGATGAGTAGACTTACGTGGTTCTTTCCCCTTACCCTTCAATTGTAATAAGCAGTTTTTGGATTATATGAACCGGCTGCATTACTAGGTCAGAGCCGCTTACACTTGCAGACTTCTGTTCTCGTGATTCATCCCCGTATAAAAATGCTCAACCTGACAGCATTAAATCATAATCATAGCAGATTGTGGTTGTGGATCTGCATTCGTTTCCGAGATTTAAACCCCGAGTAAAGATCTTCACCAGACGCGGAATTTTTTATTTAATCCATTCTATCGATCTCTCTGCTCCAACTCCAGAGGTTTCCAGCCCCTTAACCCTTTTCCTGTGTGAGCCGGGAGTTTTTATACGCATCAGCAGTTCGCGAGGCCCTAAATACCCGGAAACAAGCATGCTCGCTCTTAGCCCGGCTGTAATTATTTCCATCGCTTTTACTTTTTCTCCTTTTACCCCTCCCCTCTCTTTTCCCTACCACATCCCCTTTCATTTCTTTTCTTCCCTTTTGCTTTTCCCGTCTCTCATATTCACCCTTATTGTCTTTTCAAACCTTAATGTTCCCCGAGATGACTCGCCTTCATCGATTTTTCTCTTCGCTTGTACTTGTACTCTTGCAGCCGTTTTTTTTTTTTTTCCTCCATCTCGAGATCACTCGAGACACAACTTTTACAAGGCGCGCCCATCTTAGATCTAGAAATTGAAAACGAAGTTTTCGTGTCGTCGGGGCTGCCTCATAGTTTGATCCAAGTGTGGCCTGGTATATTTATAAATTACGTAATATAATATATTATATTATAAACGTGACACTCCCGCGTCTCCCTCCCGACTAACGGTTTTTGGGATTTAGGTCAAGGCTGAAGCATGATCCATGCTAAAAGATAAATATGTCGTTTAATCCGTCAACATCAATCCTCGGTCTCTGATCTAGCTTTCCAGGCCAGACAGTGAAACCGGGGAAGGCTGAAAGACTCAGTAGAATGTACCGGGAAGAACCTAAACAGATCATCCTGGTTTGTACTATTATTTAGTTGTTAGCAATTCAGGAATCTTTACAATAATTGTCAAGATCAAGATTGAAATACAATGTGACAATTATTGGCAATGCAAATCGTGCTTTCAGACAGATAAAATCATCGTTTGATTGATTGATAGAGCTTTTGGACATTTGGAGGAGTGGAAAGTTCTTCCTCAGCACCACGCCCGTTTCTTCGATGGCAGGTTACTGTGACTATTCGTCTGAGACCGGAGGATTTTCCCCTCCCAAGAGACCCTGCATGTGACATCTGAGCCTTCAGCTTCTCCTTCATCTCGGCAGAGTAGTACCCTCAAAACCAGACCCCCCTCCTCCACTTTACCCTCCGAAGATCCTTCAAGACGAGAGTGTCCCCTCCAAGCCCGGCTTATCCCCGCCCTCCCTTGAAAACAAATAATCCCCGATTTTTAGGGTTATTTTTCCTCAAAAATAAAACTCGGTGGAAGACCCAGACGATGAAACCGCCATAATGTAAATAATCCTCCTATTCAGTAAGCGGGGAAGTGTAGATATCAAGCTGGAGGGCCCTCAATGAGGGGATTTTGCTCCTCTTCAGCAGGTACCGATCACTTTTCAAATTCACATCAGATGTGCAACTTGTTTGGTGCGGTAGTGATGAATTCGAATAATTCGTTATAATTATTACTAGCACTCTGGCAGGGGGTCCTCGCTTCGCTCGTCCACTTGAATAATAGGTCAATTGGTTATCTATCGTATTGGTATCAATATTTCATCCTCGATACTATCAAACAGCGATTTATTGACTACCAATGACCATTCCTCCTGAGAATTGTACTAACCGTCAGCAACGAGACGCTCATGGTGAAATTTTTATACAGGAACCCTTTCCTACTGTAGCGGTTGCCTTCGAAAATGAGGAAATCACCATCTGACGTCACTTCACCTCCGATTTCACGAATCGCCTGTGAGTCAAAAGGCTTCGCCGGTGGTCTACGATCATTTTTGCGTATGAGTTCGTAGTCCTGAAAAGACGCCAAAATAAGTCATCATCTCTGAAACGGGACTTTAAAGTCAAATTTGGTTATGGAGCTACCTGAGATGTCCGGAGCGCTCCTCGAAGTCGGGTATAGTCAATGCGGGGGAGAAGCTTCAGGTGGATCTCGTTTTGATCCAAATCCACGTAGTCCACTTGAGCTGTCGTCCTTGTAAATGCCCTTCTTAAAACGCACCCACTGCTTGGGTCTGACTTCAGTTTGAACTTTGACTACCCTGAGGACATCCGTCATCTCTTTTATGGGACACCAACTGTTAACAGAACGACATTTTCGTTAGGGACAATAACAAATCTAAAAACTACTTGTGGTGCCCCCACATAATACTAACTGGTAATAACTAACACCTAACTAATAGCCGAAGCCCTTCAAAAAGCCCTCCCGTAGCCCCTTTTTAGCCCTGCAGAGCCCCGGGTTTGGGCGATCGGGCTGAAAACCATGCGAGCACAACTTTTTTTTTTTTTTTTTCAATCTAAAATCAATCTTTCAATTCAACAATTTTTTTCAAACATTCCTACTGCCCAAAACGGCTCAGACGGCGGACGAACATGTCGTTTTTGGCATCTTGACAATGAATAATCTTGAAACGAATAATGTCAAATTTTGAGGCTGATCAGAATTTTCTACCTTCTATTCCAAGAATAATAAACCAAAATAATTCTGGTACCTTCTGTTAGTACAGGACCCCACCAATTATTGGACCTTATGTTAGTACAGGAACCCACTTTCGGCTATTCGTCATTATCCCGAGAATCAATAAGTGTACAGACCGGTTGGTTTCAAATTAAAGCTAATTAAATTTGCTAAAGGTTCATCTCTCATGCCTTTTTGGATAGGATACATGTTTTAGGCGATATTAACTAAGAAAATATTTTTTTCGCAAAGTTTGCAAATGTATGAAAAAAATAGCCATTTTTCAACAACCTGTATCTCAGAAGCTATTCACTGTAGAGAGCTGCGATTGGTCTCACATCTTAGCAGATTTTGTCTAGTTTAAGAGTGAATAGAGAGTGCCTTTTGTCGTAAGATGCTTCCTTCACCGACGTTTTTAGCAAAATCTGAAAAAAGTTCGAAAAAACGTAGTTGTTCACTAACGCCGAAGGCGGCACAGCGATAACTTGGTCAGAGACTATTCGCATGGGTCCTAACATGTCAAAAAAATTAGAACTACTCCACCTTTTTCCAGCACAGATGTACATAGGAACTGGACTATTATTAGGGTTAATCATCTCTCAGAAGGCAATGGCGAACCACCGAGAGTATCTTGCCCAGGAAAACCTCTCAAATTTGCCGTTTGGATCATGCGTTAAACAGTAGGTCCCTACTACTTCTGTAATAACTGTTCAACACGCTCAACAGAAGTTAGTAGCGAGAGGTCGCCAACGCGGTTACAGGTACAGCACTCAGAGAAGAAGGAGGAGCAATCGCCAAACGCCATTCTGCGATCTTCCGTTCCACCAGGATCAACCGCCATCTTTTTAACAGAACTTTAACTTTTTCAGGGAGCAATCGCCTATTACCTATTACTAGGGCTCGGATCGATATGCTCTATAAAATCCCCGAATATGTCCTGAAAACCACCCCGATATGCCCGTAAACATGCACCAAAAACCCATAGATATGCCCTTAAACATGCACGAAACCCCCATTGATATGCCCTTGAAAATTGAATGTATTCTGTAAAAACTAGCTTTTGGCCTCCATTTTCAACATAACCGACTCAACAAAAATATAGAAAGTATGGGAAGAAGGAAGAAACATAGGTTACTCACTCATATGTACACTTTATTTTGGCCTTATATGACTAAATATTTACAATTACAATCAGCGCGTAGCACATTCGTAGCGTAAGTATCAATCAATAAATACATTGGCTTGCACAACTAAATGCTTTTCCAAATTCTCAGGCTTAAACGATTTCCTTAAGTCACTCAGTAGCAGTTTCAAGCGTGAGAAATACCGCTCTACATCTACGGAAACAAGCGGTAAATACTTGCACGATGCCATATCTTTAGGAGTGAACTCGGAGAGCGCTTTAGATGAGCTGCCGTTGCCGTTCATCACGTTTGCCAGCTCGACTGCAGTGAGCCAGCCAGGGTTCCGAATAAGAACGGACTGGACTTTGTTGCGGAGGACTTCTCCTGTCTCCCCCGGATACGAAGAGGCTTCTTTCTGGAACGTCTCGATGACGCGTACTACTTCCGTCAGCTCCTTCCCCGCGGACTCTAATTCCAGTATTAGCTGGGGGATTGTTGAGAAGTGAGCCTTAACGAAGGCCAGGTCGTTGATGGTGTTGCTGTCTTTCAAGCAATTCTTACATTTTTCAATGTATTGAGAATCTTTTTCGTCAAACGTATCGATCACCTGGAAAAAATAATGAAAATTAGTGGTATAGAAGATGTGGCGCATTAATAAGTAGTTGGTTCAGACTCAAGAAGGTATAAACTAAGCACTTGCCTTCTAAGCCAATGAGCAGAGGATGAATAGAACAGACTCGAATAGAATGAGGGGAAACAGCGGAAGGTTACTTCGGACACTCACTTTTTTTACTGCGGGCAGGTGGTCAGCATAGTATAATGCCGCAGAAACCCATGTTCCCCATCTAGTCAGGATGGGCTCTGGTGGCAGAGGGATATGCGGGTTCTCTTTCTTGAAGGCCCTCACGCGGCTAGGTGCCTTGACGAATATTCTTTTAACGGACGCAATTAGGGTGTTCACTGCCGGGGATCGATCTCTTAGCGCTTCTGCTACTCGATGAAGAGCGTGGGCCAAACAAGTGACGTGAATCATCTTTGGGAACAACACCTGGAGGTGTTTCCCTGCCTTCAACATGTAAGGTGCCGCATCTGTCACGAAGGCCAAAACCCTGCTTTCGTCTACGTCCGAAGAAACTGGCCAAAGCAAGCCTGGAAAAACACAAATAGATTGAATCACTAGCCATACCTACTATACTTCGCGTTATTTTTTAATACTTCTTGCGTAAGTTCCGTTAATCCGTCAAATGTAGCTGCCAATTCCATACTTCCGTTAATTAACTTGAATGTGTACTTACGAATTGCTTCCTGAACAGTCCGAACTATAGTGGCGTGGTTGGCTGCATCTAACTCTTTGCACAGGATCAGACGTCCTTTTCCACGCTCGGTGGGGCTCAGTTTTCCCACTATCACGTTTACCATATACCTTCCACAAGTATCAGTAGTTTCGTCCACTGATAGCCATATAGGATGACTGCCTATATCGTCTCGTATTCTGTGAAGAACCTGGAAATTAGAAAAATCTACTTTGAGTATATTGTTTGCTACGGCAACCTCACTGAATGGGAATCGAATTCAGCCGTGAAATAGAGAATTCTCCGGCAAGTTAGGTATAGGAACATGTGTCTCATTTAAAAAATATCGAAATTAATGTTGTGGTAGAGGTATGTCCTCTGCTGGGGTGATGAGTCGATACTAGTATGTAGTTAGAAGGCTTCCCCAGACTTGTGTCCCTGTCCCGGGGGATGAAATCAGGTCCAGACGGACAGGGACGCAAGTCTGGGGAATCCTTCAAACTACATAGTATAAGTCACATCGTTTAGTCTTACCTTGTCATATTCCAGAGTGACGTAGTTCTTCCTTAGCGTTGATTCGTGAGGCAGATCCTTCCCGCAGTAATCTTTGAAGAGATCCCGGATCTCTTTGTGTTCCAATTTATTAAACGGAATGTTGGCTGCCATGAAAGCCTTACACACTCGGCTATAAAATTCAGAATCTTCGTGTGACTTTTGAAACATAGGCTTAATCAAAGCTTGCTTTGACGATTCCCGCTTTTTTCCTACGTTTCTGGCGTGCTTGTCGGTTGAAATGTGTTGATTAAATTGAAACATTTTCTTCACTGGAACCTAGAATAGAGAGTTTGAGATCAGATTAGCTGAACAACTATATTTCTGACTTTTTTCTTAATGTAAAAATCACTTAGAATTGATACTAAGCCTAGAAAATTCTAAATATTCAAGCCAAATACAGGAGGTATCTACTATGCGTCTTATAGGGGCCTTAATTCTTTTTCCCCTAATGAAAAAATAAATACATGAGTAAATGTTATT
Source organism: Pilophorus perplexus (assembly GCA_955831195.1). Lineage (NCBI taxonomy): Eukaryota > Metazoa > Arthropoda > Insecta > Hemiptera > Miridae > Pilophorus > Pilophorus perplexus. Next base: position 6,195,116 of record OY037018.1, read on the forward strand.
CCACAATTATTATAGGCCCCTACTGTTAGGAGATAATACGGAATGCCATGGTAGCGTAGATTAATTGGGAGCGGTCAATACAAAGAACTTATCAAACTTACCGGTTGGTCACATAATTTGCAGAACAAAACTTTTCCATCCGTTTCAAATGATGATGGTTCGTAAGCAGCATACCTCCGAAGAAGAGCACTGGTGGTTTCCTTAGTAACTTTGGGCATAATGGGTAATAGGCTATTACATACCGGTAAATTTACCAACCGACTCATTTCTCACCCGCAACAAACACCGGCGCGTTACCTCATCTCCGTTTTGCTGAACTTCAATTAAAATCGCAAGTTTCTCGCTACTCAAACTTGTTCGTTCGAATTACTTTTTCAATTTCCACTTTCCCGGCGAGATCGTCCGAACTCGTTAAGAGATAAATAATTCCGTTCCCATAAATGCGATACCGGGCCCGATACGTTCGGAATTCAAACGACCTCCGCTCTCTTCCTCCTCTAAACTTGTGTTTTTTACGACTGACTTTTACCGAAAAAGGAAGACGGCGCTCCTTTTTGGGAAAAAAGTTTTCGCCGGCTTTTCCCCGGGAGAATGTTTGCATTTTTTCGTGAAAAATCCATTACGGTAAACGTGGATGACGTGTTACGGTCTGAGATCTGTTTGGATTACAATTTTTCAACACGATTTTCACATTACGGGAAGACTGTATTAAATCGTGCATCCGTGTAAAGTGGTAAAGTGGTTCTTCGCAAGCTGGCTACAGGATCCCTCATACTGACTGAGCTGGTTGATGAACAAAGCACCCTGGCATCCATTTTGAAGGTAATGTGTTTGGAGACATTGCACCTCGGGTACTCTCCACCTGAATGGCTGCACGTTTACACTGATGGGTCAGCTAAGGACGCCACTACGAATGCTGGTGCTGGTGTCTACCGCTTCTATTTTGAGATATAAGAACCAGTTGCTCAACAAACTTTAAGGGGGGGGGGGGGGGGGGCTGTAGGTACACCATACTGCGAGCAACCTCGAGAACCTGAGAGTACCTGCTTGAATGGGATGACCTCCCCATCATGACCTCCATTTTGTGGTTTTGGTGAATTCACAAGCTGCCAAACTCGCCCTCACGCAAAATGGAGCTACCGATGTAGCTGGCGGAAAATCGAGCTGCTTATTGAAAGAGGTAGACCTACCTGTACTCAACTGGTGCTGCAGTGGGTCCCCTCGCAGGGTCAAATTTAAGGGAATGAAAAGGCAGACAGATTACCTCCCCTACAGTTCGGCCAAGCTTATTGAAGCAAGGAAGAAACTCCTGACAATAGGTGCGTTCGCAGAGTAAGTTCTGGCCGTTCGGAATCGAATCAGAACTCGAACGCTTCCAGGAATTAAAACGGACAGAACTTCGGTCCTCCGCCAACGAAAAAGTAGTCCCTACGAAGTTAACTCCATGTGATCACAGAAGGGAATGAATCGTGCGTGTGTGACTTTCCACAATCGAGGAGGCAGCCAGAATCAGTTCGGGAAGTTCTGAAAAAAAAAAAAAAAAAAAAAAAAATCAGAACTGGCGGAATCGATTCTGAACGAGTTCTGCGTTCGCAGAACATCAGAACTTGAGTGTTTCATTCCTGGAAGCCGGTGTGCCCCCACCCTTGGCCCTTGCAAAATGCCCTGCTGCGCATGCGCCGAACGGTTAGGAATTTTCAGAATTACACTGCGAGAGTAGCGGGACATCCATGTCAAAACTCCTGATATCTGCGCTGCGGTTAGTAAGTGGAGCAATCTGTCCGACAGATTCTGTCGTGAAAAACCACAAAATTGATCACATGTAATGGCGACAACCGCCAAAATCGTAAGTCTTCATTTCCCTATCGCTGTTCCCTTTAGAGCAATCCCGTTATGGCCAGCGTCTTGTAGTGAAGCTCATTGATCGTTAGATCTCGACCCTTCTCTTCTCCTTCAAGAACCACCCTCACATTCCACCCTCTGGAAGAGTCCATCCATCTCATCTCCCCCCCCCCCCCCCCCCTACCACACAAACTTCCCCTCACGTGCCACTTTCCAATTTTATTGGCTAATCCAATTTAATTATACGCCATGCTCCATAGCCAACGTTCAATCTTCTAATTCGCAATTTCGGCATTTAACCCTAACTAGGCTCACTCTTCGCGAACTCACGAGCGGCACTCCGTACCACCCTGCCGTTTCTTGTAATTACAGAAGCCCTTCAAAGTATATTAAATACTTACCATAGCATGTTAAATTAAGCATAGGTATTAAATTTTTACGGTTTCGAAACATTTGGGTGTTTTCCGGGGTGGGGTTGTTAGCCCCACGTCCAACCCCCAACCTGGAGGCCTGCTGAAGGCGAACCTTCTCGGAGCCTGCAAGCTGTGACTCCCTTCTGCTGCAGAACAGGGGCTGACGTCGCTAATCCACAGGATCGCGCTGATTGGCGGACTGTTGTTAAGGAGGCCAGGGCCCTACAAGGGCTGTAGCGCCGAGGAGTAAGTAAGTGAATTAAACGGCATAATATGACAGTAGTGTCGATTAAGAAGAATTTTTCTCCTTGACTGATTGATTGGTTTGTAACTAAGGCCAAAATTAGGAGCCGTAAATATGAGGTCCAATTTCAATCTACTAGAATGGTCTAATCGAATGGTACCCACCAGCCTGTTCCAAAAAACGCGGCAGGCTCATACTTGCATTACGTTAATTAAATGACTGATTTCATTGCTAGTATACCTACACAATCATAACACCTAACTTGTTTATAGGTTGCGTGACGTTTTATCATTTAATAATGATTAACAGGACGTTTCCATTAAATGCAAACAAATTTTGTTTTCGTCACGTCACGGGGGATTTTGAGCTCAACATGATCGCGAAAACTATAATCACATGATTGGTCTCCAAGTTTAGCGGTTGGTTACAAGTAGAGGGTTGGTGTAAAATTAATCAAATGATCTGACTGCGTAACAAAATTTCCGGTTGACCCGTCGACTAAGACATTTTCAATGTCAAAACTGGTTTCATGTAACGTCCTCTCATGATTGTGATGTTCTGTCAGCTTCATTTTCATCTTGCGTCATTGGTTGGGGAGTCTGATCTAAGATCAAAATCAGGTAACTAGTTAGAATGAGTTAAATCCTCCTGATCAGGCTCAATACTTGATTTGGAAGGGGGCTCGCATTTTCTTCTGCACTATCTACGCACCAACGCAGTGCTTTTCTCTTCAAAGAATCGACTCAAAACTCCCCCTATAATAATATTGGAATGGAAATCGCATAGTAAACCTACTGTATTATCAGGACTTACTTTCTTGGTGCATTAGGGCTCGATCGACCATGAGAAACGATCTGGATGAGATGGTTTTTCCATCCCGTGTTCTAGCTATCGTTAGCAGTGATACCAGAAAACGATATTGATATTCAACACAACTTACTCAAAAATAGGTACCGTAAATTAAGTCGAAGGAAAATGAAGAAGCGAGAGAGTAACAACTAAACTGACTGCAAAGCACAGAGAACAGCAACAATGCAAAGCAACAAGTGACTTGAAGTGAATGCCAAGTTGGCATTGCCAACTAGTGATGCGATTCGCATGTTTTTAACATCGATGTTAAAAACATGTTCAATCGATCCCATGTTCAATCGATGTTTTAAAATGTATTCCTATTTTTTATTTAATAAAAAATTAGAAAATTTTTATCAGTTCGTTGTGTTCCATGACGAGTTTGGTTTATTATTCTTGGAATAATACACCTATGTTTTCGCGACAGAGGTCGACGACTTCGATCGGCCTCAAAATTTGACATTATCCGTTTCAAGAGGTCTAGATTCAAAAAACGAAGTGTCCGTCCGCCGTGCACCGTCCAAAATTTATTTAAAAATTTGAAATTCCGTTAGGGCAGCAGGCTTTTTTTTTTAACTGAAATTTTGGCCAAATACTTGGTTTGCACACCATCTAGTTGTGCCCGCAAGGTTTTCAGCCCGATCGCCCGAACCCGTGGGGTGCTATGGGGCTACGGGAGGGTGTTTTTTAAAGTCTTTTGGCTATGGGATCGACCTGGGTGACGTTTTCGAAGTATTTTTGGGCGTACAATCCATTTTTGGGGGTCTCGAAACGATCCGATTCCACTGTGGGGATCTATAGGGCTTTTATGGGGCTACAAATGGGATTTTTGAAGGATCCCATGAGATCAAAATTTGATATTTAATATTTTCCGAGTAAAAAAATAAATAAATAAAAAACAATGTCTGTAAGTTAGTATTAAGTCATCCTCCTATGTCATGCTAGGACGCGAGGAAAGATTTTTTTGGATTAATCTTATGTTCTAGTAAATAAATAAATAAATAAATAAAACAAAATTAATTTTCGCACAAGTAATTTATATTAAAAAATAATAAACCCTTGTGTAAAATTTGCAGCGTTTTAAAATTTAATTTAACTAGGTACCCTAGCTGGCAGCATGCCTACCTGCATATTTTTGAAGTTGTTATCACACCATGGTTCCTGCAGATTGGCCCTTTGATCAACGTTCGCACTTGCAGTTTGGCTCTAAGCACGTTTATTAGTTTGGCCCGAAGGGAATTCGACCTTGAAGCCGTTTCAGTTTGGCCCTTTGAACCAAAAACGCAGTTTGGCCCTTTTTCCGTAAAGGTGTCGACATATTTATGGAGTTTTCCGTTCCTACATTAAAAAAGGCGTTTGATTCGGTTAACCATTCGAAGTTAGGGACCATAATAGATCATGCATTATCCCATAGATTGAATATAAATCATCAACGGCTAATTATTTGAGTCTTAATGATGATAAGACCTCATTAATGTGAATTTCTTTTTCTTATCGAGGGTACCTTATTTCATAAGTTTGCCGTCTCAACTTTATCAATTAATGAATCATTTGGAAGAAAATTGCTGCACTTCTTTTAGCAGACCAACTGGGAACGACATCATACCTGAGATAAGATTCACTTCCTTCAGAACACAAGTGACAGGTTGAGACTTGTATGGCAAATAAAAGAGCGCAGAAGAACCTTAGGAGAATCCAAAGAAGAGAGAAAAAGATTAAATCGCAATTACTCGAGTTGACGTTTCCTGGTATCGACATTGGGGTTATAGGAAGAACGCGATAAGTCTGGAAATCGCGTTTTTCGTGTTCGTCCGTGTGCAGGGAAAATCGTAAAGGTTTCAGGGATGAGTCGAGAGGAGGAGGGGTTTGACGGGGCATTGTAGGGTGAGGGAGTAAGTAGTGGGAGACAGAGAGCTTGAAGAAGTGGATGGGATGATTCAGTTTCTGGAGCAGGTGATCGCCAGGCGATGTCAGCACTGAGTGAGCGAGCCTAGCCAACAATGAGCATCATGGTCACTGAGTTTTATGGGGGGACTCTCCAACTCCGCCAATAGACGGAATGGGTCCAACTCCACCAGCGAAAAGGAGCTTCACAAATGTTTGAGCCACAGGATCTCTGGATTCTTGAATTTTTTTGATCTCGGAATGTCTGGATCTCTGGATTTCCGTATTTCAGGATTTTTCGGATCTTTGGATCTTTCCTGGATTCCTGGACTTCTGAATCTATGGATTTCTGGAGCTCTAAATCTCAGGTAGGTACCGTTTCCCTGGGCCCATTGCAGGGTGGCAAATCGATACCCTCATCTGTTATGTAGGTATTTAAACAGCAAACAAGTAGGTACCTACTTCGTGAGGGCTCGTGACCTCCCATACGGTCGTTCAAAGCAAGCAATGCAGATCTCAACATCCCGATCCAGCATAGGTATGTAGCATAGAGTAAAGGGAAGGAAAGGAAGCATCAATCCTGTGTTGAACGGCGTTACCAAAACGCCAACAGTTTGGTGGAACGGTGTGGGGATTGCGACTGCAGCGCGACCCCTACGAGATGAAGTGAACTTTGAATGAGGATAGTTGCCAAAACTGAACCAGAAGATGGCGCGTAATCGCGATGGAGGTCGAACATTCTGAACGGCATCAAAATTTGACAAACGTCTCATGATTTGTGCACTCCAAAAACCGAAATGTCCGTCCGCCGTCCGAGCCTTTAGGGCAGTAGGCTTTTTTTTTTTAAACCTGAAATTTTGGCAATATTGCCGAGTATTTACTCGGTTTATTCAGTTGTGCCCGCAAGGTTTTCAGTCCGATTGCCCAACCCTGAAGGGCTCTATGGGGCTAAAAGGGGGTGAGGGGAGAGGTTCTTCAAGGTTTTGGGCTATGGGGTAACCCCATTGGGGTTGAATTAGGTATCTTTTCAAAGTATTTTTGGACGTAGAATCCATTTTTGAGGGCCCCAGAACGATTCTCTTTCACCGTGGGGCTTTCATAGGGCAAAAAGGGATATTTGAAAAAAATGTGGAAAAATTCCAGTTTTTTGTCGTTTGTTCAGCACTTTTTATTAGGTAGCTAAGAACCGGGTGCGTGTTTATTCTCTCAAGCTTTCAGCCATATAACAGTAACCTAAGAAACAAATAATTTGTTTCTATGTACAATTATTGTACATAGATTTTATAATTTTATCAAAATTTGATAGAATTATAAAATCTATGTAACATTTAATGTTACCTATAATTAATAACTTAACAGGTAGGTTACCTACACCCGCCCACCATGTAACTGCGCCTGCACTCCACCAGACGTCCGCCACGGCCGGCGACTGGACGTTAGATAACAAAAACAACCCAAGTAGGTATAACCCCGAACATACCTCACCACCAGTCACGCCAACCCTCACATCTCACGTCAAATTCAGCTTCCCCAAATTCTCATAAATTTTGTCAAAATTCAGTTTTAGCCCGTTTCCCCCATTCGCAAAACGTCCAACACCATCACCGGCAGCCAACCATCCCCTAACCACAACCTACAAATACATGGAATAAGGAATCTATTTCTTCCATGCTACAAATAGAAATAGAACGGACCCAAAAAGGTAACCTTCCACATGGCCACATCTCCGAAATATTTATAAATTTACAATACCACGTCCCCCCTAACCCAATTTACATTCCACCAGATCAACCAATGCGAACCAAACGACCAGCTGCCCGGCGGCGACCGCTGGTGGAGTGCAACGCGCGGAGACGTTACCAATATTGAATCGAAAGTAAGCCTACAACTACCCCATACTTCATAAATACCTAATCTAGTCATAACTTTCGCTAATACTAAGGTCTTATCCCCAGTAGCCTGAGGATGGCACCCTGTTTGCCGAAAGCTTGAGATAATAAACACGTATAGACTCGACCACCTTCTGTCGCCCCACTACGCACCCGGCTGAAATATGCCAAGAAGGCACTCCCAACATACCAGTTAGCTAAGAACGAAAGTAAGTCCTGAAAAATTCGTTGGGTCCTGAATCTTGTAAAGGACGTTGCTCCTCATCGAATGAGACTGACCGCAGCTTTGTAGCACTTTGAATAACGAAGATACGAATTTCGTAAACTATTAATTAAACGCGCAAATCTTGACTTTTCACAAAATAAAACCACCCAAAATTGTATTTCCTCCAGGGATGGCCTTGGGATTTCCCAAAACTACGTTTCCATAATATGGAATATTATTAGTTCAGAGAGCGTATGTAGTGAGGAATTTCATAGCAGTCGTTCACCCTATGTCGGAGCCATTTGCGTGGCATTTGGGGTTTTCCCTTGGAAGAAGAGTAAAATGTGATTCGCTACATCTCGAGGAGATAGCGCCACTGTCGATTTCGGCACATGAGGTCCTATCAAGTGAGCTCTCCTTTCCTTTCCTCCATGGGTATGCATACGAATACGTTCCCCCGGCAACAGGGTCTACTGGCTCACATCCTGATCGAGCAGGGGTAAAGTTGGTTTCTTATACTCCGTCCTCCAACCTCTTCTTCCTCCGGAATCCATCCGACTCAAGTCCATGTCGCTAACTCTCCCACACCCTGCCAAAAGCCCTTGAGATGCCTTATGGCCTGTACCGCAACAGAAGCTATTTGGACGGGCAAACCAAGCGGAAATTTTGTAGGAATCACACGTTACCCCACCCCCTCTATCCGCCCTCACAAACCCCCTTCATAACTCGAGCCCTCGGAGGAGGTTCAGGGCTGGTCCTTTCTCCATTTCCTTGGATCAAAATATATTTGCCCTTTTATAAATCCTTGGAAGACGATTTATCGTCAGGTGGAGAGCGGGTGACGGTAGGAAAAAAAAATCACATTTCGTCCCCAGATATTTTCAATAAAGTTCCACCCCTACACGTCTCTTTGCCCACCTTGGCTTCCCAAGCTCACAATTCCCTCTCGCCCTATGAGGCCCAAAGGCATTTTATTTGCCAAAATTTGTCCAGCCGTGTTTTCAGTATGAGAGGATTAAAAATCTGGGATCGTTCTTGTTCTTAGATGCTGCCTTGCAAAGAGTCAAGTTTCGAAATGGAAGGCGCAGTGCGAGGATGAGGAGCCTGGAAGGTCAATACCGAGGAGGGCAATTTCCTTCAAGCTCTGCGAGTGTAATCGACACTGCGAGGTAAACACGAAATGGCGACATCGTCGTCGTGATACTGTAGCCAAGATACTTGACAACGTCTACTATATATAGATTATCTATTTATAAGTGATATTATTACTATTTATAAGTGAGTAACAAACAGGAACAACCGTAACTACACAGTTGTTTGCTAGGGCAACGTCGTTAAGGACGAATTAGGAGGTTTAGAAGAAAGGCGACAATTTTGCAGTAAGTAATCACGGGGACTTCCCGATTTCAATGAGCTACCTTTTTGCTATTTCCCAAAAACGAGTAAAACCCAAGTTTCACTTACTTAAGCTAATTTTTTCTATGCGCAAGATAAGTTACTTACCTACTGTAGGTCACATTAGCTGAGTTGTCGAACTTCAGTGAAGCTCATAGACGATGCTATAATAAATTCTCTGATAATTGGTCGTCACGGCCCCCCTCTCGCTATTGGGGGGTCAACGGTAGATATTGTTCCGTGAAAGGGAAGCCAAACAGTTTGGAAAGCCCTCGATTAGGGAATGCAAGTTCTCGGCTTGGGCTTCGAGAGGTCAGCAACGCAGGCTTCAGGCTTAGCAGATACAAACCATCCACAACCAGCAGTTCAGGAGATCGTCCACTGCTGATATTCAAAGAGCTCTGCTCGCCGTCACCCAAACCCCATCCCCTACCACGATGTGCATAATTATCAATGTTGAAACATTTCGTTAATACCAACTTTCTAAAGGAACACTTGTGAACCAGTGTGAAGCACACGTTCAATAGTGTGTGAATAATATTTCAATACATCACCCCCTTCCAGAGGCCGCCATTTGGCCCAAAAGGCACCCTTAGTGCCCCTTAAGACTTCTTTTAACCCATCCGGGGGTGATATGTGTGCGGGATAATGTGTTGCTCTAACAGGTGGGAGAAGGAAAAAAAAGACCAACAAGAGCGTTTACTTTTAAACGGAGTCTCTTCAAACTGCCCCTCCGAATATATTTATAAGGCTCTTTTCTTTTTCTTCCTTATATACCCCCCCACCATTTCCCCCTTTGCGCGCCCGGCCGCTTTATTTTTTCCCCATGTGAACGAGAACAGGGGATTTCCATTTGTTTTATTTCTCGACCGTTTCCACGGTAGCTTTTCGGAGTTTCCGCTCTTCCGAGTTCAGCCCTTTTCGACAAAACGTTGGAGAAGAATTCGCACATTTCAAACTCGGTTGCAAATAGGTTCCTTCCTGTTTATTTCATAACTCATTTGATGAGTTATTAAATCATTATAGTTATAACAGCTGTAACTTGTTATATTGTGGTGAATAGGGGGGGGGGGGGGGGGGGGGGGTTAGCCGCGTAGTGCAACCTCGTCATCCAGTCCAGCACTCCAAACCCTGATTTTTGCTCCACTTTTGGAGCTTAGAAGCGCCAAATGGAGCAACTTTTTGGTTTCCTATTTTTCTCTTCATCTATTCGCCAAAACAGATTTTTGGTAGGTATTTTTTTCAAATTTTGTAGAAAAAGTTTAATATCCCATTTCTTCCCCTTTAGGAGCTCAGATACGCCACATGGAGCTACTTTTTGGTGGTTACAGACTTTTCTCGCACTATGCTCGCCAAACTGGATTTTTCAAGACCAATTTAAGATTTTTCCGACCGCTAGATGTGCCCTACAATAAAGATGACCAAAATCGTGTCACCCTCCTCCTCCTCCTCGGGCTGCGGCTTTAATATCTCTGATCATAACCCATTTGCCGGACGCTTGTAAACGTCGGGCTAGAATGCCAGAATCCCCTCCACTGCTGACGCGTTCACGCAATGCCGGAATGTCGCATGCAAGTGAACCCTGCTTAGTAGTTGGGCCTATCAAACTAAAGGGTCCCATACACTATGCAATCGACTCAACAGGCGAACATAAGACTCCAGCCACAGCCCAGCTCCATACACTACCAGTCGCCTGCAGGCGGACGTCCCTGTTGAACTGCAGAAGATCGCACACACTACGCGTCCGGTGCCTGCAGGCGGACTGTCGGTCACGAATCCAGTTTTCAACTGTATTTATTCGTGTTCGTTGTAAAAAAAAAAAAAAAAAAAAAAAAAAAACTGACGAAAAATGGTAAATTAAACGGAATCAATCGCTCGCCTGCAGGGCAGTGTGGGGCGGGCTTGGGACGAATTGCGACACATAATTTTCGGGGTTCCGTAGGTCCAACCCAAGAAGGGTCGGATTAGGCTTCGAACTCGAAGTCGTCATTAGCACGGTCGTAAAAATGAGCGATCCGTCTACCTGCGATGATCCTTTGAGACACTCTGTGAGCAAGGCCCACTACACGAAGCGAAGTTGTATTATGAGTAGGCCTATATGGGTGAAAACAAGACTACTATAGTGACCTCGTTTTCACCCAAGCTATAGCGATTCTTCCTCTAACATAATATAAAGGTTATTAGTAACAAGGAGCTATGTTATTAGTAAAGGGGCTTTTAAAGGGTCAAAAATAGGCTTTTTCGAGGACTATTGGTGTCTTTTACAAGGTATAATATCTGCGAGTTTGCAAGGGATTTAGCCTTCAATTTGAGGTGCTTTTGTGCTAAAATCTGTGGTCGAGCTTTAATTTATTTGTAAAATGGTTTTACCAATAAATTAAAGCTCGACGTTAATAAGTATCACACTCATTTGGGTAAAACGTCATGAAATGAGCACATTTTATTAATAAGCGTTGTGAAACTGGGAAAGAAAAGTCTTAATAGTCAAGCAATCGTTGTATATCACGTACCTAAATATTACATATTCTAAATTTACAGAAGGTACGTATCCTTGGATTTTACAAATTAGCTATTTTACAATAATTGTAAAGTGTGTGTGTAGTTTCTAATAATTATTATTAGAAAAGTTGATCTACCCTAGAGAAATACCTATTAATAAAAATTACTTTTAAATGATAGAAGTAGGTCGTTAAGAACAACAAGAGCAAATCTGTACAGGAAATTTATATAGGTGAATATCGGACTGTCTCCACTGACCTGAACATACTACGGAATGAAAAATTATTTTGTGACGTGGCTGTAAAAATGGGATGCTGATGAGAGAAATTTCAGTAATTGGGATTCGTCTGGATTGGCATTTGTGCGGTAGGAGTTTATCGGGGAATGTAATTTTTCGGATCGTTGTGGGATCCCCAAAAACGGATTCTACGTCCAACAATACTTCAAAAACGACCCCATAGCCGAAAACCTTCGAAAACCCCTCTTGACATCTTGAAACGTATAACATCACATTAAATTTTAGAGGCCGATCAGAATTGTTGACCTCCGTCGCGATTATATAGTGTACTATTCCAAGAATAATAAACCAAAATAGTGAGTTAGGTTCGACATTTCAAGATCCTTTTCTGATAAAATTTTTTCCACAACTTCAGACATGGTGGCTACAACGATTTTTCTGAGACACTTCGAAAATTTCTTTAGCAAATGAAATTACCAAACTCATGTTTACTGTTAATTTCAGGACAGATGCCCCACTCCTTAGTAAATGTTACTCTGACTTAATCCATAAAGGGAGGTTGCTGACAATGTCATAATAACCCTTCATTACCTGCATTGTCCGTTGGGGAAATCTTCAAAATCGGCCCCTTTGAAGCCGTTCGCCACGTTCACAAAGCTCCCGACCGCCGACTGTTGTCAGTTCCTTCCGTATAAAAGTATTCCCATAGTCAGTAATTTATTTTGTATCATAGAATGATTTTTACCTTGCTCGCTACATGATAGGTTTTGGACCGACCGCAAAATGCACAAACCGCGGTACAATATTCGGCCTTGGTGCAGGCATTGCTGTCCAATTCGCAGATTGAACAGAAAAACACTGCAAATTTTACACAAGGGTTTATTATTCTTTGATAATAACGTATATTATACGTTACTTGTGCAGAAATCTATTTCTTTGTCAATGAATCAAAATCAAAAAAAATTTTTGTATTTTTTTAAAATGTTTTTTACTTGAAAAATATTTGACCTCCTGGGGTCCATCAAAAATCTCATTTGTAGCCCCATGAAAGCTCTATAGATCACAACAGTGAAATCGGATCGTTCCGGGACCCCAAAAAATGGATTCTACGTCCAAAAATACTTCGAAAACGACACGTAATATGATCCCATAGCAAAAAGCCTTTAAAAAAAAAAACCCTCCCGTAGCCCCATTTTAGCCCGATAGCGCCCCACGGGTTTGGGCGATCGGGCTGAAAACCTTGCGGGCACAACTAGATGGTAAACCGAGTATTTTGTCAAAATTTCAGATTTAAACAAATTCCTATTGCCCAAAACGGCGGACGGACATTTCGGATTTAGAATGTAGACCTCTTGAGACGGATAATGTCACATTTTGAGGCCGATCGGAGTCGTCGACCTCCGTCGCGAAAACATAGGTGTATTATTCCAAGAATAATAAACCAAAATGTACCAAATCGATCAAGGCAATTTCACAACATTTGCTTTCAGTGTGACTTAAGCAGTCACCACTGTACAAACTAGTGATAATTATTTATTCTTCTTGTTCTAGTTAGATAAATACACATCTGCCTTTTTGACATCAAAGTTTCCACTTTGTTTGATTTCTGAATTCCCGGGTCTTATTATAATAACTCCACACCCCCTCCTCACCAGTTATTATTTTAGAGCCATCTATATAGCTCGTTTTACTGTAATAATTACAATTATTGTAATAAAGTAATTAGCAACAATATTATTTTAACCATAGAATTCAACTTGAGTTTGACCATTTTTTAAAATGAATTACATCAATTATTGAATTTTTCCTGACTGTATAAAACCTATCGTACAACGAAGATCAAGGTAATCGGCACTGTACATAAATGTTGTGCAATGCGCGGTTTGAACAGAAAATGTTGTACCATATCAGAAATTTCTGGCTCGGATCGAATAAACGGTTCTCCGCGCTTTGTACGAACATGCGTTATACAATAATATTGTATACAATATATTATAATACAATATATACAATGTATACAATATATTACATTGTAGGTATACCTAATAATTATTGTATTAGGTATACCTAATAATTAATGTTACGTACCAAGAAGCCGATAAAAATTGTTGACCACCGTCGCGAATACATCGGTGTATCACTCCAAGAATAATAATAAAAGAAACCAAAAATTTGTAATTCATTAGCGCTGAACTCACATATAAGTAATTAAATTTTGGTGATGACCTGTAAGTCAGAGTTTAATTTTACTGCGATTCAGTATCTCTCAATCCTGAACCCCGGGCAGCCGGCCTTCTCACTTGAATTTGGGTAGCCAGTGAGTATTGACCATTTGAGGAGGTTCTGGCAGAGGTCATAAACAGCTCGCCTTCATCAAATCGGATTACCCCGTTGGCAGCGAAGGGTCTTCGAGACTGCCCAGGTAGAAGGCCAGGTATAAGTCCAGGTATGGCCAGAAATCGTGTGTCGCAATTCGTCTTTTACCGTGGGGCGAAGGGCACGTGAGATTTCCATCTGACAGGCCGTTGGCTGTCGCGGATCTCTTGAAAATCCTCACCTGTCCGACGCCCCAGCACCTTCAGTCCGCGCTAACTGCAGTCCGAAATCTTCAGATTAACTGATGAATATTGGGCGACACCGATCCACCGCCTGACGATTACCTTCAGTTAAACTGACAGTGTATGGGGCCCTTAAGAATTAATCAAGTTGACGGCTGAAACATAAAAGCCACCAAGATCTTTGCAAGCAGCATGCTAATCAATTTGCTAGTGAGCCAGTCAATGCATTGACTGGCTCACTACAGTTGAGATGGGCGTTTGTACAACAGATTCTGTTAGAGTCTATGCGTTAGAGCGAGTGGAGTTGGGAACCCTGAAGATGATTTATTAATAAACGAAAACGCCGGCCAAGCCGATTCCGAATGTTCCCGACAGGATCTCAACCTTCCCCGAACTATTTGATCAAGAGATTCAAGAGAACCCATTTTGGAAGGAAAATAATTTCTCCGTCGGAACTCGAGCTTTTCCCAGAGGAGTCCAATCCGTTCTGCGTGACCGGTGAGAAAATAGACCAACGGAGAAAAAAAAAACCATTCGAAGGGAACGTCGAGAAGGGTTGGGATTCTGGTATACCGGGATATGCCCTGGAGGTGGATACGTTACGGTTAGAGCCGTACATTATTTATTCGCTCATAGTGAATGGGCGCCTTCCCGCACGACCTCTCAGGTATATCTCCTCACTTTCCCAATCGATACACCCTGCTGCATTTCCAGAGTTTTTCTCTCTCTCTTTTTTAACCACTCATCCTTTCGTTTTACCTTTTAACTCAAGTTCGACCGGAAAACGCTAAGCTCCGCTACGTGGGAATTCACGGCAGCAAAAAAAAAAAAAAAAAACCCTACCAGGGCTGCAAATTCCTTTCGGAAATCGGATTCAACTTTTTGCTACGGGTATAAAAAACTAATAAAACGAAAATCTGTATAGGTATTTGTATCAACGGTGTAAAAAGTAAAATCAGGGTTATAAACGTTCAAAGCAATGCAACCGTGAAATCATTAAATGATAATATGGAAATTTTCCATATTAACCTAAAAAACGATAAATTGAAAAATAAAAACGACCAAAACCCAGTACAGGTGAATGTTTTACTCAGAATGAGGACCTTTGACGACCAAGCTGACGCTGACTCCCCCCCCCCCCCCCCCCCCCCCACTACCAATTCTACCCCCTAAAGAAGCGCGAATATTGCACACATTATGACGTCCATAAACACTATGATCTCCTTGAATGATTTTTTATTTTTTTCCTGGAAAGGTTATGTTTCAAAAGTTACGAAACCCCGTCTCTATTATTTACAGGTCTTTAGTAAAAATATAACATTAAATGTTGAATTTAAATCAAATTTTGAATTCCGAGGTCTGGAGGGGGAACATGACGTGGGTTGCTTCGTCATCTTTTGATTGGCCGAGAGATGCAAGTTGGCCAACCTAGATACGCGAGCAGCTGACCCTGAAAATCGAGAATCGATGTAATCATCGAAGTAGGACATTCAGCAATCGACCTAGTGTTTTTATGGTATTTTTCCGTTATACCCCCCCCCCCCCCCCCCACTCGATTTTGGTTGGCTATGGGTGCCTTAAAGCCATCGGGAGGGGCTCGAAATCGAGTTCGGGGGGGGGGGGGGGGGTATAACGGAAAAGAGCTCGAATTTGGGTGCCTTAAAGCCATCGGGAGGGGTGTTTATGAACACGAAATCGAGTGGGGGGGGGGGGGGGGTATAACGGAAAAGTACCGTTTTTATTCCAATTCCGTTTAGTGTATTATAGCGCTCTGGCGGCCCCGTGCACAACTACTCGAGGCCCATCGAGGCAAGGTGTGACGTCACGAGCCCTCCTCTTTCATTTCAAAATCTTCAACATTTCTAAAACGGCGCTGCACGTAACTTTACGGATTTTCGAACTAAAAATTTGTGTAGGCGGGGTTTAAAGAGTGCTGAACTCGAATATGTTGTTGGAAATGACGAGTTCCGACCTTTTCAAGGAGCCCATTATCATTAAGCAGGAGGTGGCTTCCTAGTGTACTATATTGGAGTTGCATAACGAGGAGATCGTGAACAATTTTTATTCTAGGATACATCTATAACTCTACAAACATTCAGCCTGGCGAGCGTAGTCCATTTACGACTGAATCGTTCCCTATTTCTCTGAAATCTCTTGTGCTCGTCGCTTACACGACATGATGTTCAAAGTACTCTGTATTTTTATTTTTAGTCCTCCCGCCACAGTCAAGTAAAACGCGTTGTACAAGACAGCCCTTCCCCCTCAACCCCTTCAACCTACCAATGAAATTGTGTATCGAGAGTTCTTTTGAAATCCCCCTACGCTTGGCGGAAGAAAAAACTGTCTTTTCTTTGGCTGGCGAACTTAAGTTTGCAGAGAGAACTTTTCCTGGAGGAAAGTGGAAAGTTGCAAGTGGCAGTTCGAAAGGTCAGCTGAGACTTTTTGAAGGAGCGGGAGAGCACATCTTAAAAGGACAGTCAACTTAATGGGAGGCCTCCCAAAAAAGTCACCTGAGTTGAATTTGATGTTGGCGGAAGGCTCTTACGGAATTTTCTACAAAGAAACTACACCGTTCGTTACACCGTTAATTACGCTCCGTGGCGCTGCGCCGATAGAGCACTTATGAAGTCCCATCTTTTAACTGAGCCCTCAAGTGGTACATATTGAGTGCAGCTGGTATGTAGTTCTAAGTGTAAGTAGGGTCCGAT
Organism: Pilophorus perplexus; assembly: GCA_955831195.1. Lineage (NCBI taxonomy): Eukaryota > Metazoa > Arthropoda > Insecta > Hemiptera > Miridae > Pilophorus > Pilophorus perplexus. The sequence continues at coordinate 6,211,840 of OY037018.1, forward strand.
CAAATGCACGTACAAGCCAAAAGTGGAGGAAATAGGAAACTCTGCTCGGGTGGATTTTTGAATGGCACGATTTGAGATTTCATAAATGTCATCGTCGCCAAAAATGTTCGGATTTAGTGATCAAGGTGTCTTACTTGTTTACTCATAAATATAAACCATAGCTCATTGTCGGATAAGGAGAACGGAGTCCCCCCCCCCCCCCCCCCCCAAATCTAATTTCACAGACCAGTAAATCGCAATATAATGTATTTAGTGATGAAGATTTCTATTTCCGCTATCACATACCGCTATCACCACCTTTTCTTCGGCGACTGCGGTCCGTCACGGGAGGAGCAAACTGTGCCGGATCACGCCAGACCTAAACGATCGCATGATCGGCAGTACGCGAAGTGAAGAAAGAAAATGGAAAAGATATTACGACCACCATAACTGTACAGAGCTGTACCCCCAACATCCCACACATCTGAGAACCATCCGAGTTGGTCAAAACGAATACCATCTTTCTTCGTGTATGCGTCGGTATCACGCACGGCCGGAATAGAATTTCGTCGCTTAAGAAGCAATACCACGAATCTAACTTATGGCAGCTTTTCTGGAGGAAGAATACACTTGTTTAAAACATGCATACCGGAATATTGATCGAGTCTCCCACGCTGATTATTAATAATGAAATTGGCAAACTACCGCCATTAGCCGATTTAGTTTTTCAAGATTAGTATTGCAAGGGCAGGACTGGAGAGATCATCAAATGAGTCCTTCAGTCCTCTCCTCCAGTCCTCACCAGTCAGATTCTGACTGGAGAGGACTGGAGCACTAGAGGAAATGACTGAAGCACTCTGGGACAGGAGGAGAGGGCTGAAGGACTAAAAGAGAGGACTGTGTTGCAAATTTAAGGTACATAATTACAACCCGATCCGTACACAATATAAATTTATATTGCTCGGCCTAGAGTGGTGATGGGAGGAGTCAGAAAAAAAGAAAAAATTGAATTTCGAAACCTGCTTGCTAATAACAGGCTTTTAATTCAAAACAGGTAACACTTTTAAACAAAAATGTAGATAATCATATTATTTTCTTTGGTTAGATAGTAATGAGAGCGTCGACGTGGCGAAACGCTGTTGGAGTAAATTAAGTAAGTAAATGAAGTTGTTGCTAGAGTGTATTGAAGGGGGTACGTGCCCGATATGCAATGAGAATTCCACTTGAGGAGGGAGTTTGCCCAATTCGGTTGGCACCAGGTGGTCGAAGGTCTGGATATCGCCTTGTGAATTTTCACCTCGACACCCTGCAGAACACCCAGGGGTGCCACTACGCTATGCCACCCCTCACCTGACCGGGTTGATTATACTGAGTGCTAGAACGGTTGGTTTTCAATCGCTTCTGTTCGTCCAGCTGCTAAACATGGTTGATGATTAAGTTTGTTATTTCACGATGTTAGTACGTGTACTGATGCTGGGGTTGCCAAATTCATGTTGAGAATACCAGGATGTAAGACCCAAAACTCAGGACAAATCGAGAAAAATCAGGCCAAGCACAATGTTTCCACAATATTCCCTGATTACCTACTTATTTTAAAACATGATTAGATCCAAACGGTTTGGCCTGTCAAGGCTCTGCTAATGGGTTTGGAGGACTTCAAAACGATGTTGAGAGTTCAAACCGGCAATATAATCTTGCGGCTGGTTCTATCGGATTTCAAACCAGTTTAAAAGCCCTTCACCTGTTTTGTGCCCGTTTAGAAAGTAGTCAAAGCATTCAAAGCTTCAAACCAGCTATATTTTTATAGCTTATAACTTGTAAGTCCACGATTGATTCGACCAGATTTCAAAACTGTTTCAACGTTGTTCAAAGTGGCTTCGTAGCTTTGTATTTGGGTCTCGTATGTTGTTGTTTCTTGTATGATTGTGAATAACAGAGAAGGACCTTCTCTGTTATTCACCCAAAGCCTCGTCTCCCTACCGCCAGGACACCTTTTTCATTAGGAATTTTGTCATCCAGTATTAAATAATAATTAAAAAAAGACATTTTCTTTAAGGAACAAAGCTGACAAACAACAGCGAGTAAAAGGGGTCTAAGGCCAGGCGGGAGAGGTCACACGGGACACACGGGAGTGTCACGTTTATAATAGGTATATTATTATATGTTATGAAATATATTATACTTCATAACATATAAATATACGTGAGGCCACTAGATCGACATCCTAACCTATCATATTTTAGACCACTACTTCAGTGTCCTCACCTATCATACGTTAGGCCACTAGTTCGGCATCATCACTTGTCTCACCACCAGGCCACTAGATGTGGATGTCCTGATAAGGATCCTTGAACGCTGGGCATGTCCTGATAAGCGACGTCGTCTGGCAACCCTAACTCATACGTACTTCGAGTTCATAAGTTATGTTTAACATTTTTTGGCTTCGTCTTCGTTTCCGGCTGAAGTGTATGTTGTGGAAGTAGTCGCCCTCGTAAACGGCGTCCGGTGGTACCGTTTCTTCGCGATCCAAACTGTTCTCGCTATGGTCGGGTATCGCTCCTTCTTCTGTGGTTTTACCAGCCAGCTGAGATCTGTTGTACGAGTCGGCCACTTCGCCGGCGTAAATGGCGTCGATGAGGAACCCTGAAATCCGGATGATGAAAGCGGGGACTGCACATGCTGCCGGGGAAAGCGGGGGTGGGTGTAACAGGCGGGGTGGGGACCCTCCAACTCCGCCAAAAGTTCATCCAACTCCGCCAGTGAGAGGAGCTTCACACAGGATTGTGCCACTGGATCTCGGGATTCTTAGATTTCTGGAGTTTTTGGATATCTCGATTTTTCCTGGATTGCTGGACTTCTGCAGCTCTGCTGCTGCTTCTGTACCTCTGCTGCTGCTTCTGGGCCTCTGATTCCAGGACCTCAGGATTTCTGTGGCAAAGGTCCGGGGACTATCCATAGCAGTCCCAGCTGGTTGGAAGTTCACTTTTCGGTTCCTTTTTCCTTAGGTAGCTTGGAACGAGCAGAGCCGAGAAGTATTCACTCCAGGCGCGAATTTGGAAGGGTTGGGGTATGGATTGAATTCCATTTGGGGAGTGTTGTGGTAAGGGGAGTGCCGTGGTCTCTTTCTCTGGTCCCGGGGGTGCAATGGCTATTTAGCTTTCCTTCTTCTTGTCTTCTCATGCTAACCCCAGTCGAGTTATTGGCGTCAAGGGCAAACAGATCCCTGGAACGGAGCTGGCAGAGGTGGTACTCCCTTCATTTATCCCGACTCTCTGGCGGAGCTGGGATGTTTTCACTCACAATTATATGAACTTTGGCGGAGTTGGATCGCCCCCGGCGGGGTTGATACCTAACACGTCATAGTTGGCGTAGATGTCGTGGTAAGCTAATTCGCCGGTTCGTGCCCCGTTAGGCTCGATGGTTGAATTCCCGTCAGGCTCGATGGTAGCTTGATGAAACTCAGACTCTCGTTTCTTCAGGAGGTAAATCGCCGTTGCGGTGACTGATACGGAAATTGTGACGAACCAAAATATGATACAGAAAGCCGTCATGTGTGACCTGTATAACGCAAAAGATGTACGCGACGTGCAAAAAAGTACAAATCAAATGAGAATGAACACAAATTGATACCCACTTGAAATACGCCATAAAATCATGTCCCCTCACCCTCTGGTCAAACAAGTAATCTTTGTCAACATTCATTGTGAATTTTTAATTTTACCGTGTAAAAAGAAAATTGATTGATAAATCAAACTAAAAATTTAGATTCATCAAAACTTATTCTTTATCAGATTTGGCGTTTTCTTTCTAGGTTGCCACGTTAATGGCTCTTGGAAATGGTTCAGCTCATTCGTTGGAGTTTTAAGTAATTGAGTCGTCCAGCTCCAAAAGCCTCCATGTCCTCACTACTCAATTTTGAGATATTCGCGAAAAACTGTTACGGTACGAGTATTTCAGAGTGGTTTTTTTAGCCAATTTTTTTACACAGAATGTGTTTTTACGGAGATTATTTGGTTTAAAGTAAGGCGTAAGTACCTACCTAAGTCAGAAAATTTCTTTATAATATAAAGACAAATATTATTTAAATATAATATATTTAAATAATATTTATCTTTATATTATAAAGAAATTTAATATCCCACCGGGACGCCATGATCCCCCCCCCCCGCTAGTGAACTGCAACTCCTTCTAACCCCACTCCACGCCCCGTGTTGATCCCCTTGGAGGGACCCCTCCACAATGTGGAAAATCCTTTTTTATGTCAACTTCAGGAACCAAATGTCAATTGGGATCCTACGAAGGGCAATTGGTTCCTACCCCAAAATGTTATTGCGATTTCTTTCTTGACAGTCATGACGCGTCAACCCGCCAACATAATATGACGAGGATAAAAAATTTTGTCATTGAACGTTTCATGATGTGTAGATTTCAAAAATCAACACCTATTCGGTTCTCCATCCATGGAAGAAATATTCCTTCCTTATTCCATGGTTCTCCATCTAGTTGTGTCTGAAGGTCCGCTGACCCAGGTGCTGTGATTTATTTATAATAAACCGCGTGGGTCCGCTCACCCTGTGTCGCCTTTTCAAATAAGCGTTTGTGCTGCAATTTAACTCCACCCCATAGCTAAAACTCTTCAAAAACGCTTCCACAGCCCCTTTTTAGCCCCTCAGATCCCCCTGGGTTTTGTGCGATCGGCCCTTTTTATTTCAGGACTTTTTTTTTTCGGGGATCAGCCTTGTGATAAAAATTGAAAATCGAAGTGGAAACTGTCAACCTATTTGAAGACGCTGTGACTGCTTTTGAAAATAAATCTTGTATGTCTGGCTGTAGCGCAGGGGAGTGGTTGAGGGGGCGAGGGACCGTGTGAAGGATGACAGAGAAGCAAGTATGCCTGGGCATGGGACGGTGACGGGGATGGGGACATTTTCAAACCGGGAGACCCTCGGAAAATACACATTCCGTGTTTCGTTGGAAACATCATGAAGCGGCTGTATGCATGAAGTTGGCAAGCTTGAAGTTTGCTGTAAGTGAAGTGGACGTGCAGCAACTTCAAAAAATTCAAAGTATACACTAAGTCCAAGTTGATAAGGCTTATCAACAGTACAGTTTCATCGAAGCAATAGGTCATTTCAGTTGCTGGTTGGGAGGAGGAAAAAAAGTGATGAAAAAGATGGATAGAGACCCGAGAGAGGAAATATGTTTTTAATGACGGTTTGAAAGTAGGCCCTCGGGAGAATACTCGAGTCAAAATAACAGCCGAAGGAAGCAAATTTATAAAATCTGGGGACCATACATTTTAAAACGGGAGAAAAGCGAACGGTGGGGGGAAGAAGGAAGTTTTTCCAAAAAATTAAATTGATGTACCACTCCGACCCAAGAGTATTGCGGTGGCGGAGTTTTTTTTAGAGGGTTGAAAAGAAGGGAGTTTTTCGTCGAGGCCTCACTAAAAGAATTACACGAATTTTTACGGGCACCGCGGGACTCCCTAGGTCCCTCAGGGGCTACAGTCTAGAGAGCTCCCCACCCCAGGGTAGGGTGGGGAGGTAATGAAATGTTTTTATACTCTTTGTTTATGGCCCGGTGGAAAAAAAGGACTTTACTGCTACCAAACAGGCCGGTTTTCCTGTCTTTTTCGGGATTCATGTTTCTTCCTCCTCCCGCCTTAATGCGCCCGAAGTTGAGTATGGTTGCCCGCGGAGTTGGCCCTTACCTCATTCTTCTCCTTTCCTTTTGCCGAAAAAATTGTTGGACTTGAATTTTTCAACAGGGTAAAACGGGCTTCGGAGCACTCGAGCGTTTGAAGCGCGATAAAATCGGTATATTCCAGAATTTTATACGCCCTAAAAAAGGAACTGCTTTAACGACCTTTGTGAAAGTATGAGACTTTGTTTATCTTTTTTTTTTTTTACCCGCAATTATTCTTCCTCACGTTCTCGAACACGTTTACGTCCAGGTAGGAATCCACGGGATTGGAAGATAGCGGATCGAGGGCGGCACTACGTACCGATTGGTACCTACAATTTTGGAAGTCTTCAACGGAATTCTGCCCCTGCAAGGCCCCCTTCAAGAACTACCTATATCCTCTGTGAAATTCGTGAGGCTGGCACCGCCGTACCGTACGGACTTACGTTAGTCCAGTCAATCTAGAATTTAAAAAGGGTGTTGGCCTAAGAAAGGTCGGATGTTATGTTTCTAACTTTTAATTGCTGTCTTAGCACTCCAATAGTGGGAAACTAAGCGAGTCCACCCAAATTTTTATCGGGAGAACTTTTGGGGGGGCCTAAGAACCTCGAAATTTTCGGACTTTTTTTTTTCTGATATCTTGAAAACTATGCGTGCTACAGAAAATTTCACCGTTTACGTGATTAAAGAACTTCTGTTTATCGCCGGCTAGTAGTATACTACTTCTGTAACAACTGTTCAACACGCTCAACAGAAGTTAGTTGCGAAAGGTCGCCATCACCTGGTTACAGGTATGGCACCCAGAGAAGATGAGCCCCCAAAAGTTTTCCCGATACAAAATTGGTTGGAGTCGCTGAGTCACCAATTAAAATTTAGAAACATAACATCCGACCTTTTGCAGGCACCGGAGTCTACATTGACTGGACTACGTAGGGCAGATCACGGATCTAGCTGGACAAAAGTCCAGGAGTTGGTTTATAGATCTTGTAATATTTTTCCCCCAACCAAATCAGTAAGTAGAGGTGGGGGAAGACAATAATCGGACGAAAAATCAAACTTATTTAACTTAATTTCTTTTTTTTTAATTGCAGAAACATTTTTGTGCATTGCACTATTTAGTGAGACAACAAAAACAGTGGTATATAAACACACATAACTTGAAATTTAACTTCATTTTCTAGAAACCACATTATAAGCATGCTTGCAGGAACCTATCTACGATAATAAATAAATAAAACTAGCTGACCCGGTGCGCTTCATTGCACTCAATAAAAATAGAATTTTAATGAAAAGTCAAATCAATTTATTCAATAACGGCTCGACCGATTTTGTAGAAACTTCTTAAAAACCATCTAGGTACAATGCTTCACAAACATTCTCACACAATTTGGTGCCAAACACTCCACTGGTTTTTAAGTAGTGAGTCCTCAAACAGATTTGGCAGTCATTTTTATACATAATATAATATTATAGATAATTCATCTGGTACCTTGAAAAATGAAAACCCTGACCCATTTAAGTGGAAGCATCACTGACACTCTTGGACAATGCTGATCGACACGTGGTCACTGTGGCATGATAAGGGCTACTATAGTAGATTATAATCCTCGCACTACAAAATTCTACTCCGCATGCGGAAACCTTGACTGCCTTGGGGAAACGATTATGGATGGTTGTCTAGCCACAGTATTACTTTGTTTAGGTATGTCTATTTTTTCTGGTAGCCAATATCGAGAAAGACTGTGTTCTTGATATGAGCTTAGTAAGGAGAAATATCTATGCCTTCCTGTCAAATAGTGCGCCAGCAACTATTTGCCTCAGTGGTTCTGATCTCCTCATTGCTGGTCCTTCTTCAGCACTGGCAGTCTTAGCACCTTCTACACCAGTATGCCGTCATTCTAACGGTTAGAATGCTCACCCAATTGCTGCAACAACAATGCTTCTTATTGGGTTCATGAACAAAGCGAGGAAGTCAACAAACAGATTGTCTCCTTGAAACAGTTGCCCAGTTACCTACCTACTTTACAATATTGATGACTTTCGGGTTTCATCCAAAGGTAACGTCCAAATTATCAAAATCCTTCGTATTTATCAGCTTTGGAAAGGAAAGCGTCGACAAAGCTGAACCATGGGGGACTCTGACATGGACAGGGCAGTCAGGAGTCATGATTTGCTCGCCTATTTCCGGTGAGGTTACTGGATGACGCGAAACCTGGATCCTAAGGCTGTTTGAAACTGTCCAAGCGCTCATGAAATGTTGCTGATGATGAACAAACTTTCTTCTGTAGATCACACATGATGACACTTTGCCTCGTGTTTTGGTTTCTTTCCATTTCCGCAACTGCCACAGCGGTAAGCATTTGGCTCATAAAGGACATTGAAATTGAATCGAAAAAACGAGAAGACTATCTGAATTCACTTCTCTCTTCAACGGATAACGTAATGTTGAGAGAAGGTGAAGAGACAACATGGAATGATCGCAATGAGTCAGGTTAGACGAAATTAAACACATCCAACCTCTGAATACTGCAAGAAACACTGACTATAAATGTAATTTATGTTGACTTTTTGTTGTAGACGTGTCAGACGAAACCGACGTCGACGTTTACAACAGATCTCGCCAAGCTGAGGGGAAGGACCAACAAAAACTGAGAGTTGGGAAAATGCCTTCACCGGATTATGAGAACGAATACGAGTACGCCGATGACAGTGAAAACAAAGAAGGCTGGTCCAACGTTGACTATGAGGTATATGATTACGACAACGAGATCAATCAAAATGAGTTCGACATCCCAGAAGCTGATGGCTCCATGCAAAAACACAAGATGAACAAGCGGAGGATTCGACGGCGGCGACAAAAGGATCCCTTAACCTGATGAAAACACGTTGTGTATCATAAAGTTGTGGGTTATTAGCAAATTATACATGAGCAACAGCTGTTGGCTCAGAAGACGTCTGAATCAGTTGCAAGGGACAACAGAGTAGCCTTTGCAAGATGCCATAGGAGGCAACGAAGCTGCTGATGCCTTGTAAAAGACTGTCAGCAGGTCCTGCTAACTCCCAAGGGTTGGGAACTGCTGAGTGGGGAAATAAGCGACACTTCCCCGAAAAACTGAAAGGTGCAATTGGTGCCATGGGAAGCGACAGCTCATCCCTGGAGTGTGAAGAGGAGACAATAGTTGTTTCATCAGTCAGTCCTGGTAAAATTTACCAGAACATTTAACATTTAATGTAAATGTCCGCTCTCTGGCGGCGTTCCACTCTCCACATATGTTGACAAATTGGTGCAGATTCTCATCTTACATGCGACAGCTTTCCTGAGCTGTCAAAGGCTACAGTCATGCCATGCTGACTAAAGGCTCAAAGGCATGCCAGTAGCTGGAAAAGAGTTTTCAAGGCTTTCTAAGGTCACAAGCTTTCCAGACCAGGGTTGCAGAGTTGGCGCCAAGACTCCTTGAGCAGAAGCAATGTCAATCTTGTCGTTTCTGCAATGAACCAGAGTCGGCAATAATTATTATTATTATGCTCTTGCACTGCACTCCGTGGTTCCATCGCATGTTTCTCTGGTGTATCACATGTCACACCACCACTTCACCAAATTACGAGGTATCCACAGTAGTTCCATCAAAGATTTCGAGTATCGGCAAATCCATAGCCACATTGATACTCTCCACCCCCACGCCCCTTCAGTTTGTTCTTGTACTTCGTTAACTAACCTACTAGAAATAGGACCCACCAAAGAGGACAAGCCGAATGGCGAATGCCACACTCCCTCTTCGAAATGGGGAAAAAAGAAACAAGGCCGGAGACAACTCAGGGATTACCCGGTGACAAATTTCCGCCATTGCGATGGGAAAAGTCTTGAGGAGGTGATAGGAATAAAAGGAAGGCGCCTCAAGACTTGTATATCACCTGGCCAAAGTAAACCGGAAAGGCGGAGGAGGTCTGATGTGTGGGATATCTTGCGGGACGAGAGGGCTTGGAGGTTTTCAGCGGTATGAAAGGAGTGGGTTGCTAACTGAGAACAAAAAAATATTCGACAATCGGTGCACACGTAGCCCCCTGCACCGACCGCCCATCACCCGTCCAAACTAGCGCTGTCTGTGCCTTCCTAGTGGAACTTCCCACCTTTTTACCGGCGTTTTAGTTATCAATTTATATTCTTTCTTTGTTATACGTATTCGTCAGTTCTTATTCATTTCGTTTCCGTTGTTCTCGAGAATTTCAGTCAGCCCTCCCCCCACCCATCAACAGAATCTAAAGGCCAACAAAGGAGGGGTTCTTCATATTTTGGAAAAAAAAAAACAAAAAAAACAAGCAAATGACCTGGAACGAGAATACACTTTACCACTTTTAATAGGTAGATACTTTTAATAAGTAGGTACCTAGGTGAACTTGATGCTTAGATGAATGAGAAAAATAATAGCCGCTATGTAGAACAAATGATGTAGACAAAAGGCGCTAGGTATATGAATTAGTTTGTACCTACACACAAAAGAGCACTTCAAGCTAGGATGCATTTTGCACATTTCTTCAGATACATTATCACAGATTATCACCTATAAAAAAAAGAAGGCTCCCAAGAGGAGCATCTGGCTGGAGCACTGAGCCGAGAGGCTATGGGCGTTTCTGGCCCTCCTCCTCCCCATCCCCCATCTCATGTATGTCCCCCGCTTGTTCATTTCTTTCGAATGCTAGGCTCTTCATCGGGCTTGTGGTAAATTTACCTATAAGTACATCTGTTTAAATTTAATTATTAAAAAATTTGTTTATTAAATTTTTGTGCTAAGTGTTTGGATAGATGAAGGACCCCTAAAAATGACTTGGCGAATTGACTCAGTGCTCTGCCCAGACGCTTCTGCTTGCAAGCCATCAACATGAGATTCCTCCTGTTGGTCGTCACTTTGTTGCACAAATTACGCATTTATTGCACTTGCCATTCTACATATTCACCATATGAGGCCTTCCTGATCCACCAGATCGCCTTCTCTAAGTCCGAGTTTTCCTGTTTGGTCTCGAGTACATAATATGTACTATTTAGTAGGTATTGGTATTTTTGGTACCTACCTAGGATTATATTTTTTGGTTTATTATTCTTGGAATAATACACCTATGTTTTCGCGACGGGGGTCGACGACTCCGATCGGGCTCAAAATTTGACATTATCCGTTTCAAGAGGTCTACATTCTAAATCCGAAATGTCCGCCCGCCGTCCAGGCCGTTTTGGGCAGTAGGAATTTTTTTTAAAATCTGAAATTTCGACAAAATACTTGGTTTACCATCTAGTTGTGCCCGCAATGCTTTCAGTCCGATCGCCCAAACCCGTGGGGCGCTATGGGGCTATAATGGGGCTACGGGAGGGATTTTTTGAAGGCTTAGCTATGGGATCGAGTTAGGTGTCGTTTTCGAAGTATTTTTGGACGTAGAATCCATTTTTTGGGGTCCCGGAACGATCCGATTTCACTGGGGCGATGTTTAGAGCATTCGTGGGGCTAAAAATGGGATTTTTGAAGGATCCCAGGATGTTAATTATTTTTCGAGTAAAAAGTACAGAATTTTTGAAAAAACACATTTTTGAACAAAAAATCCAAAAAAAAAAATTTTTTGAGATAAAAATCCAAAAAAAAAAAATTTTTTTTAATTTTTTCATTGACAGAATTAAATTTCTGCACAAGTAACGTATATCAAAGTATAATAAACCCTTGTGTAAAATTTGCAGCGTTTTTCCAGCTTCGACCGAGCGTCGCACAGTGGTCTAAAAACCCCTAAAAACGGCAATAGCCCTTAATAAGTGGATTAATTGACTAAAAAATTGTATAGGTACCCATGTTTTTTGGGGGTGCTGAATAGGTACCTACCCTGAATAGGTGCCTGATATGTATGAAGGTATGATAGCCTATTGGATATATACATATATCATTGATAGGAGCCTGAAATAGGTACCTATGAAGCTTTGATAGGATGTCAGGTACTTGACATAATGAGAGGGAGATACCCGATAAGAGGGAGAGTCCCAATGAGGCTTTCAGGAACCTGCTTCAGGTATCCATCACACTTAGTATCCTGAAATCAGGGCAGATAACTGAAATGATCTTTAGTCAGTGACAGGATTGTTCAGAAGTTGGGAAAAGTTGCCTATTTTTGACGCTTGATTGTGGCTAAACGGCTGAACCGATTCTAATGTTTAAGGCGGTCAATCGACGCAGCAAAGGTTAAATGCTGCAAACTCCAATTTTTATGATAAGGAACCTATATGTTATATATCTCTCATAATCAGCGTGTTCGTGCTGCTATGTCCTCCGCTGTTCCAAACCTTGATAATTTCAGTAGGTACCGAGAAAGGCGAAAACTCAACATCCTCCAGCTTTGTAGCTAGTGGGAACTCGAAAATTATCCCAGCGTCTCTTCATCATTCCTTCTACATCTACAGATCTTCCCGAGGACGCCCCATTCGCCTCCCCTGGGAGACACTAGCCTGCCAGGGCTTTTCCTCCTATGAATGTCACTCTCGAGCAAAACCCCGTATCCGGTCCTGTCGGTGGATGGGGGTATTCCCGACCAAATCCCTGTAACCTCCATTTTACTTGGGACTTTATGTGCGAATGTATCCTGGTTATGTTCACCAGGGGGCTAACAGCCTAACGGCCCCCCCTCGTAAATATACCTTCGCCCCGCCAGGGGATCAACTCTTATTTACTCATTTTATTATTTCGGCTTCCGAACTTCCTGCCTCTCTTCTTCCTTTCAAACTGACTCCGCCGGGTAATTTGGATTTGGTTCGCGACGGCGGATAAATTCTAACCCCCCCCCCCCCCCCCATCACGACAGGAAAACTGGGCGATTTTTCAACTTTGGGCATTTCGACGTCGCCAACCCCCAACAACGTTTGAAACAAAGCAATGTCAGAATGTTTGCAACAACCCACACTTTTTTTTTTTCTTTTTTTCAAGTGGAGGGCCGTTAACGTTGAAACTCGGCATTCCTCTTCTTCCCCTCTCGCAATATTGTAGAGAGCATATATGTATAAGCTGAGGCAGTATATCTTTATGTTGGTTTTATGCTTCGGAGGGAACATGTGCGAGTTTTATGTCTCAATACCGAATAAGTACGGGGAACGTATGAGCGGCAAGAATTGACTCCTGGGGGAAAGGAGGAAGTTGTCTCAGGAGAAGACAAATCCCGTTTGAATTAATGCTGCGAGGGAACGACTCCCCCCCGGCCAACACAAACGAAGGAGAGGAGGATGATGAAAATTAGTTCTGATGTTCATAAGCTTGAGAGTACCCAACCTATGAAAGGATATGCCCAGGGCCGTAGGAAACGTGTGGTTTACAATCTACCACTTCTAAACACATGAAACTGCTTTCGCGCTATTGAAGTTTTTTGACAAAATACTCGGTTTACCATTCAGTTGTGCCCTCATGTTTCTCAGCCCGATCGCCCAAACCCGTGGGGCTCCGTGGGGTCAAAAAGGGGCTACAGGAGGGCTTTTTTTTTAAGGGTTTTGGGTGTGGGGGTCAAGTTAGGTGTCGTTTTCGCAGACTTTTTGGGCGTAGAATCCATTTTTGGGGGTCCCAGAACGATTCGGTTTCACCGTGAGGATGTATGAGCCGTCTAGAATCAAAGCGCATCCAATCCGTTTTGGCTAACTTTTCATGAAACGCAAAAAACTGTTTGAGACACTTTTTCAATGCTACGCTTTAACCCTTAAACTGGTAACTTTCTAGCATTAAATTTTATTGGAGTCCTATGAGGGCGTTTGAGGTGAAAAAACAATAATTCTGTCGTTCATCTCTTCAAAATCGGGGGGGGGGGGGGGGGGATGGATAGGAGGCACATTGGAGTTTGGATTGTACCTGGGTTCCCTACATGCTCTTAATATACCAGGGGACTTCTGAACATTTTAAACTTGTTTGTGCATTTTTGGACATCTTTGGAAATGTTGGATATTTGGGACATTTTTGCTGGTATGTTTCTATAGAAACCTAGGAAAATGTTGGATTTTGTACCTACATTCAAGTCCAGCGTTCTTAGGAACATTTCAGATATTGAACCTATTTATAGTTATAACTAGGTTCAAACCCAGCGTCCGTACATTGTTACGTACACGCACGATTCTCTTGAAAATATCAATATTTAATTTAATAATAATTCAATACTTACTATTCGGCTCTCCTAAAACTAATCCACATTGCTCAACCCGGTCATCGATCATAGATGTATATATTCAGATAAGTTTCACGTTGAATTCAAACTCCTAAAGGAGGTGTACCAAAGTTCTCATTCAGTGCTGATAATGATGTCAGCACGTCTACAGTATTCCTGTGTCACAACCCCTGACGAGAGGGGTGGGTATCTTTAGTAGTTTTGATGTTTCTAACAATTGAAGGGAGTCTGTGAAAATATCTTCGAATAGGACTATCGACAATGGCGAGTTGTGGTACATCTTTAGGAAATCCTTTGGCGATAACCAAACGTGAGCTTACAGGAAACACTGTAGTCTGTTACCCTTAGTGTAAACTCACCCCTCGACACCGGACCCACCCCCTTTTTCCGATCGCATCGTAATGAAACGAGGATTTTATGACGTGACTTAGGCGCCTCGGATGTAAACTATTCTTGTTAGCATTTAATACGAAGGGCGGGGAATAGGCTTTCATTAACCCCGAGGGTGATATCGATTTCACCTTAAGATACCCTGTGACGCCCCCACACCCCCGGGGACACCCTCATTTTGCAGTTTCCTTAGACGCGTTTCGGCACCTATCTGAAGATTTTATGGGCCCTTTGGACCTCCGCCCTTTTCATGATCAACCTGAGGGCCGCCCCAGACTAGACATAATTTATAACCTAAACGATACAGTACAAGCACACCGAGCCTAAACTGGTTGGTTTATTGTGCGTTTTGTGAATTTTCACAAGGTAAATGTAAATGTGTTAAACTTTGCCACCCCAGGAGTAACTTTACCCAAAAAGTTCAAAACTTCCAGAACTGATAGCGCTGAGAAGAATGGTGGTAGAATATTTCGGTTGAGCAAACCTTATACTATATTAATCCTTGTGAACCAGCTGATGAAGTTTTCGTGGCTATAACCTTAACTTGAAACCTTGTTACTTATAACCACATTTAGTTTCATACCTAAGCTGTCCAAAATGTCTGCCAAAATTCCATCGATCTTACCTGTTTGGCTGGGATTACGAGGTGTAAGCCGATAAATCGATTTCCCAGGGTAGCGTGTTTCATACAAACTTACCTGAAAGTAAAATCCTTGTTGCTATGGGGAGTTAGGAACAAACAAGGTAGGCTGAGACGGATTTTAAACACGAAGAGAATTTTATTGCAAAAACATAAATAAGGGGAACAGCCCCAAACATATAATATATATATATATTATTCGCCAAATTCGCGTCGGAACGAGAAACACAAAGCAGTTCGGAACGTGACGTTGGTTTGACTGAAGGCCAATGACCACAATACATAAGTATAAAAGAAAATACTGGATCCTGGCGGAAGGCCAGTAACACTCGTAAATGACAAAAAAAAAAAAAGTACTAAGTGGGAACGTCGCAACGTGACGGCGGCGGCGGATGGCTGATAACAGCTTCAAACACAATAAAAGAAATATCCAAAATATCGGCGGAAGGCCGCTGCTCCAAACAACGACTAACGAAAGAAAATCACCACAAGTGGGTACCGAATTAATCCGAACGAAAACAAAACTGAGGTCCTATGTGGGGGTAATACCCCCGGGATATGACAATTGCTACCTTTACCACCACATCTACTTACAATCCAACGAACGAACGAACCTAACCAGAACCTATGTAAGGCTGAAATGAACTTCACAAAACTGACACGACTGGTCACTGAAATAGGGGTTTTCTGAATCCGGTTTACTGAATCCGGGGGCTGCCATTGGTAAGGATATCAACAACCCAGGTTTTTTCAACGTTCATTGTCAGTTTTTCTGGTCTTTTTATTCTACTTTTATGTCAAATTGTATTTTTTTTATTTTTACGGAAGACTTATTTTCTCTATTTTATGGAAAAAGAGATTATTTGGAATGATAAAAGCTTTAGCTAAAGCTGTGAAAATGAGTTATTGAGAGAAAAGTGTCAACTTTCGCATTTATAAACCGTTTTTTACATTTAAAATACACATTTTTACATATTTTGGTAAAATCTTTTCATCTGAAGTGCCTTATAAGATTGCCTCACGATTTGTTCAAACGTTTTTTCTGTGGATTTTTCTTGGGTGTTTGAAGTAAAAAAGTGATGGTGGTGGAGGGAGAGAGAACGACTCCTCTGCTGATAAATCGTTCTCTCTCCCTAACCACCTCATTGTGTGAAGTAAGCCAACGGGGAGGAAACATTACCCCAAATTTAATCAAAATAAAAAACACGAAGAAAAATTAAAATGAATATCTGCGCATCACAGACATGTTCTACAGGGCGTAGACAATAGGATGAAAAAGTATGCAAATTCTGCAGTAAAGTTTGACACTTTTAGGTAGCAAAAGTGTCCTCAGATGAACACGTGTCGAAGTGGATTGTCGCGTGAGAACCAACTCGTTTTAACATGCCTCGACGTCTCATGTTTGCAAAGGATGAAATCCTGTTGTTTTCCAACGGGACTTCAAAGAATTCAGAAAACCTTCCCACACCCCCTCCGGGAGCCCTCCACCCTCGTCCGTTCTCCGTTTTCGGTCGAGCATGAGCTCAAAGGGAACGTTTGATACGAGAGGGGGGAAAAAAAGAGGGAAAGTGGCGGCAAAGAATGAAAAGCGGGATTAAAAACAGCTTGTAAATGGTAGTAAAAAAAAAAAAAAAAAAAAAAACGTTGCCAGGCTGAGCAAAATTACGTTGGCACAACTCAACGAAAACCTGGAAACTATTAATTTCAGCAGAATCCTGGAGTGAAACTGGGTGCATATTTTTCAACTGCAACAGTTAAAAAAAAAACTTTATCCACATCATCTCACTTTATTCACCCAGAGGAATTAACCAGGGGAATGACAAAACACAATAAATACAAGAAAGAACAACAGGCCAGCTCTGCTCGTCTTGATCGTTGGCGATGTTGACTCGAGTGGCTTCTCTTGTGGCGACCCTGAAGTTGATTCTTTGGTGTTGGAGGACGGCTGTTATTAGATTTGTCGGGGCTGTTCTTATCGTGTGGTGAAGAATGGCAGTTGGTTGGACTTCCAGGAGGTGGTTGCACTGGGAAGGAGACAGAGCGGCGTCCGCTGAATACAGTTCTTCTGTATGTGTTGGCTTCTTCATCACGAACCTGGTACGATCGTGGTTGAGGCAATACATTGGCGATCCACCCCATCTCCCTGTGCTGTGTGGTCTTCACGATCCGGCAGTTATTTTGAAGAACTTGGTCCTTTTCTATCGTGGTTTTCTGGTCCTCTAGTTCTTCTGAGCCCATCCAGTCTTGCACTCCTCCAGCTCGTCATATACAATGTGTTATAATAGGTACCTACCTACCTACCTACATTGTATTATTGTGTTCTATGTCATGGAGCTCATTAACAAAATTTCATAGAGCCCTTCAAGTCCCGATGTGGAGCCCTCCATTTAGTCGCATAGTACAATCCTGGTCCTTCAGTGCAAACCCAGTCCTGCACAGGTCTTCAGAATACATCGAGCTCATGAACAGAGTCTTCCAGAGATCCTGAAATCCCGAAGTAGTCCAAAGCCCTCCACATACCCTCAAGTCCTCCGTGTCGCTGATCAGACAAATTAGCCTCCTTCTGAGCCTTCTCGCCCCAAAGTTATTATAATAACTTAGGTGTACCTTTACGGTCTTCATCCCCAACCGGAAAATCATCCTCATCGCCCACACCGACTCCAGCATAACAGGTGCGTTGCCTCGCCCGATACGAGCCCTCCAGAGCGTCGACTCATAATTTCAACCGACAGGCTTTTGAGATTAACTCCCCCAGAATTTATGAACCCCCCCGCGGGGAAAAGGCGAAGCCTGTTGTTAATTATTGCCCCTCAACAATAAACATTACGACTTTCTCGGAATTTAATAAGCGTAAATTTCTGTGAACTACCCCCCACCCCCTACCGCGCGTAAGCGACAATCCGTTCGCTAAGCTTTCCCCGCGCCTTCGCCCCGTTTTGCATTTTCCAATTTCAAGTCCACCGATACGCCCGTAAAATTAAAAACCTCTCGCCATGTTTCCATAAAACGCCATCCCCCCCAAAACGCCGCTTCACATTCTGAATTTGAAATTAATTGTAAGGACTTATTATTATTTTAGAACCGTTACCTCATAACCGGGGATCATAAATATCTTGCCATATTAAGTTTTATTTCCCATTTTACTACTTTCCCTTCTCAAAAGGTCCTCCGTTTAGCTGTGGGATGAATCTTGGATCACTACAAAAGTCTGGGTTGTCACGAATCCAATTTGCCAACGAATCATACGGGCCGAAAAATGAAGGACTTCGTAAAATTTAATTTCAATTTAATTTTTACTGAGTAAGAACATTTTCGTGAAATTTTCTCATTATCTGGTATGTTCCCAAGGCGGTAAGAATCAAAACTGGACTTATCCAGAATGAAAAATGTTTCAACGGGACAAAAAACTGTTTGCAAACAGCACAGCATGTGCTTAGTGATTAGGGTTTTGAAAAAAAATCAACTTAAGCAATTATTAGGGAAAATTCCATTTAAAAAATGTATACCTAGCTACATACGAAGGCCCTGATACCGGCTCGTTTCTTTTTTAATTATGCTCAATAAATATTTTCGCGTGCTACCTGTTTCATTTTGAAAAAAAAAAAAAAAAAATGGATAGCAAACCACGGAAACGTTTGTAGTAAAATGAATAGCTCACTTTTTGGCCAAATAAAAATGAGAAGGACTATTAAAAAATATTAATGACAAATATCAGAAATGAAATTACATATTAGCAACATTAAAAAACGCTGCAAGTTTTACACAAAGGTGTATTATTCTTTTATATAGCTTACTTGTAGCTACGAAAATTCAATCTGTCAATTAAAAAAAAAAAAAAAATTTCACTCGGAAAATATTCCTTCAAAAATCCCATTTGTAGCCTCATGAAAGCTCTATAGATCCCCTCAGTGAAATCGGATCGTTCCGGGACCCCCACAAATGGATTCTACGTCCAAAAATACTTCGAAAACGTATCCTAACTCGACCCCGTAGTCGAAAACCTGTAAAAAAAAAAAAAAAAAAAAAAAAAAACATCCCATAGCCCCCTACAGGTTTGGTCGATCGGGCTGAAACGCTTGCGAACACAACTAGATGGTAAACCAAGTATTTTGCCAAAATTTCAGATTTACAAAAAAAAAAAAAAAAAAAATCCTACTACCACCCAAAACGGCCCGAAGGCGGACGGACATTTCGTTTTTGGAATCTAGACCTCTTGAAACGAATAATGTCACATTTTGAGGCCGATCAGAATTTTTTACCTGATGTAAAGCAGTCTAATCGCATAAATATTGAGCGTCAGGTCAGTGGGCCCATTCTTGTAACAATGACCCTCCATCACACTCCGCCACCACCAGGAATTCTCCTCATCGGAAGGGAAAATGGGGAGTCAGGGACATATATCCAGATGTATAAATAAAACGCGAGTTGACGCAAAGCGGAAGTTGATGTCGGAAGGGAGGAGTGGGGGGGTCTGTAAATAATTATATATAGTGTATAATTTAGAAAGGCCCCGGGTAGCAAAAGGCCCAGGTGTGTACTTTAGGCTTCAAGCACTTAGCGTAATGACTGGTGTATTTAACGGTGGGAAATAGCCTTTAGCGTGTAGTTCTGGGAGGAAAGCCCCCCCCCCCCCCCCTCCCATTCCCATTTTCGTTGTGCTTTTCTTGGTGCTCATTACAATTCAGTTTATACACCGCTCTTCCTTTTCGCAACCCCCAAAACCCGACACCCCCCCGTTCACCGATACAAATTCTAAATAGACCACAAGGGATGGGAGGATGTTATGCATTATGGCTTCCCCCTCTAACTCCTCTACAGAAAAAAAAAAAAAAAAAAACGCCATTTCGGAATATGGGGGATCACCTCTAGAGCAATTACCTTTTAAATATGGGCTCCGACCTATTTCAGAAAGCTTGTAAACGCATAAATGCTGTCCTGAGGCTAATACCCGTATTATGCACGAGGTTCAACATAAGGCAAACTCTACCAACATTGTGCTTCCCATTACTACACGCCGTGAGAATCGAAATCGACAGAGCAGTGGAGAAGAAGAGGGAAGAAGCAGCAAAAGCTGCAAGGAGCGAAACCTACAGAGCAGCGAATGAAGCAAGATCAGCAGAGTGGTGAGCAAGCAGCCAAATCAGCAAAGCAGTGAATGAGGTGCGAAATCCGCATAGCAGCGAATAAGAACCGAATCAGGAGCGCATTAAATGAGGAAATGAACCCGAATATCAGTAAATTTACTCATATGTAAATACTCATACTCACCAGTAAATACCTCATTTATGAGGAGAGAAACTAGCAGAATCGACTGAGCAGTGAAATCAGCAAAGCAGTGAATGAGAAGTGAAATCGGGTTATGGACAATATTATTAAGAAGAAGAACATGAAGAAGAAAACATGTTTATTAAACAATCATTCCTAGTGGACAAGAGGACGAGGACCTCACTTAACTCTGCCGTTGAATGCACACAAGGGGGCCTCGGCCGTCCAAGTGACTCTAAGCAGACCAATTGTTTAGTTGTCAAGACGTTTTCGCCTAAACATTGTTGATATTATGATCCTTGATCATAATATTATATTATGATCAAGGATCAAACCAATGAAACACCGTGTTTATTTTTCGGTAACTAATTCAGTCGAAGGGATCGACTCGGGGTGTGGGGTGGGGTTAGAAAGAGTTGCGGCTCTTGTCGAATGGGGAGACATCCGAGCTGTTGGGTCGGTGTCACCAACTTGGTGGGCGGCCGGTGGGATATTTCTGTTGACCTTACCAAACAATTTCAAACCAAATAACCTACGTAAAAACACATGAGTGAAAATTTAGCGGAGTGGTGAATAAGAAGCTTAATCCGCAAAACAGCGAATGAGTAGCCAGATGAGCAAAGCAGCTAATGCAGAACACAATCCCCGGTGCACGTATACTTATCGAGTGAAATCTGCAGCGAATGTGCAGCGATGATACATCGATCTAAACAGAAAATCTTTAGCGGGGCTTAGTAAATTTTAAGAAACCCGCAATATTTTTTTTAGCTTAGGACGAAAATTATGCAGAGGTGGATTTATTGTCCCACTGGATGACCGTAAATCAGGGAAAATTACTGGTTAAACAGAAGTAAAATTTTAATTAGCCCACTCCATTTGCTCAAGGAGGTGGCGCTCTGAAGAAACGGGACAACTCTTAAATAATTAAAAGGCCCATTAAGAAGGTATCCGCCCGCAATCTCCGTTTTAGGGTTGTTGGGTGGGGGGGTTTGCCAAGAAGATTTTGCCGCCGTTTAAGATTTACTGGGTGCGTAATGATCTCCTGGAAAAGATTGAAATTGTTCATATTTTAAATGGGAATATGTAATGTAAACTTTGCCAACATCGTGATAAGTTTGTATGCGAATGTGGACCCGAATAGGGTGTTTTTTTTTTTTTTTTTTTTTTTTTTTTGTAGGTACCTACCTATGTGAGTTAGTGTTCTTGGATTCAATTTAACATTGAATTTTGTTTTAGCAGAAATCTGAAGGGACAAACTCCAAGTTCTCGCCTCCAATTGTTTGGGAGGATGTGACATGAAGTTCCAGGAAATACGTGT
This sequence comes from Pilophorus perplexus, assembly GCA_955831195.1. Classification (NCBI taxonomy): domain Eukaryota; kingdom Metazoa; phylum Arthropoda; class Insecta; order Hemiptera; family Miridae; genus Pilophorus; species Pilophorus perplexus. The sequence continues at coordinate 6,233,283 of OY037018.1, forward strand.
ATTTTGTTACAAAAACATTATATAGGCTTCGGCTCTAGATCCCCAATATTAAACAGCTAGGTTTAAGTGTCATGGTATAGTCTGTCTGCAATGACGTTGGGCTCTGACCCCAATCCTAGTTGCCGACGAGAAAACCAAAAAACGGGGAATTTTATCGATTTGAGACATTTTTTGGGGGATTTTATCCCTTTGAATCGGCACACACGGTAGTAATTTCTCCACGCAATCCAAGTACCTCTTCTGGAGGTTAACAGTCAATGTTACCAACACACCACCACAAACTTCCCGAATCCTGGTCGTAGTTCATGCGTCAGCCGCTGGGGAGTGGGTTCGGAGGCCAACGTCATTGCAGACAGACTACTATAGTAGAGAATGTAAATATCACAGCATTGGTAGTATTTATAGCCTCTAAAACCGGTTCAACAAGTTAAAACTTACAAAGTACCTAATACAGTAACTAAGCAGGCGGATAGAAAGTTCAGCTTAATTAACACTTGTTTTTTAAATTACACTTAAGTAAATTAATTAAAGTATAATATAAAAAACAAGTCTTAATTAAGCTGAACTTTATTTAACTGTCATTTAAATAAATATTACGTACATAAATTCAAAACAATTATTATTAGGTGCCTAGCGACACCAAAACGGTATGCTACTGTACTGAGCATCGATCGTATGTAGAGATGGGACTGCTACAGTTTGCATCAAAACCCCCAACTTGACAACATCAGCGACAGATTTCTCTACAAGGCCTCGACTGCGTTCGTAAGTTGGATAAAGTTATCTACATTCAATGGCTAAACACTTCACCCCCTTCGAGGAAAGTGCCGGTCAATTCGATATGCATAGGAAACCCTCTGGACGATACATTAGACGGCGGGGAAACTCTCGTGGAAAAAAAACCTGGTCTAACGTAGTCCGTCCACGCTCAACCTCCACCTTCCCATATCGTCTATAACATCCTCTATAACCCCCTCCACCCTTTTTTTTTTGGGTGGTTCCCTTTTGGAAAACCGCATTATCAACAAGTGGAGTGGCCGGAGCCGTACGTGGCTTGACTCCAGACTTTTACCTTCCAGTTGGCTCCCCCTAATGCTCCTATTTGTACAACTTCTTTATCCAATCGCATTGGCATATGATCGCACCCCACTCTGTCGCTCTTTAAAGAGTATGTATATTTCGTAGACCCTTTGCACGTGTTATTTTGTATCGTAATCCTTTCGTAATGGCACAAGATTTGCTTTGCGCCAAATTGGCGCGATTTGTTTGTGTGAAAATGAATTAACTAGATAAGAGAAACAGCTCGGTAACAGGATTACATCAACAACACAGGAAGAAATGCCAAGTGGGCCATGGCACATAGCGTTTGTAGTACCTAATACATTACATTTTAATGTTCACACGTCGAGAACGTCCCAAATGTGAAACCCCCTAATGTCTGATGAGTACTTCTTAGATTATGTTTACGTTGTTGATATACCTACATAAGACATTCTTTCGATGTGCCAGGAATTAATCTTTACGTGAACAGATACACCGAAGAAAACTCCTAAACCGTATTTCTTCGCCCCTTGTGTGCCGGCGGCCTCTGACAACCTGAGATTTTATTAGACGGAAGAGACCGAAACAAAAACAAAAGGGGGATTCGGAAAAGTTTTGTTTTCCATCGGTTTCACCGGTTAGCCCCCCCTCGGCTTCCCCCAGAGACCTCTTCGTATTCCGACACTCCCTCCTTGCCGAATTCTAACCAACATATGCCGGCGAGGGCGTAATAAACTTCATCTTGGCATTTACGACCCGTCTTCTCCCGAGATTGAATTATTTATATTTAATATTTTAGAGTTTTGTACCTTTCCCTACGCCGTTCTACCTTGGCCATAAATATTGGTTCCTTCCTTTCTTTCCTCATCATCTGTTTGGCCCAAATCGATTTCTTTCTTTTTTTCTAGGGATTCGCGATACCAGTACTGATGAGCAAGTATCGATTAAAGTTCATCGATCGATAAGTATCAACCTGCATTGATCATTGCGAGTTCACAAAGTTATAACTTGTCCCCCATAAGAATATTGCGCTCCGACACTGCAGTCTGGTGGCCGCAAAAGGAAAGGCCGATGTGGCATCCTGAGCCGAGGACGAGCAAAGGGATTTCGAGTTTTTTGTTGGCAACATTGTCTCAGCTTGCTCGCCGTTTTGTTTACTTGTCCCCGTTGTGTAGTTTGGGATTCTTAATTCTTCCTAATACAAAAGTTCGTGTAAAAGAAGAAAATAAAAATTTCTCGGGGAAAGCCGTTGAGGAGTCAGGCGAGGGATATTGTCTACAACGTGCTACAACGTTCATCCCCAGGGAGGAAGAAGAACTGATTTAAGTGAACGTTCGCGATGTTACTATTGTTTAAATTTTCAGGTATTCCTAATTCTTCCTAATAACTGCACTAATTACAGCAAAACTAAAATAAAAAGTCGTTAGGTTCTATTCAATCATGTGAAATTCAAAAGTTTTCAATTAAGAAACCCGTTTGAGGGGAGAAAAAGAGTAGCGCTGCCACTAGGAAGGAAAAACGAGAGGGACCTGGGAAATTTGGTCCAAAGATTTGTTTGATTTTACCACCATGTAGTGTCGGATATTCTTGTGGGAGACCTATAATTGATCAGGTTATTGACTTATTTTCCACGTCACCCTCTTGATTTAAAAAAATTGCTTTGTTTTATAATTAAACTCCCCTCCCCCATTTTGTCTAAACACAAGGAGCTGAACTCACTGGTCTGCTAGATGTTACATTGGGCCAGTCGTGAGAGTGAATGTTTTCTGGTTGCATGTACCCAAAGAAAAGTGAGTTGCGGTCGAGTGACGAGAGAAAACCTAATGAAAATACGAGTGGAAAAAAAAAAGAACGGAAAAGCGACTTTACTGTGGTTAGGGCTCTTTTTCTCTGTCGAAAGTGCACTTCGTCACCCCCCCCCCCCCCCCCCTCCTCACCATCTCCCTTCTAACCGACCGAATTTTCAAGGAATGCTCATCCATTTGAGGGCCCACTCGTAATTAAGTCCCTGGCCTTGTTTTTGGGCGTAGGGAAATTTTACCATCAATTATGGCGTCGGTTGGCAACACTGTGATTAATCGGTGGTAAACTGGTACCCTTTGGGATGCGTGGAGGGGGGGGGGGGGGGTAAAAAATCGATCGGCCCACTCAGAGAGATAAATTGTCCCCCAGTTGCAACACAACGATGGACTTGGCGGAAAAAAATGAGTTGGGATGCGATTATTATCGATACGAGTTTGATATCGATACTTTTCTTTCGATACCAAGTGTTTTTGAGATCGATATGAATGCTGGTATCTGAAGAAATCTTTAGTTTCGATCAGGTATGGTGAAAAAACAAAACCACTGGTGAAACTAGAGAACAACAACAACAACAACAAACCTGTCTGATAGATGTATCTAGATTGGGCAGGTTGCTGGGGAGGGGGCAGTGCCGTAGCTACTGCCTTGGGGGCCCCGCCTGCCCCATCCTAGCTCCGGCCCTGGACGCAGACGGGATTGCGATTTCTGGGGAAGTTTCTGTAACAGCAACTTCGTATCAATGAACAAAAAAAACCTTTTATGTACAACATGCACTTTGAATCAAGGCCATAACTGGCAATGCTGATGTGGAAACGCAACAAGTGTGAAAATGAAGAAGCGTTAAAGAGAAAATCGATTGCTTAAGTACCGACTTCTGGGTCCCAAGAACTTCAATGAACGTGTTCATTGCCAGCGATGGTGTTTGGTGTAGTGGTAAGGGGGGTGGTGGGATAGCGGAATGCGTTCGGTGCAGCGTCCATGGTTACGCCGCCAGTGTTTTTTTGGAGGAGGCCAGTGGGAGTATGGGAGAAGATTCGTCAGAGGCTTGACTTGGATGATTCATCTTGCCCCAAAGTCATGTTCACCTGGTCTCCAATCAAGAGTAAAAAACTCTGTGAACCAACAATGGCTTGAAGACTTTCCCAAGCCAGTTTGTACTTGGTCATCTTATCTAAGGACTTCAACGCGGACAGTGACGTTGTTCTGTACAATCAGATCATGTGCACTGACCAAATTTTTTCGAGAGGTAACCAACGCACTACCAGTTGTCTGATTCGTTTATTGATATAAAATTCATTTCATAACGAAGGCCAGTACAAAAGCAATTCTACTTGTCTTTGCCTGTGAGAGCAGGTTCGTTTGCATTGCTTGTCTCCTGCACCCATTAACGACTATATTAATTCAGAACCTCGTGAAAAGAGCCCAACCTCCTCCCAACCCCTCGGTGGTCTAAGATCATTTGCCAGCATAATTAGTTTTGCGTTATTGTGCGTCCGCTGGATAGGGAAATACGGCAGGGGGCTCTCCAGGGCATAATGGGGTTTTAGAAATCAACGGGTTCTCCCATCATCAGGACGAAGGGTGGGGACGGAGGACAATGGAAGGAAAACTGAAAATGGGTCGACTTTTATGAGGCATCTTAAGCTTCTGCACATTCACAACAGAACCCCCCTCCAGATCTGGCGTTTTCATTATGAGACACGAGAGCGCTCTGGAGGCAGATCCCACCATGAATGGTTCGGAGAATCTTTTTTAGTTTTTTGTCTTCTTCCCACTTTATGGTTTGCGTGGGTGACGACGTGGGGAGGGGGTGGGGGTTTCTGTTTAAAGTTAAAGCGAAAAGAGATGGGTTTTCGGTCTAATTGTACAGCTAGGAGGGACAGAAGAACAGAGAAGCTAATGAGACCGGCCCTTCATCTAGAAATCTCTCATCTTTCAGGTTCCATCCTTTTCTAACTCACACAAGTGCTAGGCCATCTCTTTTATTCTACGAGAACCTATGAAGTTTTTCAAGCTCTTCTTAAGATTGAGACGGGTTTTCAAAGGTTTGCCAACCATTCAAAGGCAGCGAAAAAGCCTGCAGTCCCATTGTTTAGCTCACTGTGGGAATTTCCCATTCGTCGTCACTGCTCAACACACTAGGAGATTTTATCCAGTAACCATTTGTGATGAACTAATAGTTCAACATAATATAATATAGCGATCTAGTTACGAATTGCAACCTTCCCTGTGTCAGGTTACAGGGTTCCCCAATATTCTAACCTCCTTGGGGTTCCCTGAGTATCAAGCTGTCACGTTTTGAGTTATTCGTAGTGTCATAATAGTTAATATTTTCAGAGTTTTTTCTTCCTACAAAAGAGCTTACAGGTGGGAACTTTGAAGGATTATGGGCGTGTTATCAAGTGGGGTGTTGTTACAGAAATGATTTTGTGCGAGAGATAGATCTATTGAGGTTTCAGACTTGTCCGATCATATTGAAGGGTTCTGAGAGTTGGGGGCTCTAAGTGGGGTGCTGAAGAGATTTGACCTAGAAGTCGCGTGTGGTGTTGTTTTCAGTGGAAATGTGGACGTAAAATCGATTAAAGGTGGTTTCAAACTTGTACCTACGCTCATACCCAAGGGCTCTGTGAGGCTTTTAAGGGGCTCCAAGTGGGATTTTGAAGGGTTTTGGGAGTCGAATGGGGTGATGTTTTCGATGTAAATTTGATTTATGGGGGTTTCAGACCTGTTCAGGTTGTGTTTAGGAGATCCAGTGTGGTGTCATTTCCGAATTAGTGGTAGACGTGAAATCGTATTATGAGGATTGCAGACTGGTCCAATCATGCTGATTCAATATCTCTGTTTGACTTGAAACGGGCTAGAAGTGAGGGTTTTGAAGGGTTTTGTCGCGGAGGTTCAGGCAGTGTCACTAAATGTATATAACGTTAAATTTTCCAAAGTGGACGTGAAATCGATTTATAAGAGTTGCAGACTTGTCTGATCATGGGGTTCTGTTTGACTCGAAAAAAAAAAAAAAAAAAAAAATAGGAATGCGCTTTTTCTGAACCCTTCCACAACCTAAAACACGCATCTGCATCAGCATAGCGGTTCAGGGAGCCCACTTGCCTCTGCCATAACCAAAGGTAACCTTCCCATGGAGTTTTGGGGTCTCTACCACGCTGATATTGAGGAGCGGGTTCATCTTTGCTACTTCAAAGCACTTAATAAGTGAATTAGCTTCAAACAATGGTGGTTGTTCTTCTCCGAAAGGTGAGCACAATCTAATCAAAACTACCTACAGCGAACAAAAATTCATCGTTTTGAATATGTTTCGGAGGACACGCCCTTTTCAAAGTGAGCTCCTCATTTGCAAATCTGCAATTCTTTGGACAAAAACGCTCAGAGAATTTCATGACTCTTCTTATTCCAAAAAAACACGCGTCCCCTGAAGTGCTTATTTCTCGCTGGAATATTTCCCCGAAAGCCAAAGTATATGGGAAGTGCCTCTCTCGGAGGAACGACAGGGGAAAAGAGGACGGAGGATGGGATACACTGCGATAAATAACTGAAGGTAAACCCACTTAGAGGCGAGCCGCACCTGAGACATACCAGTATCCCATTACATCCCTTCCTTTAGCTACCTGCAGATTATCCGACCTGCTCCCCCACTAAACTACCTCTCCCCCCACAACACCCTAATACAGGCCACTTCGTTACTAAACAATATACACTTTCTATCCCTTAACCCCCTCCACTAACGTTCTTCTCGACTTACTTCTAAAGTGTACCCATTAACTATGTCCCCCGACCTATTTCTATGGTAAAATATTAAGTTCCTTCCCGCTTAAAAAGTTCCATACTTTTTAAAATGTGGCCATTAATGGAACACCTCGGAAAGACACAATTTCTGGGTGGTTGGAAGTAGCAATTGCGATGTGTTCGGAAATTGTTTATGTAAACTTTTAAAATGTAGTTTTATTGTAATTGTTTCCGTCCAAAAGTCATGATGTGAATGGTGAAAATGAGCCGATTGTACAATACAAGATCACGGACTGAAAGGCGGTGCTGAAGGGTATAGAAGCCCAAATCAAAACTGCCCTGGAATGCCTTCAAGCTCTTGATGGTTTACAAAAGACTCTCTCGGTGGCAACGAGCAAAGGGACGTTGAGGGCAACGAAAAGAAGAAGACCCTGCCTATTGGACCAGAGCTTAATCTCAAGCCCTCAAAGACACTATGTCCAGCAAGTGACAGGTCGGAATACTGTCCAAGTGATGTCCCAGGGCAAGCAGAGATTAAGTACATAATATGTACTTAATCTTAAAGTATATTATACTGTCTCTGTCTAGGAGTGACATCAGGGTCACCTAAACAAGACAGGCAAGTTTCGTCATTTGAGTGCTCAGTACTGTCCTGCTCTGCTAGGTGTCGCCTCCCAGTGATACAGCCGTAAAAGGGATTGTCGCGACGGCGCGCCAAGGCTGTTTTCATTGCCCTCAACGCTCCTTAGAGCGCTGCGGCGTGGGAATCATGGGGCGCGAAGGGCATTGATGAGCGAAGGGGCGTTGAGGGCAATGAAAAGCTGACAGCCTCGAGAAGAAGGTGACTCGTTTAACCAGAGCTCAATCTCGAGCTCTCAAAGTCACTATGTCTAGCAGGTGACACGTTGGAGGACAGACCAAGTACCGCCCAGTAGACTTGTTTGTCCTGTAGTTGATTCAACCAGTTGTTGCAAACACGTTTCTCTGCAGAGAACTGTCTCATGTCTCGAGTGACATCTGGATCACCACCAGATTTCACCAATAGTTTCTGTTGTCCCCTGCCACCTGAGATCCAGGGAGTTGATTGAAGTCTGGAAACCGGTCCAAGACATGTCGACGGATCCTCCGCAATTATAACAGAAGCAAACACTTGGACAGCCTGTGCTTTTGCGCCCGACCACAATGCGGTTCGACTCATAATCCCATGTCTTCTGCAACTTAGTGGTGAATTAGGGCACTCACATCTCTTCACCAGGATGAGGTAAAAGTCCATGAGCGGGTAAGGTAATTTCTTAGTTGGAGGCCACCAGGTCCAAAACCATAGTTGTGGCTAATAACTGGGATGCATCAAGTCAAAAGGGAGTCATGTCTGACGACACGTGTGAAGAGAACTTTGGGGTTGATGAAGAACGTATGGAATGGGGAGGACAGAAAGGGGAGGTAATAAAGGTGGAGGTGGAAGGGAGTCATTATGAACATAAAAGTGAATGTTTCATTGAGAGGAGAGCCTGAATGCGGTTTCTGTTGAGAGATGGCCCAGGGTTATGGTGAGCCTACGAGGACCAGAACAAGGTAAGGGGGTGTGTAGGAAGCATACGCTAAATTGAGGTGGTGGCGGAGGGAAATATAGAAGTTGGTAGTGAAGCCAAAGGGGCGTAGTGGGGAAGGACATAAGTCAGAGGGCCTATGGGACGTGCATGGGCGAGTTGAGCTCAGCCGCACCATCAAATATACATAGCTACGCTCAGCTCTCGTACAGCACAACCCCTTTCAAAATCCACCACCATGATACTCCTACATTGTCTACAACGTGATGCAGGTGGCCCAAGCAACAACGCAGATCAAATTGGCGACCTGATATAAAAACTTCTTAAAAAGAAGAAACTTCATGAATCCTTTCATAATTCTTAGAGATGATTCAGCGAATCAATTCCATAACAATTATGGAATTGATTCTCTGGAAGAAGAATTATTCTCTCTTTCATGAATCTATAAATCCCTCAACATTAAAATAATGTTGTCACGATAAGGCCTTCGAATATTTTATGATGCACGCCAAATCTTAAGTGATGCCACTGGTCAGCGGACGCACAAATTATATTTTCCCTTAGAGTTGAGGTCCTGGGCTCTTGTGCAACCGCCTCTGAAACGGCCTCCCCCCGTTTCTTAATATTTTTTGACCGCATTAAAAGCTTTCTGAAAGGGCTCGATGAGTCCTAAGAAAAGACGGGAGGTGTTTTTCAAGTTTTCAAGAGGTGAAACGAAGAGCGACGCTAGCGTTGGATTGTCGTCAGTGGAAGGGAAAGGGGAAAAACAATGGAGCGATCGCTCGACGACGATAGGGACTTTCCACCTTCCGCTTTCTACCTCTTGAAATGTCAACTCTCGTCGAGTTCGGTTTCCGGTGTAAAGTAACACCAGTAACGCGGGTGCCCAGAAGGGTGATAAGGACTGGCAGTCACTCAAATGTTACTCGCAACACCCTCCTCGCGCACAATGTCTACCTCGACCTGTACATACACTTTCACCAGCAGGGAAGGCTCAACAAAACTTCTCTACAAGGCCTCGACTGCGTTCGTAAGTTGGATAAAGTTATCTACATTCAATGGCTAAACACTTCACCCCCTTCGAGGAAAGTGCCGGTCAATTCGATATGCATAGGAAACCCTCTGGACGATACATTAGACGGCGGGGAAACTCTCGTGGAAAAAAAACCTGGTCTAACGTAGTCCGTCCACGCTCAACCTCCACCTTCCCATATCGTCTATAACATCCTCTATAACCCCCTCCACCCTTCTTTTTTGTGTGGTTCCCTTTTGGAAAACCGCATTATCAACAAGTGGAGTGGCCGGAGCCGTACGTGGCTTGACTCCAGACTTTTACCTTCCAGTTGGCTCCCCCTAATGCTTCTATTTGTACAACTTCTTTATCCAATCGCATTGGCATATGATCGCACCCCACTCAGTCGCTCTTTAAAGAGTATGTATATTTCGTAGACCCTTTGCACGTGTTATTTTGTATCGTAATCCTTTCGTAATGGCACAAGATTTGCTTTGCGCCAAATTGGCGCGATTTGTTTGTGTGAAAATGAATTAACTAGATAAGAGAAACAGCTCGGTAACAGGATTACATCAACAACACAGGAAGAAATGCCAAGTGGGACATGGCACATAGCGTTTGTAGTACCTAATACATTACATTTTAATGTTCACACGTCGAGAACGTCCCAAATGTGAAACCCCCTAATGTCTGATGAGTACTTCTTAGATTATGTTTACGTTGTTGATAGACCTACATAAGACATTCTTTCGATGTGCCAGGAATTAATCTTTACGTGAACAGATACACCGAAGAAAACTCCTAAACCGTATTTCTTCGCCCCTTGTGTGCAGGCGGCCTCTGACAACCTGAGATTTTATTAGACGGAAGAGACCGAAACAAAAACAAAAGGGGGATTCGGAAAAGTTTTGTTTTCCATCGGTTTCACCGGTTAGCCCCCCCTCGGCTTCCCCCAGAGACCTCTTCGTATTCCGACACTCCCTCCTTGCCGAATTCTAACCAACATATGCCGGCGAGGGCGTAATAAACTTCATCTTGGCATTTACGACCCGTCTTCTCCCGAGATTGAATTATTTATATTTAATATTTTAGAGTTTTGTACCTTTCCCTACGCCGTTCTACCTTGGCCATAAATATTGGTTCCTTCCTTTCTTTCCTCATCATCTGTTTGGCCCAAATCGATTTCTTTCTTTTTTTCTAGGGATTCGCGATACCAGTACTGATGAGCAAGTATCGATTAAAGTTCATCGATCGATAAGTATCAACCTGCATTGATCATTGCGAGTTCACAAAGTTATAACTTGTCCCCCATAAGAATATTGCGCTCCGACACTGCAGTCTGGTGGCCGCAAAAGGAAACGCCGATGTGGCATCCTGAGCCGAGGACGAGCGAAGGGATTTCGAGTTTTTTGTTGGCAACATTGTCTCAGCTTGCTCGCCGTTTTGTTTACTTGTCCCCGTTGTGTAGTTTGGGATTCTTAATTCTTCCTAATACAAAAGTTCGTGTAAAAGAAGAAAATAAAAATTTCTCGGGGAAAGCCGTTGAGGAGTCAGGCGAGGGATATTGTCTACAACGTGCTACAACGTTCATCCCCAGGGAGGAAGAAGAACTGATTTAAGTGAACGTTCGCGATGTTACTATTGTTTAAATTTTCAGGTATTCCTAATTCTTCCTAATAACTGCACGACAGCAAAACTAAAATAAAAAGTCGTTAGGTTCTATTCAATCATGTGAAATTCAAAAGTTTTCAATTAAGAAACCCGTTTGAGGGGAGAAAAAGAGTAGTGCTACCACTAGGAAGGATAAACGAGCGGGACCGGGGAAATTTCGTCTGAAGATTTGTTTGATTTCTGCCACCATTTAGTGTCGTAGCGCAATATTCTTGTGGGAGACCTATAATTGATCAGGTTATTAACTTATTTTCCACTTCGCCCTCTTGATTTAAAAAAAATTGCTTTGTTTTATAATTAAACTCAATGCAACCCCCCCATTTTGTCTAAACACAAGGAGCTGAACTCACTGGTCTGCTAGATGTTACATTGGACCAGTCGTGAGAGTGAATGTTTTCTGGTTGCATGTACACAAAGAAAAGTGAGTTGCGGTCGAGTGACGAGAGAAAACCTAATGAAAATACGAGTGGAAAAAAAAAAAAGAACGGAAAAGCGACTTTACTGTGGTTAGGGCTCTTTTTCTCTGTCGAAAGTGCACTTCGTCACCCCCCCTCCCCACCATCTCCCTTCTAACCGACCGAATTTTCAAGGAATGCTCATCCATTTGAGGGCCCACTCGTAATTAAGTCCCTGGCCTTGTTTTTGGGCGTAGGGAAATTTTACCATCAATTATGGCGTCGGTTGGCAACACTGTGATTAATCGGTGGTAAACTGGTACCCTTTGGGATGCGTGGAGGGGGGGGGGGGGGGTAAAAATCGATCGGCCCACTCAGAGAGATAAATTGTCCCCCAGTTGCAACACAACGATGGACTTGGCGGAAAAAAATGAGTTGGGATGCGATTATTATCGATACGAGTTTTATATCGATACTTTTCTTTCGATACCAAGTGTTTTTGAGATCGATATGAATGCTGGTATCTGAAGAAATCTTTAGTTTCGATCAGGTATGGTGAAAAAACAAAACCACTGGTGAAACTAGAGAACAACAACAACAACAAACCTGTCTGATAGATGTATCTAGATTGGGCAGGTTGCTGGGGAGGGGGGCTGTGCCGTAGCTTCTGCCTTGGGGGCCCCGCCTGCCCCATCCTAGCTCCGGCCCTGGACGTAGACGGGATTGCGATTTCTGGGGAAGTTTCTGTAACAGCATCTTCGTATCAATGAACAAAAAAAAACCTTTTATGTGCAACATGCACTTTGAATCAAGGCCATAACTGGCAATGCTGATGTGGAAACGCAACAAGTGTGAAAATGAAGAAGCGTTAAAGAGAAAATCGATTGCTCAAGTACCTACTTCTGGGTCCCAAGAACTTCAATGAATGTGTTCATTGCCAGCGATGGTGGTTGGTGTAGTGGTAAGAGGGGTGGTGGGATAGCGGAATGCGTTCGGCGCAGCGTCCATGGTTACGCCGCCAGTGTTTTTTTGGAGGAGGCCAGTGGGAGTATGGGAGAAGATTCGTCAGAGGCTTGACTTGGATGATTCATCTTGCCCCAAAGTCATGTTCACCTGGTCTCCAATCAAGAGTAAAAAACTCTGTGAACCAACAATGGCTTGAAGACTTTCCCAAGCCAGTTTGTACTTGGTCATCTTATCTAAGGACTTCAACGCGGACAGTGACGTTGGTCTGTACAATCAGATCATGTGCACTGACCAAATTTTTTCGAGAGGTAACCAACGCACTACCAGTTGTCTGATTCGTTTATTGATATAAAATTCATTTCATAACGAAGGCCAGTACAAAAGCAATTCTACTTGTCTTTGCCTGTGAGAGCAGGTTCGTTTGCATTGCTTGTCTCCTGCACCCATTAACGACTATATTAATTCAGAACCTCGTGAAAAGAGCCCAACCTCCTCCCAACCCCTCGGTGGTCTAAGATCATTTGCCAGCATAATTAGTTTTGCGTTATTGTGCGTCCGCTGGATAGGGAAATACGGCAGGGGGCTCTCCAGGGCATAATGGGGTTTTAGAAATCAACGGGTTCTCCCATCATCAGGACGAAGGGTGGGGACGGAGGACAATGGAAGGAAAACTGAAAATGGGTCGACTTTTATGAGGCATCTTAAGCTTCTGCACATTCACAACAGAACCCCCCTCCAGATCTGGCGTTTTCATTATGAGACACGAGAGCGCTCTGGAGGCAGATCCCACCATGAATGGTTCGGAGAATCTTTTTTAGTTTTTTGTCTTCTTCCCACTTTATGGTTTGCGTGGGTGACGACGTAGGGAGGGGGGGGGGGGTTCTGTTTAAAGTTAAAGCGAAAAGAGATGGGTTTTCGGTCTAATTGTACAGCTAGGAGGGACAGAAGAACAGAGAAGCTAATGAGACCGGCCCTTCATCTAGAAATCTCTCATCTTTCAGGTTCCATCCTTTTCTAACTCACACAAGTGCTAGGCCATCTCTTTTATTCTACGAGAACCTATGAAGTTTTTCAAGCTCTTCTTAAGATTGAGACGGGTTTTCAAAGGTTTGCCAACCATTCAAAGGCAGCGAAAAAGCCTGCAGTCCCATTGTTTAGCTCACTGTGGGAATTTCCCATTCGTCGTCACTGCTCAACACACTAGGAGATTTTATCCAGTAACCATTTGTGATGAACTAATAGTTCAACATAATATAATATAGCGATCTAGTTACGAATTGCAACCTTCCCTGTGTCAGGTTACAGGGTTCCCCAATATTCTAACCTCCTTGGGGTTCCCTGAGTATCAAGCTGTCACGTTTTGAGTTATTCGTAGTGTCATAATAGTTAATATTTTCAGAGTTTTTTCTTCCTACAAAAGAGCTTACAGGTGGGAACTTTGAAGGATTATGGGCGTGTTATCAAGTGGGGTGTTGTTACAGAAATGATTTTGTGCGAGAGATAGATCTATTGAGGTTTCAGACTTGTCCGATCATATTGAAGGGTTCTGAGAGTTGGGGGCTCTAAGTGGGGTGCTGAAGAGATTTGACCTAGAAGTCGCGTGTGGTGTTGTTTTCAGTGGAAATGTGGACGTAAAATCGATTAAAGGTGGTTTCAAACTTGTACCTACGCTCATACCCAAGGGCTCTGTGAGGCTTTTAAGGGGCTCCAAGTGGGATTTTGAAGGGTTTTGGGAGTCGAATGGGGTGATGTTTTCGATGTAAATTTGATTTATGGGGGTTTCAGACCTGTTCAGGTTGTGTTTAGGAGATCCAGTGTGGTGTCATTTCCGAATTAGTGGTAGACGTGAAATCGTATTATGAGGATTGCAGACTGGTCCAATCATGCTGATTCAATATCTCTGTTTGACTTGAAACGGGCTAGAAGTGAGGGTTTTGAAGGGTTTTGTCGCGGAGGTTCAGGCAGTGTCACTAAATGTATATAACGTTAAATTTTCCAAAGTGGACGTGAAATCGATTTATAAGAGTTGCAGACTTGTCTGATCATGGGGTTCTGTTTGACTCGAAAAAAAAAAAAAAAAAAAAATAGGAATGCGCTTTTTCTGAACCCTTCCACAACCTAAAACACGCATCTGCATCAGCATAGCGGTTCAGGGAGCCCACTTGCCTCTGCCATAACCAAAGGTAACCTTCCCATGGAGTTTTGGGGTCTCTACCACGCTGATATTGAGGAGCGGGTTCATCTTTGCTACTTCAAAGCACTTAATAAGTGAATTAGCTTCAAACAATGGTGGTTGTTCTTCTCCGAAAGGTGAGCACAATCTAATCAAAACTACCTACAGCGAACAAAAATTCATCGTTTTGAATATGTTTCGGAGGACACGCCCTTTTCAAAGTGAGCTCCTCATTTGCAAATCTGCAATTCTTTGGACAAAAACGCTCAGAGAATTTCATGACTCTTCTTATTCCAAAAAAACACGCGTCCCCTGAAGTGCTTATTTCTCGCTGGAATATTTCCCCGAAAGCCAAAGTATATGGGAAGTGCCTCTCTCGGAGGAACGACAGGGGAAAAGAGGACGGAGGATGGGATACACTGCGATAAATAACTGAAGGTAAACCCACTTAGAGGCGAGCCGCACCTGAGACATACCAGTATCCCATTACATCCCTTCCTTTAGCTACCTGCAGATTATCCGACCTGCTCCCCCACTAAACTACCTCTCCCCCCACAACACCCTAATACAGGCCACTTCGTTACTAAACAATATACACTTTCTATCCCTTAACCCCCTCCACTAACGTTCTTCTCGACTTACTTCTAAAGTGTACCCATTAACTATGTCCCCCGACCTATTTCTATGGTAAAATATTAAGTTCCTTCCCGCTTAAAAAGTTCCATACTTTTTAAAATGTGGCCATTAATGGAACACCTCGGAAAGACACAATTTCTGGGTGGTTGGAAGTAGCAATTGCGATGTGTTCGGAAATTGTTTATGTAAACTTTTAAAATGTAGTTTTATTGTAATTGTTTCCGTCCAAAAGTCATGATGTGAATGGTGAAAATGAGCCGATTGTACAATACAAGATCACGGACTGAAAGGCGGTGCTGAAGGGTATAGAAGCCCAAATCAAAACTGCCCTGGAATGCCTTCAAGCTCTTGATGGTTTACAAAAGACTCTCTCGGTGGCAACGAGCAAAGGGACGTTGAGGGCAACGAAAAGAAGAAGACCCTGCCTATTGGACCAGAGCTTAATCTCAAGCCCTCAAAGACACTATGTCCAGCAAGTGACAGGTCGGAATACTGTCCAAGTGATGTCCCAGGGCAAGCAGAGATTAAGTACATAATATGTACTTAATCTTAAAGTATATTATACTGTCTCTGTCTAGGAGTGACATCAGGGTCACCTAAACAAGACAGGCAAGTTTCGTCATTTGAGTGCTCAGTACTGTCCTGCTCTGCTAGGTGTCGCCTCCCAGTGATACAGCCGTAAAAGGGATTGTCGCGACGGCGCGCCAAGGCTGTTTTCATTGCCCTCAACGCTCCTTAGAGCGCTGCGGCGTGGGAATCATGGGGCGCGAAGGGCATTGATGAGCGAAGGGGCGTTGAGGGCAATGAAAAGCTGACAGCCTCGAGAAGAAGGTGACTCGTTTAACCAGAGCTCAATCTCGAGCTCTCAAAGTCACTATGTCTAGCAGGTGACACGTTGGAGGACAGACCAAGTACCGCCCAGTAGACTTGTTTGTCCTGTAGTTGATTCAACCAGTTGTTGCAAACACGTTTCTCTGCAGAGAACTGTCTCATGTCTCGAGTGACATCTGGATCACCACCAGATTTCACCAATAGTTTCTGTTGTCCCCTGCCACCTGAGATCCAGGGAGTTGATTGAAGTCTGGAAACCGGTCCAAGACATGTCGACGGATCCTCCGCAATTATAACAGAAGCAAACACTTGGACAGCCTGTGCTTTTGCGCCCGACCACAATGCGGTTCGACTCATAATCCCATGTCTTCTGCAACTTAGTGGTGAATTAGGGCACTCACATCTCTTCACCAGGATGAGGTAAAAGTCCATGAGCGGGTAAGGTAATTTCTTAGTTGGAGGCCACCAGGTCCAAAACCATAGTTGTGGCTAATAACTGGGATGCATCAAGTCAAAAGGGAGTCATGTCTGACGACACGTGTGAAGAGAACTTTGAGGTTGATGAAGAACGTATGGAATGGGGAGGACAGAAAGGGGAGGTAATAAAGGTGGAGGTGGAAGGGAGTCATTATGAACATAAAAGTGAATGTTTCATTGAGAGGAGAGCCTGAATGCGGTTTCTGTTGAGAGATGGCCCAGGGTTATGGTGAGCCTACGAGGACCAGAACAAGGTAAGGGGGTGTGTAGGAAGCATACGCTAAATTGAGGTGGTGGCGGAGGGAAATATAGAAGTTGGTAGTGAAGCCAAAGGGGCGTAGTGGGGAAGGACATAAGTCAGAGGGCCTATGGGACGTGCATGGGCGAGTTGAGCTCAGCCGCACCATCAAATATACATAGCTACGCTCAGCTCTCGTACAGCACAACCCCTTTCAAAATCCACCACCATGATACTCCTACATTGTCTACAACGTGATGCAGGTGGCCCAAGCAACAACGCAGATCAAATTGGCGACCTGATATAAAAACTTCTTAAAAAGAAGAAACTTCATGAATCCTTTCATAATTCTTAGAGATGATTCAGCGAATCAATTCCATAACAATTATGGAATTGATTCTCTGGAAGAAGAATTATTCTCTCTTTCATGAATCTATAAATCCCTCAACATTAAAATAATGTTGTCACGATAAGGCCTTCGAATATTTTATGATGCACGCCAAATCTTAAGTGATGCCACTGGTCAGCGGACGCACAAATTATATTTTCCCTTAGAGTTGAGGTCCTGGGCTCTTGTGCAACCGCCTCTGAAACGGCCTCCCCCCGTTTCTTAATATTTTTTGACCGCATTAAAAGCTTTCTGAAAGGGCTCGATGAGTCCTAAGAAAAGACGGGAGGTGTTTTTCAAGTTTTCAAGAGGTGAAACGAAGAGCGACGCTAGCGTTGGATTGTCGTCAGTGGAAGGGAAAGGGGAAAAACAATGGAGCGATCGCTCGACGACGATAGGGACTTTCCACCTTCCGCTTTCTACCTCTTGAAATGTCAACTCTCGTCGAGTTCGGTTTCCGGTGTAAAGTAACACCAGTAACGCGGGTGCCCAGAAGGGTGATAAGGACTGGCAGTCACTCAAATGTTACTCGCAACACCCTCCTCGCGCACAATGTCTACCTCGACCTGTACATACACTTTCACCAGCAGGGAAGGCTCAACAAAACATTATCGCCAAACGGGGACAAAGGTATCGTATTTGGCAAGTCAATACTGCCACCCAACGCTCACAAGTGCCAACATAACAATAAATTGGATTAGAATGCGGAAAGTGTCAGCACAGTAAAACGGGGTGGTTGTACGTGGTGTCGCCATTTTGCGTTTTTGACCTCATATTTCGATTCATCACTTTCAACAAACCTTATACCTACATCAAATTCCCCAATTTCAGTATTTCTGTTTGTTTTAATCAAAAAGACTTCTAATATAATATTTTGAAAAAAGGCGGCTACGAGATCGCTTTGTGAACGTATTTCACTGGACGTCCTTTGTCTCTTCAATTGCCGCACCGAATGCGGAAAAGTGTACAACTTAGGAAGCACCGTTGCAATATAATCTGATCAGCTAGTCATTTTGCCGTTTTGACACTTGAAAGTCGCCTTTTTTTCGATGTATGACTACAATGGTGGTAATGGTTTAACATTGCTTTTGAGTTCTTGCTGTCATATTGGAGGTTGTTATAACATCATATATGACGAGAGGTCTTGAGAGGGCTCCCAGTACCGCCTGTACGAAGAATCTGAGTGCCTTCCTGGGTCCGATCCATTCCACGTCACAAAGCAAGCAGAAGGTCGAGAAAGATTCTCTGGAAGAGAAGAAGAAGAAGTCCCAGAAGACAGACGACCCGCCCTGCCGGAAGCTGAACCGAATCTCGGTGTGGATATTAATATAGAGTATCTGTCGAATTTTAGACCGTATCCACGCCGCTTCGCTAATTATTAGCAAACATTGTAAACAGCAACACAGCAAACAGTCTCCTTTCAATTAATTAATTTACCAACACTGGGTGGCGCACCCCAGCGAAGCAAGATGCGAGCGTCCAGACATACAAGTCGATTGAATCTTGGCTTGGTTCTCGCCCAATCCCTGTAAACTCATAGTAATCACACACCAGCTATAATGTCAGGACGAGCATCGCAGGATATGGTCAGCTAGTTGGGTCAGCGAGATGTGACTCTTTGTGGAAGTTCCTCAAATAGCGGTTAGGCAACCGGTTGGGCGGAATGTGAAACAACAATAAATTTGAACGGAAACGGTCGGTAAAAGAAATTGGACTGCCCTCCCAAGTAACGATAGGTGACGGGTCGAAAAAGGGAGGGTTTCGAGAGACATTGCGAGATATTGGCTCAAATGAAAACTGATGACAAATGACGTAATAAACCGAACCCCTCCCTCAAGACTGGCCGCACTTTCCACGTGGAATTCCGCCGTTTCCTGTGTCCTCTTCCCCATTTTTGCCCCCCTCCAACCCTAACTTCGATCGTCCACTCGCAGTTTGAAAGGACACTCAGATGGACGGTCTACGGAACAGGTTGACCCAAATATCGCATAACTCCGTGGAGGCAGCGGCCCTTCCAATAACAATTTTGTCAAGCGCACTCGTAACCATTTGGTGTCTAGAAATATTATACATACTAACTAAATTGATACCACGAAGGCTTCAACCAGACCCCCGTAAAAACATGTACCATGTTGCAGGCGCGACTGGTGATGGCCAAACAAAGGGGTGCAATCACGGATTCGTGATTATATTTTATGAAAATATTATTGCACCTAATACAGTTTGAAAAAAGTACTATCACGATTTGCGACAGTTCATGTATTTATTTGCCCTTCAGGTACAAAGCTCATTCGTTCAAAAATTCCCCACAAGTGGGAAAACTGAAAAAAATCAGAATATATTATATATTATATATATTATATATTATAGTATATATATTATATTATATCAGAATATATTATATCAACACCAAAAAGTGTTCAAAATATTCCAAAAGTAAGCCCCTTTTTTTCCCATGATTTGGGTCAGATTTGATCCTGAATAAGTCCCTCATTCCAAACGAAAATTCCCTGCCCATGACATGAACGAAGACTGCCAACACTGAACGTGGTGGTGATTTATCATCTGGTGATAAAAGTTGGCCAATCACAGGAAGGGTGTGCAGTCCCTGAATCTGCACCTCATTTCGTAATTTCTGCCTTCACACTTAGTTCGTTGTTCCATAAGGTCCATGCAAAAAAATCAACTCAAGAGGTGCAGTGCTCTTAAAAATGGAGGATGAATCCGTTATCATTGCACTATCAACACAGGCTTTTCAGACATTCAGAGAACTGTGTAAGGTCTATAATTTGGTTGTAGACCTTATGTAGATATTCGAGCCAAGGAGTTTTGATTCATTTTTAGGTAGGTAACTAATTAGGCAGGTAATAGGTAGCCCCCCCTCACACCCTTCTGCATCGAGGGGGTGCAGTTGCGACGCTGCCTCCCTCAGGAGTCGCGCCTGCCATGTTGTATGGAGAAGAAAGGCTGATCCAATCCTTCATCGTGTAATCCTGGGTGATGATTGGCTTCATCTTACGTAGATACGCTGGGCAGTCCTTGTCTTCTACTGAGTGATTGCTTGGAAGATTGTACTTCTTACAGCTAGCACATTTCCTCTGAATTGGGGGGCTGAACTGGCTGCAATTCAAGGTACAGTTCTTTGTCTCATGACCCCCCAGCACAAAATCCGCATCAGTGTCCCATCAAGTGACTCCCATGGCAGTATTGTGTCCATAACCATTGCAGGTGTGGCATCTTGTTAGCTCGGTAAAATCCACGGTTCTGCACTGTAAATGTAAATGAACTCCAGCCTGACCACAGGGGAGAGGGGGGCTTCTTGGAAAGAAAAACGATGATTGATAGTTCAATTCCTTGACAGATATTGCCTTTGCGGCGTATCTTTCTCTTTTGGATTTCTTCCTTCTTGAGCTCTTCTCAGTATATGACCTACCGGTTTCCCAGTCTGTGGTAGTTTTTGTCTCCTCTTTTCTACTGCAAGTCGCTTTTTGTGTTCATCAAATTTTCCAAAGCTAGGTTTGGAATGATTTGAACTTGGACTTTGGGCATGGAGCGTCGTTTTATGGAGCTTTCGAGCACACCAGCTCCGCCATATCAAAGAAACGCGAGGGTGGCAATCCGTGTCGCCCCCGCGTTTTTCGTTAAATTGCTCCCATGAGCGTGATTTTCGATGAGCTGTTTCAGTTGTCTTTCTCTCTTTTTTAGCCGAACTAATAGAAAACTGAATTTTACTCCTTTCAATGTTTGCTGAAAGAAAAAATTTGCTGACTCGGCAGACCCGGGGCGCTGGCATTGCGGGAAAACCTCCCCACCCTTCTCTCCCGTTTTTCATTAAACAATTAAGTGAAAAGGACCCCCTCGAGGAGAGTAAAACGGGAAGTAGACACCATCTTCAAAAGGGGGAAGTTTAAAACGATGAATTCAATTTGAATAGAACCGGAGTAAGTATGAAGGCCTTTTAGGGGCAGCGCGGGGTTTCTAATAGCCAACCAACAGCTGAGTCGGTGGCCAATACTGAACGAGGTCGTGATGAGCCGAAGGGGATGGGGGATTAATTCTATAATTGAATATCTCGCCTTTTCACGCCATTTTATTGCCGATGACGGCCAATTTAGACGCCTTTTATAGGTTATTGGTTTGGGAACCATTGTTTTGCGGCTTTGCAGCGTGGAAATTGAACTTCTGGACTATTTTAAGAATTTCACCTTCAAAGCTTGACAACAAGTAGTGATATAGATTGTGGGAGTTCGGAGGAGGTAATTAACGTGCCTGCTTTGCACCAAGAACTGACCCTGAGGGATTAAGTGCGAGCGACTACGAAGAATCCGCCGAAACTGAAGGACGACCCAATGGGGGTGGGGGTTGGAACCTTGCAACACGACCCCAGGACGATCCTCTGGCGTTTTAGCGTTCCGTCGAGAGTACAGAACGTAAAAAATGAAAAGAAAAACGCTTTATAACGGATAAGAAACTTAAGAAACGGTTTATTTTTACCCCCCCCCCCCCCCCCCCCCCCGTCAAGTTGCCAAGGCGAGGAGCTATTTGGAATGAAATTTTATTAGGAAGTCTTTACATTTCTTTTTCAATCATTGAAGGTGTTCGCGAAATCAGGACTTGTCAGTCTTTAGAGTTTTGGCCGGAAAAGGCACTGTTTGTTATTTTTAAGTGAATAGTTTTAAAAATGTTATGAAATTGATAGTTGTTAAAAATGTTGTCTTGAAATGTTGTTGTTGTTTTAAGGGGGAAAATTCCTGTTGAGTGTCTTGTTGTCTTGAATATTGAATACGCAATTGCGTTTTATTAATAACGGCTTTTAAACAACGAAAATAGGCTGTTGCGATCTTTGGTGTCGTTTAAACTCCATGGGGGTGACGACGTTTGGTACTGACCACATGCCCTTTCGATTGCGCTTCGCTCGCTCCTGCAAATTGGAAAGCTGCTCGTAGAGTCCCCCGTAAATGGCGCCTCTTCCTTCGTAGATGCAGGCGTAGCCGTGTTTCACCAGTTCGAGATTCACGTTGAGAGGGTTCTTGCCGGGGATGACGGCTATGGCCAGGATCCGACCGTACTGATCCATGCGGAGTTTGTTGAGGTTGAGGGACTTTCGGTGGACGAGACGCCTGAGGAATTTTTTGGCTTCGACGGCGAAAGGTTGCCCCGGGAAGCCGCCTTTGGTCATCTCAGGGGCATCTATGCCGGCCAACCGGACCCGGAGAGTGCCGTCCGAACGGGCGAGACCTGAGCAGGAGTGGAGGAATTTGAAGCTGTCGCCGTCCCCGACGTGCGTGACGACTCCGGAGATCTCGCCGGTGCAGGTGCATCGGGCTTCGACGGTGACTTCGTCCAGATCATGGTCGGCCTCCCTCTGGCACCAGGTGGGGCAAAATGTTTTGATAAAACAGTACAATAAGGCCAAAACCACGAGGCCTACCACCAGCTGGACAACAGGATCGTCTATGTCCATGTTTCCATAGTCCATGTTTCAAAGCTTCCTGAAAACAAAATGAATTTCTAATTGGTGAAAGAGCAAATGAAAATCAATGCATTTCATTAAAGGTTTACAAACGAACTATTTCCTTGTTTATTTCATGCCTGAAAAATTTAATTTTGTACTGAGGAGATGGGAAATTGAATGGGCTTACCAACGGTGTGGTCAGATTGGATTTTTGATAGCGAAATGTAATGAAATGTAGCGAAATGTAATGAGGGAGTTTGACTGGTTGAGTTTCATTTTGAGCGAAAAAATATCGCTATATTGAGTTTTATTTTCTGGGCGAAAAAATATATAGGTAGCTCAGAAAATAAATCTCAATAATTCGAAAAATGACTCCTTATTTGACCCAGTGGGATCCTTCAAAAATCTCATTTGTAGCCCCATAGATCCCGAAGGTGAAATCGTATCCTTCTTGGATCCCCATAGATGGATTCTACGCCCAAAAATACTTCGAAAACGACACCCCCCTCGATATCATACCCGAAAACCTTTTTTTTTAACCCTCTCGTAGCCCCATAGCGCCCTACGGGTTGGGGCGATCGGGCTGAAAGCCTTGTGGGCACAAATAGATGGTAAACCGAATATTTTCTCAAATTGTCAGATTAAAAAATTTCCTTCTGCCCAAAACGGCTCGGACGCCGGATCGACAGTTTGCTTTTGAAATCTAGACCTCTTCAAACAAATAACGTCAAATTTTGAGGCTGATCAGAATTTTCGACCCCCGTTGCGATTACATAGGTGTATCATTCCAAGAACAATAAAATCACTCCAATTCAATCCCTGGTCTGGGGGTTTGGGGGCGTCCCCCAGTAGTCCTATAGTAATTCTGAAAATTCCGAACCGTTCGGTGCATGCGGAATAGGGCCTTTTGCAAGGGCCGAGGGTGGGGTACATCGGCTTCCAGGAATGAAACACTCAAGTTCTGATGCTCTGATAACTGATTCCGACTGCCTCCTCGATTGAGGAAAGCGCACAGAGTAACAGAGAACGGAAAGCCACACGCGCGATTCATTTCCTTCTGTGACCTCGTGAAGTTAACTTCGTAGGGACTACTTTTTCATTGGTGGAGGACTACTTTTTCTCTCCGTTTTAATTCCTGGAAGCGTTCGAGTTCTGATTCGATTCCGAACGGCCAGAACTTACTCTGCGAACGCAGCTCGGACTAATGGAAGCTTCGGTGGAGGGTGATTAACAGGGACGAGACAAGCTATGCCCGTTTCCTTGCACCGTTACCTACATTATTTTTGCTCGGGGAAATTTTCCTCGAGGGTCTCCCACGGGAAAGTTTTTTCCTGCAACCCCCCCCCCCCCCCTCCCCCCGCATTACCTGTTGCCCATCTCCAACTGTTCGGCTGACGCTCTATAGAGCTTTAGGCTATATATAGCAGTTTCCACAGCACTAACCTGACGATTCCAAACCGGCCCACCTTGACAACCTCAGCAACTGACAGTCAGTTCCTTATCACCATCAACAGCCAATACGTGGATACTGTCTCCAAGTGCCCGTGTGTTGAATGCCTCAGTGACTCACCCCTTAGTGAATCTGCAATGAAGCACGTATTCTACCAACGGCCTTCATAGCCCCCACTAATATCACAAAGCATCTGATACTGTCAGTTTCTGCCATCACTACGTTGACGTGACGGTTGCACGACTGAGAAACATGACGACTTCAGAAAGAAAAGCCTCTCGTCCTGACCACCTCAGTCATTCGACTCGTCATAAAAATTCTACGAGGTGTAGGTAGTCAACAAAACAAACTTCGTGCACGTCATTATCACCTTCTCCCGAAAAAAACGCAAAACAAACTTGCCTGTCAAACTCTCAGCGTCTCCCTATCGATGAAATATCTCCCTTCAATTCACCTTGTTACAAATCACCGCCTCAAATCACCACAAAAACACATAAGGGTCTCGTATAACAACCCGCTGAACAGCCCTTATCGCGGCGGCAGGCGCTGCCAACCTAACAGTACTACGTTCTACACAACATTTCCCCAAACGTTACAAAACGTGGGAATTTTTGTCTTAAAGTTAAATCGACGTAGAAATTATTCAAATGGTGAAAAAGTGCCGTTGTGAAGAAGTTGAAACTTGAAAAAAATAAATAAACAATTTGGGAGCAACACTGTTTTTTATCAACAAGCTTTAGGTTTGTTTTCATTGCAGTTTGTTAGAATCTGATATTATTTTACTTGGTGCATTATGGGGAATAATAAGCATCGCAAGTGATCAGTGAAAGTGTGTCGTGGCAGAGGTGGGCACACTTTCCCGCGGGATTCGAAAATCAAAGAGGTTTGGCTCTGAGCCATCAAATGGGGTTCCACAGAAGGACCTCTCTCCTCAGCAGCCGTCTGCCATCAGCATTTCGTCGAGAAAGCCTCTACGGTCTTGATGAAATCTTCTGAAAATGGTAAATTGGCTTGTGTAGGAATTTAAGGCTTAACTCCTAATTAGTGAGGTTTTCTGTGAGGATCACCTGTACGTTGTCTCATGCCCCCCCCCCCCCCTTCCCCTTCAGGGTAGAGCTTAGTAAACCTACATAGCCTACCTACTGCCTATTTTCTACCGATTCAGACAGTATGTGGGGTGGGCTGGGTATGTAATTCGACTGTTCATGCTTGAATGGTTGGGAATTTGTAGTACAACCCAGGGACGATCCTCCAGTTTAAAATGGTGGGAGCAACCTGTACCAAAAGATTTACTTACACGTGGTGTTGGCAGGGGGTTCTACAAAATTGGAAAACTATGATCCACCTTGAGCATAATGAAACATTCGACTGGGATGAGCTAGCAGTGTTGAACTATCGATAGTTTAGGACTATCGATAGTCCGTGGACTAATTAGCGGCCCACCCGCACACGAGATAAGCTGGACTTCCCGATCATGCCGCCGAGAGTGGCGCTTCCCGGGGGCCGCGACGAAACTATGAGGGGCGGGCGGGCGAATAGTGTGGCCCATACGGCCACAACCTATCTTGCTCGAGTCAACCCCCTCTGGCGACTGGGTTACATCCAAAAATGAGCCCCTGCATCACTTCTGTAACATCTGCCCTGTCTTGGGGACGTCTCTTCAGTGAACGAGGCCATACTTCACCATTTTACGGCTGATTATATCACTTGAACAATTGTGTTTTGAAGGATATTTCACCCATAGCAATTTTTATGTTGGTAGCTACTTTACGAGGAGAATTTATACGCCATGGGGTCAAGACATAATGGCGCGTTGGATGGTAAAGAAGGGATATACCTTGCAATAATGGATTTTGAGCTGAGGCCGTCAACCGAGCCCGTTTCACCGGTGTGGAAAAAGGGGGCACTGCCCCCCCTTTCGCCCTACCGGCCAGGAGTAATTACTTGAGTGGAGCTGAAGTTCTAGATTTACTGCCGGGGAGGCCACTTCCACGTTTCGGCCAATAAGAAAATAAATTCTTGGAAAAGGGCTCCAGTGACTTCCCACGGTCCTACTTTGCGACCTTCCACTTCACGGAATCAAAAAAAGGCCGGCCGTATACTTCTGTGGTATGTGGTGTTGTTTGAGAGGACTCGGATGGGCCATTTCACGAAAGTGGGCTTCTTCAAAGTCATCATCTATTCCTAATGGAAGAATTGTTATAAAGCGAGAAGCGTTGATATTATTTATTAACCACAGATCAGGTTTTCAAGAAAGGCTGCAACAGTTGCTGCTTGTGGCTACTCACAACTCGAAGCTGGAATTCCAGGTCAACCTGTGCCTATTCGTGCGGCCAATCGTGTTGCCTCTCCAGGCCTTCGTGGCCAAACGTGTTTCCCTGGTAGCACGAATACGCTTGGTCCCTATAAAAAACTTTCTGAATCAAATTTGTTGGTCCTTTCGTTGTCTATATTAAATGTAGACAACAAAAATGTTTTAGATGGAGACTTAAATCTCCCAAAATGCACTGGGATGGAGCTAGAAGCAAAAAAAAAAAAACTGAAAAAACGGCCGGTTTTTTCGAAATGCAGGATAAAGGGGGGGAGGAGATAACGAAAACTTGGATTTATAACTACCTTATGGGCATAACCAGCTAAAAACAAGCTGTTTTGGGGATGCAGAAACTTGTTTTTAGTGAGTAGAAACTGGTTTGAGCGAATTGGCGTCAGTACACCTAACAACAAGGAAGACAATCCCTCAGATCTCTCCAGCACGAGTTGCCCTTTTTTCATTCCCCGGTGTCATCAATGAATCTTGTGAAGCACATGTGGTGGACTACTAGGAAGTGTTCTGCATGGCAGTGCCTCCAACTTATTAGGCGCGGGATCGAAACTGGCGAGCTGTAATTACAAGGGCGAAATGAGGATGTCGAGAGATGAGATCGTCAGGGGGTGTGTGGACGTGAGAGACGGAAGATAATAGTGTGGGAGGGACGTCCGAGAACCCCAAAAGGGGAACGTCCAGTCAAACGGGGTAATCTCTTCTGTGGAGACAAGTCCAAAGACCACCTGGCCTCACCGCTGGGTCCTTTAAGGGCTCGAGGTTTTCATTATCCTGTCTTATAGGGTTGAGGGAGAAGAGGGTTCGGTCACTTTGTACAAGGTTTCCAACACCCCCCCCCCCTTCCCCTCCTCAGTCCACAGGCAGTTTCTCCCGTTCCAAACCTGACCGCAACGTAACTCCACCATCACTCCCGCTTCTGTTCTGGGGTTCTCGGGAAATGTCCAGTAAGCCATAGGTTCCGTCTTGGGGGTCTCACCGCTAAAACACAAGAACCTGACCGCCCTTTGACCCGACTGCCTCCCAACATCACTTCAAACTACAAACCCTCTCCTTTACACTAACGAACTCTAAAGATGATCCCAAATCGAAACACCAAATACTAATAGGCGGCCCATGTACAATGTACATTGTACATCATTATCGAACCTAAATATTCAATAACGACACTAACAATTGAAGTTTTTGAAGGCTCGGTCAACCGAAATGTGAAATATGGTGTTCATATAAGAGGGCTGTATGCAGGGACGTCCAGGGTTTAAAAGGAATCCTAAAGTTGGCCTTTTCGAGTCCTCCTCCTTCGAGGCCTTATTCGAAATGCAGAAATCTTCCTTTCCACTGATAACAGTGGCTATGGGGTCGAAATAAGTGTCGTTTTCGAAGTATTTTAGGACGTAGAATCAATTTTTCGGGTCCAGGACGATCCGATTTCACCGTGGGAATCTTTGGGGCTATAAATATGGAGAAAAAATATATATAAAATTTAATACAATTTTCAACTTCTGTTTGGGAACCTACACATGTACTCACTTGGTTGAACTGCTGCAGGTAGTGCTTCTTTAGTAAGTCAATCAATCAATCAATCAATCAAATTTTTTATTTGTCAGTTACACTGAGTGTTTTGACAATGGTCAAATTTCTACTTAAAAACTTCTTAAAACTAAGTCACGTACAGTAAACAAACAAACAATCAAACAGAAAAAACAGAGAACACAGACTACAGAACTGGCTATTTGAAATAAGATATTATGAAGCTATTTGAAGTAAGATATTAGCCTTGGTTTTCCGAGCAAGGATGTTCGTTCTTTCCTCTAGAGAAAATTTATATTTAAGCAATAGTGCCCTGGTAAATGAAAAAAAAAAAAAATTTTGTGTTGCTGTGCTGCGCAATTTTGGAAGGGCAATGAATTTCCCTTGTCCGAATCTAGTGAAGGCGGAGTGCCCTGGTAGTGAAAACTCGGACATTTTGATGAGTGAGGTGGTTAGGGTGAGAAATGACTCCTCTGCTGAGTACTAAATTGTTTATTTAAATAAACAATTGTAGAGTGGGGACCGGTTTCGAGCAACTAAGCTCATCTACAGCCCAGAGTGACTTGAGGTAGGTTGAACGTACAATCAGTTCTGAACCGATTGTACGGTATGGTATGGTTCAGCACCGTCGACAAACACCACACTATTTTGATGAGTTGTTGGACCGCAATTCTCTCCTACAGTTTCTGGAGGTTTAGAATTGTTTGTGTTAACACAATTACCCCACAACGTTCGTACGCATTTGCCCCCCACATGGGAAACTCAAGGGGTAAATGTGTATGATATCAATAATCCACACAAGGAATGAAGATTTCGACTTGAAACTTTCACAATTCATTAGGTAACTACAGTTAAAGCCGCTTATTATTGTCGCTCTGGGCCTGAACGCATTCCATAACATAAAGCGGTTCATAAAAATAAACGTTGGGCTCGAAATAGAGAAAATTTCTTGAATAACGATCAGTATTTCAGGTCAAGTTACAACGAATTTCATAAAATCAAATGTTCATAATGTACCAAAGTTGTTCAAAGATTTACTTCATAAAATATTCTGTTATTTGTGTTTGTTTATTTTCAGTCACGAGAGCGCTGTCGAAATTTTGAAAGTGGTAGAGTGGTTCGCTTCAAACCCCGCCCTCGTCGCAAAGGAAAGCCTCGTTCACGATGAAGGAAGAGAGTTTGCGAAATCTACTGTTCTAAGTTGGAACTCGCACGTCAATTTGCGCCCACTCGTAAGGAAATTAGTTCGGCCGTGATGTTGGAACAAACATACATACAGACATCCATTTTTAGCAATATAAAGAAAAGATGGCACAGAATTAATTTTTGCACTATTATCCTACCTTCTGTGAAATTTACAGCGGTTTTTTAAAATTTAACTTTAACTTTCTAATTATTTTCTAATTTTTAACTTTTTTCGATTCCCGAGGATCCAGTAAAACGCTTCACTCGGCCATGCAAAGACCTACTGATAGCAATATGAGTAGAGGATGCTAATCAGATGGCAGGATAGCTTTAATGGGGAAGAGGCTAAACTCAATATGCCAACTTTTCACTGGTAATTTTCTCTGTTCAGAAACCTAATTTATCATCGCACTGAGCACCTTGTTTGTTACCTACTGTTCGACCGAATTTCTCCATTTCTTTGCCCATTGTTCGGATGGGTGTAGTTAAGGGTGAAAACATACCCGCGTCTTATTTCGCAGAGTATTTATGTCGCACAACCTTACCTGCACACCGTCTACTACGGATTTTCAAAGGATCGGTAGTTGAAATGTGAAGCAACGGAAAGCCCCAAGCCGAATTCAGCCGTCGGGTTCGTTGCCGGTTTTCCGGGTTGATTTACTGGAACTTGATTGATTAACTTTGGTACGAACAGGAAGTAAATCCTCGCTAAATAACGGGGGTTGTTCTCTTTTTCCGAGCCGAATTCGATTCCACCTCCTGCGGGACCCGCTCAACCCCACAGCCAGAAATCTGAGAGAATAGACTACAAAAGGGGTGAAAAAAAAAAAAAAATCTGATTGGAAATTGTTGTACGAATTCACTGGAGATTCTCAAAGACGAGATCTTTTCAAAAGGGAGACGCTACGAGCTGCCGTAAATGTAAAGGTGAGGGACAATGTCCCTCATGTCATGAGCGTCGACCTTTGCTTGAAAAGACAGTAAACCGAAATTGACCATGACATTACCTACGTCATATTTGGATCCCATGAATGCTCGATGTACCTCCACGAATATTGTCAAGTTCAATTTCACTGGTTTCTCTCGGAAAATGCAATACGCTTTGAAAATCCCCCCCCCCCCCTTAACTTGAAAGAACAAAAAAAAAAACTTTCGCAAAAGTTCAGCTTTCAAATGCACGAGAGAAACTTGAGAGGCCACAATTCTCCGGAGCATATTTTCGGTAAGAAACCCCCAGATGCTGTACGATATTTGCATGAAGAAGAGATGGGGGAGGAGTCGGAAAACGATTACTTCTTTGTAACTTACAAGTCTGGTTAAGGGATTTTAAAAGGATCTCGGGAGGAGCAAAATAGCCCGTTTCAAACTTATCTGCTTAAAACCCGCGTTGCGCTCAAGTTTTTTTTTCCCTCCATTGTTTCTTCTCGGTCTCCGGTCCTCCGATGCGTAATCTTAAAAGGATGAACCTCTTCCATTTTACGGCACTTTATGACTGCATTGGATTACAATTACGCAGCGCTTATTGTGCTCATTTCCTTGGAAAGAGCTTTTTTTTTTTAAGAATGAACTTTTTCTTGGTTTCCCCAGCCAGCCACTTCTTGCCCGGTGGAGATTAATTTGTCGTTTTTGTTGTACTTTTAGGATGAGCCATTGGAGCCAAATTACTGAAGAGTTAGTAGCCCCTAACGTAATTATGTTCCACCTTTTGATTACACATAATTATTCTTCGAATAGTGCACCTTGGCATTCGCGTCGAAGGTCGAAAATTTTGATCGACCTCAAAATTTGAAGATTTCAAAAAACGACATGTCCGTCTGCCGCACAGGTTTAAAAAAAACTTATGCTACCAATCGATTTTGGAAAAGCGCAGCGAGGGAGACGCGATTGAATTGGGAAAACGTTCGTAGGTTTTTAGTAGGGGAGCCCATTGCTTTCCCCTTGCGCTCTCTCATGGGCTTTCCGAACCAGGACCTTCTTCTTGGCGTCGACCAGGCGTTTAGCTGTGCTGTAAGGAGCGTTGGACTGCGGTAACAGCCATTTTTGGCCAGTGCATCCGCTTTCTCATTTCCCTCTATTTGGCAGAGCTAGGGAACCCACTGCGGCACCAGTCGGGAGCCGCTCGTCAACAACTGCTCAATGGCGAATCGACATTGGAGGACCAGAGCAAAATCAGTTGTCCCATTGCCTGTGAGCGATTGGATGGCAGCTTGTGAGTCGACAAAATAACAACTTGGCGATCGTCTTGCTCAAGCAGGTGTTTCACTGCTAGCTTCACTGCACAATTGCTGGAGTTTCCCCACAGGGAGTGAGATTTGAAAGCTAGAACAGTATACTCCAGCCCCTGCATTGGATCTTGCATCTCTGGCTGAGCCGTCTGTCAATGTCCTTTCGGAGACCATAAGTGCAGGGTTTCAAGGTCGCTGGGAGTGTTCTTTGTTTGTCGTCACCATCTCTGTCAAGGTTAATGATCCTCGGGCAAGCTTCCATAGGACCAATTCAGTCACTGCCGGGAATGACTGTCTTTCAGTTTCTCCAAGCACTCTATAAAGGACCAGCCCCTGCACCTTCGCGGCAAAGGTGTGCTGGGTTGACAA
Organism: Pilophorus perplexus; assembly: GCA_955831195.1. Lineage (NCBI taxonomy): Eukaryota > Metazoa > Arthropoda > Insecta > Hemiptera > Miridae > Pilophorus > Pilophorus perplexus. The sequence continues at coordinate 6,264,733 of OY037018.1, forward strand.
CCTCTCTGTTGCAGGCTGGTACTGCTGCCGGTACTCAGTCTTTCCTCTCTTCAGGCGCTCATGCAGCTTAACTTTAGTGGCCTCCCGCCTGTGAGCCAATAGCTCAATTCCACTTTGCAGTTCCATGGCCGGTATTGGAGTGGATTTGGGGGCACCAGCTACGAGGCCGAGAGCTTTGTTTTGAGTCATAGTGAGCCTGGACAGAGCGGCATCAGATGCTGTGACCAGGAGGAAGGATGCCAGGAAGTCGAATAAGGTCTCGTTTTGAACCTTGATAATTCATTTTTCGGGATCCTTCATCCATCTGAACACTAAGTCTTAACATGAAAATTTAAAAAATAAATTTGTTTAGTAATTAAATTTACACAGATATAAAAGTAAAATTTAAACAGATATAAATTTACCATGGGCCTGTGATTGAGCCTGGAATTTGAAAGAAATTCACAAGAGGAGCACATAATATGCTCCTCCGGAACAATAGTGGTATAAGTCCAAAAACAGCTGTTTTGAGTTATATATACCATTGGGTAGCTCGCGACGAGCTTAACATGGGGGTAATATTGGTTTAAGTATAGTTCAAAAATTACTCGGGAGAGAGCAGATGTTCCGGTATGTTTTCCATACAGATTACCGACATTTCGTTTGAAGAAGGTTGGTTCATCTCATATGAGCCGCTATCCGTCTGAAAAATCAGGTATTAACCTTATTTTTTTCACTTCAGTACTGGTATATTTCAAGAAGTACCGCTGTTCAACCAAGAAAATATCCTTTTTTTGTGAGCTTGCTTTGGCAGAACCGGATCATTTCAAAATGTACCACTATTATTCAAATATTAACGTGTGTCATCCCTTGTGTTTATCAGTACAGTAGTGGATCATGTCAAGATGTACCATCCATTTAGGCCCATTTCTTGGGATAAGAGTGGTACATAATTGAAATTCAATAAATTTTAATAGATGCACGTCGTGAATGAGAAGGGGGAGAAGAAGCTTTGGGAAAACCTGAAAGGTAGATAACAATATGAAAGCCTGAGAACCATCGGATAATGGAAACGAAGCCCTCGTGTCAGCAACACGCGAACAAAGATGTGAAAAATCTTAAATTGCGATTTCCCAAAAGTAAGGTTTTTGGACTTATACCACTATTGTTCCGGAGGAGCGTTATGTGTGAAGGGGTGGAGGGGAGATGGCGAGGAGGGCCAGAAACTCCCAAAGCCTCTCGGCTCAGTGTTCCAGCCAGATGCTCCTCTTCAGGTCAAACTAAATCGACCAGGCCGGTCAAAACCGCCTATCCGTCCCTGCTCCGCCAAACAAAACACAAATCATAATAATATTATGATTTGTGTTATGTGTGATCATAATATTATTATGATTCTGATGATGAATTTAATAATGAATTATATTATAACAGATTATGATCATATATGATCATGATCATGATGTTGGGCGTGTACCTATATATAGGTACACGCCCAACATCCTGTATGGGGTGCCTACAATTTATATTAAAGAATAATATTATTCTTTTATCGGCGTTTATTTAAGCCCTTTTGTAAAATTTTCAACGTTTTTTTCCCCCGTTTTTGGAATCTCAGGAACGCGTCCTGAACCGTATAATGACAGATTTTGACGAAAATGTTCGACCCCTGACACGAATGCATGTATAGTTGTAGTGTTCCTAGAATAATATAACAAAATTTTCAGAAAATTAAAAGTAAATTCGTTGGTGTGAGGGAAGTTATTTTAATATTCTCATACTTTGTGGGAGCTGCAGGGCATACAGAAAATTCAGTATATTGAAGTAATCACTTCGTCAACGTAGGAGTTTTATAAGTTGAGCAAAAATGATAAGATACGAGCTCGTACATCACAATATCATCAACGTTTTGGGGTAAATCCCCGCCGGCTCGTGAAACTTAACGGATTTTGATCCGCGATCAACCAAATAAGTTCCTGTTTTTCTCGCAAGACGTCCCGAACCGTCTGAGCACCTTCATGAGGGAGATTATGAGGCAAATATGATGCTGAGCCTGGTGGGAAGCGAGAAAAGTTAATAAGATGTTGAGCTCACCGAAACGATGCTTATTAGAAGCCAAGCAGAATTTCATAATGTCGGCGGAGCATAATGAAGGAATTATTATGGAAGTTTCAAAGGGGGGAAAAGCCCACCTCGCAAAAAGGAGATTACGCCGAACTGTAAGGTTTCCTCTTCCGGTTGAAAGTTTAGATACTCGTTAACATTGTCAATGGACGATTACTACCAGATATTAACAGATTTCGACAATTTATTCAGCCTGATACTATTTAGGTTGGCTGGGGTGTTATGAAACCAGTTGAGAAGTTCAAAATCGGTTAGAGGAATTTGTGGCAGCATGGGCCAAACTCTTCTGGCTTAAAATCTTAATTATTAGGGTGATTATGAGGTAACCTATGTTATTCTTATAACTTATTATTATTATTCTGAGAATAATAAACCAAAACACCCAATTCAGGTCCTGTTCTTATAGGTGTTGTATCGTCGATTTGGTATTCACCCTTTGGAGCGGTTCGAAACTTTCGCTCTCAAGGGACGATCGAAGATCTTTCTCTTCGTCCTCCTCCTCCTTCTTTATCTTCCTCGCTGTGTCCGCCATGCACGCACTCTGGCGGAGATGAGAAATGGAGTAATCACAGCAGGCTAATCCTTCAGACACCCCACCAACGCAGTTCATGTTTGCAATCTGGACAGCCGCACCTGAGTCCGCTCTTGGAGTCCCGCTTTCCCCGACGTCTTTTTCGTGCCCTGAAAACACAAAATCCCAAATACGTATTTACAACTGGTAAATTGCTTTCGAGGGATTTTTTTCTCTTTTCTTTTTGTTTCGTCTGGAGCCTCCTGTAAGTGGGAGGGAGAAAGAAAAACCTTAGACACTTCCCCATCCCATTCCTGTTCCTTCAAGCTCCATTCGCTTGGGACTCGAAGGACTTAAAGTGTCATTTTTATCCTTCAAAAACGATAAGCGGGAGCGAGTTCAGGTGTTCCGTTCCCACACCTTATTATATCTCCGTTAAATTAGAGTCCGTGAGAGAAAAGACGGCCCCAAAAGGAAGATAACGAGATTGTAGGGAGGTGAAGGAGGCTGTTATGCTGTGCACGGGCTGAAAGACACTTCAGACAGGTTTTATTTGTGATGTACGACACTTTTCAGTTGTGATGGAGCCGAAGAAAATTATGTTGCTGTTACCATCTTTTGCTTAATAACGAAGCGCTTTTTAACTAAATTTTCAAGATTTTGAGCAGCGTAGTGATGCGGGGAAAACATAGTTGTATTATTTATTATTCCAAGAATAATAAACAAAAATTGAACTTGAATTGAATTCATTGATTTTTAAATTGACTTCTCAAAACATCAAAAAATGTAAGGCGAGCCTGATCATTGAAATCATAATTTTTTGAAGCAATTACAATTAAACATGAAAGTGTTGCTGTTTTGCAAAACCGTACACATCACAGATTTTGTTAATTTTCACTCAAAATCAAGAGCTATTTCATGGCTTTCGTGCAGTCAACCCAGAATAATCTATTTGACCTTTAGGTCAAACCTATTCGGATTTGGGATTGATTTTAATGTTAATTGAACTTTTAAATTTAAATTTATTTTTTTTAAATCTGGGCCCCAAGTCAGCTTTGGACGTCTCACCCCGCTTTTATCTGCAGCCCGACGAGGACGAGGAGGATGAGCACCATCTTTATTCTAGGGTACTTCTAGAAAGAAAAGTCCGACTTCTAGTCGGAAAATTTGTAAAAATTGTCTAAAAATAGAAAAAATCCGGTAGAAGGAGTCTGAGGCCAGGTGGGAGAGGTCGGGACTTGGCTTCACCCAAACAGGTGATGGCCCTGTAGTAATTCTTTAGTCCCTCACACAGGTTTTGAACTCCAGCAAACAGCTTTTACGGGCATCCAGAACCCCCCCCCCCCCTTCTCACCCGATGTGAGGTGTTTTCTGAGACGATTTTTCTCAGAGACTATTAAGCAGATTCAATTTTTTATTTTTTTATTTTTATTTATTTTTTTTATCAGCCTGTGGGGTAAAGTCTATTAAATATTAAAATTTTTAATTTAACTGATTACTTTCATCTTCGATATCATAACAATAATTGTTATTCTACCAACAATAATAATTATAATTATAATAATTATTATTATTCTACCTAGCAAACAAATCTGTTCAATAGTCTCTGAAAAATTATTTGTTGGCTTCATCAGAGAATACAGTGATGAAGGGAACTCTGATGAAGCCAACTTTACGGCGAAAATTTAAGAAATTTGTAGAGTGTTTCTTTTTTTCTCTTTTTAAACCATCTGTTTCAATCAAAAACGTATTCTCGTCGTCTTTCAACCTTACCGAAAAAACGAAGTATTAAAATTTAATACTTCAAAATTTAAGTACCTATTAAAATTTAATAATATTAAATATTTAATGTTAATAGAATTAAATTTTAATATTTTGAGAATTTAATATTAACATCAAATTTATTATTAACTAGGGACCGAGCCCCTTCAGGCTACGCCAGCCAACCCCAGACCGTATCCCACCTGGCCTCAGACCAAACTACTCGTTTTCTCATAATATGATGATATTATTGCGTAGTTTTTTCTTTACGAATTACAGATTTTTGTGTGGTTTTTTTGTGGGGAGGGGGGAGGCACCCATGTCGTACATCTTGTCAACTGCTCCAGCCCCTATTTTTTGTCCACTTTTGGAGCTTAGATGAGCCACGTGGAGCAACTTTTTGGCGGTTTTCTCTATTATACTATTCTCGTACTGTGCTCGCCAAACTGGATTTTGAAAGACCAATTTCAGATTTTTCCGACATCTAGAAGTGCCTTATAATATTGATGAGCATCCTCCACCTCCTCTACTTGGAGCTTTAAATTAAATTTTTTTTTTTTTTTTGGTTCTTGATAGTTTTGAGTTCGCAAATTGTTACCCGGCACTGTGTGCGGCGTGTAGGATATTGAAAATAGGACATTTTGTCTCTGCTTGAATGAATCAGGTAGTCTGTGAATTGGGGGTGTGGCGAGACGAACTGTTTTTTGAGTGCAGTGGTAACGAAGGCGTGCTGGGGGGGGGGGGGGTGGGGAGTCACTTTTGTTTACATATCACGTATCGTATCTGCATTACCTCATTCGGTACGTTTCGCTTCGACGCCTTATCGCATCCAACGGGGTTGAAGAGATTGGCAGGGTGGGGGGGGGGGGGATGGGAGCTTCCAACGTATAAAAAAAGTGATTGGGAAAAATTGAATTTTTTAGGCGAGAGTGAAAAGGAGAGCGGTAGATGGTGGTAGAGTAGGAGGTAGCGGGGGAGGGAGGTGTAAAATGAAGTGGTGGGCCTCCGACCGGTGTAAAAGGCGGTACGAGGTAAAAACGAGGTTCCTGTTAATAATGTAAACAGGTGGGGGTAGTGGAGTGGGGGTTTATCTGATGGCCGGGGCGTAAGGGAAAACCTCGCGCTAAATATGGACGTACAACGATGTTGCGAGGAGGGAGGGGGGAAGCTTATCAGCGGCTCCCAGGTTCCTACCCAACCCAGGGTACCTCTCAGGTCTCCGCTTCCCCCGCCTTTAGTTGTATAAATGTACTTATTACCCGGGGGTTAGTCGTGGAATTAATGCAGAAAAGGGAAGAAGGGAAGAAGGGGCTGGCTCCCAAGAACCCCCCCGCTCTGAACCCCCACATTACCTCCTTAACGCCTTTACCTGCAAAACCCTCCACCGCCCACACTTTACACCTTCAAAAACCAGGCGTTTTAACCCCCCCCCCCCCCCCCCCCCCACACCACCGTGAGAAACCACTTCCGCGGAACAAACCTCGTTTAGTGGCCTCCGTGTTACTTACATCCTGGTTTGCTTACAAGGGGGATGGCACCCGGGGGGGGGGGGGGGGGGGGGGGGGGGGTATCGAAAACCGAAGGCATTGATCGGCTTCCAATGAACCCCAAAACCTTCCTTTTACTTCCTACGCATACGACGATACGACGCTTGTTATATACTCAAACTAAACTTACTTTTGTAGGTACCATTATAGTAGGCTTAGTATAATTCTAAGTCAAAATTGGCAATTTTTTCCACTTTAGGACATAAAAAAGTCGTGACCCTGTTTCATAACGCATATTAAAAAAAAATTTGATCTTTTCACGACGTTTATTTTACCAACAAATTGAGGCTCGATTTTTTTTTACTATAGGTAAATGATTCTACAGTTTGAGCGTAACCGCAAATCAGAAGGTTCAATACTTCCCGAGTTTGATCATCCCCCCCCCCCCCCCCCCGTTTTATTTCCGAACATCTCTGATTCACATCACTCCCTCTTGGTTCAACCTCATTCTGGGACTCAACTCGTACGCAGCCGTTGTGTTGTACGAGTTGAGTCTCAGAATGAGGTTGAACCAAGAGGGAGTGATGTGAATCACATCATCATCTTTTAGTTGAGCTAGTTGAGCCACATGTGTAGCTATTTCGTTCCATTTTCACGTGATGCATGACGAGTGAAAAAAAGGTGCCTAGGTATCCAGGCAGCAATTTAGCAACTCTCTGAAACGTAAGGCTGTCGACGACCCTTTAGGTAAGCCTGCTAAGCTCATTCGTTCTGAATTGAAAAAAGGCGACGTGGCGTCTCTGACAAGTAACGATCTGACTCTGATCAGGCATAATTTACATCGTGCGCGCTCCTCTCTTCGCCCTCCGTTGCCGAAAAATGCAGAAGAAACTCAAGCTGCTGAAAACACGAGAGCTTGCGATAACAGCCCTGGGTAGCAATCGCATTCATCTTCCCCCACAACGGGGTCTTGCGATCGCTCCCCGATGCGATCGCTCCCCGATGCGATCGCTCCCCGGCGATTGCTCCCCAGTTTTGGCCCGTGAAGTTCCCGGCGATGGCTCCCCGGGAAGCGTTAGCTCCCCGAGACCGTTCACAGAGAAAACTGCGATATCCCGACCACAAAATTTTCCTTCCCACTTATACAGACTGAGGACTGTCTTCTTAACTTCAAGAAGGTGTGGTTAAAAATTTTGTGTTCGTAACAATGCTGTGGAAGCAATGCAGTCATCCTACCATAGGTAGTCGTCAAAGATATAAAAAAATCAAATTAAAAGAGATAGGTAGTCGTCAAACAGGTCGTCGTAACAGTCAAATTGAAACAAATTTGCAAATTAGTGGAGCCTTTCGTCGGAAACAAACGGAAGCGAAAGTTTGGCGGATACTTTTTTGACGTATGCGAAAAGAGGTAGGCCATCACGCTTCCTCCGGATGCGGAAGAAAATGCTTCGTACAATATTTAAAGGTCCCGTCCATATAAATTGTCCTGCAGTGCACCAGCAATCGAATATTGGACTCGCACGAGAAAATTACGATACCGCTTGACTGATCTGCATACAACAAGAATTCCTCATCCTGCGACGTTTTCGTGGGCATCTCTTCCAAAGTAGAAAACACCTCGTCTCGAGACTTAGGTAGAATACCTATTCTTTTTCTTCTCTCCCGGTAAACGATGTGCCCCAAGTTGCTGGCTTCCTGGCTAGTGCATGCCACCTCAGGAAATTGAACGAGGGCTTTCCTCACGATCTGCAAAATTTTCAACAGAACCCTATCGATCTACCTACCTACTACAAGTTATTGCGATTAAGATTACTTTCTAAATTCTAAATAGGTAATCTACCTTTCTGCGGACGGTCGACATGTCCTCTACTGCTTTCCTTTTCACGGCAGCAATCATTTTGACCTTGCCCACGTTCCCCTGTGGCTCATGATTATGATTATCACCGACGAACACCACTTCACCACCCTCGATCCGTAAGTAACTCTTACATTTCAGCTTTCGGCTTCGAGCGCACACCCACCGTTCACCGTTCTTTAAATATTTTTGAAAACAAAATTTAAAATTATTATTATAAAAAATCACGTCCTTTCCGCTCTTACTGCCACAAGCAACACGTTCCACATTCGCCATCGCGTTGAAACTGACTGAAAACACGAGAGCTTGCGATAACAGCCCTGGGTAGCAATCGCATTCATCTTCACCACACGGGTCAAAGATTCGAGTCCAAACCTGGGTAGCGATCGCACTCACTCTTCAAGCGGCGATCGCTTCCCGGTTCACTTTTGCGGCCGCAGGGGAGCGATCGTACTGCCCCCGCGTTGGATGCCATGGACTTCAACTCGTATTCACTCCTACCTCCATTTTATCTCTTCTGAAGCTAAAGTACGGTTTTCGCAAAAATTTGAATCGATTCACCAATAACAGCTGCTTCCCTTTTGTGCCGGGAATGAAGCTCGCCTGGGGCTGCACTGTCAACAACTGATGAACAACTATCCAGATTGGTGAGCCATGGGCGCAAAGGAGTATTATCACGAAGGTGGGGCCCATAAGAGTAAACACGCCTCCCCTCTTGTACGCCCCCTTGCTCGAGAAACTACTTCGCACTATGAGGGATCGGGGCCCAAGTGATGATCGCCCAGCTAGAGATGTTTCCAAGCTACCTTCCTCTTCCTCCACAACCGAGAGCGGCGAAATCGTGGGTTCACGCCACCGGCCTTCCGCTAAACACAACACCCAAAATTTAATGATTTTAAATTACGATGTAGGAAAACAAAAATTGTTTCATTTAGATTTAAATTTGTTTCATTTTTAAACAAAAATATAATTCTTGTAGGTACACCCTCCACATCTGTATAACAGGGTGCTCCTACAGGTAAGTATTCTGGTTGATGGTTTTTTGCCAGCATTATGTTCATTTTACATAACACTGGGCTTAGTGCTAGGCTTAGTATGAGTAAGTTTTACGAACACAACTTTTCACACAAGTCGAATGATTCATTGATTAGCCCTTTCCCCTCCCCTCCAACCACCCAAACCAAACCTTCCCCTCCGTAACTCCTCTTCCAACCAAATGGTTTTCACTCCCTCACAGAGTTTTGCTTCTCACTTAACTACTTAGCGAGCGCTTAGAGAACTCAAGTTCTTAAGCGTTCTCAGCCCTTCAGGTTGAGGGTGGATGTGACGTCAGGTCTTCGCCCACATCACATAAATTCTATTAACGTTGTCACATCCAGATAAGTAGACTCCTCTCGCTCGTCCCATTTCTCTTCCGTCCCGTCTTCTGATCAATTACCTACAACTAGTAGCCTAATTCTGCTGGATTATCCCAACTCTGGTGGTGGACTGGATTCACACTGTGCATGGTCTACTCCTGGAGCAAAATTTGCATTTAATGCAATGGGCCCGGGAACCGAACGTCGACTAATACTTTTTTCTGAAAGAACTTCATAATTTTAAGGCATAGCAGTGAGTTTTGGGCTCCTACGGTGTAATACAAATTTCCAGGGCACTTTCGAAAATTTCAACTTTGAATCTGGAGGGAAAATTGGCGCTACTCTCTCATTGGCTGCTACACGGCCCCCATTTCCGCCGTCACCTCCGGCAGATTCCCGTCGTTCCCTTCTTATGCTAGCGCACTCTGGCGGATTAGTAAAAGTGCCACCGCGGGAAAATTCAAAACGCCAAATATTCACTAGTGATTTCCTCTGCTCAGTCACCTAATTTCTCAGTGCTAACTGTACTGAGTACTTTGTTCATTACTAGTTCAACTATGTTCGGCCGAATTTTCCCATTTCTCTGACCTAGTTCCTTGGCCCATTCTATACATTTTATAAGTTTCGTAAAATTCTGAACACAATCGAACACCACACAGTTGAAACCCAAGGACAAATCTTTTTGGCGTTAAAGCCCTTCAAAATGTCTTCCGCAGGGCTAGCTTTCAACAAATCTTCTCAGATTGGTCCCGGAGGCCCTCGGAGCTATGGACTCAGGAGCTCGGCTGGATGTGATTTACATCGACTTCGCCAAGACCTGATACACCTGATAGACCTGGCGGTGAGACATCACTTAAGTGATGGTGCCGAACTCGTGGCCTAGCGTACGCACGGCAGGTGAGGACGCCTAACTAGTGGCCTAACGGTAAGACAAGTGAGGACGCCTAACTAGTGGCCTAACGCACGACCGGTGAGGACGCCGCCGAAGTAGTGGGCTAACCGAAGACAAGTGAGGATGCCGAACTAATAGGCTAACAGTAAGACAAGTGAGGATGCAGAACTAGTAGGCTAACGGTAAGACAAGTGAGGATGCCGAAGGGCAGAGAGGGAGACGTCCCACTGGTCTGCGACAGCGCGTCGCTGGATGCGAAGGATGGACGGACTGGGACCGTGGGGAGACGGAGATGTCCCCGGAAACGCGGTGATCCCAGACGTCATCCTGGGTTTCGCTCAAGAAGAAGAGAATAGTGAAATGGACATCACCTGAAGTGACCACATGTTCCCGTCGCGACGCGTCGTCAAGAAGAAAAAACCATGATAGTTCAGAAGTTTTACTTCTTTATCCCTACATTTAGTTTCTACGAAAACGCTACCCTGCATTATTCGGAGTTGACTGCGATGATCCTCAAGCGGGAGATTCACCGAAACGTTTTCAATTGAGAAGTGAGGGAAATTTCTCACAGTGGCCCAAATAGAATCCTCCGACCCGTCCCGGGTAAGTGTGGGAATATCCTCTTAAACCGCTCCGATTTGTCTGAGAGTACGAAAAAGGGCTGAGGTAAAAAAAAAAAGCGGGAAGGCTAACATTCATCCCTGGGGGCATCCCGAGGGGCAGATCCACACGGAGCTTTCTAAAAGATCGTTATTAATTTTACTCAAGGAGGCATAAAGAAAGAAAAGGGGCCATAGACGTGAACGAGTGGATGAGCATTTTGGAGAACGTGAAAACTTTTGATTTGCGCTTGCGCGAACGTCATTTTCTTGTTACAGTCATAAATCCGTCAATTTCGAACGGATTTTTGTCATATTTTCAGGGATTGCGCAGGTAAGGTCTCTTCTAGTTTTCAATGTATCGGGCGTTACGTCAAAAGAAACTCAAGCATATCCTCTAGCGCTGAGCTTTCGGCTGATGTACTGCCTTCATCAGGACTTATGAGGGAAAATTTAGTACTTAAAAGAGTAGAGTTTTCCATAGTACGAGTTCTTTTCATGCTTTTTAATTTTTGGTAGCCCGAAATTTCATTGAAATGAGTATGGCAAATCGGTGGTCTCTGGTCTCCAAAAATTGGAGGAAAGTTGGGGGGGACGGGGTTTTGCAGGACTCGAACTCACTAAGATACCTAACTGACGCTTTGATTTCTGTCGAGCAGCAAAAGTTACTGGTAAGTAGTGGGGACAAGTTAAGCAAATTGAACGTTGTTAGCATGGGCTGAGGTGTCGTCCTGATGGGAACGGTAGGTATACGTGCCCTGCAGAAGCGCCGGAGTCCACGGAGTCCCTGGGGTGAGACCACAAGCCCGAAGGTAGTCTCACACCACAGTCTGGGTGAAGAAGGGCCAAACTATGGTCTGGAAAATTTCTGAAAATTTTTTCTTTTAATGATTTAATCATACTGGAAATTGGGACAGGTCGCTGAAGGCCTCGGGAGGCGTGAGGATCTGGCGAGACGGGCCAGTGGACGTCGGTCCAACAAAGAGCGCCTTGAGAGGCGTGACAGTCCAGGAAAATGTACCCAAAAACGTCCAAAACAAGCGCTGAGTGCTTCGAAAGGCGATACTCTGGGTGCCCTGGATACAGCTCAAAGGCACAAAAATCCAGGGGTGAACTCGTTCTGAAAAGAGCTGATGACATCTACAGAAAACATAATGAAGGGCGGGGAAACTACGGCCGACGACTCTCTTGCGCGAGAACTGATCAAAACAGATTGAACAGGCACAAGGTGGAAGCTCTCCCTCATCATGATAGATTTTGAATATTTTAACCAACAGACATGCAACCCACGACGACCTTCATCCTCTTCTTGAGCCACCTCTCGTAACTCTATCGTCGGAAACGACAAGGGAAGAAGGAGAAAAAGACGCAGAAGAGGAAATGCAAAAGAAGGAAAGAAAACCGGGAAAGGGAAAGGGAGGGAAAACCGTGCCAGGAATATTCCTCCTCGTTTCTCAGGTTCCTTTTTGCCCGAGAAAAATGACCATATCTCCTTATCTTCTAACAAAATTGTAATTCGCCTGGAAAAGGTGACGAAGGGGAGGTGTAGGTGCGCCGTGGAAGTAATAAGAGATTTTATCCTAAGAAGAAAATAATTTCCACGTTGAGGCGAAAGGACGCCCTTATCAGGTACTTGGGCACATTAGAAACTCACCCCCCCTTTTTTTTATGCACGAATCAATAAGGAACGCCGTTTGACACAATTCTCAACTAGACTTCCCGAAGACCATCAAAACTTCATCTTTCATTTTGAGCGCATTTTCAACCCGAGAAATTTCTCCACCTCCGCCTATCGATTTTGTTCAATAGGTTCTCATTCAAATGCGGACCCACCTGCAATGGAAAGATAAGAAAGTCGGTGCCCAACGCGTTTTCCAGAGGAAGCCGCCCGGAATTTGTTATTTTCGTGTACTTAAAGTCCATTCAGCTGTGATTATTACTTTTCACGGTTTGTTCGGTGGCAACGGTCTGCGAACATCGACCAGGATTTCTAAATGAATGGGGCTCACTTTGAAGAAGGGTCATGTAGCGATTCCCGCCACAGTAAGGGACTCAAATGGATTCTTCCCTTTCATCCTGTATTGAAGGATGTTCAATATTTAGTCATATTCATCTTCAGGCGGAACTGACACTCAAGTTCAGAAAAATGTACTGGTTAATGGGACGGAAATCAAAAATGTCGATTCAAAACAAATTAACGCTGTACAATCAAGTCCTCAAGCCAACCATGGAGCGCAGCTGTGGGACCGCACTGCTCAAAGCAACCGCGATATCATTCAAAGGTTCCAAAACAATGTACTGAGTTGTGTTGTCGATGCATACCGATACACTGGAAATATCAGACTCCTCAAAGAACTTCAAATACCTACAGTAATCAAAACTCAAGCCATAGCTCATCACAAAAGGCTACAAGTACACGTCAATGAAGAAGCGGTCCAGTTGCTCGACGTTGACGAACTGCTCCGACGTCTCAAGAGGTAGAAGCCTCATGACCTGATGGTCAATGAAATTTAGTCAATTCCAAGCGCGGTTTACAAGCGCCACTTCTAATAATCACAATTGATAGAGACTTAGTGAAGTATCCAAGTTTGAAGTACCCATCAAAACAAATATTTCAAAAATATGTTGCTAATAAGAAATAACTTGTTGCAATAAATATTTCTTTAAAAAACAAGCCTTCAGCCCTGAATCAGTGCAAAAACGGTCCCAGTTGGCCAAACGTGGTATTTCTTGCTTGAAATAGAATAGTTGATAAACGATGGTTCATAAAACATTTTGAAATAGAAGAATCTTATTATAAGACTTATTATAAGAATCTTATTATAAGACTGCTATAATAGCAGAAGTGTGTCTACTAGACATGCTACAAAGATATTAGGTATATTAAACATTAAAAATTATAATAATAATTTTTTTTTTCAACAACCTTAAAACAACTTCTAGTTATGTTACATTTTTACACTTTTGAGCACTGTTGAACCGTAAATTCAAAGCAAAATTTAATGCGATGTTTAACCTATGAACGTGTATCGTCACGTGTTTAAGTGGAGTGTAGCGTGAAAGTAACCAAATGATCGTTCAAAAGAAAATTACACTAATTTGTCAAGGGGGAGTTTCCCTCTTTCTCAGCATAAACCCCAGCAAAGGACGTTTGGAGGTAGTTTGGAGGTGTAAGGCGGGAAACACACAAGATTTTCAAGAGTGGGAGGGGGGGGGGCCTTCGGAAGGTACACACAAGAAACTGCCCGACCGCCAAAGCTGAGCTCATTAGCATGGGTGCTGCTGACAAGGCCCTCCTTTGCCAACAGTGCTAAACTGAGCTCAGCCGTTTTCACGAATGGATTTGTATAACTCACGGGAGGTGTTTTACCGTTAGTGAAGAATGACATTGTCCTCGGGTGAAACGTCCGGCTGGCCTGAAGGTAGGTTTGGTGACCTGGCGCTTCGCCGGACACGTTGTGGGGTGATTCTTTCCATCGTGAAGCGACACTGTTACCAATCTCGAAACAATACTTTCGCCTGGCGACTGGAACGCCCCTGGGGTTGGTGCCATCGATTCTCCGCACTCATGAACCTGCTGACCAGGTGCGAAAGGGTAAAGTGGACCATACAACAAAGATTGACATCATAAAAAAGGAAGTGGTGATGATCGAGCAAGAAAGGAAAAAGCCTCAACATAAAAGCCATAAAACATAAACGCCAACACAAACGCCAACACAAACACCAACACAAATAGCCAACATAAACCAACATAAGCCAAAACCAAAATAAACCAAAAGCCAACATAAAACATAAGCCAAAACCAACATAAATCAAAAGCCAACATAAACGCCAACATAAAAGCCAACACAAATGCCAACACAAACGCAAACACAAACGCCATCACAAACGCCAACATAAAAGCCTCAACCTTAGGAGTCCATAGACAAAGCCTAATAAGATAAAAAATAAGAGCTCTTGTTCAACCCAGCTCCAACTCTGATGGAGTCCACCGGGGTTGAACCTGGTCAGTCATCGATGACATCAAAAAGACAGCAAAACATCGAGAGCTGAAGCTCCAGCTGGAGATGAGGTGACCAACATGGAGGCTCTGGAAAGCACTCTGGAAACGTTCTTAGCAAGAAGTTCCTGATCGAGAAGGAAGAGCTTCAGGAACTTCAAAATGTGACCGCTTTTTCGAACGAAGGCGAAGTCAGAGTCCCTGGCGGCCAAACGGCTCTTCAAGAATGTGAACAAGACGGTCAACGTGTTGGAGAACGTCAGGGAGTAATTGGAAGCCGAAGAGGAGAACCGGTATTGAGCAAGATGAGAGCCAAGTCGTCAAAGAAGCTACTGAGCCGATTCAGGGCAAAATATCAGACCTTAGTGGCCGACCTTGTCAACATAATCGGGAACATTCAGGGCGTCCCAAACTCCAGCTTCTCCAGAACTTCTAGTTAGTTACTCGTAACTCATTAAAAATCCTGCTATCTGAAAGTAATGGTAGGTTCACCCTCACGCCTATCATTTCACACGTGGCAGCCCTTCTCATTTGTTGGAGATTTGCACATTTGTGGGTTCATCGACAGGCAACATGATCGAGTGTAAGGTAATGGACTAGTGTTGCGGTCAAGCTGGTGTATGTGTGGCGAGCTGGCCTGAACCAGATGGGGGGAACTAACGACCTGGCAAGTCTTTCAGAGGTCTGTATGTTGGTGTGCAGTCGTGTACAGGGGGAGAGCACCGAATGCAGCCGGATTGAGTGGTAAGAGTGAACCGGTGTACAGAACTGGGGAAATTATCCGTGCGGAGGGAGGTGTTGGTATTTCCGATGGGAGCTAATGAGCCGTGTGGTTCCATCAGAGCCCCCAACAACCGCAAACGGGTCACAGATGGAATCCTCTCGTATCGTATGCCTCTATTGTACCACCACATTCCATTTGAAACAATTAACCGCAATTGTCATATAAGAGTTGGAGAGAAAATTGGACGAAAAAGGCTCCAAACGCATTTTGCGCCATTCTGCGCTGAATATGTATGGCCAGGTCTGTACATGGAGAATTCTGCAGCAGGCGCGTCGCCGAGGGAATGGCAGGTAGGCAGGTACTGTTCATTATATTGCTAGCTAGGTAACACACATTGAATTAAAATTAATGGGACTATTTTTTAAGTGATGTTGCTCCATAATCGTTTCACTTCCTGGAACATGCAACCTACTTTCTGCGGAGTACAACAATTTGACTCCAGTTACTGCACTCAAATTACGCTTTTGCAATTTCATTGATGTGTTGCTACTCTTCAACCGAGATTCCATACATAGAGGTTACAAAACTCCTTACAAACAGGATTTTGGGACTCAAAAGGGTTGGACGAGGAATTGTTTTTCATGCATAGAGGATTTCAACGAATTTTAACGTAGGTAGCACACTCACTATGTTGCTATTATCTTCTGCTCAATGTTTTGGTGGTGCGCTGTTACAAGTAGGAGGCTCCACATTTCCTTCGATTTCGTGCACGGTAAGCGATCAGTATAGTAACTATACTGTTGTTTCTATGGAAACTTGGTACTAAGAAACTCAACCAACAAAAGTCAATTTTTCAAAACTGGTCAGAGGTACCCTTCCTTACATTTAGAGGGTTCCTTTCCTTACAATTAGACTTTTTTTAAATACCACATTTTGATATGCCTGTTTTGACGTAGGAAATTGATGAAATATACAAAACTGAAAGTGGTGGAAGCATCAAGACACTTCCTACGAGTGGAAAATAGTTGGAAGGGAAGGTTATGAGGAGGTTTTGATATGGAGACTTCCCTTTTTCTATTTCCACCTTCCCTCGTCCGTTCCCCTCGTTCTCTTCCCAGCTTTGCCATTTTCTTGCGCTCTCCCCCTTTCGCTAAACGCCTCCGCCAACAGTACACGGCAATCGCAAGCTTTCACAATAATTGATCCGACCTCGTTCAATCTCCTGAGAGCGGCGGTTTTAAACGGCTTCGAGCCTGATTACAAGAAAACACTCCTAGATTAGAAAAACAGGTGAGCCTTCGAATTTCAGGGGGGGGGGGGGGGTCTATCCGTAGTTGAAAGGAGAAAAAAGCAAAAAAAAAAAAAAAAAACGGGATGGTCTGCCAGGAACTTTGGGTGATTAAAGGTTCACTTCCTGACTGCACGAATTAAACAGTAAAAGTGACTGATATTTTTGTAGATTTTGTGATTTTTCCAGAAGTTGGAGAAAATTGTCAATTTTTGATGAGCTCTAGCTCGTTTGATATCAGAGTTAGAAAAAACTCTAGGTAGTGAAAACTGTAGAGAATTTAATGCTCTTTAACTCAGTATACGGTAAAAACATCGATACGATTATTCGTTTCTGAGATATATCCAAAAAACCGAAAAACGTCCGAAAATTTCGTGATTTTTGGGCTGCCCACAGTTCTCCCATCAAATATTTTGGTGGGAAACCACAGATTACTCTTATGAAGACCTCAATGGACCATTTAAGACAATAAAATCAAATAGCATATTTGGTGTTTGGTCGGAGCTGATTTTAGTGACAATTTGCTTGGGCTATGATAGACTTACCACTTGAAAACGGACTCGACCAGTTTTAACCCCCTTAATCCAGTTTTTAACCCCCTCAAAACTCTTCTTTACCTAATTTTAAACCACTTCAAACCAGATTTTCACCCCATTAATCCAGTTTTTGCCGCGTCAACCCTCTAAAGACGATTCGAATCAATGAAAATCACACTTGAACAGGGTTTTGACCAATTGACCCACCGAACTTGTTTTCATCTCCGCAAACCAGTTTCAATTCGTCAATCAGTTAACCCATTAAACCAGTTATAAGTCCTTTGAACAAGTGGTAAACACTCACAGCCCTGGTTTCATTCTCCTTAAGCCCTTAACTTTTGGTTTATTATTCTTGGAATAATACACCTATGTTTTCGCGACGGAGGTCGACGACTCGGATCGGCCTCAAAACTTGACATTATCCGTTTCAAGAGGTCTACATTCAAAATCCGAAATGTCCGTCCGCCGTACGCCGTCCGCCGTCCGCCGTCCGCCGTCCGCCGTCCGCCGTCCGCCGTCCAGGCCGTTTTGGGCAGTAGGAATTTTTTAAAAAATCTGAAATTTCGGCAAAATACTTGGTTTACCATCTAGTTGTGCCCGCAAGGTTTTCAGTCCGATCGCCCAAACCCGTGGGGCGCTATGGGGCTATAATGGGGCTACGGGAGGGTTTTTTTGAAGGCTTTTAGCTATGGGATCGAGTTAGGTGTCGTTTTCGAAGTACTTTTGGACGTAGAATCCATTTTTGGGGGTCCCAGAACGATCCGATTTCACTGTGACGATCTATAGGACTTTCATGGGGCTAAAAATGGGAATTTTGAAGGATCTCAAGAAGTTAAATATTTTTCGAGTAAAAATTAAAGAATTTTTGAAAAAACACATTTTTGAAAAAAAAAAATCCCCCCAAAAAATTTTTTTTGAAATATAAAAATCCAAAAAAAATTTTTTTTTAATTTTTTTTATTGACAGAATTAAATGTCTGTACAAGTAACCTATATCACAGAATAATAAACCCTTGTGTAAAATTTGCAGCGTTTTTCAATCCAATTTATACCCCTCAAGTCCATTCAAGTCATTCGATACATTTTCATCAAGTTAAAATTCCTCAAACAGAACTTGTGTCCTATTTGGTCCGAAAAAAAGGCAACACCCAATGATAGGAACAAATAAGATGAACAAAGCGAAGTTTCTTTTCCACCTGCTCCGTTTCGGTGGAGGAAGACAAGAGAAAAAGTGTGTTTGTGCAGTATTGATGCCGAAGACGGTTGGCAGCTCTGAGGGGAAGGGTGGACCGCCAATTGTTCGTCTCTCCTCGTTGAAAATTTTACAAGTTTCGTGTGTAGACTGTTGGGTTAATAGTAAGGGAAAAACCAGGCAGGAGCGAACATGTTTCTTTTATACGTTCAACCTAGAGAGAAGGGACACGACCATTTGCCTATTGTGTCTTCCCTTCTTCCATGCATAACCCATATTCTTCCTCCTCCGTTGCTTTCCTCTTCCTCGGCGAATTATATTTACATATTTTACTACATTAAGCCAACAAACCGCCGGGTCTTCGCGTCTCCAACCCAAAAAGGGGGCTTCTCATTTCGCTTTTAGACTAAGCATTTTATTGTGTTCGCGTGCCCGTGAATAACTTCGGCTGGTTCAGTTGGCGAGCCCGTTCACAAAAGGAGGACCTTTTACAGCGTCAAGATATCAACGGTTTAGTTCAGTTTGTTTAAACACTCTCCTGAGCAATCAAAGCAGTGTTACCAACGGTGTTAACACTCAGGAGAGTATTTAACGTAATCTATGCGGCAATTTGGAGAATTAGAGATACTCGGATCTGGAACAGATTTGGATGGAGTGGAACGCGGAGAGATGAAATCAGAACAAACGCAATTAAAGTCAAAGCAAGCAAAATCAACAAGCTAGCAATAAAATTAATTAAGGAAGCAATCAAAATTAAAACCAGAAATCAATCATGAAATCATAGTTGATGATATATAAGCTTCCAATTAAGCAAATAATTATCTGTACTACCTACCTAGGGGACGGGTGGGTAAGACGGGATAGTGGGGTCAAATGGGATACCTTCAGATCTGGTCGTCAGGTGTAGCTATCTGTAGGCTGACCAGTTTGATAAGATCGCTTTGATGAAGCAGTCAGTGCACAGTTGGCATTTTTGGCTCAAAGTAGTTTTTGGGTCTGTCAAAACGATTTTTGCGAAAATTCCAAATTAAAATCGCTGGAATTGGATGTTTTGAGCCGTACCACTGGTACACATCAACGCAAAACCTCAAGGCAAGCGAATGAATGGTTGAAGGACTTAATAAGCTACTATTTGCTTCTAATTAGAAGTCTCTTATGTTTCACTGAATCAAAATGGTAGGTAGCCAATGCGGTTGAAGATGCCGAGTGGGCCAAGACGGGATACCAAGCTGCGGGGCAAGATGGGCTAGGATTTTTCTGAAGAGGAATCCCTTGATGAATTGCTGCTATCGACTGACGAGGATGAAGACTATGGCGATGCCTTTATGCACTCCAATCACCTACCTAATAGTAAGCACAGCAATGACTGAGAGTTTTCTCCAGTCTGCTAAGTCTGCAAGGATATATCCAGCTAAAGGTATATGTAGCTCACGACTCATGCAGCGGGTTTGAAGGAGATTAGCAGTTCGTCTGCAATTTTCGCTCAACAATAATACCCCAGGAGAAATTAAATTAATATATTTGGGTAAAAAATGGTTATTGAGAACGATTTCTATCATCTTCGAGAGGTATCCCATCTTACCCACCTCTACACTGAGAGAAAAAAAGGGCCTATTCTAGGTTATTTTTCGATTTTTTTCTAGGTTAAATGCTGCCAACCTAGATTTTTTTTGGTTTTCATTCTAGGGTGGAACAATTTAGTCTAGGTTGAATATAATTTAACCTAGATTGAAAATACTGGTGAAGTTACCTTCCTAAAAATGCAAACAACCAAGATTTAAAATGCGCCACCCCCACACTTTAGTTTTAGGTTAAGTTCACGGTGTGTGCCGCCGCCTCCATCCATTTACAGTCTAGGTTAAAAACATTAATGTCTTGGTTGTCTCACCCTGGTATTCAATGTTTTTCACTTTCATAGACGGTTGATTTACCCTAAATAAAAACGTTCTCACCCCACCTCAAACAATTTACAGCCATGGCGCATTAACCTAGAACCCTTTTTTCTCTAGGTTGTGCCCCTTTATTTACGAGGTTGTTTCAATTACTATCCCTGTTGTTCCAGTTAAATTTCTAGGTAGCTTCCTATTCTTTTCA
This sequence comes from Pilophorus perplexus, assembly GCA_955831195.1. Classification (NCBI taxonomy): domain Eukaryota; kingdom Metazoa; phylum Arthropoda; class Insecta; order Hemiptera; family Miridae; genus Pilophorus; species Pilophorus perplexus. The sequence goes on from OY037018.1 coordinate 6,285,129, forward strand.
GGTTGGTCCTAATAAATTACTAGGTGGTCCACTTTTCTTTCTAGGTTTGCTCCACGTCCATTGCAGGTTGTTTCTATCAACTTCAACTATCTTTCTGGGTTGTCTCTGTTTCCAACTCAGTACAAAAATTTGAATGTGACGTCTTAATATGCTGCACATAGTGACAGAAATTAGATGATTCGAATTTGACAGAGATTTGGCCTCAACCCCACCGGGTAAATAGCAGGGGTGCCAAGACAACGAGAATTAACGCCCACCGCCAAACAGTGGCGCTCTCCGCGGCCGCTTAGCGTACTGTAGAAACAACCTGGAATTTATTGAATGAATTACAATCACTGTTGTTTAAACCTAAAACTATTTGTGGTACTACGGTAGTTTTAACCGAGACTGAAAGTCTAACTTTTTCTTCTGGGTTGTTACCTAAAGTAACAATCTCGTCTTTTAAATCTCTCGGTTGTTTTCAGTTGTACAACCGAGACTTTAATGGAGGGGAATTATATGGAAGGTCAAATCATTCAATTCTAGGTTACCCCACTTAAAAGTCAAAGGTAGGTAATATATTTTCTAGGTCTTCACAATGTCAATCTAGACCAAATGTGAAGTTCACATTTGGTCTAGGTTGACACTTTTTTATTCCAGGTTGTGGTCAGAGGGCGGGTAATAATGGGTTAGGTTGTTTCTATATGGGTCTAGGTTGTATTAATATTTTTCGATGTTACTTTAACCTGGACCTATTTTTTTCTAGGTTGAATCAATTGATTCTAGGTGGTTTCAATTTCTTTTCGAGGTTATTTCGGATTTAACCTAGCCACTAAAAAAATCTTTTCTCTCAGTGTACCTCAAAAATTGCGATTTTGAATCTTTCCACTAAATTCAATCTGGTAAACAGGGTGCGTTGAAATTCGCCTAATTGCCAACGTTTCTCATTAGAATACATCCCTACGAATAAAACAGTGCCATTTTTAGCTACATTTGAATGAAATTGTAGTCACTATCGCCTATAGAAGTTATGGTCTTACCCACCCTTCCCCTACCTACTAAATCTCAAAAAGTCTGTCTGTCTGTGACCTTTTCGCGCCTAAACGGTAGCTCGAAAAAATACGGCGATTGACGTTTTTTTTTTTTTTTTTTTTTTGAAAAATATTTATTATACCTACCAAGTTATTTTTTCATACCAACACATTTAAGAAAACTTCAAAAATGTGTTGCTCATGATTAAATTTTAATGATTGTTTGGATGGATACTATGGACAGTCCGTGAAGACAGTATTTTTATTTTATTTTTTTTTAACTGCACTTACAGCACGAACAGCTCATGAGGCTTCTTCTTCTTGAGACGTCTGAGTAGATCTTCAACGTCGAGCCAATGGAGCGCCTCTTCATTGACGTTTCAATACTAATTGCTATTACAGTAATATAATATTGCTTTTGAATAATTTTATAAATTTTAATTATTAAAAGGGTAGATTTGGGTTTGTCATACCTTCTAGAACGAAATGAGACAAAATGAAGATCCAAGTGGATGGAGAAAATAGAGACAAGTTGACAGGAGGAGGCTTGCTGTTGATGTGGAGGTTGACGGGTGACGGGAAGGGGGTGGCGGAGTTTATGTACAGTATGCGTCGTGGGGGGGGGGGGGGGGGGTATACGCGAGGTACTGCGACGTAAAGGGACGAGGGCGAGGTAGCGGGATGGGGTGGGGGCTTCCAGGGACATTTCCGAAATGCCTGACGAGCTCGGACCCAACTATGTACAACGCGGTATCGGGGGAGCGTCACGGAGATGTTTGAGGGGTGACATCCAGGGGGGGGGGGGGGGGGGGGGGGGGGATATAGAGAGTGAATAGGTATGGGCGTGTGCCAGGTGTAGGTGCGATACGCTGTGTAGACCTGATGTCAGCTGACCAGGTTTCTAAATAAAACTGACGTGTTCACATCTCGCACTCTAACCAAAGAATTGAAAATCAATCTAATTCCTAATATAATATTTTTTAACATAGTTTACATTCTTATAGATTTAGGCACTGACTTTTAGTATAAAAACCGCTGCAAATTTCACTCAAGGGTTTATTATTCTATTACTTACAATAAAATAATAAACCCTTGTGGGAAAATATATATAAATAATATATATATATATAAATTAGTCTTAGTTTCTGTAGTATAGTTAGACTGCAATTTACTTTTAAGATTACTTGAAGGACTTTGCAATTAAAAATATAATAATTATATACCTATATAACCTTATATACATATATACCTGCCCTGTACAACGAGAGCTGTTAGAGATGGCCTGGACGAGTCGTAGTCCTTTAGGCCGGTATCTGAAAGATTGGAATAGGGAAATATCCATTGTATTTATATAAATGTGAAGTTTGTGTACACACTTTATGTGAATAAATAAATACCTATATGATATAATAAAAATAAAAACGTTTTGTGGCCGATCTGAATTTTCGACCCCGTCGCGATTACAAAGGTGTATCATTCCAAGAATAATACCCTAAACCAAAAATTGATGGTTTTCTCCGCGGCGCGCCTGGATTCGATTCAAAAGATCAATCATATTTCCGCCGATTCTCCATCCCTATCTAGACGAGGTCAAATCCATTTTCAAATGTGCTAAATGATTCTCGCTCGTTGCGGACGGACGTTGTCGGTTGTGCGCGGAGGGGTTGGGGGGGTGGAAAGAGGAAATTATTTCCCCCGCCACCTCAAATGGTCGTCGGGGGGGAGGGATGACGGAGAAGGGCGCACGTCAATCACAATCATACGGTGGCCGCTATCTCTACACCCCCGCACCGTGCGATGCTATCCTTCCCCCTTAAACTTCGCCAACAACCCCCCTTCGCGCCGCCAACGCGAGATATGACGTCATATTGTTTTCTCTCCTGCGTTGACGTTTCCTCCTCCGCGGCGGAGGCTATTGTGTTTCCGCGCGCTCAACTCTCTCATTCCTCCCCCCTCCCCGCCACATCAACGTTCTGACACATTCAAATGCACCCCGCCCCCTCCCTACCGTCACACATCATCGCAGAGCGCCCCCCCCCCCCCCCCCCCCCCGGACTCTTTTTGGTCAAATCAAGCGAGTTGGAAAACTTTTACAATTACGTCCCCCTCCTCATTCCCTCCCACCCAACTGAAACTGTGAAGTACATTTTTAGAGTCGTCGAGTTTGATTAATTGAATTTTCATTAAATTCGGAGAGTTATCGACTATCGTTAGGAGCTCGGGGGGATTTCGGGTTTGTACGGCCTACAAGGACTTCCCTCATCTGACGAATATTAACGACGTTGTTACAACGATGATAAAGTGTACAAACTAACTTCTTTGTAAGAAACTTTTGTAAGAAACTTTCCCCGACAAATCCCTCAATACCAAGTATTAAGGTAGGGGGGGGGGGGATGCGAAAGAACTGACCAACAATGGCTAACACGTGTCAACAACACAACATCCCCAGGACGATTCGTCCACAGTTATGGACCCCTTAAAAGATCTGTTTTATGCTCAAAAAACGCTGTTTAATTCTACAGAGAGGAAAGTGAAACGAAAAAAAATCTACAACTTACGGTGGCTGAAGATGGGGTTTTTGAAGGACTTGGGGCCTGGAAATCGAATGAGGTGTAATTTGCAAAGTAATTTCGGACGTAGAGTCAATTTATTAGAGGCCTCAAACCCACCCAGTACACTGTAGGGTTACGTTGAAAGTTAACCCCCTCGAATGCGCTGCAAATTTTACACAAGGGGTAAAATACCATTCTTTGCCAAAGGTTAATTGTGGAAAAATAATTCCGTCATTGAAACAATATTTTGAAAAAAAAGTGAACAAGTAACTTGTATCCAATCATCGTACAGAAAGAAAAAAACTGTTTTTTTCTTTCTGTACGATGATTGGATACACGTGGGACCTCGAAAAAATGGATTTTGCGTCCAAAACTACTCGAAAAACGACACCTTACCTATTTGACCTCCTAGTGCAAGCCCCACGGGTTTGGGTGATTGGATTCAAAACTTAGCTGGCACAACTAAATGGTAAACCGAGTAGTTTGCCAAATTAAAAAAAAAATTTAAAAAAAAATGTGTTTTGATTATTTTGTAGCAGGAAAAAATAATGGTTATTATATTATTACTAGCACTCAGACATAAGGCCTCGCTTCGCTCAGACGACCACTTTATTGGCCAGGGGGGTCTCGCTTCGCTCAGGCAAGTGACAGTTGCTCCATGCGCTAAATTTAACCGGCGTATAGAGAGAGAAATCGTCTTCCCACACACCAGAATATAGCTATCCTAATTTAGCGTAGAATGAACCCCCCCCCCCCCCCCGTTTCCCCGCCTCCTCCACCTTTCTAAGGTCCCTGACAGCGTCCCGTTCAGAGGGCAACCGCGCGCCCGGATCTCTTCAAATCGTTCAAATTAAACTCGCCATCTAATTTCGCTCATCGTCGGAACTCGTTGTTTCGGGATGTCGTATTAAAATTCGGATCTCTAGGTAGGATAAGGAGGAAATCCTCCCATTTCAATCGGTCCATTAACAACGAAGATACGAATAGTTGCACCAATTTGGGCGTGCCAAAAATTTGGGTTTTCAACGTATTCGTAGCTAAACGGTCCACCGAGACGATAGAAAAAATCGCCGTATTTTATCGCTTACCGTTTCGGAGGAGTAGGTAGGCTTTTGACATACATAGATAGATAGGTAGTTAGAAAGCCACAGACACGTTGAGTGGTATAGATAACGAACGAAACGACACGTTACGAAAATGTAGCAATAACGCCAACCACTAAGTAATCCGAAGAGATCCAGGGTGATAGTTGTTCTGAAGAAAATCCAGAAGGATACCCACATAGAAGCAAGGGCGGATCCAGGATTTTTCTGAGGGGGGGGGGGCGGAAAATGATTGAATGATAGATATCCCCAAACCAAAAAAGTGTTCTGGGCGAACCCCCCCCCCCCCCCCCCCCCCCCCCCCGGGGGAAAATTTTCAAAGATTGAGCCTTGGGCTTTGATAGTTGCATTTGGGCTATATTTATTTATTTATTCATAAAACAAAAAACATTTTCACAATAAGGAAGAGAGTCATGATTTGTATACATAGGAACCAATTTTTCTTGATTTGGCCTATAGGTCTCTGACCTGTCCAGGCCTGTCATTCCCTTATTAGCTATTGAATATTACATACCAATTAAAATTACAATTTATAGCGACTTAAAATATAATTTGTATTTTCTAAATTCTTAAAATAAAGTAGGGCTTCTTTTTTGAAAATTGACGTTGACCTCGCGGTCCTTAACGAGAAAGGCAGGGTTTCAAATAGCGCAGGCGCAAGCCAGGGTAACTGCCGAGTGAAGAAGTCAACTTTTGGATGAGGAATTCGCAAAATGGTTGTCTGACTAGTATATTTCTAGTCTGACTTGTATTTTTTACCACCTCATGCTGCCTAAACGCGTCCCGAGATTTGAAAACGTAATTTACTAGTCTATAAACATAAGTTGCCCTAGGTGGTAGGACATCGAGCTTGAAATACAAAGTTTCTAATGGTGTGCGCTGATCGGATTTGGTTGCTATCCGTAGCACAGTCTGGCAGACCAGTCTTACCTATTGAGAGAAAACGTGATGTACTTTGTTCACGGACCATTCAAGTGAAACCATTTCAGGAATTTCTCCATAACTCGTTCCGCCTCTGAATGGACTTCTTCCCATGAGTTTCCTATCAATAAAATGGCTATGTCATCTGCAAAGGCAACGAATTTGCCTGAGACATCCAGAGCAAGCAGATCATTGACGAATACAAGAAATAAAATAGGGCCTAGTACTGATCCTTGAGGTACTCCATAACTAATTATTTCTTCAGTGCTTTTAGTCGTCTGAATTTGTAAAAACTGTTTTCTGTTCGAGAGGTACGATCCGAACCATCTTAAGGCCACCACATCCAGCCCAAGTCTTTCCAATTTTAGCATAAGCCTTGATATTTCTATGGAGTCAAATGCCTTGGAGAAATCCATGAAAACTCCCATTATTTTGAGATTGTTGTTCATTGATTCTGAGATATCTGCTGTTACTTCCACTAGGGCATCTTGTGTACTCCGATTTTTTCGTAATCCGTATTGTGTGGCAGCTAATAGGTTATTTTTTTCCAGGTAGTTAATCAGTTGGGCTTTTACTATTTTCTCGAAAATTTTGGCGAAATTTGACAGTAAAGAAATAGGTCGGTAATTGTTCGCATCAGTTTTTATTCCTTTTTTAAATAGAGGCCGCACTAACGCGATTTTAAGAGCATCTGGGAATTTTCCATTCAGTAGGCTGAGGTTAATTAAATGGGTTAGTGGTGAAGTTATCCCTACGTATTAGTAGATTTTAGTACATTACATTTTAACTTCGATTATCTCACCTCACCTTTACATTTTCCGAGGTAAATGTATGTTTTTTTACCACTCTGACTCAAATTAGATTTTAGGCCACCCGGTATGTAGGAAAGTACTCGATTATAAAATTTTAAATCTCATATGAGATTTATATTTTTTTTTTCTCGTTGAGGGGGGGGGGGCGCCCCCCCTCTGGATCCGCCAGTGCATAGAAGCGCGTAGCCATCAGCAACTTTCCAACCCCTGACTAAGAAGAAGCAGCTATTCGACTTGGTCGGACCTCAAGATACACCCTTACCACAGCTCCAAAGTTACCTGCAGATACACCCTTACATTAGCTCCAAAGTTACCTGCCAGTGCAGCAGTGTCTGGCCAGCTCTCTCTTTCCTTGATCAACAGTGTACAGTTTTCTCTAAAAGTCATGACGAGTCGAGCAATCCCACAGTAGCTTTGTTCAACACCATTCCCAATAGCTATTGACCCGTGGGGTGATATCATCTCTCTGGCCTAATGGCCTTCACAATACAATCCACACACCAGTTTCAGTCATGTGCTGGCTGGCTTACTGAGCGCAAACTGAACTTGGCAACCTTCGGCACGATCCAAATGCTCTCCTCTCCTGCGATTCATTGGGGTGTTTGAAATCTTTTCCATTGTCAAGCCACACTGTCATCTCAGGTTTCTAGCATGATGTTTCCATCGAGTTCCTCGAAGGTGAAGACACCCGAAGACAGGAATCTCTTGACGACGAGAAACACCTCTTTGGTCTTCGTAGTTAACTGAGAAGATCGCTTATTTGACCTTGTTAGGGATCTAGCATGAGGAAGGGAAGGGTTAGCGATATAGCGGAGTTTGGGGGGCTGTTAACTTCAGGCTAATCCTGTTAAAATAAACTCATTAAGAGCAACTCCGGTAACGTCTTCTGCCTTTTGCACCGGGGAGTAAAACCCCTTAGCCCCCATTTTGGCCTCCCCTCTTCGTTTCTTAGTTTTCTCCGAGGTAAAACACGGCAGGGGTTGAGAAGTGGTTGGCAAGAAGATCCTCGAGATTTCATTTTAATTTTCTCCTCTGGTTTCCGTCCACCAACCACCATCGTCTGCCGGGAGACATTAACCTCACGCCGGGCGGTCCACAAACGAGGTTCTTTTCACCCGAGGAATCACTTCTTGATCACATTTTGTGGAAGTGTGTTTCAACTCGACGTTCGACTTACAAGAGAGCTTCTCGATCCTACTTCTGATATTGGGTTCTAATTATTGCAACCGTTTGAAACAAAGCAAATTGTAAGTGATCTAAAAACGTGTTCTACGATGTCAGTTATGGTGGGTGGCGCTAATTCTTCCCATTGCTTTAAGGCATATAAGAGAAGGATTGTGAGGTGTCATGTTCGAAGTAATTTTGAAAGTAGAAATGGTTTATGAGAGTCATAAACCTGTCCAATCTCACTGTGAAGCTCTGCGATGTTGTAAAAGGGGTTTTTGAAGGGTTTTGGGCAGGGGATCAAGAGAGGTTTCGTTTGAGAAGGAAAATTGCATGTAGAATAGATTTATGGGTAACCCAGCCCGGTCCAGCTACACCATTTGGCTACGTGGGGCTTCTTAGGGGCTCTTTAGCGGAGATTTGAATGGTTTCGGCCAGAGGATCAGCACCTCCGTACCTCGGAATCTGGGCTCAGGCTACGGCCCGCCGAAAAAAAAAAAAAAACGGTTTTTGGCCTGAGGCAGTTCTGGAGTGGGGCTACGAGATCCAAAACGAGACCTAAGAACCTCCACGTCATCTTACCTGACCTAATGTTTATGGGACTAACCGCGCGGACGCATTTTACGGGGTTTTAACCAGGGAGTCGAGTGAGGCGTCGTCTTCACATCAATTTCGAGCCTAAAATCAATTTACGGGGGTCTCGAAATGTATTATATTTCGTAAACGCCGATAAACGCTCCTCATCCTCGTCTCGAAGGGAAAGAGCAAACGTTGTCAAGGAGTTAGCGGAGAGAAAAAAAATTACCTCATTAAGGAGCGTCGCTATTGATTGCCAGCGAAACGATCAACCCGGGAAAATTGCTTTTTCGAAACCCCCCTCAACATCCCCTTCTTTGACTATGGAAACATAAATTTCAAATCACTCTTTAACTCTTGACGCTAAAATAGGAAAACGTGACGTCGCAAAGGGATTTTTTTTTCGGGGAGATGAAAAAATGCCGAACATTTTATGGTGGAAATATAATTTTATGCTCTGAGATTTTCGGGGCTTATAGCATTACTCGTGATAATATCATGTTTAATACCCAGAGGAATGACTTACATTTTATTATGTACGAAACGAAGAAAAAACCTTGCAGAACATTTCCTCTTCTTGGACAAGACGTTTCCAAAAACGAACCGAGAAGGCAACGGGGCACAGCGACGGTTTTTTTTTTTTTTTTCATTAACTCTGCCCATGGGCCAAATTAATACGTCAATGTCAAGTCGGCGAAGGGTGGGGGAGTTTGTAATTTACACGCCGCCTCGGGGAAGAGAAGAACAGACCGCCAAGAGATGTGCCGAAAGACCACAAACTGTGCAACACCAACTGGAAGTACTGAAGAAAAAAAAAAATGCTAATTTAACTCAAGACTTTTTAGTATAAATTGTGCACACTGTAAGAAAAAAAAAAACGCTATGAAACTGGAAAAATAATTGAGGTGTTTGATTCCAAAAGGTGCCTACTAAAGACCAATTTCATCGAAATTTAGTTATCACTTTCTGTGTTCACATGGCGTAAAAAACTCGTCTGTAACGCGTGCGTTCGGCGATCTTATTGGCTGATCGGTTTTCCCGCACAGATTTCCTCCAATGAGATCACCGAACGCACTCGCGCCCCGCCTTTTTTGACGCCATGTGAATCCAGCCGTAGGGTTTTAGGGAAGTTCTACACAAATATGCAACCGTTTTGGAGCTAAAAAAATTCTACCCCCTTTTAGAAACGTGAATGAATATTCGGTTTGATTTCAAAAGTACAGTATCCAGCACAATGGCGGTCTCTTATCCGTTTTGTTACAAAAAGTAATACACATTTCCAGTATCAGGTTGCATACAGGTTTAAAACCTGTTCCGAGCAAACGGTACTATATGGATTACCGAGCGTCCATGATTTCTCGACTGTTGAAGATACTTTTCGATGTTATTAGCGGCAAGTTTCAAGTTTTCGGATTAATTTCAACAGAATATGAGTTGTCAGCACTGGTGAAACCGCTTTTTGGCAACCCTAATCTTAAAAATAATTAAATCCTGAAAACCGGTCAATGATTCACACTCAATACGACCGTGAGTAATATTTACGATAATTTAACTAATTTCAACTTTTCATGCAGTGCATCAAAATTTATTGAAAAGTGATCAATAAACATTTTTCTTCCCGCGGAAAGCCAGATAGATGCATCTCAATGACTTCTATGACATGGAAATTAGGAATGGAAACGTGTCTAGAATATATTTTTTATCTATAGAAGGCGTCCAAATAATACTGAAAATGGGAGTAAAAAAACAAACTGCAAGTTCATCGAATTTATAAAATTTATGGAAAAATTGCAATTTGAATTTTGGCGGAAACTCGAAGTCGGCTCCTATTGGTAGACGAGTTGGCCACCATTAAAAAACAAAAAACTGAAGGATCGGTCACGTCGAATAAGATTTACATCACGAGTAAGATGAGTCAATACGCATGATCACATTCACAACAAAGCGAGCACGACCATTTTAGCGTTACTCCAGTGTCACTAGTGCCGATCCCCTAGAAAATCTACCTGCCCTCTGGTGTCTTTGATTGGAAACCGGAACCGGTGTAGGTGACACTGGTCTACACCGGTTTTTGAATCGGCCAGAACCACTTAAGATGATTATAAACTAGGTGAAAGACTTTTTGTCACAAAAATGATGTATTTTTCCCTTTTTGACTTCTAACAATATGGTACAGGATGATTTAACCCGAAATTCGGGTGCATTTTCATTCCTAATTGTCCGTATTTCATAAGGTTGTGTTTCCCAATATCAATTACTGACTTTCATCATAATTATTATTATGACACCTCCAATATCTTGACTCTCTCTCCAATACCTTGACTCAAGTTCCTTGAGCTAGTGTTTTGTCATTAGGTATTCTATGTTGTAGGTAGCTCTGTTCTTCAGAGCCTTTTTCTGCAACATACAATTTTTCTTTCTTCTTTCTTTCTTGTTTCAAGAAGTGTTTTGTCCCAAAAGGTAGGACAAAACTGTCGCGTACCCTGGTTAACAGATGTGACAGGTGTACAAATAATGCACAAAATGAGTTCCTAAATTCTTATTCGTTCTATCAATATGTGTTGTGTGTTTGGGGGGAAGGCCTCCAACGAAACTAGGATTTCGCCCCCGGTGTCTTTGGAGGAAGGTGAAAAGAGTAACTGAATATAGCTTCGATAACGCTGCCGATGGTGTATCTATTAGTCTGAACCACCTTTGGAATCGATAGACAGCAACTGTGTAACATTAAAATTTAGCCTATCTTATATTTAATCTAAGACTATCTGAAGGACCTCATAGTAGAAGTTTCAAAGGTCTGGGCCAAGGATTGATCCCTGTCCAGCTCCTGAGGTCACTCTCTTCCTTCTAGGTCCCTCCTGAGTTTCATAGGTCACCCATTGGTCCTCGAGGTAGTTTTGGAGGTAGGATGGCATAGTTTGGACACGCCTTAAGAAGAAGGTAGACCACAGACCTGTGGTTCTGAGGTCAGTGCTTTGATTTGCTCGGTAAATTTGGTTGTGGGAAATTCAATCGCTGCTGTGATTGTTTCATGATCTTCCCTCCAGCAACTGCACCAGGTAATCTAAACGCCACTCGATCTCTGGTCCTGCCTCTGCCATTTTGCCCGTATGCTCCTTCGCTCCACATTTTGACTCAACTTAAGGCATCAGAATACTAAGCCGTCTCGTGTATTTGTCAAGTATCTCCGGTACACCCGGTTTTAGACGTGGGGACGCAGCACGGAAAGCATCTCAGAATGAGCTCTCCCCCCCCCCCCCTCATCCTGCGGGTAATGAGGATTCCCTGCTCCTGCACCTCCCAAGATGACTCCCCCTCCTCATTCCCAGCGATGCAGTTCCTCACGCCTGGGGGCACCTCCAGGAAACAATCTCCCTCCTCTCTTGTTTTTGGTCAAAAGACTCCGCCGCCGCAAAAATAAGACGAAATGTTCAGCGACAATGGAAATAATTCTTTTCTCTTCCTCGGAAGACGAAGCACAAAAGGAAGCGGATAATGGAGAATCAGATGAGGTGCGGGGAGGCGGAGCGGAAGAGAAGTGCAGAATGGAGAACCAAATCACTGTGGGATTTCACTTGTCGACCTCAAAATCTTGACGTTTAAATGAACGAAACTTGAGCAGAATTGATGCCCGCACCAGTGATACTGCACACTTTCAACACACCTCAAAAAGATCACGGAATAAAAGTGACTCCAGCCAGGCACTCAGCTCCAACGGCTTCTTTGAAACTTCGAGGGGGGAATAATTTTAATTTGGTTTTCAGGGAGTCGTTGATGAAGAAAAAAAAAGAGGTGTTTCTGAAGGATAATTAAGGCTGCTCGGGTACACACGTTAATTGGAGGGGGAACAATCCGAGGAAGGAATTCGCACGACGCTGGAATCCGCGCCTGGAAATACCGCAAGTAATGTCGTATTTGTGCGAATACAGACCACTACAGGACCATGTGAGATTTCCCTAAATTTGCTCATCTCGGAACCGCGCACGATTACCGTTTCATAATACGGCGTTTAAAAGTTGGATCGCTGGTTTAAAAGGTATTTTCGCTGGGTTGTCTCTAGTGGATTCTTGGGAGCTCAAGTGATGATCAAGTGAGAGAATTTAATCTCGGGTCCGAGTTTTCGCGGTTATCCGTTGGGATTTGAGGTTGCCCGCACATTAAGCTGTTTCCCACGCAGATCTCTACTATATGGGAGCAGCAGCCCGAGGAGGAGAACGAGAAGAACCATCTTTATTACAGAATACTTAAAAAAATCAGAACATTTTGAAAAAAAAAAAAAAAAAAAAAAATCTTGAAAAAATCAGCTCAGCGAGCATAGTACGAGAAAAGTCTGAAAAGACCAAAAGGTTAGTAACTAACCTGTTTAATGTTATCTGGATTGGCTGGCGTAGTCTACGGTTGAAGCTTCAGGGGCCTATTCTTACATAGGGGGAAAAATACTGGAGATCCTGGTATTCATTTATTAAAAAACGCTGCAAATTTTACACAAGGGTTTATTATTCTTTGATATACGTTACTTGTGCAGAAATTTAATTCTGTCAATGAAAAAAAAAATTTTTTTTTTGAATTTTTATCTCAAAAAATTTTTTTTTTTTGGATTTTTTGTTCAAAAATGTGTCTTTTTCAAAAATGCTGTATTTTTTACTCGAAAAATATTTAACATCCTGGGATCCTTCAAAAATCCCATTTTTAGCCCCACGAATGCCCTAAAGATCGCCCTAGTGAAATCGGATCGTTCCGGGACCCCAAAAAATGGATTCTACGTCCAAAAATACTTCGAAAACGACACCTAACTCGATCCCATAGCTAAAAGTCTTCAAAAAAACCCTCCCGTAGCCCCATTATAGCCCCATAGCGCCCCACGGGTTTGGCCGATCGGACTGAAAACCTTGCGGGCACAACTAGATGGTAAACCAAGTATTTTGCCGAAATTTCAGATTTTTAAAAAAATTCCTACTGCCCAAAACGGCCTGGACGGCGTACGGCGGACGGCGGACGGACATTTCGGATTTTGAATGTAGACCTCTTGAAACGGATAATGTCAAATTTTGAGCCCGATCGGAGTCGTCGACCCCCGTCGCGAAAACATAGGTGTATTATTCCAAGAATAATAAACCAAAAAGGAACGTATCGAAATTCCAGATGAAAGTCAATTTTCTACAGCGAAGTTCGAAACCAGAGAATTTAATCCTGCGGGATCTCACACATTTTTTGAGTCCCAGTCCCGCACGGGATTTATTTGACAATCTCGCCCTTATTTTTTTACATGATTTTGGTTTATTATTCTTAATTGGTTAATTATAATAATAATGATTATTATTAATTTTTGCACAAGTAACCACTATCAAAGAATAATAAACCCATGACATGGGTTACACATTGTGTAAAATTTGCAGTTAAACCGAGTGTGAAAGTGAAATAAAGGAAAAGAGCATTAAACAAGTGGTGTTTCTAGAGTAAACTTCACGGTTGCTTGAAGCCCACGCAAGTAGGTATTTTTCCGAGGTACGCATCGAATGTGTTTAAGCAAGTTTTCTAGGATGGATTACTTACCAACTACTGGTTCGTGGAGACTTGACGTCAGCTCCATAGAAGACTCGCCTTTATGCGGCTGAGGGTGGTGATATTCTTCAGTGACATTTCCTACAGTGGTGAGTAATAGTTTGAAATGGTTAAACAACAATGGTCGAAATTACTGAGGCAGTACCAGCGTAGTCCGAAGCCCACAAACAAGCCACGAGCCAGAGCCGGAGCCACAAGAGTTGTACATACCTGGTATACTCTACACATGTCTTCTATACAAGCCCTGCAAAGATGACCCCCCCCCCCCCCCCCCCCTATTGGGGACTGAGTAGAGTATTATTCATAGAGATGTGGCTTGAGTGGATCCATCTCAGGATGGTTAACCGAGTATTTGATTGGCAGCCGCTTCAAATCAAAACAAAGGGGAGCTTGCAAAGTTGGAGCCAAGCCGGCTAAGTGTCTCCAAGGCTGGACGAGGTGGTCTCAAGCTGGATAAAGGTTTTAAAGGCTTGCCAAGATGGTCACAAGCTTTAAAGAGCCAATCAAGGCTTTCTAAGTTGGTGCCAAGCTGGCTCAGGGTTTCCACGGCTGGCCAAGATGGTCCCAAGCTGGATAGGGGGTTTAAAGGCTTGTCAGGATGGCATCCACGCTTTCCAGACCGGGCCAAGGCTTGCAAAGCTGATTCCAAGCTGGCTAATGGTCTCAAAGGCTTGCCAAGATGGCTCCAAACTGACTAGAAAGTTCCAAGGCTTGTCAGGATGTCATCCACGCTTTCCAGACTGGTCCAAGGCTTGTGAAGCTGATCCCAAGCAGATCACCAGCTTTATGGAGCCTTTCAAGGAGTGTGGACATAAAAGAGACTTCCATATCAAGACTGAGATGAAGGATTACTTCGTTGGGGAACCCCCAATTGAAACCCAGGACGATATCCTAATTAACAGTGTTTGGGCTTCACACCAAGAGGCCACTCGACGACCGCGCGTCGTTGGCTGTCGTTTTCAAGGGGGGGGGGGGGGGGGGGGGGGGATGATAAGAACCCAAAACGGAAACCATTCTCAAAATGGTAATTTTTCGTTCCCCCATTTTTACTGTTTTTCCACCCCTGTGGGAGGGGGAGGTGGGGACTACAAGAAAGCATACTTGGCCAAAATAATTAGCAGTCCTCAAAAGTGGAGGAGGCCGTTAATTGGACTATTAATTACGTCGTCGCATCTGACAGTTCAATTAACCGTCGTGATGACCCTTTTCACTCCCTCCCCTCCCCCCCCCCCCCCCACTTTCACACTTCTGAGTTCTTCAAGGGAAAAGGACAAAATACTCATCGTTTTCGGTAACACATTTTATTGGTTTACAATACACGATATTAGGCCTTTTTCACGTCGGTTTCACCTGAACACCACACAATTTTCATGGACACTTCAAATCAAAAACCGTGGAATGCAAAATTTAATATGGAGTCGTAATAAAAACAATTTAATAAAAAATAAAACGAGAAATAAATATGCGTACACCTAACAAATCGAAAGCTGAATAAAACGGCAAAAGCTAATTTTAAAAAAAACGACGTGCACAACACAGAAAGCTCGTGAAATTCAAATCAGAAGTGGGATCTAAAATTATGAATGATTTTAACAATATGACATCGGGAAAAATTAAGTCACGCAGTGAAGTCATAATTTACTTCAACTGGTTCTTTTTGAGTTGAAAAAAAAAAAAAAAAATACATTATTAAAGAAAGAGACATACACCCAAACAACCTCAACAGTCACCAAACAGGACTAGTAAAGCTAACCACGATGTCGAAACAACTACATAGTTTGACCAACCCTCAAACCTACATAGTGAAGCCCTCCCAAAAGTAAACTATGCACCGAATTTAACGGGGTCGAAGAGAAAATTTTACGAATACAGAACATCATGACGTAACACGAAGCGAGTAAAGCTAGTATGAAAATGACGATAGCGTAATCGCGCGAGACTCTGGCAACACTGACACCTGGCACCTGGTGGAAGTTTTGAAGCGTTAGTTCAGGATCGTACGAAAAAAAAAAAAACCTTCTGGCAGAGAAATTGAGATTCAAAAGAAATTTGACGGAAATCTGTTGAAAAACCTACGATTAGATTTTGCGAGATGTCATCGATACTCACTAGGTATACAATTTTGCGAATTCTGCCGGTTGGTACTGAATCCCAACTTGACAACCCAAGTTTTGAAAATCGCGTTCGTCCGATTGGTGTTGGGATGTGTCTCAACCTAGTATGATTTAAACGTTAAAATGACGGTATAAAAGTAAGAACAAAGCTAAATGAGAGATGATTCAAATCGAGGAACGAGGAGTGCGTGCGAGAAAAAATTATAATATTTGGCATTTGGTTTCTTTAGGTACAGCATTCGTTTCGTTGATCACAGATGGGTCTGAAAACAAAAACACCGCATTGTGTCAAATAAAGTCATAGAGTTCAATGCCGGGTCGTTCAGCAATGGCCACAGCCATCAAAATTATTATTAAAAGGTTTATCAACATTCACTTCTTGTCTAGAATTTACTTTCAAAGCGTTTTTAAAAAATGATTTTAAAATTCAAAACCAATAATTACCCAGGTATGTCAATTTAGTTTTTTTTTAACCACAGAATGTGTTTTTACCCGGGAGAGAGAATTGGTGTGGAAATGTCCGTTCAATTTACTTTAGGACAAAGCTCAAGATACTTTCTTTTTTTTATACAGGGTCCGTCAAAAAGAATGCATGGATTTGTTACAACCCGAGAAGGCGTAGTGCGATCGGAGTGAGGTTGGTTTCATTGGACGCAGGGGATCCGAAAATTTCAGTTTGCACTTTGATTTGGGGCGTGGAACGTATGCGGTGCGCCCATGGAGGAAGGGAAAGGAGAACTCACTCTGTGTTAAACAGCGTTCCAAAAACGCCAACCCAGTGGTGGAGCGCGGGGGGGGGGGGGGGGGTGACTGCAGCGCGACCACTACGAGATGTAGTGAACTTTGAAGGTGAAGATGGCGCCCAGACGTGTCGTTTGCATTCATTGTGTACACAACTACACAACCAATTTCTTTATTCAGAGAGGGTTCCTTCAATTTTTTCCTTAAATTTATTGAAGTAGCAATGAAGTAGCACCTTCCTCCATGGAGACCTTAGTGAGGCATTTGGGGCTTTCCCTTGGAAGAAGGGCTAGTGGCTCACTCTAGTCAGATTTGAAAGTACTTCGTGTAGTTCACTACATTCCATATGGATAGCACCACCGTCGTCTACGGCACATGAAGTCCTATCTAGTGAGTTCTCCTTTCCCTTCCTCCATGCGGTGCGCCGATACTTCAAAAATGGTGAATATGTCGTCCAGACACAGCAAGATTTCCCAACTTATTTCCTCATTCCACCTCATGGGAAGATTCCCGACCGCAATCCAGTGAAGAGTCTATATATTCAACTAAACAGGGACTGTAATAAAAATTTAAAAACCCTCAGGGCCGAAATCAATTGATCAGAACCCCCCAAAACATCGATACTGGAGGATACGCTGCGTAGCCCCAACAGTTCTGTTCGTTAGCGAGCTGGATCTCCTGGAAAGTGAATCAGTGGTGCGCCGGATCTAAAGGAGGGATTCATTATTGTTTCACCCCAACAAACTCCGAGTTTGCTAACAGCTGTTACCAAGGGATTACCAACAACGTCTCAATTTTGCACAGCTGATGATCGAAGTGTTGGATAACAATGATATTGTGATGAGGCTCATTTCAACCTCAATGGGTATTTTAACTAGCAAAATCGTTGTTATTGGTCCCCAACGAACACTCGAATATTTGAAGGGAGAATTCAAGCGAGTGGTGTAAGAAGTTCCCAGGGTTGCTCATCGCCATGCGGTCTTTCCAGGAACGGCTGGAATCCTGCACTGCAGCTAACAGGCGTCATCTCAACGCCCTAATATTCAAAACTTGAATGTTAGGAATCAAGATGAACTGAAACTTCCACTCTTTGTGGTCATTTTAAGTAATAAAAAGTTTTATTATCGTAACACGTTTGGCGTAGTGTCGTTGAAATGACATCCATGCGTTCTTTATGACGGACTCTGTACAAAAAAGAGCCATCTTCGTCGACTTGACTCGACTAATTGAAGCCACACTTGGCTTGACTCTTCTGACCACGTAGACCAGCAACTGTCAAATGTACAATGCCAATCAATAACGCCAAAGCGATCAAAATTGTCTACTTACCTTTTTTGTTCAATTCTTCATCGAAGATCAAACTAAACAATGTTCATAATTTGACTCCCCACCCTGAGATTCAAATTACCAACACGATACCATCCATTAAAAAAAGTGCAGTTAAATTGGATTAGTCACAAGAGCACACAACGTTAGTAAAAGACACGCATGTTTTAAAATGTGGTAAATTGGCACTAGGTAACACGATTCCAACCACTGCCGGCACAATTAGTCCAGTCATTAGGTAGTTTGGAAGGGAAAAAATGCATGAAGAAGTTTTCTCGACGGATCTGTACGTTTTGAGGGGCGCTGAATCCGAATATTTGGTCACCTACTAGATTCGGATAATGGGGTTATCACACTGTCAAAAACTCCCCGACGGCCGACGAGTGGTGATTACGTTGAAATCATAGGCAATGACCGGCGGGGGGGAGGGCCGAGCCGCCGAGTAGACGACACCCTCTCCCTCCCGCAGCTATGAACGCCGGACGCCTCGCGATCCGTCGGGCCGTGAGAGCAGTTCGCACTGCACGACGTGGTGCCCGACGTCCGGCGTTCATAGCTGAGGGAGGGAGAGGTTGTCGTCTACCCGGCGGCTCGGCCCTCCCCCCCCCCCCCCCCCGCCGGTCTTTGCCTATGATTTCAACGTAAATCGCCACTCGTCTGCCGTCGGGGAGTTTCCGACAGTGTGATAACCCCATAAGGCTTCACCATGGAAATGCCGAAAAACCGTAACATTTTGGCACTTTGTTCGGTTTTTCGCCTATAACTCGAGAACCATGCATCCTGGCGACATAACTACTCCGTACGAACTTAAAGCTGAATACATTTCCTAAAAAATGAGACCAAGATCGCCTCGCTGGCATCTTCCGTTTGGCCGCTAGAGCGCAATGAAGTTTGACCTTATTTCTAACTAAACCAAAATATTCGTATTCCTGCCTTCCGAAGCCTATTATACACCACAATCGGTCCCCCGAACCCCCACTTGAAATTTTGATTTGAGCTTTGATAATGGAGTAGCAGGCATGGCAAAAAACGGCAAATGTTTGACAAAACGTGTTTTTTTTTTCGCACATTTTCGCGCATAACTCAATTATCAAAGCTCAAATCAACATTTCACACAGAATAGCTGCGATGGGGAATTTAATCAGCTTTCACGAGAAAAAAGGGAATTTGAAATCTGGCCAAAAATTTCCGAGCTACAGCCGAAAACGTTCTGAAAAACGCGGTTTTCCGCTGTAGCGAAACGAGGCGAAACCAGCGAGGCGATCTTGGTCTCATTTTTTAGGAAACTTAATCTGCTATAATTTTGTATTAGAGAGAAAAATTCTTCAGGTATTTTTTTTTTCCCCCTCGGATTCACTACTTTTGGACACCTAATGACTGGACAATATCATGAGAAGCTACTTCATCAAACAACAGCATTTGTATCGTCCCTAGTTGATCATCGCGGAGCAAATCCAAGAAAATGATTTATCTTCCTAATTTTAATGGCATTAACGAACGAAAAACAAACGAAGCTGAAGCGTGAACCGCAGTGGCGAGCGAGTGCAAAACAAAACACAACAAATGTGTCAAAGCTGCAACAAAATAAGCAAAACAAATGGTACACTTTGTCCAACTATTCAAGAAGTGCACGTAACGTGAACATGTGCCCCGAGTTGTCAACAATTTATACGTCACACGTGGCCCAAGTTTTCCAGAAACCGCCACAGCGTGAGTTTTGTGATTGTGTTGGTATCACTGAAGGGAAGCTGGCGATATATCAACAAAAAAACAATCAAAGTACAAATCAAAAAAGATTATATTAAATTCATCAACAATGGACACAGTTACAATACAACTCTAATAATAACAATAACAAGTGTGAGGATGCACACAATAAGATAGACGTTTTTTTTTCCAAACTTAAACCATCCGGTTGGGTTATGAGAACCAGTACAACCCCAGAAGAAAACAGCTTCCCAAATGCATTAGCAATTTCATAATAAATAACACCGTCGAATCAGTTCGATCGTAAGCTTTTGTAACTTGCTCCAACAATGATGCTAAGAGGATAGTATAAAAGAAATTCTAGCGGCCTAAAATATGTAAAACGTTATATTCATGTTTATGTACATCACATTTGTTTAGCTAGTTTCAAATTGGGACTGCGGTTTTTACCTTTCCAGAGTCATTATCGGGCTCAAAATGTGATGGTGGGAAGAGGGGAAGAGAGCAGCAACACAAGGGCGACCCAAAACAGAAAGAAGGGTGCCTGCAATGGAAATGCAATGGCGGCTGAATAGCGTCATGGAGTGGTTGGCACCACTGAGGTAACAGATGAATGGCAAGTTTTTTTTTTTTTTTTTTTTTTTTAACACAGCCAGGACGAGAAGGGAGCGAAGGGATTTCAGACGAACAACTTGAACAAATGAAGCAGACGTCAGCCCAGTTGAGTTCGTACAATGGTAGGCACAAACAAAACACTTTATGACGACATCTTTGACGCACTTTGGAGTGGACAGTTGAAAAAGCACACACTGAAGCACTCCATACATTTCAATAGCGTTAGTAATTTGTCACATGCCAAGGTCTACGAGTGACGTTAGCGTTACACTAGTAAATTTATCTGCTCGTACCTTTTTCAACTGGGACGCTGACAGCGACCGGATTCTCACAAGGTGACGTCCCTAGCTAGAATAACCACAGATATGACATTCGGGGGTAAATATTTCTTGGTAAATGCACAATCATGTCGACCAAAGTGACGAATGAGGCGCTGTGAAAGAGACGGTTGAAACCGGATTGTTACAACAAT
Source organism: Pilophorus perplexus (assembly GCA_955831195.1). NCBI lineage: Eukaryota > Metazoa > Arthropoda > Insecta > Hemiptera > Miridae > Pilophorus > Pilophorus perplexus. The sequence goes on from OY037018.1 coordinate 6,305,801, forward strand.
AAGTTGTAAATAAGCATTGAGGTGATGTCGAAGAAATGATGATGTTTGTGTTCTGTTGGTGGTGTTACCGTCTACAACGGATGAATCCCTAATGGCTGTAGATTTAGGAAGAGGTACGGAGAGGGTAATGACAAACTGTGCGGTAAAACGCACAACGGCATAAACCTTCAGTACCTGCAAATCCGCAAGCACATGTCCTGTGGGGAGTGACAAACCAGAGAAACCGCAATCTGGATTTTTTCCTACCGCATCCTGTTGTCAGAAATGAAAAGTCTGGACTGGTCTGCAGTGCGGATTGGAGGGGAGAACTCAAAGAGAGAAGTGGCTAGTGACACATCAGTCGGTCAGTTGCATTGCGGTTTCTCTCCCCTCCAGCATGCAGTTCCCGCCCCTATATATCTAGCCTCAAACAGGGTTTTCAGTTTTGCGTATTAAGGTGGATTCACATGTGGCGAAGTGAGGGCGGAAAGACGGAACGCAATCTGATTGGCTTTTAGGACCGTGGTGGTTGCCATGTTGTCAGAGCAGGCGGACAGTCGTCAACGGAAGAATTTTCTATACCGCTTCTGACTGTTCCGTCAAGCTCCTCCGCACATGCGCAATGAACATCCATTTGTAACCGCAAGTAGAGGTTGCAATATTTTCGTTAGTGCCTGGTCGCCAACGCGGGTATGGCACACAAAGAAGAAAAGAAAAAGTACTCTTGTCACTCCCCCTAACTCACCTCCGAACCCCTCAACACCATTTCTATCATAGAACTACAGCCATTCAAGGGTGATTCTTACGGACCAACACCAATAAAACAACAAATGAAATTGAGAAAAAAATAGATCAGGTTAGACAAAAATCAATCATCGTCACAGTTAGTACAACAGTCAACATAACGGTGACGCACAAATCACAAACCGCAGTCCCAAATGAAAATGAACCTCTCCAACTAGGAATAAATACACGTTTTCCACAAAATCATGGGATGTTGAACAACATTAGGGCCGTAATCCAGGACTAATAGTATAAAAAAATACACATTTAAAGCGATCATTCTGGAAGTATATTTAGAAGGAAGGTTAATTTTGGCATTAATCTCAAAAGAAAATTATACACTTAGTAAGTTTTTTTAATAAATATGATTATTTGGTTTTTTTGTCGTATATTAGTCATGAGTGGGTATACGAACTAAAATCGACATTTGCGGGTGCTTAAAATCTAAATTAAACCTTTGGACATTTTCCTATTGAATTGCTGTACAATATGCAAGATTGGGTTAATTAATTTAGCGTAATTAAATACACGCATTGAGTTTGAAAGTGAAATTCAGTATTTAGGAGAGGCTACAAGTTATTGTACGGGTTGAAACGGACGTAGATTTAGGCTACAAGAAAAGTGTGGGGGGAGGGGACAACTCGCAACGGAAATCCTTCCCATCACAATAATAATAAAAGTCAAGCGTACAAAAATAAATGCGTAGTCAACCCGCCTGGCCCCGCTTTTGTATTGCTTTGTGGCGAAAGTCAACTCCGGGAAGAGAAAATGCGTTCGAAAAATTGAAATTTACGGAGGATTTTGGCTGTTAAAACAGTGTTGATAGATAAAAAAAGAAGAGGAAGGTGCCGCCATTGGCTAAACTGCCATTTTTCTTTTTAGTGCAAATGCAAAACGCTTCCCCGGAACACACATAATTAACACAGTTCAACCGCAAATTTCAATTCAACTTTTTTTTCGGAACTCAAACGGTAGAAAAGCGTCAAAGTCCACTAAAAAGCTCAACGAGTCTACAACACCCTAAAAGCTACAGTAACGTTTTGATTCACAAGTCTTACGGTATTCCAAACCCTTCCAAATGGAACTTCGTTCAAAAAACTCTACCCGGAAAATAATTTTTAGAAAAATACTGCTTTCCTAGAAGACCCCAAGTTACGTTATTATTTGTTGTGATGGGCGAGGTTGAAAGAGAACTAGGAAAGAAAAGGGACGTCTTTTAGGCCTTCTAATACTGAGGGCGAACTCTGGCGGTGACAACTGCCAGTGACAAGTTCGCTTCAACATATTAAGACGCCCAACATTCGGAACGATAGACACAAACCTACTGCGCTACTAAGAGGGTTCACCCAAAATAAATTTCTTTCGCGATTTCACCAGCTCATTTTTCAAATTTGAATAAATAGTGCGTTTTTTAAATTTACATCAAAAATTGTAGTTATATACGAAACAACCAAGCAACAGCAGTATGTACAAGGAATCAACACCGACCTACTTTATTGTTCTAAGATGATATGAGATTATGACAAATCAAGGCGCTTGTTTTCTATCAATATCGCTATTTTTTTATTTTTTTATTATTATTATTTTTTTGCAAAGATCTATCAGGGGTGGGAACCAGGTTGGTAGCATTGGTGGCCCGAGGACGTCTTAATAAATCTGCGGGCAGTTGCATCTCTGTATCGTGATTTCACGGGTCAGTCTAACGGTATATTTACCATCCCATTTTAGGATTGCCTTCGATTTGAATGTTTGACAATTTGGACCATTCTATTTCTAGCTTTGTATGCCTAATTCAAGTAATTTTCTTCAACTTTCAATGTTTTGGCTGCTTTAGATGGCCGTTTTGTGGTTCCAGACCACAAACATCAGATTTTAAAGATTTGTTCGTGTTGTGGACTTTGTAGAGATTATTTGACTGGATTATTTGACTCGATTTGTTCGTGTTGTGGACTTTGTAGGGATTACTTGACTGGATTATCCACTGGACTGTCCACTGGATTATTTGACTGGATTTGTTCGTGTTGTGGACTTTGTAGGGATTATTTGACTGGATTATCCACTGGACTGTCCACTGGATTATTTGACTGGATTTGTTCATGTACGTATGAACGTACATGTATGTTTGTTTGTTGTTGTTGTGGACTTTGTAGGGATTATTTGACTGGCCTGTCCATTGTTGGATTATGTGACTGGATTATCCACTGGACACTCCACTGGATTATTTGACTGGATTTGTTCGTGTTGTGGACTTTGTAGGGATTATTTGACTGGCCAGTCCATTGTTGTTTTGTTGTAGGCTTTTTTTGTGTGTTGTGGACTTTGTTGCAAATGTTGACTGGCCTGTTATAGGGTTGGGTTTGTAAGGTAAAGTTAGTTTTTTACGTGAAGATTTCTGACCTAATTGGCAGAACATGACATTGTATGCGTGGGCGAGTGTGTGTGTGGGAGTATTTCGTAGTGCGCTTTGGTTTCATTTATTTATTTATTTAATTTTTTGACAGATGGGTAGTTTGACGGACCTGTCCTTGGTTGTTTTGTTGTAGGCTTTTGTTTCAGTTGAGAAATATCTTGGAAATGCTAGACTGGCCTATCCTTTCTTGTAGGTTTTGTTTTCATTGTGGACTTTTCATCAAGGATTTGACCCAGTTTTTGTACTTCTTTTCCTCGTTTTCTATTGTGCTTTAGTTTTCCATTCCAGTTGTTGAATCTTCAAAACAGTTCAGAATATTTTCGGTCCCATTATGTGGTTTTGTTTTCTTTGTTTTGACGGACCATCGCGTAATTCATTTTCACCTGTTAGACTCTTGATTGACTGTTCTGGTTTGGTCTGTATTCTGACTATTTGCATGTTTAATCAGTTTTTTAGTCATTCAATATTAATTTACACAACGTTTCTCCAAATTGTTAGTACTCGACTTCATTTTTGTCAATGAAGATTATTGTGTGGGTAAGTACGATGGCATCAATTTTAGAGTAAGCTCTGATCGCAATGCCTGCTGCCGTATACATTAACGTGTAGTGTTGTTTTTATTTTATTTTATTTATTATTTTTTGGAGCACCTCAATTAGCCCGGTAGCGAAGTGAAAATGAGGCCAACGTGGAAAGAATAGGTGTTTTCCATGCTGAATCCGAATCTGATTGGCCCAAAAAAATTCGGCTTATGCGGTTTGAGAGATTCGCAAAAAACACCAACATTTTGGCACTTTGTTCAGTTTTTTGCTTATAACTACGAAACTATACGTTCCACGTCAAATGTCATCGAAATCAAAATGAAAGAGCATTAAATGACCTACAAAACGCACTAGTCACGTTATCGTTTTGACCCACTAGTACAGGAGCTAGCTCGCCCTGCTTACACCGTACCCCGGACCCCAATCTATCCAACCTGCCCAGCACTACCACTACAACGCGTTCCCATTACAAGACACATTTTCCTTTTACGTTTTAAAACACCCCTTTAAAGGAGCAAAAATTGCATTAGCCGCGTACGCTTTTATTAATACTAAATTGGCAACATTCGTACGTTTCTCGCCGTTTCACTGAACAATTCACTTTTGGCGCTATACAAATCAAATACACAAAGAGATTGCTACTATCACAAACAATGGCATCACAACATGACGTGTAACACCCAGTTACAGTTTCCATTGCGGAGTCGTTTGAAACTTTAAAAATTAAAAAGAAGGCAAACTATAAAATGTTAATGAAAATTTTAAAATAAAAAAAACTAAATAACATAAATGTATTTACATCAACAATACCGTTTGAATCACAACAAGTCAATGTAACAAAGTCAATTCAATTTTGCGTTTGTTTTTGCTCAAATAACTCTATGTGCAAATGCATCTATTATTAACAAAGTAACAGGCATAGTTCGGCCGTCCAGTGAGAGTCTCTGTCGGCTGATATGAGGGGCAGTCAAACCCCCCATTCAACGCTGGAAAATAAAAAGAGAAAATTTCGGCTAATGTTAGGCTATTAGGTACGACGTGAGAATTCCAATATGGTTTCGTTGGGTGTGGACTACACGTTGATTTTGGAAGTACACAATCTTGCGACAAAGTGCCGTTTGCTAACGTTGAATTTGGCGTTAGAAAGTTTTGTTTTGAAAAGTGGAATGAAACGGCAGCTTGCGGCAAGTGGGTTGTGCATTGGCTGTGTAGCCACCTGTCTACATCGTGCATTTTTTTATTTATGTAATTACAGTACGATTCATCCCAAACAAGGACACTATGTGGTAACATTGAACCTTATAGGCCTAACGAACTCTAGCGGGCTTTCACGGAACATCAACGCACTCTAGAGACCATTGGAGAGGGTGGGGGTGACAGGGAGAAGCCAGAAGCGACGTAATGCTGCCGTGTTTGATGAAGCCAAAATAAAAAGCGTATGTACAAGTTATTTACTCGTGGAGTGTGAATAAGCCGGGTCATTCGGGGGGGGGTGCGAGCACACGAACACATGCCAACGTGAGAAGGGCCCGGTAACAGCCAGACAACACGGGCCGTTCCCATGTTGATTTTGAAACATGCTTTCACGAGAGAGGACAAAACGTCAAATCTTACCACTTCAGAGAGGGAGCTGTCCTCGGAGATTGCTTTGATGTTGGCGTCCTTCTCATACCCCATGCCTTTTACCGGCGTCATAGGGAACCCTGCAAGAGCCGATGCGATTATTGGAGGGAAAACAAGATGAACAACCGCGTGATATCAACAGAAAATTTCTCAATATCAAACCTCAGCGTCATTTTGTCGGACGAAATTGGAAAATATGTATTTCAAGAAATCATTCCTACAACGACTAATTTTTTTCTGATGACGTCACGCACCACATTTAATACCACTTCAAAAATCTTTTCGTAATAACCATTAACGATTAGAAATGCATGTATAACTGTATATAAAGGGAGAATTTTGATAAAAGCTGCAAACAAAAATTTAAGCTGCACGTAGAAGGGAAATAAATGAGAAAAAACTGTAGAAGTTCTTCAACGGAGTGTAAACAAACAAACAATTTGGTGAGAAATAAAATTCGTGGAAAAAAAATAATAAATTCAATGAAAACGCACCCATGTCGCCGCTACTACTGCTTTCGGTGAAAGATGGCGTCCCTTCGGTCCACGTCGGCGTCGAGCCTTCGAAGTGCCGCCCTCCAACAGTCGACCCGCCGGACTCGACGCTCAGCGTCGACTTGTCCGAACGACATTCAAGCCTCACTTCTGACACACTGACAACACCATCCACACTAAGTCAACTAGACGCTACGCTAAACGGTGGCAACACTGGGTACATGCAGGGTGGGCTCGGGGAAGGAGAAAAAGGGATGATGAGGGAGACGTTGGGGGGGGGGGGGGGGGACGGAATAGGACACGGAGTAATTGTGCCAGGTATATTCAGAGTTCTATTCAAACAAGTACGATTCTATTTGGGTTAAATTTAAAAAATAAAAATAATCCCAGCCCTAAACGCCAAATGCAAAAAATTACTTCATATTCCCATACAGAAATGAATTCGCAACGCCATTAAACCCAAAGAAGCTCATTCTCAAGCTATAATCTTGAAATGAAAGAGCAACAGTTTGTATTCAATAAATTAGGCGATATTTCAATGAATGTGCAGGATATCCCCAGTTTTTCTGATTCATAGTGTTATCCAAAAGTGCCGCAACTTTTTAAGGCCGATTAGTAAAATTTCGAGTGGAATCCAAATCTGCGTTAAAATGCACTTTTTTTGCACTTAGGGCAATCGGCGAAGTTAATCGGATTTTCCGGGAACACCCCGCACGAAAAAAGAAAAGCCAAATCGAATAGAAATCCGTGTTTTCCAATTTCTAATAGAGGAACATGAGGATGCACATGAGAAAATACTATTGCAAAATATTGTCGTAAAATTGAGCATAACAGCCACCGTCGGTGAAGGGGTTTGGAGTAAATCGAAAAAGTAAAGGAAAAAAAAAGAAAATGCTAACTATACCATGATGGGCAAAATCAGGATGGCCATCGGTAGCTAATAAATACAGTTTGAAAAAAAAAATCGGTTAAAGAATATTTAGTTAAAAATATTCTCAGACCAGTTTCATCCCGAGGTGCTTGCGAATCACCACAAACGGGTTTCTATCTCGTCAAGACACTAGTGAATCAAGTCAGTTATGAATCACCTCGAATCGGGCCATTTGTGACTCACTTCAAACTGGTTTTCATCTCCTCAGGCCATTTGTGAATCACTTCAAACCGGTTGTCATTTCCTCAAGTCATTTGTGAATCACCTCAAACCAGTTTTTATCTCCTCAGGTCATTCGTGAATTACCTCAAACGGATTTCATCTCCTCAGGCCATTTGCGAATTACCTCGAACCCATTTTCATCTCCTCAAGTCATCACAAATTCTGTGAACCATCTCAAACCAGTTTTCTTCGCCATGAGCAATTAGTGAATCACCTCAAACCGGTTTCATCCCCTCCATTAGTGCATCACCTCAAACCAGTTTCCATCTCCTCAGTCAGTGGTTAATCGATACCAAATATCGAACTACAGCTAAATCACGACATCGATATTTCAATACTATCGATGGCCATCCCACATGCGAAATGCGGCAGGATTATGAACTCCTTCTTTCAACACATACTCTCCAGCCGCAATTCGCCTTAATGCAAAAAACAATTCTAAATCAATTGAAAAGTCATAAAAAATGAAGGTCAGTTAATAATGGTAAGACTACAGTGTTAGCGTTCCTTAGGGGAAACTGCTTACCTCACGTGCCTTTCTTCGTGGAAAGTAACAACTTGTTTTGTGGCCACCATCTCACTAGATTTTCCACACACAAAATTAAAAAAAATGAATCGACAAAAATTACACGAAACAAAGAAATCATATTGAAAAGAAATCAACAAATGAAGATGGTTAAAATAAAAAAGAAAAAGTACGAGATGTGCAGGAGTAACTCAGTTTGCCAATTGTGAGGGAGACTTCAACCATTACGCGGGCCGTTTGGACACTGACAAACTTTTGGTGCACTTCCAAGTTGACAATAAATTCATGATTTAGCAACAATTGAGCAATTTGCTATTGACAGTAGTAGCCACAGAAAACACTCCTGAGAATTAACTAAATGTGCTCTCAACCAAAAGTTACTCAACACGTTTGACGTGACTACAACAAGCTTCTGAACAAGTTTCGATTGCTGCATTGCCAACTTTAAAAAGTTGTCATCACATAAGTTATTACCTTGTACTGTGTCTGGACGCGGGCCTGTGTCTGGGTGACGAGGTGTTGTCGATGTGAGAGTCCGACGAGCGGATGGCATCTTCGAAAGTGGGAGGCGGCGTCGAACTGCTGGGAAACCCGAGGATCCCTGAAAAATGAACGGAAATTAGTATGGTGAGGTTTGGTAAATGGTAAATTTGGGCAGGAAGGAGCAACATGATCTATCGGGGTACTTTCAAAAACTACCACGCTGGCGACACTGGAACGCCATAGCGCAGTGATGCCACTTCCCACCAGATAGACCAAGTGGCCGCAAGTTGAACCGTAACAAATGTTGAGACGGCAACATCGCATTTCGGCATTGAGTTTGTTCACTTACGCCACAATAAGAAAAAAGTTGTTAATAGTACGGTAAAACAAAGCACTTAACCCGGACATCCAAAAAAGCAATGGTTTTGCAGCGCCAAATGCTCTATCTACTCCTAGTATTTAAATAGAAAATTGCCAATTCCCCTCAACATTTCAAAGTGCTCTTCCAGCAGCTACAACTTTGAAGTGGCAAGTCCAAGACAAAAAATGCATAGAATGATAGTTGTAGATCGTGACCTTACATTAGTTGAACATCCTAGTTATCTTTTTTTACATTTGCCATTTTTTGTCGTACCCGCCACCCCCTTACCAAAGCTCAAATCAAAATTTCACATAGAATAGCTGCGATGGGGAATTTGATCAGCTTTCACGTGAAAAAAATACATTTTGAATCAGACCAATATTTTCCGAGGTACAGACGAAAACGTCGTTTCGACCCCCCCAACCTGCTACTAGGAGTACCTAGATACAATTTTTACGCTGCAAAACCATTATTTTATTGTATGTCCCGGTTTTGGCTCATTTTTGAGCTCGTACTTTTACCGTAGGTACTAAAAGCCGTTATGCGATGTGGCCGTTTCAAATTGGAATTTCTAAAAGAAAATTCAAAATTACCACTTCCATACAACAGTGCTAGAAACGTCTAATTTCGTCAACTATGCTGGGTTTAGTCTCAAGTGGAAGCTCACTTACGTGCTAATGTGCAATAATAAATGTCAAGCCAAATTACAAGACTACCATTGTAATAACTAAAAATAACTTTACAAAATCGGCAAGCACTTTCAATACACCACTTGCCCGACTTGGGTTGTCACAGATTACACCAACAAAACGTAGATGTTGACAGTGTATTAAAAATAACGTGACTTTCTATGGTTGTCCACTATAGATCTAAACCGACTGCGTTCTATTTCATAGTTGAACTCCTACGTGGCGAAAATTTGATCAACAGATTCCGAATATTCAACTGGGTGGTTAACTGCTTCGAAGAGTCGCAAGAATGAACAGGAGTTATTGTCTAGATGTTGCTTTCAACAGTGTTGACACTTCAAAGACACTACGGTGAAAATAGGACAAACAGAGGAAAGCTTTGGGGTAGTCGTAATCTCTATAGTTTTACATGTTATTGGGTTTCTGAACACGAACTCGACGTTTTCTGACAGAAATCTGAAACTTCGTCAAAATAGAAAAAACCTCAAAATTTTGGAACTTATTTTGGTTTTGGGCTTGTAAGTAAAAACCAAGCAGGTTAGCGCAGAATTCACTACATACCAAATTAAAGTAGAAAAAATTGCCTACATTTTAAAAATACAACAGTTGTTCCTAGCTGTGAGACACCCCCTACAACGGATGTTGGGTGAGTATCTACACGCACATAAAATGTTCCTAATTGATTGCTAGGTTCATCATTTGTGTTGTGTGTGAGGCGGAATGCCTCAAGTGCAATATCTAGGATTACGCCATCATTGTCTTTGGAGGGTGAGGAAGGGAGTGCAGGAATATCCCTGTCTAGGTGATAACACGATGTGTCGCCATCTGCAGGCCTAGAAGGTGATATTGGAGCAGTAATGGAGGATTGGCGAGCTCCAGGTTGGCACGATATGTCGAGTTTGGAGTGTGTAGTTCCTCGGAAGGGGGCTGAGGGGAATCTGATATCAAACAGAAAGTGTCGTGATTGATATCAGCCTCCCGCAGCTCGCTACACTATAAATCAGCTGGCTGGCATCCACAAATGAATTGTCACCAATGGAGGCCTGGTCAGCGGACCCAGTCTTAGGAAGAATCGATCTCCTGGATCGTACGAGCGAATTGTCGCCAATATTGGCCTGGGCAACAGACCCGTGCGAAATAATTAGCTCCACCGACCGTGAAGTGTCACCAGATTGGCATCCTCAGGTGAAGTGCCACCAGAGCCCTCGTGAACAACCACATAACGTGTTTTTGCATGAGTTTTAAGAAAATCTGGTGCAAACACCGTTTTCCACCTTTTTGAGATTGTAGCCTAATCTTTTGCGAGCTCTAGTAGGTTAACGACTGAGGCTAGTGTAGGGCCCAATCTCGTCGCCCTGCCATAAGTGGTCCCGATAGGGGCCACGGGAAGCGTTGCAGTCGGCGGCGAGATTGTGCAGTCCTGCTTCTCATGCGAACAGCCTCTAACTGTCCCAACTCTCGCTGCCGTTTTATCATTCACTGTTTGTATAATATTCATTGTGTATTGCAATAATTTATCGCAGTGTATTTTTGGTAGGTCCTGCCGACTGGGAATCGATATTATTATAGTATATATATATACTATAATACTAGTGGTGATAATATTATTATAGTCACTTTTGCGCTAAGCAGTTTGGTTTTTTAGTTACGTAGCCAAAACCAAAATACATTCCAAAATTTTAAGGTTTTTTGCAATTTTAACAAGGCTCCGGACAAGATTTCTGACAGAAACCCCCGAATTTCTATTCAGAGACCTGAAAAACAAACTGAACCGTAAAAATAACGACTATCCCAAAACTTTCCTCTATTTGCCCTCTTTCTTCCTAATTTCACCGTACTGCCAGTGTCGGTGAGTTGACTCCACACCCAATTCTTGCAGCGTCAAAAAATACTGAACGATTAAAATTAAAATTAAGTAGGGTATTTCATAGTTTTATTGAAAAGGGAAATGTGGTGATGAAGAGATGAACGGAGTTTTTCGTAATGGCTTCGCCGAGCGGACACAAGGGGAAGGGAGACCTCGTAGAAAGCGAAATTACTTTTGTGATTCGATCTGAGGTTAGGCATTTGCTGATTAAATCGGTTAGATTTCTGTCGAGCTACTCTAACTGGGCTCGAGTCGGAGCTACCGCTCTGTTCGGCCCTAGGGTGAATTTTGTCCGTTTTCATCGATTCAGATTCGGAATCTGCAAAAACAAAAAGGTGATAGGAAAACTCAATATCTAAGAAAGAAACAAAGCGATATCGACAATACAATTGTTGATTGGAACAATATGTACACTGGTACAGTGATATCAGGTTTGCAGAGATGTGAATGGCCGTACACGTTAAAATCTACAAACTGATGAGAGCTAATGACACAAAAATACTGATAATATTGAGCTATGTTCAGTGATGACTGAGCCAAATCAACTTGTTGAATGCTTGCAGGCCGAGGAGCGCCATGGTCCCTCAAAAAGACGGAAAAAGGAAAGAGAATTGAGAGGGAAAAAAAAGGAGTCATTATTTTTTCCATTGTTCTCCATAGCCACACATTAAGTGTAAGGATGCAAATCAATTTTCAATTAAATCGATTTATTTAACCTACAATTTTCCTATTGCTTTCAATCAACTGATTGTAGCGATTTTTATACCAAAATCGATTCTTATTTCAGAATGAATTTACATTGGGGGTGTCTATTTTCGGTCTTTCTTATAGTACCTACTCCTTGTTTTTAAAACACACACAGCATCCCCACGAGAAGGATAACATTTCTATTTATAGAAAACGAGAACATCAGATCGTAGAGTTTAAGAAGAGAGAACCAACCGAAGGACAATAATTGATGACTACAAGGAGAAATTTCTCTGTAGACACTATAGGTCTCCCACAAGAATATTGCGCTCCGACACTGCAGTCTGGTGGCCGCCAAAGGAAACGCCGACGTGGCAACCTGAGCCTAGGCTGAGGTCGAGCAAAGGGATTTCGATTTTTTCTGTTGGCAACATTGTCTCAGCTTGCTCGCCGTTTTGTTAACATCTTCCGGTTGTGTAGTTTGTATTTAACACCGTATTTTCAACGATGGAAGAGGAGAAAGCCATTGAGGAGTCAGGCGAGGGAAATTGCGTAATTTTTCATTGCCAGGAAGGAGGAAGAACAGAATAAAGTGAACGTTCGCGATGTTACTGTTGTTTAAATTCTGAGGTATTCATAATTCTTCCTAAAAACTGCACTTCAGAAAAACTATAAAATAAAAGTCGTTAGGTTCTATTCAATCATACGAAATTAAAAAACTCGTTTGAGGGGAGAAAAAGAGAAGTGCTGCCACTAGGAAGGGTAAAACGAGAGGGAGCAGGGAAATTTCGGGCAAAGACTAGTTCGATTTCCGTCAACAGAATGCAGTGACAGAGCGCGAGTCTTGTTTGGGGGAGACCTATAGAAGATTACTACCATAATATGGTATAGATAGTAGGTAAGTAGTGGTATAGTCTCGTCCTCAATCGCTCCATTTTTCTTATGTTTGTATCTTCTGAGCTGATGGAATTAACTCACCCCAACCTCAATAAATTTTTTATTTAAAAATTGTTATTTTTACTATGTAAAATTATATTAAATTACGATTAAAATTCCATTATTTTCGAAAATAATATGCATCAAATCCCCCCCACCAGGAGTTCCTCGGCCTTGACATGCAAATTTTACAGTGTGAAGCAATTTCAAACAAATGAAATACCGAAGCAGTTCACAACTCTGCAGCACACAGCGGCAATGGTTGGCAGAAGCTGACAATCGAATGTCTTTAAAAAAACCTCGAACAACGAAGGGCAAAGAGGTTACGATGTGAACCAAGTCATCAACAATGCTACCAACCATAACACCCGCAAGGTATCCCACCAGCCGCCAGATTCTACCAACTTCAAATTATACATCATCCATGAAACACCGATATCGTACAAGGTGTTTTCACAAAAACTTACTCGTTGATCTCAGGGGTGACTTATTGACCAGTCCTAAAGGGAGAAAAATCATAGGAAATCAATTCAAGGTCAAAACGTTTGACGGCAAAGAAATTTGACGAAAAAAGTTTAGGTATTAAAAAAACTAGAAGCTTTGTACTTCGCAACAGTAAAGCAAATATTGAGCAAATAAGGAAAAAAATAAACTTTCGCTGCAAATTTTTAAGTGGCGAAAAATGTGACATTCTTCTACGTTTCAACAAGAAAGCACATCTAACTAATCAAACACCTTCAAAAGTGTCCAATCATTTAACATCAAAAATTCCATTAAAAAGAAAATTATTGGCCAGTGTAATTTTAGTTCTATAAATTCCTTGATTTTTCTCACATCGTTACTGTGTTTTCAAGGGTTGCTACAATTCTACAGGAAAATGTGAGTATATCAAATCGAGCCCTCGGATGTGCCAGTGTTGCCAACAAATCGGAGAGCCCGCATTTACGAACGAGTCGAATACTAAATTATTTAAAACAAAACTAGTGCTGTATATGGAAAACCTTTCTAAAATAAAGCAACAAACTATCCAAATCTAAAAAAAAAAAGTGCCATGCGAAACGATTAAAGTATTAGTGAAAAACGGTAAGTTTTACAATTTTGGTGGACGTACAATAGTGCGACAACTGGTTCAGGCGCCATTGCTTTTTAGGTTATGTGGCGTCAATCAGGATTGGGAACCATTTGTCGCAAGTGGGAGGGGAAACGTCGGACCAAACAATACAGACTTGACATGGTAATGCAAAAATGGAAACCGATGCATATCACTACGTTACTTATAGGAAAAAACCGCACATCAAATGAGCAAACTCAAGCACTAGAGAACTTGGTAGACAGCATTCTCGTGAAGTTTTGAGTGTGCAAACGTTCTTGTTTTGTTTTTTTTTTTGTTTTTTTTTTTTTCATCTTTTTGGACTAAATACTACCGTCATTCAGGATATGACCACAAGCGTGTTTGACAACAAAAAATTATAGAAGAGACTGCTGGCCACCAAGCCGTGTTCAACATGTTTTCCATTGAGACCTGTATTGTGCTTCCGGGGGAGCCCGCGAGGGGGCACTGGGGGCGGTGCCCCCTTGGTGGATGGCGGTGCGGCCCCTCCCGCTTTGTCCTTGAGAACGGAGGGGTACGAGGGCGAGACGGCTCCTTCGGGCGAACCTACGGGATCACAGGGGTACAAAACCCATTCGGTTTCACAGGATGCCAAAAAGAGGAAATTCGTTTTGAACGAATGGAAAAAAAAACGAGTTCACACCAAAAGATGAAAAAGACCTTTTTGAACGGAGGTACACATGCGGATACACCTAAATGCCAAAGTGGTCAATAAACTGTCCCCAAACATGTCCACATTGACGTATTCCTACTCAAAATTCATACCAAATCCGCAGTATGTTTCTCATCAACTTACATTATTACTCACGGATCTAACCCTAAATTTACTCATTATGCATATGTTTTCCATAAGGTCTCCCATAAGATGAAGATTAGGAAAACTACGTAATGAATGACTGAAATGGCGAAATGAAAAAAAGAAGTTTCACAAATACAAACAGAACTTGGGTAAACAACAACCACAAATATCGCACAATGAAAAGTAAAACACTGAGAAACAATCAAAATTAAAACTAACCCTTCGTTGGTGCGGCCTTGATTGTATTAGAGAAGCCTACCACAGAGGAAATATGTTCTTTAGCGTCGTGATGAAAGTAAATTAATAGAAAATACTGTTGACCCCTAAAAAAATTGTGGTAGGTACAAGTTTAGGTTTGTTGTTGAGTGTTGCTGACTAGGGACAGCCATCGGTAGCCTATAATTGGATGAGTCGGAAGTACCGCTGCGTCAAACTAGCGGTAGTTTGAGAGAAATATCTGTAGCAAAAATATTCTATTTGCAAAAATTTAATTCTCCAAATAGAAAAAAAATCTTGAAAAATCAGCGAGCATCTTATGAGAAAAGTCTGAAACCACAAAAAAATTGGTTCAATGCGGTCATTTTTAACTATGTAATTAAGTATTCAAGAAATAGGATTAAGACCAATTGAAGGGATGTTGGGAAGGTTTGTGGGAGGGGGGATGTCCGAGGGAAGGGCAGCTCCCTGAACCCAATGTGACTGCTGTGGTAGCTCCACTATGCACATGCCTCATTTCACCTTATATGAGTTTGATGAGAACAAATGAGTTTCATGGAACCAAATCACTTCCTGACTCCTGATTTCTCAGTTACAGAGAAATAACGAGTCAGGGAGCAATTGAATCGGGGTTCATAAAACTCATTGGGTTGAATCTGGCATCTAACTCGATGCCATTATCGAAATTATTTGATTTCGATGTTGCATCCCTTATCGATACAACTGGGGAAAATATCGATACTATCGACTATCCATGGCCATCCCTATTGTAGTTTTGTAGCGTTGGTTCGATAGTTAATTTCGGTAGATTACGTTTGCGCCAGAAGAGTGAAAATAAGCCGAAACATACCTCTACACTTGCGCCAGTCGTAAACCCTTCGTTTGCGCCAATAAAATTTATTTAATATCTGTTGTGCCTACGAACTCGCGTTATTGACTTTTCACTATTTGCTGCACTGAAGTTGACGGAATTTAATGGGTAAATTTTGTGTAATTGAAATTTACCTTGAACAATTTTACACGGCACTTAATCCATGAACTGAGCACTTGACACTTGGAAGGTCTCCTTAACCTTCTCCGGGCGTTCTGTCGAGATGTAGCTTTTGCGTAGCAGGTTGATCTTGAGACAGGGAACTAGACCGGTTCCAGGACAAGGGAGCGTGACGAAAGTTACTTGTTTGATGTCACTGAATTTATGTAAAATTCACTTCCCGTACGTGTCGTGTGTTTGTGAGTGTGCAGTGTATCCCACAAGTGATGGTCGGTTGCCACTCGCGTTGTAGGAGCAGAGGCTATCTACAAGGGATGGCTTGGACCGCTCGAGCTGTGGGAGTAATTTAACTAACCGTGAGTGATAGCCTTAAGCCGCTCGTGTTGCAGGAGCAGAAGCTATCTGCAAGAGATGGCCGCCAGCCACTCGAGTCACGAAAGTTGGTGGTCGCTCAAAGAAGTGATGGCTGATAACCGCTCGAGTTATTGGTGGCTGTTTAGGCCTCCCAATAAGTGATGGTCTTAGGCCGCTCGAGTTCAAGATTGACCGTGTAAATTGTTCTAGTGAGAGAAGTGAGCGAACGGGATTTTACAACTTCACAAAAAAGGTGATGGAATAATGTGCAAGCTAAAAAGTCAATAGAGTGCCGGGCAGAGCTTCGCCCTCTCAATGGAGAAAATTTGTCAGGGAATGAAGCTGGAGGCTGCGGCGCCCCGCTTTTATACCCAGAGGTGCGCCGTGATTGGCTGAGACGCTGGGAGGCGGAGCATTTTGCTGCCACCGGTCTGGGTCTCGGCCGAACGCGTCCGTTGGGTCTCGGGCATGCTGTCCGAGTGGCTTGGCTCTGCGGCGGTCCCCCTCGGATATATTTCGTGATTTACAACTTTGAAAGGCAGGCCGCACAATATCTAATATTTTTTTAAACTTCCTTTGCGCCGCTCCAAAAACCTCCAATTGCGCCAGGTTCAGCTAGAAGCGTCAGAGAGTAGTACAGTTTTCCTTCTTTTTTTTTTTTTAATGCCAAGTAGCGGTTATAGTTTTCTATCTTTACATAAATTAAAAACACAAATTTTTCATTAAATCTAAAATTTAAAATTCATTAAATTTTCATAAGAAGTTGTATTTAGAAAAATAGTTGTCGGCTCACGAGTGCTTCTCAAGTTTCGGTGAACCTCTAAAAAATTGGAGCGATTATCTTTCTTACCAAAAAGCTAGTAGAAGGAGTCTGAGGCCAGGTGGGTCAGGGGTTGGCTGTATTTAGCCAGCAGGGGGCGGCCCCGTAGTCGTAGTTCTAGAACTGGCGCAAATGTAGGGACATTTTTCCCTCTATCCTATTGGCGCAAATGAATGCCTCTTGCGGTCCCAAACTGGCACAAACGTAGCTGTGTGTGTCGGCGCAAACGTAGTAGTTTGTTAATCTGACTGGCGCAAACGAATAGTAGCCGTTAATTTGATTCATTTGTGATAATCTGTGTACAAGTTCAGGTTCTACCTTACAACAGCTCAACCCAAAATCAGCATTGCAAACATGGAATTGAAAAGTGATTCTTACGTTACAGTTATAAGTTTAGTCATTTTTGGCCAGAGAAAAGTACCTACCAAATCAAAACTAGTTATAAAGCCTGTGTCGGCCTACGTAACATCAACGTCTTACAATTACAGATTCACTCAAATGAGTCTTACTTGGCTTGCTAGGTCCGTTGCCTGATGTCCCTGCTATGCGCAATACAGTACAAGACACGACGTTAGTCAAATCACTTAACTAAAAATGTGTTAGCACATGCTTGGCATTAGATACATTCTCAAAATAAATAAACATTTGTCAAAAACCTAAACTAAACTAACTCTGGCATTCCAGATGCAGCGGGGTGTATAAAATGCCATGAATTTTGCATGAGCAATGCAGCGTTTTCGTTTGAGGGAAGGATTTGAGGATGTTTCGGGATGTTTCGAGTTTAAAATTTGTTGTCGGCCCCGTTACCGCTTTTCCCACGTTCTACAGTGAATATTTTTGGCCCCAACAAAATAACACCAATATGCTCACCAGTAGCGTCGACTTCCGTGGAGTCCTGGGATCTCATAGGCCTCGAAGAGATGCTTTTCCGTTTCGACGGCGAATGTTTCAACGCTGTAACCGACACGGGACGTGGTTAATTTTTGAAATACTCCTTCGAAAGATAACGAGTTTTGATTACCGCAAATCACGACTGGTTCAAAATTTTGTTTTTTGAAGAAAAAAAAGACACAATCTTCATGCGTCTACTGAACGAAATATTCAAAATATAAACACTTAGGCACATCCATATCCAACATGCACACAACACTGAAAGCATTAGAGAAACCAAAATCTGACCACCAACAAAATTAGTAGGTCCTAGTGAAAAAAATCAACTTTGTTTATTCTTTTGTGTTATGTGGGACCAAAAAGTGTGCGCGTAGTGAGTGAGTGACTACATCCCATTGACATAAACCATAAAATAAAATTTTAGAAAGTGAGTATTGTATAGTTACGGGGGAGGAGCCTAACGATGAAAAATCAAATTAGTAAGCATTAGACAGTTTTGAAAATTTTTAAGAAGCTGAAATCAACTTGAATTGGGTAACTAGGTCATCTGATTTCAAGAAGACACGTTTGAAAAGCACGCCGTTTTTGAAACGTTTTGGTGGTTGAAGATCGAAACTGAGCTTTTTGATAAAATACGCCTGCCTACAAAGTCCGACGAAGGTTTTGCTAAAACATGCAACAAGAACTCTAGAAGTTCGTACAATCTAAAACGCTAAATATTTTAAAGCTGCAAAGTAAAGTTTGGTCGTCCCTCCTGGTGTTTATCGGTCGGTTTTTCATAATATATACCATCGGGTTGAAACCACAAAATGAGTTCCGCTTTATTAGGTGGTCAAAAAGGGGAGGACAAATGTGGCAACACTGAAGGACATGTTGCATCTTGCGAGTGAAAGGGAAATTTGTGCTTGCTCACGAACAAACCCGTTTCTGCTCACAAAGTTTCCACCAACAACTAGTTTCGGTAACCTCTGATGTCATTCAAAACTTGGGTTTTATCATCACCTTGAGGGCCACTGTAGCCTGTAACAGTTGTATAAGAGAACCTGGGCTATCTCAGTCTTCTACACCCGTCCCTGTCCTGGGCAGACGACCGCCATCATACACCAAGGCTTCGTACATGGTCCACATCATCAACCCATCTTACGCGGGCCTGCCTTGTCTTCTGAAGCCACATGCGTATACCGTCTTTCTTGGCACCCTGTTCTGGCCCATCTTCTCAACAGAGTCTGCCCCACTTGATAATCGTGGCTATGTCTAGTTCTCGGTAAAGTTCTCCGAGTTCATCATTCGTTCGTAGTCGTTCGTAGTTCGCGTTTTGAGGGCATGGATCTT
This sequence comes from Pilophorus perplexus, assembly GCA_955831195.1. Taxonomy (NCBI): domain Eukaryota; kingdom Metazoa; phylum Arthropoda; class Insecta; order Hemiptera; family Miridae; genus Pilophorus; species Pilophorus perplexus. The sequence goes on from OY037018.1 coordinate 6,324,848, forward strand.
GTTGCGCGCTCAAAAATTACGGTTGCCAGCTTCCAATCGCGCTTTTATCTCTGCAACGCTGGCAAACTGGAAACTGATGACCGAACTGATGTCCACCTGCGGCAAGTGAGTTGGTGAAAGTGGCTCTTAATCCGTTTTCCGAATCTTCTTCTTCGCTCTAAAAACTGATTCCAGTGGATCAAATCTAGTGTCTCCCACCCCCACCAACAAGCCAGTTTCAATTCTTCCAAAACCGGTTTCTGCCCACTAAAAACCAGTTTCTGCTCATTAAACACCGGCTTCTCTACACCAGCGCTTAATAATCTAATGTTTGCTCTATAGTGCTTCTCACGATGCTAATACTATCAAAAACTCGCTTATATTCCGTCTAAAATTACTACAGGAAGGCACTTCATGCTCGCTAGCGATGCAGCACGCTAGTTTCATGGGGGGGGGGGGGGGGGGGTGTTAAAATACCATTTTGCCCCTTTCTTTCTCGCTGTTCCAAATGCCAGCCTACGTTCTATAAATCCTAGTAGGTCACCAATACCTCCATCGTTATTCGAAAAACACGAAACTCATCTTGTGGATCTCGTATTCCCGTTATCGACACAAAGTTAGTCCGAGGGTGCACTTTCAAACCAAAACGGAAAACGGCAGAACAACCAAAAACATCAGATTAATCGTCAATCCTACTCCGAAACCCTACAAAACCATACAAAGCACACAGCACACAGCTATGGTAGCCAGGTGACATTCCGAACTACCCTACACACTCAAAAACACCAAAATGTTCATCAGACGGGCTAGTTACCAATTCAAGTATCAGCGAAAAAAATTTAATTGAAATGAAAACAACAAAATTTTCAAACAATAACGATTGAAAAAAGAAAAAATAACGTTTTCGAATGCGTGCATTTTTGTTGACTGGATTACCTATATAACTCGAGACCAGCGTCCTAAACTTTCTATGGTTTCCTTTTATTTCTGGCAAGTCCACTTGGAAGAAAAAATACATATGTTTTAAAAAATATATAAAATTGTTGGATGAGATATTAGGGTGTATTTGAAAAAGCCGACATTTCGGTGAAAATGAGAAGGGCTGAAGTTGGTGGATTCGTCACGTTTTTTCAAACCTTACACCGCTCAGGGAGAAACACTAACCAAAATTGACAGACCCAATGGGGGTTTTATGAGACCGATTTCAATTTAGCTCAACCAAGTGCGGCCAAAGGACCCAGTTGTCGTAAGCCCTTCTCAGTTTAGCGGTGATTGATAGGGTTCTGTCATTATGGTTGGCGCTCTCCTCCAGGCGCTCAAACCTACCGCCTGGCCCTGGGGGGGTCGAACGATACAACAGTCAAATGCGTCGGGTCTTTTTATATTTACAAGTGCACACGTCTTTGAGCAGAAGACGAGAGGGAAATCATTCCTTCACGATACAAAAAAAAGGGGGTGTAAGGCAAGAAAGCAACAGAAAGTCAAAAAATTTCCGGTGGGAGCAAAACCACAAAATCATTCATCACATAATTTACTACTTAAGGTTTGGTAGGAATATGTTGTTTTTGATGAACCGTAATCGATAGCATTTCGCCCCTGGAACGGAATTACGCTTTCGAGCGCATCCTAGCGTCATTCCTCCTAACTGAACATTCCTATCAACTCCCTCAGCAACTGTTTTCCGCATAAATGAGTCAACTAAAACAAATAGTGTGAGTCCGCTGACCGCGTGTGGCATTTTCAAATTAGGCTTTTTCGGGTCTGCTGACCCAGGGGCTGCGATTAAAGTAAAACAAATAGAGTGAGTCTGCTGACCGTGTGTGGCCTCAAATTAGGCATTTTCGGGTCTGCCGACCCAGGGGCTGCGATTTTAATAAAACCAACATTGTGGGTCCGCTGACCATGAGTCGCCTTTTCAAATTAGGAGTTTTTGGTTCTGCTGAACCAGGGGCTGCAATTTAAATAGAACAAATCTGGCTCTGTTGACCATGTGTCAAGTTTTCAAATTCAAACTCTCCACGTAAAAATTCATTTTTACAACAAAACACAGATAAGACGAGTGGTAAGTACAGAACCAAGGATAAACGCTTGGAGGCCCTGGCGTTATGGTCACAGCAGGCCCCCCCCCCCCCTGGATCAGCATCTCCAAAAACGCCTAATTTGAGAAGGCTACACATGGCCAGCGGACCAACACTTAGCTGATCCGGACCCTGGGCATCGTCAAGTAAATGTCGTAAAGAGGCTACATACGAAATTACAGCTTCCTAGAGTGTAAAGCATAGAAATTATCTTCAAGAGCCACTCAGCTGATCAGCGGATCCTGGGCATCGTCAAGTTTAAGTCGTAAAGAGGCTGCATACGAAATTACAGCTTCCTAGAGTGTAAAGCATAGAAATTATTTTCAAGAGCCACTCAGCTGATCCGGTCCCTGGGCATCGTCAAGTTTAAGTTATTAAAATGATTCGCAATATTCGGATCACCTGCTATGAATAAATTCCATTTCCCTAGAAACGGCTTGGGAAATGGAATGAATAAATTCCATTTCCCTAGAAACGGCTTTTTCCCTAGAAACAAATTTCGACAACAGTTTTCGTGACGATTTTTGATTTTATGTGCCAAAGCAAAGACATAAAATGTCAAAACCTTAGAATTCGTATTCCGAACTTTCGGGTTGTTGAGGGCTGATAACATTATGTTCATATAAAAAACTGTTCAACGTTTTTTCATTTTCAGAAGACAAAATAATTTTCGTAAGTGTTAACTCGCAACCTGCAGTTATTAAAATGATTCGCAATATTCGGATCACCTGCTATGAATAAATTCCATTTCCCTAGAAACGGCTTGGGAAATGGAATGAATAAATTCCATTTCCCTAGAAACAAATTTCGACAACAGTTTTCGTGACGATTTTTGATTTTATGTGCCAAAGCAAAGACATAAAATGTCAAAACCTTAGAATTCGTATTCCGAACTTTCGGGTTGTTGAGGGCTGATAACATTATGTTCATATAAAAAACTGTTCAACGTTTTTTCATTTTCAGAAGACAAAATAATTTTCGTAAGTGTTAACTCGCAACCTGCACAGGACGTAGTCATCTTAACACTGGCAGCGAGTGCGGTTGGCTGGTCTGAGGTCCTCATCAGCGAACTTTGATTGTGAGAAACTGATGTTCATCTTCACTATTCTGTCTCTTGTTTCCATGTATTGTGACTACCTACACAACCAACTACCTGCTGAGTGGTGGATGTTCTGTGCTCAAAAGTGAAAAAAAAAAAAAAAATTCAACAAACTATGAGAAATATTTCAATCTGTTTGCCTTTCCAACTTTTTATTTCGTCGATTTTATCATTCCAACTACCGTCAGAGTAAGACCTTTCAATTACATAAACATCGCAGGTGAATGACCAATAGCACACAATTACCCAGAGCAGGGGAGCTACCCTGAAGTAATACCGAACAGGTGGACCCGGGGAGGCTCTCTAAGCGATGGTTTTGGAGTGCGGTTTTAGTCAAAGGAGTGGGGTTTTAGTCAGAAGTATGCATATAGCATTTCCCCACTCCAGGCTGGGAAAAAACTTTCTTGTTGCACTCAGTCATACGTCTCCAGTGATTCGAAAATCCTGCCGTTAAAACCTGAAGATTTTGTATCATCATCCATATTCCTACCAAACCCCATCTTCAACAATATTACAAGGGACTTGCACATCCAGGTTGTTTTTCACACAGCCCACAGTGTATGTGTTGACACACCAGTCCAATTAAATTTTGTCAAAATTGAACATGATAACGATGAAAAAAAAAAAAATGAAAAAAAAAAGCTCATGTCGCGAGGGTTCGAAACAGCGTAAATTCAAAACGGCGAGAAAATACTCTATTAGCCAACACGGTGTAAATTGAAATTTTCCGAGTGTACCATAAACTGCCAAGTCCAGGGGGGGTTTGAAGCTCTCAACAGGTGTGGCAACCTTACAATATGTCGACACGGTCTGTGGTTTCTGCTTCAACTATCCTTCTGGATTCCAATGTTGGGAGGGAAATAAGTGAAATTGTGTTTCGTATATTGTTCTGATTTCAAGAGCAATTCGTACTGAAGAACAACAAAGAACAATATGCATTCTGAACATAAAAATTTGGCGTTCCCAAAAAAATTTACTTTACTCGACAACATTCAAACAAAAATTATCAACTCTAGATGATTGAATCAATTAGGGAGGGGCATGCATTTTTGCAATGAAGGTGAAAATTTGTATAAATCCACTTTTCAACCTATTTAGGAATCGAAGAAACGGGAAATACCTCCACCTGGCAGGGTGGTGGATACAGAGAAATCGCCTACGTTTTTTTAACAACTAAATTCCAAGGTAAGCAGAGTAGCACAGAAACCCATTTTCAAGAAACCATTTCCCTCAAGGAAGGCACGTTCAGGATTAAATACTTTGGTGAAGGCACAATGGACAGAAAAAAAAGAGGCATCGATAAAAGAAGTGATGAAAAAATGTTTCACGGGTTTCAAAAGAAAATTCGATCGGCAAGAGGAAAATACTTACGGGAGGGTATTTTCTTGAAGACTTTACTCGCCATGAACTCTTGAAACCTTTGGGCGTAGAAACCCGGGCGGTGAACTGACACTGAATCCTGAAACGGTTTGAGGTTAGTTTGGCAGTAGTTTACCAATTGATCGAAATTAACGTAAAAAATGATTCTCACTCCATCGTGCAGGATGGACTTCCAAGTGTGTTCGAGCTTCTTCTTTAACCGGTAGCTCTGGAGGATGTCGATGATGCCGAGGTACAAAAGTAACCGCTCTCCCTTAGCATTTCGAGCCGGGATACCACCAGGCCTGAAAAAGTCAGTAACTTAAGAACGGAAAACAACAATGAGAAAACATGTATTTGAGGGGTTGTAAGTGGTGGGTGTGTCCTACTCGACAGTGGTGCTACCTACACGTTTGGAAGAAATAAGTAACATGACCTTCTAAACAGTGGGGTCCTCTGGCCGGTTGGATCAGCCATTTTGACAGCTAACAGAGACGAGGAAGGTTATTCCGAAAACCTCATGAGCTGGGCGGCTTCGAATTACACCACGGACCCTCTTTATGAGCCCAGACCGGCTTAGGAATATCTTGGGATTCCATACCGTCCATTAACATCGTCCAACCGACACCTTGGCATTCCACTCCTGGCTGAGACATGAGTCCAACATAGAAGGGCATGAGCCAAACAGGGCCAAACCAACCGCAGATCGATCCGTTGAGCAGCAGGTCAAGCCAAGACAACTCCATGAACTTTCGGGGTTTCAGGATCGACAGCAGCATCTCTTGGAACCGTGCGACTTGGGCCAACCGAAATACATGAGCCAAACCGAAAGGTTGAGGCATGAGTCCTACAGAAGGACATGAGCCAAACCAACCAACAGATCGAGCCAAAGCTACAGACTTCTGCTAGCAACATTCACCTCCCACGTTCACACCGAACGGCCGAATTGATGAAACGATCACAGCATTTGGCAACCAGTGTGAAACCGTGTCTACCTTGGCTGGATCCAAAGAGCAGCGTTCATAAAGTTGAATACCCACGAGGTGAGGAATACCCAAATCCACCTTCCTAGCTCGTCCCCTCCCGAAATGGAATCCCAAGGAAGGGTCGAGCCGGAAGGATGAGCCCGCGTTAACCCTCCAGTTAATGAGCTCTTGAGGTGGAAACCCAAGGCACCTCACGAGTCTACAACGGTTGTCCCAATCACCAACGAGTAATGTAAAGCACTTCATTCGCAGAGCTGCTGGGCTTGACCCCACAGGACATCTTCAGCAATGGGGAGGCCACCACAGCCCCAGTAACAATCTAATGGGTACAGCAGCAAAATTTGCTCTGTGTTAACCCTCAACACCTGGCAAACCCCAAACTCAACAGGGCCACTCTGGAGTGCAAAGAACAGTCAAAATTTAATCTGTGTTAACCCTCAACACCTGGCAAACCCCAAACTCAACAGGGTCACTCTGGAGTGCAAAGAACAGTCACTGGTAAACGAAACAATACCAATATTACTGAAGAGGTGCTCAGATTAAAGCACGGGGATTCAAAAAGTTGGTAGTACTGATAGGGATGGCAAAAGTTTAGACGTCGTTGTATCGATGTTTTTAAACAATGACAACCAAACGTCGATGTCCCAAAAACATCGCCTCTGAACCATCGATGGCCTTTTTCCCATCAAGGTTTTCATTATTAAATAATGAAGAATAATGATACCACCAAAATGTTTCTTGTTCGGGGTAGAAAAAAGAGGATGTATTAAATGATGTAACTAAATTGATAAATTGCTCGAAACCAGTCCCCATGCTACAATTTTTTATTAAAATGAAATTTATTTATTTAGGAAGCTAACGAAACAGCACTCACTCTCCGATATGCCCTCCCTGAGGATTCAGACCCCACTAGAAGGTTAGGCGGTTCGCTAGAACCTCAAGAAGAAAAGCTTAAAACAGGAACCAGACAGGACGAAGAGGAAGACAAGAATGCAACGAGAAAATGGAAAGGCTCAAACATATGACTCGAAATGACGAAACAGAGAACAAGACATTGAGGAAGTCAATCGAAGAGACGAATTCTTGATATCTGGTATGGTCCATACCGTATGGAGCAACACTTACCCTAAAAATCAAAACTAGATATAATAAATCCTTCTCGTGCCAACCCGGAAGCTTCCACGAGCTACCTTGAAACCCCCATATGGCCGCCTGATCTATAAGATTGTTTTAGTTGATCCAAAACTGTCATACCTCCCCACTCTTCCTACTATACAAAATATCAAAGTCTCCGATCCAAATGGTGGCTCACAAAACTATCGAATAATGAAGAAGAACAACTTATAGTAAGATTCTTACTCATACTTTTACCAGACAGTTGCGTAACGAGGAAAAAAGATCAATTCTACTAAGATGACTGTCGCATATTCTTACCACTTTTGCAGTTTTTCAAAGCAATTCCCGCACTCCAAGCTTCTGGTGTCTTGGGTACTTTTCAAAAGTTTCAGGCTCAATCTGCGATAACAGGTGAATTTTAAGTAGACCGGTAATCCAATTATTGACTTTCAAGTCGGGTGAACGTTGTGGCAGCCCGAATGAAATAGGCGTTACAGTATGCACAATACTTCTTTCGACATGAGTTTCCCCTCTCAAAAGCCCGGTTTCGTTTCCACAGTTGCCGACCTGACTACAAGTAAATGCCCGCCTTTCACTTCTGATCTCGTCCCGATTTTTGTGCATATTTTATTTTTAAATAACCGAGAAGTACGTTTGGGTTGATTATACTTGGAATGACACACCAATGTTCGCGACGGGGGTCAAAAATTTGGATCGGCCTCAAAATTTGACATAATTCGTTTCATGACACGTAGATTTCAAAAATCAAACGGCTCCTCCACCGTCCGAGCCGTTTTGGTCACTAGGAATGTTTTTAAAAATCTGAAATTTCGTCAAAAAATTCAATGTGTTCAATTCAATATTCAAAATGTTTACCATCTAGTTGTGCCCGCAAGATTTTCAGCCCGATCGCCCAAAACCGTGGGGCTCTGAGGGGATACAAAGGGGCTACGGGAGAGGTTTTCGGGTATGATATGGAGTGGAGTGTCGTTTTTGTAGAATCCATTTTTTGGGGGTCCAGGACCATCAGATTTCACCGAGAGGATCAATGGGACTTTCATGGGGTTACAAATGGGGCTTTCGAAGGATGCGAGGAACTCGAATGAGGTGTCGTCTTCCGAGTAATTTTGGATCCATAATCCATTTTTATGGGTCCCACACTCGTCCACAAAAGTGCAAAAAACTTTCTTACATAATTGAATTTTTTTTTTAATTGATTCAGAATTCATTTTTGGATAATTTATACCAAAGAATAATAAACCCTTGTGTGAAGTTTGCAGCGTTTTAGCTTACATTGTCCCATATTACTTCGAACAGGCCCTTAATTCGACCAACAGTGCTAATTTATTTCATTCATTTGCCCCCCTAAAGTAACTACTGGAGACGAATAAATTGAGTTATAAGTCGTCGCTGTAGAAGCAACACCACCTAACCCACTTTCGGATCTAAATGAAACAGCTTTCAAAAGAAACGGTTTAAGGGTTAAATGAAACAGCTAAATGAAGCAGTTACATGGAACAGTCACATAAATTATTTAATGAAACTTTTTTAAATTAAACAGTTTTGGTGTAACCTGTAAAGTTGGGAAGATGTGGGTTAGGCGGTGTTGCTTCTACAGCCTCGAAGAACATAAGTTCAGGCATTGCAATTTTCCAAACGAGGGAAATTCTACCACAGAATTTTCCCTCGTTTTGACAAACGTGTACGCTCTTTCATTCACAAAAGAGATATTGAGTGGGCTGTACCTATATCCCCGCCCCCCACCGCCATTTCCCTTTTCATGGCAGAATTGAGAAGATTCACGAGGTAACACACCAGTAACCTTCCCAATGGAAGGCTTCCACCCTCGCAACACCAACTCAACGCTGAGCACTTACGGAACGTCACCCTGGTGGTCGATAGGTTGACTTTCAGCTTGAATACTTTCCATTGCAGTCGAATGAGCAACTAATTTATGACGGTTAATAGATCTATTTCTTGAAAGGCCTTTGTTATCACTGGTTTGTTGCTCATTGTCCGAGTCCTACAACAGACAATTAATTACCAATCGAGATTGACATCGGTAAAGTAGAGGTGTGCGAAAGTCCAAAAAAACTCACTTTGCCAGCTTTGGATTCCCTAGAGTCTTGATCCAAATTATGTACACCAACAAGTAAACTGTAATCCATGATCTTGAAACTTTCAAGAACCTGAAACGAAACAAATCCAATCTTCACCCGTTCAGAAGCTTCCGTCATCATTTTGTACGAAATCTTACCCGACAGTCCCTTTTGATGGTGTTCACAAGTGCGGTGTATGTGTCTGCCTCCAGGAATATCCCTTCAGGATGGTGCTCCATGAAATCCAGATCTTTGAACGTGGGTGACTTTTTACTCCGTTCCGATTTGTTAGCCTGAAATAGGAAAAGACAATTAAGAACGGACGTGCATAGATTTTTTATTAATTTTTTTAAATCGACAGAAGGCTCCTAAGTAACAAAGAAAAGAGGGCAATGACAGCATAACTCTGCAATTCGTATTAATTAGACGAATACAGGGCTACATCTGAGTTTTAATTAATGGGAAACACAGCAGGGGGGAATCCTTGCCGGCACAACTAGATGGTAAACCGGGTATTTTGTCAAAATTTCAGGTTTTTAGAGAAATTCCTTCTACCCAAAACAGCTCAGACGGTGGACAGCATTTTGTTTTTGGAATCTACGTGTCTTGAATCGGATAATGTCAAATTTTGAGGCCAATCAGAATTTTCGACCTCCGTCGCGGTTACATAATATGTAGGTAGGTGTATTATTCCAAGAATAATAAACCAAAATAGAATGAGCTATCATCTTTTTCGTTTTACTTAGACTTGGGTAACAGACTGCTCAGGCTTCGTGGCTGGTGATAGGAGTTTTAGGTCCACGGCTGCCAGCTCAAGCGGAAAACCGCCAGAAGGGAGGTTTGAGAAATTAGGCCTACAAGGAGGAATCGTTAACATTCAGTCGGATCGGAGGGTGTTTTCACAACTATGTGCCTTCCCGTACAGTCTGCGGACATATGAGGGACAGCCAAAAAATGGATTCTACGCCCAAACGTATTTCGCAAACGACACACGTGACGTATCCACCCAGTCAAGTCTATGACTGGAATGACAAACGTCCTGCAACCCCCTTCCCAATGGGCCTCAGTACGATCCCAACGAATGATATGTACGCGTACCCGGCCATTTGCTGATATTTGGTGTGTCAAATATCCCCTGTCCAAGTGTGTACCCTCTTGCTCTGTGTATTCTATTTTTCCTAAGGCCATATAAATAATAGAGATGGGGTTTCTGCAATGCTGACCCATTATCGTAACATTTGAAGCATGACCCTTCCAGGAAAAAAAGTTTTAAAAAGTGATCCAAGGAGCTCATTCACTCACCTTTCTTTTGTACGTCGACCCTTTTAAATCATACTTTTGATGCATCGGAACAATAGAAGGAAGCAAATTGTTCATAGCGACAATTCGAATATTTTTATGGTTACACTGCAAGCAAATTCAGACATTAGACGTCATAAGTAAAATTTTATAATAATTATGAATTATTTTAGTCGTACTAAGAATTACAGGCTTACCTGATAACAATATAATCCGAAAAATTTAGGTAAAAGCGTCCTAGGGTTTTGGTTTAAGTTCTGCAACAAAATACAACAATCAAAGGATCTGCAAAGCTCACAACACAGCAATATGAAATGGGAACTTACCATATAATATCCAGGAAGCAGTTTTTGCAAGAATTCTCCTTCCTTATGTTGAACGGTTTTAATGATGAACTCATCATCCGCCGTTAAATAAAATATTGACCCCGAGGCGCCGGGATTTGATAACTCTCTAAGAGACGAACTACAAAACGAAATCTGTAATGAGAAAATGAAAACAGTTAGAGAACTCGAAGGGACTCAAAAACAAATGCAATTAAACGCTTCGGTAATCGTTTACTTGTGACTGTGACCTAAAGCAAACCATATTCCTACGTAAAGGAGACCCTGACAGAGAGTCAAAACGAATGCCAGCAGTATAACGCAAAGACTATCTGGATGACTCTGCTAGATACATCTTTATCAAACGCGGTTAATTACGCGTAACACAACCAAAGGTAAATAGTAATACAGCACCGAACGGTCATTAATATCGAAGCACAAAGGATAACACAGACTTTGCAATCAAAATCCTGGCGACAACTAGAATAATTTCCAGACGATTACATTTTGCCAAGCACTAGAAAACAACTATAGTTCAAATGGAAATGCTTATGTTGTCTCCACGAGAAGATACTAGTATCTTGCTAGTTAGCAAGATCGATTATTCGACCAGTTTTACTATCAGAATCAGAAGCGTATTATTAATTTAACAACAAATTGCCGTTTTGCACAAGTTCTTTTGACAATGGTCAAGTTTTAATAAAAGTTAGGCCTAAAGGTATAAAGTAAAACGGTAATATTAAATTGATTGATATTGTGAAGAAAAAAAGTCGTCAAATGAGTAAGCCGTCATTTGTGACAGTCGGTTTTTACAAGAGATTTTAAATTATGATACAGGCTCTTCTCGAACAAATTTAGGTAGTGCATTAAAGAATTTTAATCCCCACCACGATGTAGAAGTTCAACTGACGTCCAAACGGGAGTGGGGCAACGAAAGCTGACTGGCACTTCTTGCATCGTGGGTGTGACGGGAACGAGCTGATACTTTTCCGAATAAAGGCCAAGTACACGTTCTTAAAGCGTTGTTTTCGTCTGCATGAGCAGATTAGAATGTTAACTGTGGATTGTCAACAAAGGGTTGACGGTCATGTTTGCAAATATCACTCAGAGAGGGTAGAAAGCGGCTACAACGGGTCCCCCAAACGAGTCAATTGCAAATTACACATATAGTGGTAAATAGAATCCACAAATCAATCAAAACACTGTTGTGAGTTCCTTTCACAGGCATGTAAACACAAACAGACTTAATTTATCCCCAATTAGGAATGGAAATGCACCCGAATTTCGAGTTAAATCATCCTGTGCCATGTTGTTAAAAGTCAAAAAGGGAACAATACATCATTTTTGGGACAAAAAGACTTTCGCGCAGTTTATCTTCGTCTTAAGTTGTTCTGGCCGATTCAAAAACAGGTGTAGGTGACGTAAGGTCCGGACGTAAGACACCAGAGTGCAGGTCGATTTTCAATTTTTTTCTTGATTTTCTTGGTGGTTGGCACTAGTGACACTGGAGGAACGCGAAAATGGCCTTGTTCGCTTTGATGTGAATGTAACCGTGCGTTTCTGAGTTATTTGAGAAACGAATGACAATTTCGGTTCTGAGCTTGCCAGAGCACTCATCATCCCTAGAAGAAACATTTGATCACTTCAAAGCGATGGGGGTCGTTTTGGAAAATGAATCGTCATGTATCGTCATTTTAGATCCTTCCATTACTTTCTGGGAAGCAATTACGAACGTACTTCCCCATGACGATGAAACTGGTTGTGATGGCCTCCATTAAGAGACCATTAAGAGACCAGTACGTAGTAGAGTAGCAATACAACTCGTTTTTAGAATCCATACGGTGAATATCAAAATATTTTCTACTCATCCAAACGCTGAATTTCTCAGCGTTGATAAATTCAGCGTTTTTATTGATGGTAGTAAAGTAGCAGATGTTCCCAAACCAAAATTACTTACAAGAAAATCGTCGGGCTGGATGCCGAATAAATCCCTAAAGTATCTAAAAGCTATTGGAGCGTAAGTCTTGAAAGTGAACTCGGAGTAGTGATGAGCGGGCGTTTGGCTGCTGCCGTCGGCGTTGAAAACTGTCGTTTCGACCGTCATGAAGTCCTGCATGAGAAGGTCCCTTTCCGGCTTCGAGGCCAGGCCTCCCACTGCATGTTGGATCCCCAACTGGATCGACCCCATGATTTGTGATGTTTGGATCTGAGGGAGAGAAGAAGAAAAGGAATGTAAGCAACAGAGACATAAGATTCGTAAGATGATAATTTACGTGCAATTTGAGAAGAGTGGGAAATGAATAGGCCGTTAATTCCCGATTGACGATTGGGGGAAAGCCACACGAGTCGGTGTTGCCAACTTACGGCCAGCAATGACGTTTCGAAATGAATGCATACGTTTTTACGAAGACCTTATTGCCACAAAAGTGAGACTATCTTTGTGAAGCAGTGCCCTCATGTGTGGTACCTACTTTCCGACCACGATTACATTGCGGATTTTTTTATTTTTATTATTTATATTTTTTGTCCTCTCCATGCCACCGGAAGGCTCCCAGACCCTTTTACACAGACGCAAACATTGGCCGGTGACCGGTCAAAAAACGAAGGAGGCATTAGAAGGGATATTTTCGGGATAGTGAGTACGCCGAGGGCGGCCGACTCTCCCTCTACCTGGTGTTGAGCCGGGAAAATCCGCAATGTAATCGTGATTGGACAATAATATTGTCCCCTTATATTATAAGGGTTTACCTTAATATTATCACTCGTTTGATATCAGTTAATGTGTAACGTCTCTTGCAAACGTATAGGGCTACTGCTTTCATGGTTATGGGTACTGACTCTGTGGCTAGATCCGCTAGGCAAGTGATCAGGCCGGCTACGCACTTAATCACTGGGGCAAGTGCGTAAGGCGGACTTGGACAGCTATTACGGTCATAATGCTCACAATAATTATTATTTACAGACTACGAAAAATCAATCATTCATAGAAAAACAAGGGATTCAGAGGTATTCAGGGCAAAAATGAAAATGAACGTTACGTCAAGGGCTGATTTTGGAGGTTTTGTTGAATTGAACTAGACAAACCATAACAAGCACTTCTCCCACCATACTTGAAATCTCGCATTCGAACATCTGAATGATTTCAATAATCCATTGTCCCATCGGCTTCGGCTTCTTACCTATCAGCTTGATTTATAAATAGAACTTGTGAACTCATTCCAAATTGTGAATGGCATAATTTTTCAATGCAATCACAATGACCTAAAAACAAGCTTTCAAGTCTAGCATGCAGATTTTCCGCACAAGCCGCATAAGACGACCTCCTAGGCTAGAGTGCCAGGAGGCAAAGTCCCCACAAAAAAGAGAAAGAAAAGGACTGGGCGTTTTCCGCCATATTTAAGCTTAATCCCAGTGTGGAGAGGTGCAAAGTTATCTTCTCAGTCTCTCAAAACTTTTCTTTAGCGGTTTTCTCCCTTGATCCTGGCGTCGCCCGGGTGTAGACAACCACCCTGCAGGGTGCCACTATTTCACCCTCACAATCCCAGCAGGGGTTTTTTCATCCCCCGTTTTATTTCTGCCCCACATAACGCGGCCTTAGTACAACTTGAGCCCAGAGGGCTGGACCTGCCTACTAATGCTGTCAACGGCCCGCAATGTCGTTTTTTTGCCCGTGGGCGGATCTTCCCTTAATTCTGACCCCCGTGAGATATTGATCGTCCATACCTACATTGTTACTATTCATGTGATATTACCTATATATAGCCGGTTCCAAGAAGAGGAAGAGAACTGCAAAGTGGAGGGCTATTCCCGGAAAAGTGGTATTTCAGTTCTTGAACCGATCAATGATTTGATCTTGATGCGTATGTGAATCCTCATTTTTATAAAAAGAAAAATATTGCGAGAAATCAGCCTTGTATTTTTGTTAATTGTTGGCGTCATGAGATTCCTTAGGTAAATCTTTCCTGGAAACTGTGGGGGTTGTGCAAAAGGTAATTTAGACGCAATTTCCCAGGAGCCTTCGACAAAGAGACAACACACAACAGAACGCCATTCAACGGAAAGGACCCAGTGATGCCAGAGGTTTACGAAAAACTCCCACCCTTTCTCACTAAACATCCCTACATTTCTAACTCCACCTTCAGTTATCCAGAACGTTTTTCTTCCAAACATTATAGAAATTATTACACGTGACAATAAATGTGAGGTGGTGCCTGAGGCTGAAGGATGCTCGATATTGAGGAATGAAATAACAGACTATCTTCTGCTGTATGTTTTATTGACGTAAACTAGTTTCTAACATCGAGAATACTAATACAGGGAACGTCTAGGTCCAAACTCAATAAAACGCAGCAGAAGACAGTCACTGACGCTATTCCTGAATACTAAAAAGTAGTATTTTTAAGAAATGTTGGAAGAAGTAATTAGGCTTTCGTCACACAACATTGAAGATATATCTATCTATCTATCTATCTATCTATAATCTATAATAATATATAAAATTCTCTTTCTGTATGTATGTATGTATGTATGTATGTATGTATGTATGTATGTATGTGCCCAGTAAACTGCCGAACGGCTGAACCAATTTCGCAGTGGGTGGGCGCAAATTGACCCGCGTGTTCCGACTTAGATAATAGGCTATGTTAGATTTCGTGAACTCTATTCCTTCATCGCGAACGGAACTTTCCTTCGCGACGAAAAGCCGCGTCAAATAGCGTCGTTTCTAGGGATTGCTAGGAAAATTTTCGAAACGCCGAAACCCGGTACAACTTTTGGCGTCGGGTTTGAACGAAACTACGTCGGTTAAAACGAGCTTTTCACTCTGATTTCAACGACTGCAAAACGATTTCTGTGCGATAACCCGTTCGCAAGTTATTCAGAGATCGTCGGTTGGTGGGTACGAGCATTTTTTGCGAGCCTTCGATTAGTTTGATAGGTAATTTCATTGTTGAGTTGATGGGTTGCTATGGGCTGCTTATGCTATGGGCTGGGGTGATAGACGAGAATTTGATACTTCGCAACGAGAAACGGGCTAAGAAAATTACAAGTCGACGGGTTGCTAAGGGTGTTTGCATCGGGGATGGACGGGAATGTGATATTTCGTGCGAAGCACGGGTGGGTGTCCCAGCTATATTATAAATGGATATTTTATATTTCGTGCGAAGCACGGGGGTCCCAGCTAGTAACTGATAAAAGTTAGGTATTTGACAAACATTTGGTCAACATGGAGTGGACTCACAGGAATCGAACAATATCATCACAAATACTGATTTTTCAAACATCCTACAACCAAATGTGGACGTAAATGTTGTGCAATGCGCGGCTTGAACAGAAAATGTACCATGTCGGAAATTTCTGACTCAGACCAAATAAACTGATCACTCCGCGCTTTGTATGAACATGCACAACGTCGAAAATCAAAGACGGTACAGGGTATACCTTTTCTAGTAGTATTAATAGAAATCGTGACGCCAGAAGACAAAAATGTCAGTTCAGCCAGCTAACCTTTGACACTTGAATAATGCAACCTAATCGAAGACGAAACGCCGGGGATGAAAATAGTAACTGACGTGAAACGTTTACAAAAGGTTGCATTTGATTTGGGGTCATGGCAGTCTCTGGCGGTTTTTAAAGGAAAAGCTGGATTTAGTTCATTCCAAACATGACCCCAAATTTGAATGAGAACATGGAGGTGAGCGACGGTTTTTTAAACATTCTCTGATCGTATAGCTAAAAGGTCAGGACTCGGTTCAACCGGCTAGAGAAACCAACGAGCTAGAATGGAAGCTTGTTGTGGTTGGACGCCTCGATTTACAGTTTATCCGAATACGGGAATTTTATTAATTTCTTCACACTCTCCTGTTACGGCAGAGTTAAGGGCGATGAAGCCCATTTATCTTTGAGTAATCTGCCCAAGTTGGTTAACAAGAGGGGATATTACAGATCGAGTTAAGTGCGTCAAGCGGGACTAACGCCTCATAAAACTTCCTCTGGTTCAGAATATGAAGCAACGTCGTGCCTAACAAGCCGGCGTAATTGTTATACAAGACATCCCGAATTTGTAAGTTATGCGCTGATACATAACTCAAGATCAAGATGGGTCAAAAATAATTTTGTTAACCGGGTTTGGGTGTTTAAAACCAAATATTGTCGATTCACGTCCCAGACGGGTCCGACCACAAGATTTTGGAATTTCGTCCAGCGGGTCGATTGAGGTGTCGTTTTCGTAATTATCTATACCACGTATTCACAACGTGTCTGTGGCATCAATATATACCTTATATATCGATGGTCTGTGGCTGCCGGCTATCTGACTGGCTGGCAGCGTATGAAACAAGCCTTCTCCTCTGAAACGGTAAGCGATAAAAATACGCCGATTTTGGTTTAATATTCTTGGAATAATACACCTATGTTTTCGTGACGGGGGTCGACGACTCCGATCGGCCTCAAAATTTGACATTATCTGTTTCAAGAGGTCTACATTCAAAATCCGAAATGTCCGTCCGCCGTCCGAGCCGTTTTGGGCAGTAGGAATTTTTTTTAAATCTGAAATTTTGAAAAAATACTTGGTTTACCATCTAGTTGTGCCCCCAAGGTTTTCAGTCCGATCGCCCAAACCCGTGGGGCGCTATGGGGCTAAAATGGGGCTACGGGAGGGTTTTTTTGAAGGCTTTTAGCTATGGGATCGAGTTAGGTGTCGTTTTCGAGGTATTTATGGACGTAAATCCATTTTTTGGGGTCCCGGAACGATCCGATTTCACTGTTGCGATCTATAGGGCTTTCATGGGGCTAAAAATGGGATTTTTGAAGGATCCCAGGAGGTTAAATGTTTTTCGAGTAAAGAATAAAGAATGTTGAAAAAAAAAATTTTTGAATAAAAAACCAAAAAAAAATTTTTCCAAATTATTTTCTCTTGACACAGAATTAATTTTTTCACAAGTAACCTATATCAAAGAATAATAAACCCTTGTGTAAAATTTGCAGCGTTTTTTCTATAGTCACGCGATACCTTTGCCTACGACTAGGAACCGCGAAAATGCGCACAACAGGCGCATTTGCGCCCAAATTTTTCATTTTAAATGGGAACCCCTAAACGTTTTTGCAAATTCGGATTCCTCGGCCAAGTCATGTGATGTTGTGTGTGTCATGTCATGTAATGTGATTTCAATGTTATATGATGTCATTGACTTGATTTGCTCATGACCGAACGAGGTATCACGTCATTGTCATTAAGGTGTCATGCTCACGGACAACTGAGATGTCGTTTACCATGTATTTTGCCTAAATCAACTCACACAGGACCGAGTTTGAACCGTTTTGAATCAAATCGCCTCATTTTAAAAATTAAATCACCTGTTTGCATATCTCCTCGATGTCCGGGTCATCGTAGACTTCTGTCGTCGCAAATTCGCTCGTCGCATATTCACTCGTCACAGAACTAGTGCAGGACCGAACGTCTTCCCTCGATTCGGTGTCGACAGGTACTAAACCCAACTTTGTCTTGTATAATATCAACGAGGATCGTCTCCTAGAGTATCTTCGATGAAAATTCATACTCATCACTACAGAAATTGCAGAACGAAATAGGTTGAATTTCAAAGGAAAAGTCCCTTGTGAAGTGATTTGGGGAACATTTTAAACAACCTACGAGACATACTTTCTCTTTACATCACGCAACTAGAAGATTTTGGGTCGTATATCCTCCCTGTTTTGGCTCCACTACAATCGGTGTTTGATTTGTGATAAAACTATGGAAAGAGTTGAAATTTATCTCAGACGAGTCATTTCGACGCAATTATATCATAAATAACATAACCGCCATTACGTGGGAGGTAAAGTTGACAAAGTCAACATTGAAACGGAATCGCGACGGTGATGCAATTCGGGTCGAACATTTTTTGTACTGGACGGTTTGCGCAGTTTTATCTGAGAAATTTCACGATAAGAAATGAGTCGGTTTGACGTTCCAAGTAGGTATCGAGATAATGAACGCCCTGGGAGATTCCAATGCCGGAAAAACACTAAACAAAACAAGGCGTAAATATTTTAAGGTGGGTGATTGAAGGAATTTTGAAAGAGGACGTTTTCGACTGAAGAGCTCAAATTTGATGTTCTGTTAAGTGTTATTCAAAATGATGTCAAGTCTGTTACGTTAACAACGAGAAGAAAAATTTTCTTACCATTTAATGGTGCACGAAAGAAACTTTCCGGTAAAAAACAAACTGTTTGCACGTTTGAGAGCACACTTCACATTTACTTGGGAAACTTTTTTTCGTGGTGACGTTTTGACTGGGAAATTTTGTTCGTCTGAAAAATCTGCCCAGCAGATATGTAAGCCGGGTGGATTTTAATAGTCGCCAAACAGTCCATTTTGAAAATGGGTAGAAATTTTAAAATGTTAAGTAAGAATAGAAATTAGTCGAAGAAAACAAATTTGGCTAATTATGAAAGATTATGTTCATTAAATGTCATCCTTCTAGGGCAATGCATTCTCGGAGTCGGTCCTTCACGTTTTGCATAGGTAGCTCGCTCAAGCATATCGGTCGGAACAGATACTTTTGAAGGGAGTGGGGTTTATTGGTGTACACTCTGGCTTTTAAATGACCCCAACAGTGTGCCCAAATTTCCCTAAAGAGTTGATTATTTCATAACTTTTACTTGGGAAAGTTTATCCGTGGTGACGTTTTGGCTGGGAAAGTATTTTCCTAGCAAGTCTAAAATGGGAGGTTTTTTCCTACAATCAAAGAAAACAGTGACAAAATGTAAACTTTTAGCTCTTCAAGTTCATTGGGTGAAATTGTTATCTAAATGGCCAGACTGATCAAATTTGCGTCCACCATTAACGATGCCAATACAAAATTCTCACTGGGACTATCCCCGTCGAAAACAACACCTTTTTCAATAAACGAATTCGCGTTCCGAGTCAACATCCCGCGATACCGCAATTTTCGGAACTGAAAGACGCTAGACGAGCACGGAGCGGCTACTGGGGAGGCAAGATAGCGTTGTGGTAGTTTCCCATCGTTATCTGGAAGGTCCAAACGAGATAAGAGGACCTTGATTGGTTTGTCAGTCCAGGAAACG
The DNA here is from genome assembly GCA_955831195.1 of Pilophorus perplexus. Taxonomy (NCBI): domain Eukaryota; kingdom Metazoa; phylum Arthropoda; class Insecta; order Hemiptera; family Miridae; genus Pilophorus; species Pilophorus perplexus. The sequence goes on from OY037018.1 coordinate 6,344,270, forward strand.
ATCTGCACGACCGTGAGGGGCAATGCAAATGGTGACCCCAGTTGGGAGATGCGGCTTTGAGGCGTAATGGGATTGTAAATAATCGTTGTCAATGGACACCAAGCGGAGTGGGTCGAAAAACCTTGAAATGGATGAGTCATTTTTGATTATTCATTGAAAAAACCAAAAGATTCAGAATCCAGGTATTGCAGCTGAAGCGATCAGTTGACGCCCAACATGGCTAGTGGATGGTGCACCGTTGTGATTCTAAATTTGAATTTAGATTCACTAAATTTTGTGTTGTGTGTTTAGCTGAAGGCCAGTGGCGTGAATCCACGATTTCGCCGCTCATTGTTGAGGAGGAAGATGAAGGGAGTATGGGAACACTTCTTACTAGGGCATCGTACGAATTATCGTAGTCTGCAGACCTAGAAGAAGATGGAGTTAATGCTGATTTTCCAATAAAATTAAATACTTTCCGATTTTTTCAACAAAGGGAAGTGACCCAAATTGTAAATTAAAAATCGGTCACATAGCCCCTTAAAAAAATTAATTATATAATAAATACCCTCATTTATCGAACGAAACTATTTGGAAAAGGTGTTTATTCATCCAAATAGTTTCATTCGATAAATGAAGCTGTTATGGCATTATGTATAATACATAATGATAAGAATGTTTTTTAATAGAAATTCGGGGAAAAATGGAAAGCTTCAGAAACCGAGGTACCACAAGGAAAAATCTTTCACACCCCAAAATTCCATTTCAAGGACCACTGGCCCCGAACGGCGTCGAACGCAAAAACCAACGGAAAATCGCCCGCCGAATTACCAGACTGTGAGAATGAAGTTAAATTCTCACGAGAAGTTGCCAAAAGGCTGGGAAATTAACACGCCCCGCAGACAGCGAGAAACAAATAACTGGGAATTGAAAATGTGTTGACACTGAGTTGTGAAAAAAAAAAAAAAACCCTGAGGTGGAAATAGGATGGAGTCTTGGTGAGAAAATAAGTTCCCCGACTAAACGGAAAACAAAGATTGGGTGGAAAGGTATGGATGTTGGCTAAGAATGCTAACCAGTTGTAAATTTTGCAAACTTCTTCAACATCCAAGACTTCAACTATCCATGTGAGCTACTAACGAAACTCAAATAACAACCAACGCTCATAATATGGAAGCGTAGCACTAAAAAATTATCAAATTTCTCGTGGGAAAACACGTCTACAACCTTCGAACACGAAGTCGTTGAGGGAGCAGTTGAAAAAGCTTGAGGCACGCCAACTTTAATGAGTCGCCAGCACGCAGATGAATAGCAATCAAAATTATCTTGGAAACAAACCTGATGGCATAATGAGAGCTTGGTAAATGAATCAATTAAGCTGAATGTTCACAAAGGCGCTTAGAAACGGGCTTTAGGGAAACAACCTGTCGAATTACACGTCAATCACGCTTGATTTCCATCAGTCAAAAATCATTTTCCCTCGTAGGATGGACGTGACAATGACTGTTAAGGGCGGTCAAATTCGATCACAATCAGTCGTTTGAGTGGCGACCCTGAACGTGCGAAACTGTGTCAATTCGCTCAACCTTCCCGTCAAACGTATCTGACTCAGTTGACCGGGTGAAGTGCAGTTTCGAAAAAACAACTGGACCACGGCCGTGATTCCGACTTGGGCAGACTCGCCAACTGCATCACAACGTTACCGTGTCTTCAGGGACGGATGAGTCAAGTAATTGTCAGAAGCAAAGAGCATCCACCATGAAATATTATATTTTTATGAATGTCAGACAGGAATCCTGAAGAACACCGTAAACGAATACACATCAATCGAATCGAAATTTCCACCGTACAAGTAAGTCGCCAGTCTTCACCCCTAGCTTGCTTTTTGGTTAATAACCAATAATATGCTTGCTTTTCGGTTTTGGTCTTTTCAGGAGGTACAACCATGTTTGGCCCTGATAGTTTTCCCGCAAGCAGGCTAGCCACAGCACGATCAATTCACAGTTGCTTCTCTTCTGCAGTGGGCCCCGCAAATATTGTTATCGCCCGTTTAGTGTAATCAAAACAGTCAGAACCAAATCGCACGTATCACTGGAATTCGCCCTGAGATTCGTTTAGTGTTATCGCAGTTGGGTAAACATGACGCCTATTCTTCACTCCAGAAAGCCTTCAGTGCGTTGTTCTGTCCTCAAGTGAACTACTTGTTGTACCCTGGACCTACCCCGAACCCGAAATGAGTAAAAGACGTGATCTTAGTGTTCCAATGAATTGATTGACAATTGCACCGCATTGGAGACAAGAATGGCAGCGAAAGACTCGTACAACCATAAAATTCTTCTCAGCAATCATCATTTCTTGGAGGAGTGATGTAAACAGAGTTGCCGTGTCGTGGGTGTTTAAAAAAAAAATCATTGCACGCTCTGGCAGCTCAGCGAGAGCAAATGACGTCATCGGCCTTAGCTATCAGATCAAAATTTCCAGGACAGCGTAACTATACAGATTTTTGAACTGTAAATTGGAGGAAGGGAGGTTTGAAGGGTGCTGAAATGGAAGATCCGACCTTTTCAAGGAGTTCATTAATCCCACTTATGAGGCCACTTCCAAGTCCATTAGGAATCCCGTTAAAACCCGTTGAGACTTGTACCATCAATGAATGGGCCCGGGAACCGATTGTCGACTAATACTTTCTTCTGAAAGAACTTCATAATTTGAAGCCATAGCAGTGAGTGTTGGGCTCCTACGGTGTAATACAAATTTACAGGGCACTTTCGAAAATTTCAACTTCGAATCTGGAGGGAAGAGTGGCGCTTCCAAGAAGTGCTCTCTGGTGGTCAGCCAATGAACTAAAAGCACGATTTCAGTGAGATTCACGAGGTGAAATCGCAAGGAAAATAGTCGTTCGGATTTGCTCTGACGCTAGAGTGACGGGACAGACCATAATATGGTGTGTGATGTTGGTGAACATGAATATTATTCATGTTCACCAACATCACATAACCCAAAATAAAAAAGATTTTTTTGTACACTTCCTACTTTTTGTGTGAGTGCACTCTGGCGGATTAGTTCAAGTGCCACGGCGGGAAAAATTCAAAACGCCAAATATTCATTAGTGATTTCCTCTGCTCAGACACCTAATTTCTCAGTGCTAACTGTACTGAGTACTTTGTTCATTATTAGTTCAACTATGTTCGGCCGAATTTTCCCATTTCTCTGGCCTTGTTCCCTAGCCCATTGTGGGGAAAACTCCCCTACATCCAAGGTAGTAAGCTTGGCAGGCTGCCGGTGTTGGTTCCAGGAGCCCTCGCCATCGCAACGTGACGGGCACTCATTCGAGCGGTTCCACTGCTACGGACACGGGCCTCTTAAAAATGCTTAAAATTAAATTTTGATGAAACCAGTGTAGACCTTCGACGCTTTTTGCAATCTGCAGGATCTGGGAGGACCAATGTCAGCCACGATGCTTTGTTACGACATTGGTAACCCCATATCTCCCTACCAGAGGCTCAAGGCGGTCAGGGTACCAAGAGACTTCAGGCAAATCTGTCCAAGCTGAGCCATTCACGCTGCAGCGGTATTGATCCCTGGATTAGACCACGACATTTCGCGTTATGTCGCGTTATGGTCCAGAGGGACATGCTCTAACACTTCTTCGCTTTTCCTCCACAACACTTGGCGGCTTAATGGGCTTGTTGAAAAGGTCAGAATTCAGCATTTCTGACAACATATTCGGATTCAGCACCCTTTAAAACCCATATACCCCAATTTTTAGTTCGAAAATCCGTATAGGTACGTGCTGAGCTGTTTTCGAAATGTTAGAGATTTTGAAATGAACGCGGGGCATATTTGACGTCACACCTCGCCAGGCTGGGCGTCGAGTAGTTGGGCACTGAGCCGCCAGAGCGCTAAATAATAAATCTGAACAGAATCGGAATAAAAACACTCGGCCCGGGTCGATTTTTGAATAACCTTCTTTGATAATAACCTCAATGCTCAATTTTCGAATGACCTTCTATAATGATTCACCCGATTTTCGATTTTTGGGGTCGACTTTTCGCGTAGCAAAGTTGGCTGACTTGCGTAGATGAGAGAGAGAGAGAGAGAGGGATCTCCTGGCCAATCAAAAGACGAAGAAGCAGCCCACGTCATGTACCCTCTCCAGACCTCGGAATTCAAATATCATATTTTTCCTAAGGCCCTGTAAATAATTGAAACGGGTTTTCTGCAATATGGACCCCTTTTCGTAACTTTTGAAGCACGACCTTTGCAGGAAAAACATTTTAAAAAATCATTAAAGGAGCTCATTGGAGGTATGACGCTCCCGGACACACGAATGGGTTTTCTAACGATTTTGGTACACGCCCTCTTTTATGATCACGAGGCACACCCGTGATTAATCGTGTCCCTACGCATCAACACACGAATCGTAACAATTGATGTCACGAATCAAAACCAAAAACATGTGTTCTAACTCCCAAGCACCATAATTATTATGTATTATACATAACTTACGAGCACTCTTTGGGATTACAAAGGGGCTACAGATGAGGTGGGCTACCACAGAGTGATAAACTCATATCAGTTCCTGCGGAGAGACAGTCGGGAGTATTCACCAGGTGAGACAAAAAAGGCCAGAATGACACAGTAGATAACTTCATCCAACAAACAAAGTGCCTATTATCTTCTCATCAACTAACACAACAAAAACATCAACAGCCGTAGCAAATAACTCAATCGATCGGTAAAATGACTATTTTTGTTTCGTCTTCAATTTTAGTTTCACTCTGCACCTCGCAAGCTCAACCGGAGGATGTGACCTAACTCGTTTCACTATTGACATTCTTGGTGATTTCGTGAGCTTCGGGTATCCGAGAATGTTTTGCGAAACTGCGATATTTCGAAAACGCCGTCGAAGCGCCTCTCACTTGATATTCCAAAGCCAGATCGTACAGATCTAACGTAGATTGTGCACGTAGATAGTCTGGTGTTGTGATTTATATGTACCGTGTTGTTAGATTTTCAGTTCTTTAGAGACGGTTTTCTTCTCTCAACCCAAAAATCTTCACTATTTCTATTCCCCGCGTACTCATCCGGCTGTTGAGGCAGGTTCGGCCAGTATTCCTGTTTTCTCAAAAACGTACTTTCTCCTTCATTCGATCAGTAGGGCGTTTAGACAGTTTTAGTGGGCGTGTTCACTTCGCCTAACTACTGTCCTTGATTCCCACCTGATTTGCAAGTTTGGAGAGGCGAGGCTAAAAATGAATCTTTCACCCGGCTTGTTTTTTTTTTCTTTTTCTCTCTCTTCTTACTATATTCAGTTTGAAGATGAACGATTTATGAGCGAGATTTAACGCAAAACCAGTTATTTCATCCCGGAAACGTCGAAGAGGCAATTTGGTTTTGAGCCACAAAGAAGTTGTTACATGGAAATGAATGTTCTTTGGGATGTTCCCTACAGTTGGCAAGGGCCATCTAGAGATTTTCGTGATTCCGACCACAGTGCGCTGGTCCCTGAAAGCTCATTTTCAGTGATATTCGGAAGCCTTCTATCGATTAAAAATTTTTTTAGCGATTATATAATCATCTACATGCACGTCCGTTTTTAATTGCTATGATATTAAAAGTTTATGAAATTGGGAATCAAAATGTTCAGTCCCAGTTGTGGTTTCAGCGTGGTTTTGATTTCCACTGAGAACTTGACGAGCAGTGCCAGACCCATCTTATCACGTATCTATGCTACGTGGACCACACGGGGTTTACTAGTTGCATAATTCGCCTACCGATTGCACACCAATGCATTTTGATCATGCACGACACATTACGACCCGATCACAATTCCAACCGCATCCGTGCAGGCAACGCCTCCAGTAAACCAAATTGTCAACAAGAAACTCTCATTCTTTTCAAACTTCGACTTTTCCTTACGAATTCCGCTCGGTCAATTCGGATTATCGGAGGTTTTAATGAGATAGCACTCCGGAGCTAAATTAGTTCGGGTCAATTTGGTGGAGCTCCGAAGAAACCCAATTACAGTGACCTTCGTGGTTCGAGCTGTTCTTACATCATAGGAGCACATATTTCACGTAACTCGACAAATTCTCAACCCACTCTTACAAGCAGAAGCGACGATGAAGTTGAAAGGACGACCTTAAAACGCATTAAGTACTTGGAAACCCCCATTTGGCATCTAGAAGAGATACAAGCAGAAATTACACTTATTTCTATAAACCTTTGCATAGAGCAGACAAAATGTCTACAAATATATGTATTGTATATGCAGGGAGTAGCGATACAGATTCAAAGAGTAGAGATGCGAGCTCACATACCTAATGTGAGATTTTCCATAGAGGCACAAACCGAATGCTTCAGTGAAAATTCGCAGTAGGTAGTGATAATAGCTCTAAAAGTGTCATTTTTTAAAATAAAAATTAAACATCTTTAGGAAAATGTAACAGTAATGATACGTTCAAACAAAGTAAATTTTTCATCGAGAAAGAACACAAATTTGGCAGAGTAGATATCAGCTCAAGTAATGTGAATATTTTCATCGAGAAGGGACTCCAAATTAAAGACTTGTGAAATTAAGCATTGGGAAGTGATACAAGCTTTAACTTTTCCATGGAGTAGGAACTAGGGATGGGTTGGGAACCTACAAATAATCGATTGATGTAATCGAAAACTATTTCACCTGTATTAATCTATGTAGTGATTAAACTGGGCCATAAAAATATATTAAAATTGATTAATCGATTACTGTTTTAAAAGGAAGGGCAAAATCTCTCCTTTCTTGTCCTGGGGAAATCCCGCAATAAGCATCAGTAGCATGAATATGATGCATTATTTTATAAAAGCGTTATGTCTTAATTCACTTATGCAGGTGGGTTCACTAGGTGTCTCGTTTTCTTGTGTTTGTCTTGTATTCACTTGTAAGAAAAAATCCCTTTTGGAGCCCCATGAAAGCCCCATTGATACCCACGGTGAAATCGGATCGTTCTGGGACCCCCAAAAATGGATTCTACGTCCAAAAATACTTCGAAAACGGCACCTAATTCAATCCCATAGCAGAAACTGCGAACGCGAACATTAACGAACATTAAGTGTCTAATGAATAAACACATGTTTCTATCTATCTATCCCATAGCAGAAACCCTTCAAAAAACCCTCCGATAGCCCCATTTTGGCCCCATAGCGCCCCCGGGTTTGAGCGATCGGGCTCAAAACCTGGTGGGCACAACTAGATGGTAAATATGTTGCCAAAATTTCAGATTTAAAAAAAATGCCCACTACTCAAAACGGATAAGACGGCGGACGGACATTTGATTTTTGAAATCTATATATGTGTAATTTAACGGATACATAATGTAAAATTTTGAGGCAGATCCAAATTTTCGACCCCCCGCGACTGGTGTATTAATCCGAGAATTAAACCAAAACGTCTCAGTGCCGTATTGCCCAAAAAAACATTGCCCACCTTTGCCCGTACCGCATCGCAATTTCAACGACCTCACACAGCCCGCTTCAAGGATGTTTTTCGAGCCCCCCCCCCCCCCCCCCCCTCGGTGATCGGTAGTAATCTTGATTTTTTTTTTTTGTCTAAAGCGGCAACACTGTTGTTATTCCAATTTACTACGTGACAAAATACTTTTCGGTTATAAAATTAGGGTATTTTTGGAAGCTGAATACGAGCATAAATTTCACAATTTTGCACACCAACGATTTCAAAATTTGCAAACTGTGGACCGTTCGGTTATTTTTATCTCTTGGAACGATTTTGTCCAAATTGAACAGACCTGCGGAGAAGTGGAGAACTCATGGTCGAACCGTTTTTTCCCCTTGGCGTACAACTGGGGTTTGACTTTGATGAGCCACTCGCGAACCCGCTCACTCCGAGTCGACCCGCGGACGGACGGACGGTTCCGGAACGGGCACCGGTCGTCGGCGAGTTCGGACCGTTTGACGAGCACGGGGACGGCGCACTGGGACAAGGCGGGGGACATCGCCGGCGGACAACTGACGGCCCCGAAGGTGAACTCCCACGACGGAAAGAGAAATAGGTAGAGTGGAAGGGGGGCGAAGGGAGGGGAAGAAGAGTCTCAGACGGTCGTCTGCCGCGAAAGACTAGGGGAGGTTACCTGATCAATGGCTGGAGGACAAGAAAGGTTTCTGGGGAATCATTTCCATGGTGGAGAATAGGCTAAGGACCCGCATCTCAACTACTTTTGGTTTATTATTTTTAGAACAATAATTATTATTGTATTGTACACCTGTGAAATTGCGACGGAGGTCGAAAATTCTGATCGGCCTCAAAATTTGACATCATACGCCGTCCACCGTCAACCGTCCGAGCCGTTTAGGGTAGCAATATACTATAGGCTTTTTTTTATTTATTTCTTTTTTTAATCAGAAATTTTTACAAAAATACTCGGTTTACCATCTAGTTGTGTCCGCAAGGTTTTCACCCCAAGATTTTCATTTTTTCATTTTTGATTTTTCATAAGCTTGATTTATATTAACCAGGCGGCCAGATTAGCCCTGTGGTTCTGAGCGTTAGCCACATCGCGCTGCATTCTGTTGAGACCACGGGTTTGAATCCCGTTGAAGACCATGGAAATTTTGGGAATAAAAGTGCTGCTGATTCATTAATAAATTAGCGCCCCGGTCATGTCAAGCCCAAGATAACGTAAAACTCACTCACTTTACCCTTTATTAACAATTTTTAATCGCGGCTTGATTCAAATCAAGCAAGCCTGGCAAGTTTCCAACGATTGTCCCCCCCCCCCCCCCCCTCTAACTCTTACGAGTGTTTTACATTACAACAACAGAATGCTCACTTTCTTGTAGGTGACTTCTCCGCCAGTGCCGACCCGCCGATGGCCGATTTTCTTCTCCCTTTCCGATTTGTGTCGCGCCATCGCTCCGTTTTGGCGGGAAATCGAGCCCTGGAAAAGCAAAATAATGTCAATATTCAACAGAAGGGGCTTTGGGATTAATTGGAGAGATTCAGTAGTCCAACACTTACGTCTTTTTTGTAGTCGTCGCCGCCATCGTCATCTGGAACAAAATTAAAGTAGAAAATTAGACGATAATGCTAGTGGAAAAATATTTACGTATAAAGAAAGGGCATTATTTTCAATCTGTCACTGAGGCGTCTACGGAGCGAAAAACGTGAGCGAAAATGGCCACACTGGGGAAATGGCAAAGAGTGTTGGTGATATTTTCTAAGAATTTGGGGTTTCTTACAAAACTCCGGTTCGAATTGTTGACCCCAACCGGAAAATTTAGGTAACGTACAAAGAAATCAGAAGAGGGATAAGCACAAATGAAGCATTCACAAGGCAACCTGGTCGTTACGGTTGCTCATATTCAAGCTTGTTTGGCAGCCTATTTTTCGATCGTGGGTTCGCATGACTGCATCCTCATTTTGTTCTTTTTTCTGGATGACGTGATCTGCTTGTTTTTGGCGTTAAGATGTGTTTGCCTGAAAATTTCCCAGTTTGCTAATACGGCTACCTCAAATTTGAATAAGCTTGTTCAAGGATGAGGTTGAGAAGGCGCCGCAGCTTCTTTTTGAAATATCACGGCGAAACGTTGACACTGTTTAAACATTGGCGAGGCGGGGAATTTTTTTTTTTTTTTAATAGATGGTTAGATTTTTTTTTTTTATTATTGTTTGCCTAGTTCCGTGAGCTACAATGCGGATGATAATATAATGTACGGACTGAATCGAGCCCGCTATATTATAGCGGGCTCGATTCAGTCCGTACATTGCGGAGCCAGTACAAAATGGTTCAAATTTTCCTAAAACCCTCCTATTTCACACTGGAAACTGGCTATATTCTCCAATGCCGGAAACTGCCCTTCTCGAACTGTCCGTCACCCTTCGGGAACAACAAAGCCGTCCACTTGACGCCCGATAGGACAGCCCGTCTTTTTTCTCCTCCATTTCCCTGCAGAATGAAAACGGTGGGGAGGCACTCTAGATAATTTTCCACAACCCATTGTCTTGTCACAATGACGTACAATGAGGCTCCGAGCACAGTTAAGTTTCCCCCTATTTGGCCGCCTTCAATTAATCCGCGAGTCAAAACAGGGTCGCCAACAGTTTGTGCAAATCAACTCCCGCAAAAAAACATTTGTCTCGTCATTTCCGGGAAGACAAGATCTTCACGAGGTGAACACACTTGGGGCTCTTTGGGGCTTCTGACGGGCATAGGAAGGTATTTCAAAGGATTACAGCGTGTAGGGCCGTGTGAGGAATCATTTTCCAAGTAATTTCAGACGGAGTGTCGATCTAGATATTCCAAACCCATCTGTAACTCTAATTATTAATTATTTTTTCAGGAATGACCTCAAATTAAAATTGATAGTTCCGCGAGGCTCTTCCTGGCCTACCAGTTGAAACGTAAAAATCCAATTGTTGCACCGAAGGTTTGCACAACTAAACACGTACATACAAGCGCTCCTTGCTGCATCAATGTTGATAAGTTCGACTCAGCTTGTAAAAGGAACACGAAGGACTGTATATCACCAACGTAGGAGATTATTGCCGCTTTTCGATCGCAGGGCAACTTTCGACGACCTATTCGAAAATTTAATGCATTCGGTCATGGCCAATGAATGATAAAAAGTGCCAGAGCGCAAGCCATGCACATGAGGGAGCGCATGTAGAGCCAATGCTCAAAGCGTATTGGCTCTCATTGAACTCTAATATTCCACGTCAAAACTACTGGACCATGAAGACACCTATTGAACCCTTTTTATAATCCACTTTGCAGCCATTTTTTCACCATCTGGCACTTTGCTCTGAGTGGTCTGACACTGAATACGTAATAAACAAACCTGTATGTGATCCCATTTCTGTATGCATGGCAAGGAAAACCTGATGAGTTCAGGATAACTTTTCACCTCCGGCGACGCTTTTCAAATGCAAATTCACTCCGAAAACTTTCCTCATTTTCCACTGTCGCCAACTGCGAGCCCCAGATTGTTTTAGTCAAGTTCCGTTTACACTGGCTTCATCAGCTGTTTATTCGAGGTGATCGATCACAGAAGAGATCCAGGCTGATCGATAACTGCTATTATCAAGAAAATTAGGACAAAACCAATATTTGTCGAAACCCTCACCAAAAGCACTTCATTTCTCATTATTGTGTCTTCCGAATCGTTATTTTGGAGAGTAACATCCAGCAATAATGAACAAAAAAAAAAAAAAAAAAAAAATCTGATGAGATTAGGGTTGCCAAAATTTAATGTCCTGTACCGTCCAGTTCAGTACTCGTATGGGAAGAAAAGTCCTGAATACTTGCCAAAGAGCCGGCAAATGTATTTCTTCTTTGAGTGCCATACCCGCAAACGGGCGTTGGCAACTTCTACGCTACATACTAACTTCTGATGATCATGTTGACCAGATATTACAGAAGTAGTAGGGACCTACTGTTTAAGCCCGGCTCCGAACGGTAAATGTGAGAGGTTTTCCAGGGCAAGATACTCTCAGTGGTTTGTCATTGCCTTCCAAGAGGTGCCTTCCATCTGTAGCAATTATGGGTTCATCTTAATCCTATTTTCCACCACATTTGCCTCAATGGAAAACTGAATGGGTTGGGGAAACGTATTGTACTTCCTACTTCATGGAACGTTAACAGTAGCGCCAGCCAGAGTAGCATGATTTCGCGGATAGTTGGCTTTCATATGGCGCCCCTGCCGACGATGTTTTCGGTAATACACAAACGAGGAAACGTTATATTTACCGCGAGTCACTCAACTACCCAATTGAATCTGTTGACCTTGGAAGGCTAATGTGGTGGGCGGAGTCGAAAATAACCAACTGTTTAATGACGGTTGTCAAAGATGTTCATCATGTCACGTTCCGGCTGGATTTGATCTCCAACATGCAGAAGAGATGTGGCGTATACATAAATTTTAACTGATGCTTTGTTAGAAGAGCCATTCCTTTGTTCTCGGTGAAATTTACATGTCAATTCACGGCGTTTTCTCTTCATCGACTGTTATTTTTTTATTGGCGTGAAGGCGGATTCTTCAGAACATGCACAAGCTTCGTGATTGAGTGGGTTGTTAATGATGGGTGGGGAAGGAGTGTTGCAGGCTCTACTACCAGAAAGAAACAAATAAACCTCTAAAGTTGCGGTATTGCGCTTCCAAACGCCGAGTTCACGATCGCAATTTCACTAGACAGTAGCTGTCATCTTCTCGACCGGATCTCAAGCCGTCAAACCCGAAATTATTCAGGACGCTCGAAACTCGTCTTCCCCCCCCCCCCCCCTCACCACAGTCATCTACAAACCGTGATTTTTGTCATGATAGCCCTTTATGAGAATATCTTTACGATGTTGTCCGTTTGAGAATGCGAAACAGGAATCCGGCCTGATGGAAGAATCTTATTCTGACGTTTCAAAACCTGAGAAAGTTGCTAAGAGCTGAAGAACTCCAGAGTCCCAAGGTCTACGTCCCAAAATACTTCGAAAACGACACCCAAACAACCCCATAGCCGAACCCTTTAAAAAATCTCCAGTAGCCCCTTTTTAGCCCCACGGGTTTGGGCGATCGGGCTCAAAACACAACAAGATGGTAAAACGAGTATTTTGCTAAAACTTCAGATTTTAAAAGAAAATTCCTACGGCCCAAAACGGCTCAGACGGCGGACAGACATTTCGTTTTTGGAATCTACGTGCCTTGAAATGGATAATGACAAATTTTGAGACCGATCAGAATTTTCGACCTTCGTCGCGATTACATAGGTGTACTATTCCAAGAATAATAAACCAAAATGACAGTGACAGAAAATTTAAAAAATCTTTTGTGGAAATTAAAACATTGGAGAAATATTTACATAGTTAGGAGAAATAAATGAGATAGTACTTCATTTAGGAAAAAACAATGAATAAATAATCATAATAATTATGATTATTTATTCATTAATTTAATTAATTAAATTTGGTCAATTTTGTTATTAATATCACCATGATTTGGATACCTATTACCGCGGTATAACCGCGTATTATAATCGGTGGGTCGAGAAATCAACTTGACGCTAACATAACTATAACATACTGAAACTTGCGATAACAGCAATATCCTTCTTCTTCCGATTCTTTCCGATTTTGCTGGCGACAATCCATGGAGGTTGTTATTCGCGTTTTTGGACAGGGTCAAACCTCTTCAAAAACCCCATGTTACAGATCTGTATGCATACTACGGTAATCCCACATTCGGACAGGATTGGGACGCCAAAAAATTGATGAATTTGGAATTTTTCTAAAAATCACAAATTTTTACCAAATACTCGGTTTACCATTTACTTGTGCCCGCAAGGTTTTCAGCTCAATCGCCCGACACCGTTGAGTTCAGTGGGGCTGTAAAGGCTCAAGTGGAATTTTTCAAGTGTTTTTTTTTTTCTTTTCTAGAAGTTAAGATGTTGTTTTTGAAGATTGGATAAATAGATAAGATAGTGATCGGACGTGTACTTTCGATTTGTACCAACTGCCATAAACTTGATACACATAACTCTAACGTTGGAAATATTAAAAACTGGACAGTATCCAATTGAGCCGACAATCGCCTTCGAAAGTCTCGAACATTGTGATCAATGGAAAGTCCCGGGACGTGCAGTGTGTCCATGGACACGAGCCAAAACCTCCGTTCCGGGTTCTTGAGACGCCAAACGAGTCGCCGTTTTCACTTCCTTCCGAGCGCAGTTCAAAGAACCGACGAACAAAAGAGGTCTACGGATGAGGTCAAGAGCTGCTCTGAGAAAAGTAAATAAGTAATTCGTTGCGCCAACTTGTCGAGTGTTTGATGTCCTCGAGTCGGAAGGTGTAATTTTTTAAATGAAGGATAACGACTTTTTACTTGATAGTCCCAGAAAAAAAAAAATCGTGCAGTCAAATGTTGTTCTACATGTTGCATGTTGATGTTTACCTACTCTGGATTTATCTCACTGCAAGACGTCTGTCTCTGCCGTATTTCTCCAAGTCACGAGGTTCCTGCAAACGCAAGCCATCTGCCCTTTCAAATAGCGTGAGTTGACAGTTTGTGGCTCTGTAGCAGTAAATTTTCCTGGACAGGGAACTTGGCGAACGTACACGCGAGTTTTGAGGAGGTTCGTAAAAATTAACCGAATGTGATCAATACCGGGAATCTGCCCTGTGGCGGGTTCTAGTCATCAAGGGGGCCAAGGTCACCGGTATTTTTGAACCCACGTAAACTTCGGAGTCAACTTTTTTGTTTTGGTAAAATGCTTATTTCTGGAAATATTCCGCCCAAGTATTTCTGAAGTCGTTTGAAGAGATATTTCGTCTTCGGCATCTTCCAACTGCGCTGAATTGCGTACCTAACCAGGGAATAGGTACTTATTCCCAAGGCAGAAAAAACTTCGTTGTGATTAAAAACGGTATTGAAGTTATGTTAATGACAGGATTTCATAAGGATGAAATAATCAAGGTTTCATAACAAAACACACAGTTTTGTAGCTCTTATCTTCAGGATTAAAAATAAACTAATGGCCTGTTGGGGCTTCCCAATCTTATAGTAATTTGGACATCGTTGATAGGTTATCGTATAAGGCCAAAGCCCCAACGAAGTGTGGCAAAATAGTAAACAATTGCCAAGATTGTGCGAAAACCCCCTTTTTTTCTTTGCCACTAATAACTACTTAACCCTTTTTGTCTTCCACTATTCAAGGCGCTTTAAAAACCCGAAATGGCGAGATCGTCGTTGTGATAGGACTACAGCCAAGATGCTTACTATTAAAATAGTAAACATTCTAGTAGAGATTCTATTAAATAGAATCTATTTATAAATTTTATAAATAGAATCTCCAAATTTTAGAGATTCTAAGTGAGTAACAAACATGCTCACGAACAAACATGGCAAAATTTAATGTTCATCTGCCGGGTAAATAAACGGCGTATTTGAGGGCTTGAGTATTTCTTCTTTTACCCCCAAAATTTCATTCATTTTATGGCTTTTTGATAGGAGCCAAAAATTGAATTTAAAGGAATGGCAGGAACCCACGTCTTACTTTTCAACTATAAACTGTGACTAAGATAGAATTAAATTTTAATAAAAACGACCTACCTACCTACAAACCCTTCATAATGGATCACACAGTAGTTAAGAAGGTTCAAAATAAATATGGCAAAGTTCACCAAAAAGAGCGACTTTCAGGGCTAGAAGAGCGAAAATGACGTGCCTGCCAAACTGAATCTGGAGGATCGACCCTGCTGATGTCGCCCACTTTCTCCGCCTTTGGAATGTTCTAGGAGTGTTGGCGACCTGAACCTCCACCAAAAATTCCGTCAATCCACTGTCCAGAGTGGCGCTGCCACGCGGTGACTCAGTGGCCTAATGGCCGTTAAGTAGGATTTTCTCCACCTCTACTTCCTAGTTTTTACTCATTTCAGGCACGTCTTGATCCTTCCATTCGAATCTACGGCATAACATTTATTTAACGAGCCATCTTTTTCAATATGACACAATACATAATCATGTCATATTATGTTGATCAGCTAATATAATACGTTATAATGTTTTGGTTTGTTATTCGTGGAATAATTTTGATCGGCCTCAAAATTTGACATTATTTATTTTTTAAGACTCGTACGGCCTAAACCTATAGATAGATTTAAAAAATCATGCCCGCCTGCCAAATTTCAAGCCAAATGTACGCCGTCCAGGCCGTTTCGGGCAGTTTTATTTTTTTTATTTTATTTTTTATTAAATCTGAAATTATGACAAAAATTTTGTCATAGTATTTAATACTCGGTTCAACATCTATGCAGTTGAGACCGCAAGGTTTTCAGCCTGATCGCCCAAACCCGTGGGGCGCTATGGGGCTAAAAAGGGGCTGAGGGAGGGGGCTTTGAAGTTTGTGGTTCAAGTTAGGTGTCGTTTTCGAAGTATTTACAGACGTAGAGTCCATTTTTTAGGGTCCCAGAACGATCCGATTGCATCGTGGGGATCTAGAGGGGCTACAAAATTCCATTTAATGGAGCTTTTGGAGGATGTCAGCAGGTCGAATGAGGTTTCGTTTTCCTAGTAATTTTGGATGTAGATTTCATTTATTTGGGTCCCACATACATATTATATATACTATGTATGTGGGACTCAAAGCATATTATGTCCAAACACTGAAGAAATACAATTTTGTTCTAATTTGTATTTTTATGTAGGTATTTATTTATTTTATTAATTCTTTAATGACAGTTGAATAGGTACCTAATGTTTGGATAATTTATCCAAATCGGTATTAGGGTTTATAATGGATAATTTATCCAAACATTAGGGTTTATATCGGAAAAATAAACCCTAGTGTAAAATTAGCAGCGTTTGACACTGGAGATTAAAATTACTTTTAAAGAATGTCTGACAAGTCCAAACAAAGTGCCGGAATTTTGTGGTTTTTTGTGTTTTTTACGGTCTTACTCGGACGACAAATTTCGTTGGGAAGATTCGGATTCGTGATCAGTACCCCAAAAAACCGTTGAGAAAAATTATACGCTAAACATTGCATCGAAAAAACAGCCACCAATTGAGCGCTACTATTACAAATAAGTTCAACTAATAAAAAATGCTGACTAGAAATTTTGCTATCTTTATTGTTTACTTCATCGGCGAAAAAGTGCGGGATGTGATTTCAGCGATATTGATTTCTTTGTGGCTAGACGGGCTAGAGGTGAGTTGGAGGGTTTCCCATGACATCATCCGGTGCACACCGTAATCCCCCTTCTGAAATTATGAATTTGTACGATTGTAATTTGAACGTCAGTGGCGGATTTTTCGTTTGTGATAAGAGGTGGGGATGGGGGGTTGAGCAGTAAAACGGTAAACTTAATTGTGGAGAGGGGTCCCCTTGAATCCGCCACTGACCTTCCCCGGTACGCACCAAGGTCTGCTTCCGGATCACGAGATATAAACCGTTTGCCGAATATCATCGCTGAAAACGCACTAAAAGCGACGGTTGGAAAAGTGAAACGAAGACTGGCATTTTACACCAGGTGCCGTCCTTGTGAAAGATAAACTAGATAACGATATCTTCCTAACGAGAAGCCCAAATAACGAGCAGTGTCCTATACGAAGGCGAGCGGCGCGGTTCGAAACGGTTTCAGCGTTAAAATCGCCCCCAAAATCGGTCAGTGGATCAGTCGACGGTGAAAAGGGACAAAATGGGTTATCAGTGAAACTCGCCCGAGGTGGCTCCAGATGGTTCAAACATCGAAATTCGCCGACAGGCGGTTTATTTTGGGGATTTTCGTACGGCAAAAACCGACAAATTCGTACAAGTGGGTGTGCCTCGGGGGTGTGCAAGTGGGAGTGACATAAGCCACCCAAATCATCTGGAAAAATCTTACCCCTGTAGCTGTCGTCATCTTTGAAGTCCGAAGGGTCGGTTTTCAATTTGCTGAACGAGTCCAACACTTGGATTTCATCAACATTCGCGTCCCGTGCTGCCATGTCGACGATTAAGGGACAAAATTGAAAGGAAAATCCGTACAAAAAAAAACTTCACTAAACAGGGGCGTGAAAAAATCCAAACGGTCCACGAGCACCTCACTCGAAACTCCACCGGCCCCCGAACCTCACTTTCACATCACCGACGTTCGCCGCGACCCTTCGGCAGTCCCAGGGTGGTTTCAGCCTCGAAGGATTTGGCTCAAAGTTGAAAAATTAAGTAAAAAACTCAACGGGCAGTCCATACCGAGAAACGTCAAAAACCTTGCAAAACGATCCCCACTGCTCGGATGTGTGTCAACCATTCCCGACGTCACCGCCATCTGAATTTCCTTTCTTCATATTGATTTCAAACGCCGACTGTCGAAAAAAAAGGTCCCTTCGCAGAAAAACGGCCCGTTCTTACAGTTTTCGAACGAACAATTTTAAATAGTGTAAACAAACGACTTTTATTTTGTCAAAAATAAATTATCGTAACATTTGTGGTGGTTTATTACCTCAAACCGTTCGTTCACTAGTGATGGGCTCGAAGCAGAATCGAACGCAGCATTCGATTATTGAAATCATTTGCATTTTGATGCAAATTTTATTTAAAAATTAGATACACACAAAATTCTGTACACATGATGGAATGTTGGCGAAGCTGGCATTCAGATGAGACCGAAGTTGTTTACCCGTTCGGTGCTGTTACTTCTTGAGTCACTGCTACTTATCCAGTTGGCCCGACGATCGATTGCTGAATAATCGACTACTTAAACCACAGATTAAACTACTGAGGTGAAAACTGTGTACGTTGAAAACAGTTTTGGGTTATTGAAAAGATGCCCGGTACTATGGTAGGTGGTATAATACCTCCTACTCTTGTCTTTACTCTGCTCTCCTACTCCTACTGCAATAGAGATTATTGATGGGTTGGTAGGGAGAAGTGAGGTAGGTCAGAGGGCATTATTCCTTTATTCGTCCGAAGATTCGAACGCAATCAACACCGATTCAATTGAATTTCAAAGATAGGGCTCCTTCGAGCGAAATTTCGAACAAGTTAATTAGGAGCGGATTTTCATCCACTTTGGAAATGTGACCGTTTTTATCAATCAGAAATTCTGAAAACGTTTATTTTTATTTCATTTTATCTGAAATTTTTATTTTATTTTTGTTTGTATTATAAATCAGATTTTTACTTTTGGTTTATTATTCTTGGAATAATACACCTGTTTTCGCGACGGGGGTCGACGACTCCGATCTGGCTCAAAATTTGACATTATCCGTTTCAAGAGGTCTACATTCTAAATCCGAAATGTCCGTCCGCCGTACGCCGTCCGATCTTTAGGGCTTTCATGGGGCTAAAAATGGGATTTTTTAAGGATCCCAGGATGTTAAATATTTTTGAAAAAAAAAAATTTTTTTTAATTTTTTCAGGGTCGAAAATTCAGATTGGCCTAAAAATTTGTCATTAGGTATTCGTTTCAAGAGGTCTAGATTCCAAAACCGAAATGTCCGTCCGCAGTCCAAGCCATTTTGGACAGTGAGATTTTTTTTTTAATCTGAAATTTTGACAAAATACTTGGATTACTATCTGGTTGTGCCCGCTAATTTTCACAGAAGCGTTCGGTTTGTGCAGCATTTTCCGGGGTTTCAGCGGGGATCCATGATTAAATCAAACTTTGATCCCGCGCGGGATTGCCATCTCTACGCCTGACTTCCCATGACTTGTTTAGTGGTGGCTTAGGTAACACAATAAAGCGGCTTCTGATGATTAATTGTTACTTGGTAGACGTCGACGTTCCTCGGAGCTCAGTTGGTTGTAGTAACCTGAAAGTGTCGACTGGCGTATTATTTCCACGAAATATTCTCAGTTGTAGCGCTTGATCCAACAACGAAATGGATATTTTCCGGGCTTTGAAAGATGACAAGGCTCCGGAAACTTATCTTCAGAATCTGCTCAGGAAAGGTGAGCTTTTGACCGAGCTGTGGCCAGAGCTGTATCAAATCTCCATGGAAGAAAACTCCCCAACTTGACCGTTTCAGGAACCAAAAGGGTGATACCGTACGTCGCGAATGTGCATCTGCCCGAAGAAATCCAAAAGGACCTCAACATTGATTTCAGCGATTCGGGCCTGTCGTTGGACCGACCCTGGAAAACCATCCCACGAAAATACATTCTTCGGCATCTTCAGAAGTACAAGGACAAATCCCCTTTCCACCCGTTCGCTGATAACATCAAGGTAAGGATTGGTCGTTTGCGATGGATGTTCAATTCGAGATTGGCAGACGTCCTGATTATTATAATCATAATAGGTAGGTAATGATGATTATAATGATTGTAAATAAGGGTGCCCGGACCTGTCTGCCCGATTTTTTATGAGTCCTGTTCAAAAATGTAGCGTCCTGATTTTTTTAAGTTCAGCTTCAGCATCCAACCACAATAGCAATAGTTTCGCAATAGGTTTGCAGTGCTGTAAGACGGGATGAAGAACCACAAAAGGGGTCTGAGAGCCAATGAAACTGGAAGTTCCGTGGAACCAGCTTCTCAGCAGAGCTATAGAAACCGTCTAAAGGGCTTAAAATTGATCTCAAGTCCTAGAGCCAGTTGCAGAGCTATAGAAGTGGCTTGAAGAAGTACATAACTGACTGAAGAGGTACAAAACCGGCTGTGGGGCTAAAATGAGGCTACGGGAGGGGTTATTTGAAGGCTTTTGGCTATGGGATCGAGTTAGGTGTCGTTTTCGAAGAATTTTTCGACGTAGAATCCATTTTTGGGGGTCACGGAACGATCCGATTTCACTGTGGGGATATATATATATAGGGCTTTCATGGTGTTAAAAATGGGATTTTTGAAGGATCCCAGGAGGTCAAATATGACTTTTTTTTAATAAGTCAAATTTGTTTTTTTGGTCGCATTTTCCGAGTAAAAAAATAGAAACAAAATTTGAAAACAAAATTTTTCCTCTAAAATTGACAATGAATTAATTTCTGCACAAGTTACCTATATGAGAATAATAAACCCTTGTGTAACATTTGCAGCTTTTTTTTTTTTTTTTTTTTTTTTTTTTTGGTCTGCTGACCCAGGGACTATTTTTACTCCGCTGGATCTAGTTTTCATATTTTATGTTTTAAAATAATGCCAAGGTAGGTAAAGGAAATGTTTTGCTTGTCCTGAGTTTTCCTGACTTAACCTGATTTTTGGATGCAGATCTCCTGCTATTCTCAAAATGAATCTGGCAATCTCAACCAGACCATGGCGATCTGCATGGGCTACCATCCTTATTTATTCATTTTATTTTATTTATTTTTTCAGTTACTGCGAGATTCTGAGGTACTCATCGGTCTCGACACGTCCAATTTGAAAAACCTCACAAACTACCACCTCTGCGTCACCAACGAAGGGAAGACGGCCGTTTTGGAAGAGCTAAAGCTGCTTCACAAAAGGATCATGGATCAAATAGACAAGTCTTTCATAAAGGATTCCAAACCTTGGATGTCCCAAGGCGTCGAGACGGATTTACACATCGATAGAGCCTCAGAAAACCGTCCGTTGGTACGACACTTCTTTTTGTTATTTTGTTTTTGTTACCACTAGCGAGCCAACTGACCCTGTTTTCCACACTCTGCATTAAAAAAGAAATTTTCTTTTTCATGATTGGCATCAAACGCAAATGGGATCCTCGAAAAGGTCGGAATTCGCAATTCTGACAATATATTCAGCATCTTTAAAATCCCTTAAACCAATTTCCAGTTCGAAAATCCATGTAGTTACGTGCAGAGCAGTTGTAGACATTTTGGAGAATTTTAACTGTAAAGGAAAAATATTACGTGAGCCGCCTGAGCGTGCTGAGACGTTTTTAATCACGCATGATCATGGCATCCACATCACTTTTTCATGGTTTTCGCCGCATATCTCATTTCTTCTCAATGACTTTCTCTAAAAATTCCAATGAAAATCATAAGACTTTTTTAAACTTGAATTGATTTTTAATACAAATTTTGTATATACATTTCAGATCAGTTATGAATGGCATGGCAAAAAGATTGATAGAATGGACCGTACGAAACCTCTCAATTTTACAAATTTGGATGCTGGTAGTTCGCAGCACACCTACTGTTGCATTACGGATAAGAAAAGGGCTCGTTACAAGCTGGTCGAAGCTGTTGCCGTACACACAGAAATTCAAGTGAGTTGACACTGTACGGTTTGCAACTGGAATTGGTTCGATACAACTGCAAGCATCGCGAATGGTAGCGCGTGTAAGGTGTCTCACAATTAGAACATTAAACCAAAATTGATACACTGCATCATGATTGATACACTGCGACAATGTTACGCTATAAGTACCTGTATTTAAAATAAGAAAGAATATACAAAAATATAATTACAACAAATGGTAGTATCTACGGGGGAGTTAGATGGTATCTAAAGGGGTTATATAACAAAGGAGGGGTGTTGTATGGGCACCAAGATGCTTAGATAGCAATAAGAAAGTGCCGGCGATGCAATAACAACAGAAAACGCCGATAGATTATTAGCAACCATACCTATCAGCCTACCTAGAGTATCAACTGAATGATGAGGCTACTAGTTAGAACTGACAAGTGATATGGCAAGGGAAAGGTGTGACTGTATTTAACCGAGGAGCTGGCAGTGTCTCTGAGGAGTTGTCCAGCTGGTGATATGTACTAGGTCGTATCTGCAGTGGCACCTGATTTCACTGGGAAACTCTGAGCGAATCAAACTTTTAGGCGGCGCCAGAGTTGGTTGATTCTCCGGCTCAGACGATCCCTGAAATCCCAATGAACGCTTCGACGCAGTTCAATCCTGAAATTGACGCCCAGGAGAAGGAGGAGAGGATTCAGAATCAGGAGCAGATGGCTGATGAGGAGTTGGCTGATCAGATGAAGAGTCAGTATGAAAAGTATGACATGTCCAATGGTAAGTAATGCATGCCAATGGTGAGCTGTTCTTGGATAGTTTTTTTAAAATCTTTTTTCTTTCAGAATAATGGGTGCTTTGACTTACAACGGCGAATATGACCTCTACAAAGACGATTACGAGTATTTGGTCAAAGAAGGGAAAAAGTTTAATGTCAGCCCTGCTGCTCAGTACGTTCACTATCTAACGCTTGTCAACACAATGTGCGACTCAAACAAGTACATATCGTGTACTGCGTGGCATCCGGGCCTTTGCGGTGAGTAGGTACCGACACGGTCATTTTCGCACCGTCAGCAAACTTATTGGCGTTAGCCTTCCGCAGGTACCGTCGCCGTAGCTTACGGCGAAAACGTGCTTTTCAAAGACGAGGAAATCCTTTCGAACTCGGACGATTCCGACTACGAAGTGAAACCGTCTAAACCCGAAGAGGACATCCCGAGGATGAACCCCGTCCTTCAGGCGAACGAAGTCCTCGAGGCGGCTCTCTGGAAAGACTTCAGCCACGAAATGCTCGAGTATTTCGACAAAAAAGAAGACACGGAAAATCACAGATTGGGACTTATCACCCTCGCTTACCTCACCCACTCACAGGTACCTAATTCGCACCATTAATTTGTTCAAGCGGCTTTGCTCTTTGACGATGTTGATCTTCAGGCGGTGCGAGACAAAGAAATCGTCCTGGAAAGGCGATACGAAGACAGCCGCCCCGAACTGGACGAGCTGGAATTCGTTCAAGAGTACATCTACGAAAAATACGACCCCAACACATACGATCCCTCTGCTGATCTCATCTTCAAGGTGAGTGTCACTTATGGCATTCTTCAAAATTTGAATGTATACACACGGTTAGTGAAAATATGATTTTTATGCAGTTTCGGCTCGACGAATATGCAAATGTACCACCCGGTAAGTTGTAATAGTAAAGTGAAGTTTCTGGCTGGCTATTGGAACCACAATTCAAATGAAACCTTTTAAATGCTGTTGAAAGTTAAACACACGATACTTTCTTTCAGATAGCGACGCTCCTTTTGAAAACACAATCATCAAGTAAGTGGTGAAGGGAAGCAGCTTTTCGTTCATTCTCATAATGATCATTCGTGACGGTGGTCAATCATCATGTTGATCGGCCTCAAAATCTGTCCGTGATGTGTAGATTCCAAAAAGGAGGGGTTTTTAAAGGTTTTAGAGCAGATGGTCGAGTGGGGAGGCGTCTGAGTCCAACCATAAATGGATTCTGCGTCCGAAAATACCTCGAAATCACCAAACCAGATCGTCATCCCATACCTTGAAACCAGCAACCTTTGACTCAGCAGTCCGACGCTCAAACCACTGAGCCACTGATAACCACAAACCACTGATTTAACTCAGGTCAATTTAACTAACAATTCCTCTCGATGAGAGCAATTATTTAGCCGAACTTAACGTAATAAAACAAATTGCTATAAATAATGGATATGAGGGTAAACTGGTTGACAGCATCATTTCACGAAAACAGAGGGCTATCACTTTTGATTTAATATATCCTCCTGCTTTACCGTCAACCTCCTCTCCTGTACCAGTTCCCGCCTCTACCAGTTCCCTAGAAACTAGACCCCCTTGGATTTTCTTACCATACTATGGCCATTTATCAGAAAAACTCGCCAAAGAACTCCGCAAACTGGGGCATAAAGTCATATTTCGGGCTTCCAACACAACTGGGAGGTTTTTATCAAATCCTAAAGATAAAATTGAACCTAGGAACAGGTCAGGGGTTTATAAATTAACATGTGGAGAACCGTCTTGTGAAGTAAATTATGTAGGACAATCAGGCAGAGCATTCAGAACCCGATTGGCAGAACATGAAAGCAAGATTCGCCTTCAGCATCTTGGCTATAATGATTTTGCCGACCACTGTATCAGCTCGAATCATCCTTTTAACCCAAATAGGGATAGTAAACTTTTACATTTCCAACCCAAGGGTCGCCTGCTCAATGAGTGGGAGAACCTGGAAATCCTGAAAGCTTATACTATCCACCCTGATCTTAATAAAAACGACCATGGCAAAATCAGTAGATCCCCAATATTAGAAATTCTGAAACCAATTTAACTCTCTCAATCAATATTATTCCCCCCCCCCCCCCCCCCCCGTTCTATTAATTTAAAACTTTAAAATTCATACTTGAGCCTTCTCAAATATCCCCAATAACCAACCCTCAATAACGGTTATCCACAAACAAACTCGGAATTTCTGCTATTAATGTCGGTTTCCTTTCAAAACACTCAAAGGATACCGCCACCTAATCCCTCAGCCCTCTCAGGTACCTACCTATATAAACCCTCAGGCGTCTAACACAATTGTTCAGAACTAATTGTACGTTCAACCACCTCAAGTCACTCTGGTAAGCTCATCTAGATATTTCTATTTCACCCAACCTCATGTACTTAATAACATTTTTTCAAAAATTACCTCAGTATGAAAACTGCTGAAAAATTAACTCATAAAAATTTAACTTCTCAAGATTCAACAGTAACTTCAAATAGATTCACAAATTCAATTAATTTAAAGACTTTATTTAAACCTTCATATTCAAATTTACCTTCTGTATAAATTCAAAATTCACCATGTCAACTAGGTCACCTAGGTATGTCATCATTTTCTGTAGTTTTAACTTATCAATTGTTTTTTAAAAAACGAATAATTCCAAATTCATCTTTCCTAGTACCAATTAATAACCTTGTCAAATGGGTCCATTTTTAAAATTATCTCTGACTTTCTTACCTCTAATTTCTCTTTGTCACTAATCATATATCAAGTAGATGTTTTGCCACTAGAATAATAAACAATTCTCCTTTCAGTACCTGTAGTATACCATAACTGGTTTTCAAATGGTTCACTAGCCATCAGTCATGGAGCCAATTTTAACAGTGGGTCCATATTCCGAATTTACTATTGTCAAGTTATGTACCACCATTCTGGACCGTTTTCGTCAGTTATAATTTTTCACCATTTGTGTTTGTTCATATACCTTCAGTATAATATAATTTCGAGCTTACATTGTTAATATAATTTTATGGTTTTTCCTCTGATGCTAATGACAAATGGTTTTCTTGTCAGGGCTGTAGATGAGCTTAGTTGCTCGAAACCGGTCCCCACGCTACAATTGTTTATTCCAATAAACAATTTAGTACTCAGCAGAGGAGTCATTTCTCACCCTAACCACCTCATTGGATTAGACCTCTGCACCGTCGGCAAACACCACACTCAGGTCAATTTCATCTCCTTGTCAATCGCTGCTATCCAATAGCGATCGTGGCCTACTTTAAGTTACACCAGGCAGTTCTACGCTGAGGTCATCCTAAACTGGATGACCCCAGCGGGGGGCTGGTGTAAAGTTACACTGTAAACTCACCCCCGTATCCAAGCGTCAAATGCCACTCCATTGGCCCTTTCCAGTCTCAATATTGGATAATTTTATAAATTCCATGACTATTAACCAACATTTCTGCACCATTTGTTAAAAAATAATAAACTCTTGTTATAAACATTTAGTTTTTTTTTTTTTTTTTTTTTTGCTCAACACTAAAGTAACATTTAAAACTTACTTTCACCCATTTTGAATCCAGATTTGAAGACCGAGTGAAGCCCTTTTTGGTAAAGGACACGACACCGTTGCTTCACGAGATCAAAACTTTCAACATCGTCTGGGACAGCAACCACTGGATTTTGGGATACGCTCTCAAAGAAGAGGCTCTTATTGTGCACAGGTGGCAATACTGACGATGATGAGCGCTATGGTTTTTTCGGCGTACCGTACATTTGTTGTTGGCTTGCAGGAGGCATTTTCTGGAAGCTTTGCACGAAGACGGGCCTTTGCTTGAGGTGCCCAAGCCGAAGACGTTTTGCCCCTTTTTGCGTCTGAAAAGGTCAGCGTCCGTGATGTTGTCACCCAGAGTGTTGGTCGTTGACTTCGACGATCTATTTTCTTGTGGTATTTCAGAACTGAGTACAGAAAGAAGGCTTCTAAACCACGGAAAAAATTGGCCAAGAGAACGTCGTCCCGGTGAGTGAACATAACCTCGAAATGCAGAAGGTGGTTCCGTAATAAATAATCATTTTAGTTATAGCAGCGCTACGAGACCAAGTGGTGTCCCCGAACCCAAAAGAGTGTCGCGAATGTCTACAGCGTCTGAAGTCAGCCAAGCTTCATTCCAGTAAGTGTTTGTTTCGAAAGGAGTTACTGTATGGAGTGTTTATTGCATGTTAGAAGTGGTTTGTCAGGTCTATGAGGAGCGCGGGAGCAAAAAGCCTCGGCGGGAGGAGCGCAACCAGACGAGAATCTATTGAGAAGAAGAAGAAGAAAAAGACAGCTCTGTACATCGAACTGTCGGATGACGAAGAGATGGAGCGATACGAAAGGGAGAACGAAATCGTCGAAACGGGTCCGACTCACAGCGTTTACATTTGGAGCATCAGCAACGATTTGGAGCCATTGGTAAACCTGAGTTTGAGCGTTGTGTTAAGTCAGTACAACACCGCTTCTAGAAGCTCCCTTTTTCAAATCGCTCTAGCTCCTGAACTATCTGGTCTACAATCAACTTTGTCTCGTGTATTTTATAGGACATTTAATGCTCTTTTACTGTGATAATAGTGACCTTTGCAGTAGGAAGCATAGTTTTGGAGTTATACGCAAAAAACTGAAAAAAGTGTAAACATTTTGAGTTTTTGTCGAGTTAGGTGTTATTATAGAAGAATTTTTGGACGTAGAATCCATTTTCGGGGGTCCCAGGACGATCCGACTTCATCGTGGAGATCTATGGGGCTCTCATCGGGCTACAAATGGGATTTTTGAAGGATCCCATGGCGCAAATAAGGTGTCGTTTTCCGAGTCTGAAATATCTGGACTACAATCAACTTTGACTAGTGAATTTTATAGGAAATTTAAAGCTGTTTCACTGTGATAATGGTGATCTTTGCAGTAGGACGCAAAGTTTCGGAGTTATAAGCAAAAAACTGAAAAAAGTGCTAAAATGTTGTTTTTGGCGAGTATTTCAAAACGCGTAACAGATATTTGTTGGATCCCTTCAGATTCGTATTCAGCACCCCAAACAAACATAGAATAAGACTAAAAAATCCAACCTTGTATTTTTCAGTTGAAGTGCGTGAGCCCGTACGAAGTGTCGGCTTTGGGTTTCTGCCCCCACAATGGAGATCTACTCGCTGCTGGTACCATTTCGGGTCAGATCGTTCTGTGGGATCTTCAGGGCCGTCTGAACCAGAGAGACGACTACATGCCGACGCAGTTTGAGAGATACGCCAGAAAAGAGTTGGTTAGTTGCAAGGGTATGCGGCAACACGTTTCCCTTTTGAGACACTGGGCTGTATTTGTTGTTTTATATTTTCTTGTAGAAACGGAGAATGTGCTGGTACAGAGAACTTCGAGTGCCTGACAGACTGAGGGAAACTGCTGTCTCTACCATGTCAGGGGCTCACGGCAGCAAGGTTGTAGCCATACAGTGGATTAATCCACAACTCTTGGTAAGTGACGAGGAAAACGAACGTTTTTCAGTAGATCTGACTGATAGCCCGGTATCATCATGGTATTTGTGGAGACCTCCTCTTCAGCTTGGGGGCCACTAGTTTACGAACTATCAACTGTTCTTTTTGAGAGCTCCTTTCTGACACCTTATTTTATTTGACATCCTGGGATCCTTCAAAAATCCCATTTGTAGCCCCATGTATGGCCAATAGATCCCCACGGTGAATTCGGATCGTTCGAGTCTTCTAAGACGAATTCAGGGGGTCCAAGTGATAATTAGGATGCCTAGTAGTAAATAGGAGGCCCAGGACGAGAACAGTAGGGCTCCATCTTTTTCCATTTTCAGATCGAAAGTGGCCATTACCATATCATCCGCGCAGAAGAGGACATGGCGATAAACTATTCCCTCCAATTCGTCTCTACGTCCTCCGACGGGGACATAAAGTTGTGGGATTTGAATCACGAGCCGCTCCAAAAAGTCGAATACATGTTTACCGAGCGCACAATCGCTCGAAAAATTAAAAATCCCAAGCCTGAAATGCTCGTCGCTCTGACTTCGAAGTACGCCGAATACAACAACAAGTGGCTCCCAACTTACACGGTGAGTTAAAAACGCTTTTACTTGCGAACGTCGGTGATCATTTACTGCTCAATTTCGACTTCGTTGCAGTGGGAAGAGCCAATTACGGAATCCGGCAAAGGCGTCAAAGGTCAATCATCACTGTTGGTGTCTTCGATCCAGTTCCACACAAAGCTGCTCCCCTACGCGAGGAAATACCCTCCAAACCCTCGTTTCCCCGAAAAGATGACCGACATGGTCGAATACGTTTACAGTAAGTTCTAGGCCACAATTGCGAGACGTGCAAAAAAAGGTAATTAGTCGATTTTTGAAGAGAATGAACGCTCTCCTTACCGTCCCACTGACCGAATTTGTTCGTTGTCTTCCTGTTCTTTTGCAGATCCGATGCCCGAAGATCAGATCACATTTTCCCGAACAGCTTTCGTTGGAACGCTGTACGGAGCAGTTGGTCAAGTATCCTGGTCAGGGCAGCCGTTACATCCCAAGCCCAACGATCCCACAGACTCTGAAAGTAAGCAATATGTGGTTCTAGCACGTTAACATCGTTCTTCAGCCATTTGATGCCAGGTTCAAGGTCTTTGACGCGGTCACTAAGGCTGTGCTATGTTCTGCATGGCAGGTGACCGGGCTTGTGCATCCGACTCCCTTGAACAGGTGGCTTTGTTCATAAAAGTGGTGTTTGGTCTGCCTCGGAATAGTCCCAACTATTTCGTATAACTCGAGACTGGTGTCGACCGAATATTCGTGTACACCCTGTCTCTGGCTGCCGGGTACATAGTGAAGGTGTTGAACATGCCGAACCACAGGTTGCCGTACTTGGTGGCGCGTTAGGTGATCCGAAGGGAAGTCGGGTGGTTCAGGATGGTCGAGGACCTGGATACGTGGGCTGCTCAAATGAAGGCTATGATTGATAGTGTCCGGACCAGATGAGCTGACGATATGAGGGAAAGTTAATTTTACATTAAAAAAAAAAAAAAAAAAAAAAAATCCTACTGCCCAAAACGGCTTGAATGGCGGACGTACATTTCGTTTTAGGAATCTAAACCTCTTGAAACATAATATGTTTCATATTATGTCAAATTTTGAGGAATTTGTTTAGTACTAGGTACTAAACAAAAGGAAAGAATTAGGTACTATTTATGAAAGAAATTATTTAGAGAGAGAAAGATTATTACTTGAAACTTCTTTATTGTTCATTTATAAAATAAATTTTTATAATTTTCCCCATAATTGTACATCAATTTATCAATGTTTAGTGCCAAAACCTAATATATCCAAAATTTAGTTCAATTTATCGTCTAAAATACTAACTCTAGATCCGATTCCACATTAAAATATTGGGAAATGTGCCTCAATGAAAGATCGGTCAAAAAATGGATATCTCAAGTTGGAAAGTTCAAAAATCGTCTCTCCTGAAAAATTTACTAAAACGGATAAAGTAGGTTTTGGAAATACACTCCTCATTTTTTTCCAATAAACATGTTTTTATAATCTATTGAATTCAGTAGGAGAAGGCTGAGATCAGGATTTGGTAGGGAGAAGAACCCCTAATTTTATCGCGTTCCGTTTAAGCAAATAAGTGTTTGACGTACATACAGATACCGTATGAATAAGTGGTGTAGATTCCTTCTGCTCGATCAAGTTTGGGGCTCACGGCGTCTTTTCTCACCATTTCAAATCCCATTTCCGTTCTAATCAAACTATTTGAAATGGGAAAATTTTTAAGCGTACACTTAATAAGTATAATTTTTTTGTTAATGAAGATTCTATGTCACAGTTCTTGAAATTTCGTTCATGGAAGCAGTCCACGACGGTCCTATAATTGGAGTTTTGAAACACCCTTTTGTCAGTGACATCGCTCTCTCAGTCGGAGGCCATGTTTTTGCGATTTGGAACGTCAATGAAATGGTTGGTGGGTTTTTTGTTTCACAAGTTGGTTGATATAAGTTGGAAAATAACGTCATCTTGTATTGTTTAGACTTGGCCGATCAAGTGGAAACGGTATTTCGGCAAGCAGATCACTTGTTGTTCGTGGTCGCCCCTCAAACCGAGCTTGTTCCGAATTGGGCTGACCGACGGGACGGTCGAAATTTGGGATTTGATACTCCAAAGTCACGAGCCCAAAGCTGTCATACCGGCGGCCGGCACGGGAATCACAGGTGCGCCAATGAGCTAAGATTTTTCTCCAAGTTCGTGCGGTTTTGTAATTCGTTTATTTCTTCAGGTTTCAGCTCTCACAATCTCCCTCTGCCCAAAGGACTTATGGGCGCGTGCGACATGAACGGCTCAATTGTCTTCTATTACATACCGTGGATTTATCAGTCCTGGAGAAAACGCGAGGTGGGTTTATTTCATCCGACAAAATTCCCGGCTGCCATAAGTTTGCGCCAGTCAACATCTGTTTTACGAGTATTTTACTTTACAGTTGGACGCGTTGACGGAAATGCTCGCCAAAGAACCCGGAAGGAAAAAAGAGCTCCAGCAGTGGGCCAACGACTGGCGGGAAAGTCACGTTCGTCTGAACAAAAAGCTGACCGGGTTGGCAACGTCGAGCCACGTCAAAGTGGACCTTCACGACGAAGACGACGACAAGCCGAAGAAGAAAAAAGCCGACGATGAAGACCCGATTTTCAAAATGGGGCAGTTCGAGCCGAAAAAGAACGTTCTACCGAGGGAATGCAAAGCCTATTACAGGGAACTGTACAAGTGAGAAGTTCATCGGCTTATGGGGGGATATAATATTTTATACCATCAAGTTCAGGGTTATGGAAAGGACAAAATCTATAAATCGTTAAAATTGTGAAAAAATTCTTCTGGTAGTGAAAATTGTAATAACCGTAGAATAATTCGATTTTCACACAATACAGGTGGTATTTGAGGAGGCGAGGGCGCACGACGAGGCTACTTGAAGAGAGAGAACGAAAGTGGTACGAAGAAGAAGAAAAGACAATAATCAAGGTAAATTGTTCTTCCACAGGTCAAAAATTTGAAATCCCGAAATGGCACTTCCACACAACAAATCCGATACATAACTAATTTAATTGAAATCGGGATATCCGTAACAAAATTTGATTTAATCCCTCTCCCCCCAATCAACCGTAGCACCCCCACCGTAATTGGACATTCAGGACTTGAAACTCGACGCACGCACTAAGTTTCATCAAAATCCGTTGACGGGAAATTAATCGCCATTTTCGTCTTACCTCCAACCTCATAACCCCCCTCTCCATTGGTTGTAAAAAAGTCAAAACCCCGAAAAGGCACTTCCACACTTCGAATCTGTCTTACATATCGAATTTCATCGAAAATGGGCTCTGTAACGAATCCGTCCTGCTGTTTAGAATCAAGAAGGTAGTTGCGCTCAATTGCGCTCTGCCGGGATAACGTATTCCGCTTCACCAACAGAGCGCTCTTAGTAACCCCTCAGCCTTCGTTGATTCATCCTTAAATCCAAATTTTTTTCTTTTTTTTTTTTTTTCTTTTGTTTTGGTCAGGATCTCCTCAAGAACAAGAGGATCGACTTGGGGCAACTCCAAAAAGCGATGGTCCCTCTGGCTCAAAATGAAAGTCGACTCAAGGCAAAAGAGGGTAGAGTCATCGCTATGTTGGCTCAAGCGGACAAAATTTTCAAAAACGCCATCTCCAAGATATTCAACGTTGTCAATTATCAAGTAGTAAGTTTACTGTTTATTTTCACAGCTGAGAGTAAACCAACGCCTTTCGACAGTGAAGTAATTTTTTGTCTTTCAGAGCTACGCCTCCAAAGACTCACTTGTCGAACAACAAGAAGGGCCTAAAATAAACGAGTCGCTAAAAGAAATCGATCATTATTTCGGTAGCCGCTATCTTGAAGCTGAAAGGGCTCTGCACGAGAAGGTAGGCGAAGTGAACTTCAGTGACCGCCCTTTTCGGGAAATCATCCAAGAGAAGCTCAAAAAGCGCGAACTGTTCAACGACCGGAGACGTTTTTGGGACCCCGAAGAGAAGTAAGTGAGGTTGGGTTATAGCTTCAACTTTCCAGCGTTGCCAACCTCGTGTGCCTCCAGGTGGATGAGGATCCTCGCCCGGAACACAATCGAAGAGAGCGGCTTCATCTGCGGGCAATGGGAGCCTCACGAGGTCACCTACGAGTACAGGAAGTACACCAACCGGTTCAAAAACATTGACGAGTACAAGGCTCTTTTCGGCGACGACTACGACCCCTTGTGGGACGTCGAGAAGTCCAACGACGCCAACGAGGACTTCCCTTACAAGTGGCCCTACGTCACTAGCGATACAGTAAGAGAAGCAATATTTACATTAATACACACACAACTAACGCTTCTGATACGCCTAATTTGAAAAGGCGACACAACGCGTCATGCCATGGTCAGCCGACCCAGACTATTAGTTTTATTCAAATTGCAGCACATGGGTCAGCAGACCCAAAAACGCCTAATTCAAAAAGGTGAAACATGGTCTGCAGACCCACTCTGTTAGTTTTATTTAAATCGCAGTCCCAGGGTCAGCAGACGCAAAAACGCCTACATTGAAAAGGCGGCACATGGTTAGCGGACCCACATTGTTAGTTTTATTTAAAGGTCAGCATAAGGGCCAGCAGACCCAAAAACGCCTAGTTTAAAAAGACGACACACGGTCAGCAGACCCAAAAACGTTTAATTCAAGGCAACACATGGTCAGCGGACCCATATTAACGTTTTTTTCCAAAGGGGTGACTGCCTGGAGGAATGCGAACTGGATCAACTCTGGCCGGGATGGAGTAGTGGTTCTCTGGTGGTGATGGGGGGAAGGCACGGCAGCTTGTATTGGGGGGGGGGGGGGGGGGTCGTTAGGGCTGTGAGTGGCCCATATTATCGCCCAGGACGCTTCCAAACCAAACAACCACCGTAAAAACGTAAAAAAATACCTTATAATAATATTAATATTTTCCCAAAAACCAATGCTCATACCACATCTGTTTGGCGTCTATAGTATGGTCGGATTTTTCAGCTGGCTGCTAGCAGGGAAGGCATAACGGATGAAGATGCGGTGTATGAGAGCGATTACAAGCTTCCGCTTCAGAATCAAACTTCAGGATTGGATTTGGATTTTATTGCCACTACCGACTTGGATGTAGGCGCTTTGATGCTTCACGAGCAACAGCAAGGTATCTACAGAGGGGTTTAGTGAGTTGAGAGTAAAACAGGGACATTTGCCAGTGAGATGTTGTTTTTGTCTCCAGGGCCGGGCTCAGGGCAGGGGAGCAGCTCCATTGAAGGTTTGGACGAAAGGCTCCCCCACACCAGAGCGGTCCCTTTGTCCAACTCGCAGTTGTCGTTGTTTCAAAACGAAGACAAACAACAACCGGAACCACAAAGCGAAGAAGCAGCTGAAGGCCCGAGGTAGGTCACAAAATAGGTTAACATTCGTTGCTGTCGTTCCTCATTAACGTCACGTGTCACACCCAAGGAAGTCAATCGAAATGGACGCTGAGGAGCTCGACGACGATTTCGAGACCATCCGCGAACAAAACCGCAGGCCGACGCAAGAGAGGAGCATCGGAGCTCATATAGCCGAGTC
The DNA here is from genome assembly GCA_955831195.1 of Pilophorus perplexus. Taxonomy (NCBI): domain Eukaryota; kingdom Metazoa; phylum Arthropoda; class Insecta; order Hemiptera; family Miridae; genus Pilophorus; species Pilophorus perplexus. The sequence goes on from OY037018.1 coordinate 6,378,291, forward strand.
CGACGCGATGATCCTCCAATCGAGCGGTGAAGTTGGGATAGCGACGGAACGGTCGAAAATTATTGTTGAGTCCAAAGAACTTATGGCCCAGTCTTCGCACATTGAGTGAGTCACCCGTGTGAGAGCGTTCAAAGAAGTTTTTTTTTTTTTTTTAAGTGGCAATTGTGTGAGCTCTGAGAGCAATCAGACCCCCCCCCCCCCCATCATTTTGAGGAAGCGCCACGGCGACAGAGGGAAGTTGTGAAGGAAGGGGGGAAGGGCTTGGACTATGGTGGGAACCACTGCTCGATCACTTCTTATAATAGGGTGTGTCCGCAACGGACAGGGGGCTGTTGAGACGTGCAACATGTTGGGCTGATTTACGTGATTACTAAATGCAAACCGTTAGCAAACCTGCTTCGTCTAATGTTACTGAACACCAACTGAACTTATCCCGTTATTTCAGACCAACATCAGGAACGGCACCTGTCAGTGTGTCCGGAGAAGGAGAACCACTTGTTGACTATTCACACGAAGTCAGAGAACAGGGAGATGGCAGAGAAACCATTGAACAGCCAGACATGTCAGTAAGATCAGTCAGTTCACCAGAGCCAGTGGAGAAGGCTGATTCCAGCAGCAGTGATCAGGTACGTCAAAAGTCACATTCAGAACCACGCAAGTCGGTCGAATCTCTAACTGATACACTAACTGATCCCCTCACTAGTACACTAACTGGTCCTCAGACTGGTGGTAAGTCGGGTATGACTGTAGCTCGCAATGTCCAGGTGCTGTTGCCGGGAGACCCGCTGTACCCCGAGAATTGGTGGGAGATCTGCGAAGACGAGCATATGTCCGAAGGCGAGTCCATTCCTTCGCCCCGGTCTTCCCCGAGTAACATCACGGACTTTTCGGAGATCACAGAAGTGGAACTGTACCAACCATCGGACGCCGAGGACGAGCCGTACCAGGAGTACTTCGAGGACGGGGATCACGTCGCCTACACCTCGTCCATCGTCGAACTACCGCATTTCCCACAAGAAGAAGAGCCCACCGAGGAATACATGGGCGAATCCGAAGATGAGGCTGAGAGCGAAGGTAAGTCCTCATCATCACATTTTATTTATCTAAACAAACTACACGTTTTTCCCCCTTTTTCAGTCGTGAAATCAAGAAAACGCGGTCCGTCTCTCCTAAAAGGAAAACCAGTCGCAACGTCGTCGTCCGGATCGTCGGACGACGACGCCGATAAACGTCAAGACCTCGAGAGAACTTTTTCACAAATCATCGCCGAACGGAAGACCACCATGGCTGAAAGAGAAAAGGAACTCAGAGACCTCGACTGAAGCCATCGACTTATCTCTAACTGCATACATCACCTCGCGGAGTTTCTCCATTAATTGTTAGAATTCACGCGGTGATGCTTATTGTTGTACAGATTACATAAATAAAACTTGTCTTATAGTACTAACGCTAATCATCGATATTGAGTTCTTGAATCGCTCCAAATGCCTGTTCTTACTCAATTCCTGAACACAGAAGACTTTTGTGTTAAGTGTGCGCAAAATTTGCGCAAACTATTTAATAGTTCTATTTGTTAGAAGAGTTGTTTCCTTTCGTTACGTCAACTTAAAACTAGTGTCTTAAATATCATATGAATTTTACGTAATATTTAAGATAGTCGATCATATAAAATTTTACTATGAAATTTGTGAAGCGATGTGACGTTCTTTGATATTGATCTGATCAAAATGATTTTTTTAGCCTTTCAAAACTCCTGCAGCCTGGATGAACTAACAAAGAAATGAATAAATTCAAATTCAACTGATAGTCTGATCGAGAAAATGAGGACTGAAGTGGGGAACAAACGAGTTTTGCAACAAAATCATGTAAGAGCGCGGCCGGACCCTTGGATCGCAGCCGGTTCATAGAACGCACACCCATGTAGCACCAACCAAAGAGTGAAAGTAATTGCGGGGCGATTTGAGCATCTTCTCTGACGTAAACAATATGCACGGAATTGCAAAATGCATCTATCCGGCTTCACAGGCATAAAATCTTCCAACAAAACGTTGCTCCATGTGGCGCATCTGAGCTCCGGTAGCTCAGAATTTCTTTAGGGAAAAAACTGCATTATGCAAACGCAAGTAGAAGGGGTCTGAAGCCAGTTGGGAGAGTTGAAAAACTGGAATCCGGGGCCCATTTCGGTCTCACCCTAACGCCTTGTCAAATTCGATGGGCCCATTTAGGAAACTCCGACTTTCATTGGCCGCTAAGCTAAGTAACATCAACAAAACACGAATATACGCGGAACAGCTGTGTGCAACGCAATGACAATTTTCCGGACGCTTGTAATCGTCTGACCGGAACCCCCTCCACTGCTCAACACTGCTGACGCGTTCACGCATTGACGGATTGCCACATGGATGAGAACCATGCTTCAGGCCCCTTGGATTAGTCACGGATGACTGCCTGAAATGAGACGTTGGGACGGAGTCTTATGCCTCCCTGATGACTACAGCCATCCTGGAAATACCGGTTTCCACCTTCCTCGGATTCCTCAGGATTCAATTGAAAATACCTAATCGGACGAGCAGTGTCAATTAAAAGTCGACTGTATTTTTGAAAAAGTACAAAACGTAAGATCTTAGTTTTGTCGATTCTAAAAGTTCAGCACCAAACGTACAAGATCACGAATCAAGATCGCTAACAGGACGGAAGGTAAAGGGATGTTTCTGGTAACCATAAGTTTGGTTGTAATAAAAATTACTTCTTTAGCCTCTTTTTGATGATGACGTCTCGCCGGACTGGCCCGAGAACGGACTCTTCGTAGATCAGCCCCAACCTGTCGCACTCATCTCGGTAGCACTGCCGTTCTGCTGGGGTGAAGCCGTAACCAAGATGACAGAGCCCAGACGGGGAGTCAAGGAAGCTCGTGAGGAAGGAGGACACTAAGGCGGTCTGTAAGGACGAAAGAAGATAGTTGAGGTTAGCTGACGAGTGATCAATCATGACAAGAGAATACATTGTAATGAACAGGTCAGTGAAAGGGACAATTAAATATGTAGCTGGTTCGCCGCAGGTTCCTTAACTGGGACCAAAAAAACCCTAACGGTTAGAGCTCCCGTATAACACAGGTTCGTAAGTGGGGGTGGGAATAGAGATGGAAAACCATAATTAATATCTGGATATCGGAGATCTGATCGGATGAATATCAAGCAACCGGATACAGTCAAATGTCTGCCGTTAAAATATGGATATCCGCTGTTTTTCTGAAAAATCCTTAATTTTGTTCATTTTATATGACAACACTGCTGCTATCTCAAGGGCGAAGTAGAATGTAAGAAAGTAACGCCATCTCTCGTTGGCTGCTCTGAACTACAATGAAGTACAAACAATAATTGACGTCAATTATTGACGGTCACGCGGTAGCTTGCAGGAAGTAATTGTAATCTTTTCCATCCCAATGGAGTTGTACGAACTGCAAAGTGCAACAGTCCAAGATTTGAAAATTATACCATACTTTGTGTCAAATTTCTCGATATTATCAGCTCAAGTAATCTAAGGTAAGGTGGGGGAAGTGCAATAACGTGGCAGGTGCGTGTGTGGGAAGTAAAAATGTTACTTTGAACAATTTCCGCTGGATGCCATCGAGTGGCTACGTTTGAAACTACATGCCTGACATCACTTATCCGCCAGACGGTGTCAACGCAAATGGTAACTTGACAGGTTTTTTTTAAAGCCACGTTTACAATTTCTCTAATGTAACTAGCCAGTACAAAAAAAAAAAAAAAAAAAAAAAAAAAAAAAAAAAAAACAGCACAAGTCGCAACTCACCATTTCTTCATTTCCAGACCTCCTGGTGGTGGATTTATTTTCGACTTTCGCAGGCTCGTCATTTTGCTTGTTATGATCTTTATCCGTTACTGGTTCTATTGCCGTGTCGTCCTGCACTTGTGGCGAGTCGGCGGTTTTGTTGTCCTTCATCATGCCAAACATTTTGATCGCCATGTCCCGGTGGAACGCCTTCCCCTCAGCTATCTTTTGCTCCAAGAATTGAATTTTTTTCGTCACCTGTCAAATTGGAAGGTCATCTTACTGTTATCTTACTGCTCACTCGATCAGGCTCATACGACTTAATTACCTCTTCGTTGTTTGGCTCAATTGCCTGAGCTTTCTTGAAGTCCTCTAAAGCCGCTGCAGGCTCCCTCTTGGCCATCCGAGCTATGCCCCTGTGGAAGTGAAGTTTGGCCGAAGCAGCCGCACGTTTGGGGTCCACCTTGAAGGCTTTTTCGCACTCGGCCAGAGCTCTAGGCGGATCCATAATGCTAGAATGGTTGTAGCAAACGGCCTTGTTGACGTAAACTCTGAACAGCGTCTCTTGTCTGCATAGCTCCTCTTGAAGCGTCAAATTGGCGCACCCGACGAGCATGCGCTCCTGTTTTTTATAGCAGTCGATGGCTCCAGCGATTCTGTTGCGCTTGAAGTAATCCTTGGCTGAAAAGTCTCAGGTTGCAGTCAAGCTAGGTTTTAAACAGACACAATCGACTCCCAAACACTCACCTGTACTATTTTCTGCTTCAGCACGCGCACTGACGTCAGCGTACCCCTTCCCTTCCAAAGAATCCTCTTCCAATTCAGGTGCCAGTCCACCGCGGACAAGCTCAATGAGGTGGATGACAGCCAAAATAGAAGCCTCCTCAGGTATCCTGCAAACAAAACCGGAAGAACAAGAAAGACAACCCCTCAACAATCCCAATCAATCTTAAATCCAAACTGTAACCAACCTCGGAGGGAATCCTAACTTCCCAAAAGCGTAGTCATGATGGATAAAAAATGTCGATTTTTCCCCAACACGCATAGAACTCACGGCGATGTCAAACCCCAAGATTTGGTTGTTGGCTCCGATTTGGAGTCTCAGCGGTTTGTTTGCTCGAAGGTACGTCGAGTCCACCGGCAGCTATCGAAAAGATAACTTAGCAAACTCCACAAGGTTATAACATACGAAAAACTTCACAAAAGGCTAACCTCTTTATTTTTCACGTAGAACGAATAGTGAACGTAAACGATGGCGTTGCCCGGAATCGGGTCTGTCCCAGGCTCAATTATCATTTTCCTCACTTTCCCGTCACTCGTCACATCATCCATTTTCATGCCGCCGTCTTCAAAATCGTCAGCGTCAAACGACAAGAGGTCATACTTGATTAAATCTGCAAAAGGATCATTTGAAATTGCTGGATGAAATGAGGAAAAGACATGCTTACGGGTCATTTCCCCCAACCCCCGGCCTCCCATCTGGCCTTAGACCCCTTCTACTCGTTTCGATAATGAATTGTTTTCTTTTCTTTAAAAAAATACAGAATTAAAGTGAAAGAATTCATTTGGAAGACAAAAATTTTAATCTAATTTTGACCCTTTTATACCTATTTGACTTTCGGAGCTCAGATACGCCACATGGAGCGACTTTTCAGTGGTTTCAGACTTTTCACGTTATATACCTACTCGCTGAAACTTCTTTTTTTTTTTCAATTTTTTCGGATTGCTAGAAGTACCCAAGAATAAAGATGACCAAAAAAGTGTGACGCTCTCCTCCTCTTCCTACTCCACCCCGTTCTCCTTGGTTTGCGGCTTTAAGTAGAAGTTAAAAGTTAAAGAAGAAACCCCTACGGCAGATGGAAGACACTTTGCCAGATGAGACTCCCGTGCACAAAGTAATTTCATCGTCTAACTTAACAACTTGAAAGCCCATACACGGCAGAGGACAGACACAAGCTCTAAGACACGAGCCACAAGCCCAAATCAGATGAAAGGCACATGCCTGGCAGATAAAAGACACACGCCCTACAGTGACAGGGGGGCTTTCCGATTTTCTCGCGCTCTGGTGATGATATTCAGGAATTTAACTATATCGCTGGAACCAGCTCGATGATATCGAAAACTAGAGCTCAGAAAGAAACGCTGCAAATTTTACACAGGGGTTTATTATTCTTTGATGGACGTTACTTGTGCAGAAATTTAATTCTGTCAATGAAACAATTTTTAAAAATTTTTTTTGGATTTTTATTTTTCTAAAAAATTTTTTTTGGGGGTTTTTTTTTTTTGTTTCAAAAATTATTTAGGTTTTACTCGAAAAATATTTAACCACCTGGGATCCTTCAAAAATCCCATTTTTAGCCCCATGACAGCCCTATAGATCGCCACAGTCGGAAATCGGATCGTTCCGGGACCCCCGAAAATGGATTCTACGTCCAAAAATACTTCGAAAACGACACCTAACTCGATCCCATAGCTAAAAGGCTTCAAAAAACCCTCCCGTAGCCCCATTTTAGCCCCATAGTGCCCCACGGGTTTGGGCGATCGGGCTGAAAACCTTGCTGGCACAACTAGATGGTAAACCAAGTATTTTGTCAAAATTTCAAATTTAAAAAAAAATCCTACTGCCCAAAACGGCCCGGACGGCGGACGGACATTTCGGATTTAGAATGTAGACCTCTTGAAACGGATATGTCAAATTTTGAGGCCGATCCGAGTCGTCAACCTCCGTCGCGAAAACATAGGTGTATTATTCCAAGAATAATAAACCAAAATGACCCTTATAGATTACTTACGAAGCAGGATGATTTAACCCACAATTCAAGTGCATCTCCAATTCACAAAATTGAACTTCAAAATCTCGGTAGCCTACCTTTGTACTCGTCAAGATCACAGTAGTTGTCGATGGAGCGTTCATAATTGGGGACGTCGTCTAAAATGACTTCGTCTTCATCAAAAACAAGCTCCCCCTCCATGTCCTGCAATAGTTGTTTCAACGACAGGCTCTCCTTCAGCTAGAGATGAGAATCAAATTTTTGAAAACGTAACAAAAAAGAGGTTCAAGGAAGAAAAGACTTCTGCAATCAGTATCCGAAATGTGAGAGCACCTTACATCGCCTCACACTCACGCTCCAGGAAGAGCATACTAACTTATACTTGAGGTAATCAATCCTACGTTGGCCAACGTAACGAAGCTCTACGCATACGTAAGCTCCTCACATCGCCTTACGCTCACGCACCATTTCATTAAGAACCTGGTCACTGGACTCCCAACGCAATCCTTTTGGATCGCATCACTTCTACATGTTACAAAATATAGACATGAAATTATAACCCATTACTTCATCAATCCCAAATACCTACTTTCGTCTTCGGGAAGTTGTTGTGCGGCATCTTCAGGTGGCTTCTGATCTGTAAATACAAACTCTGTTGATGAAACTTGTTACGTCTCAACTAATTCTATTCTAAGGTTAAAATAACTTCAAAAACGCTAAGAGAAAGAGCATGATAAAAGACCCCGAATCACCAATGCCTCTCATTGGGTGGGGCGACGGCCAGAGCCTCTGTTTAAATCATTTTTATAACAATGAAAGACAGGTTTAGAAGAAATGTCTGTTGTAATGAAAACGCTTGCGTACCAGTCCGCAACACAGTAAGAAATTTCCATGTTAGATCACGGAAGAAAGGTCCACCGGGAGTGCGGTCTGGTGACAGAATGGTACACACACGGCTCCAGGATGGGTAAAGGTCGATCCACACATTTCAGTGATATTAGTGAATCCTCGGCCATTCGTGCTCCAAGCCCTTCAATAGTTGAATTATCATTGATTGAATTGATTCATCATTGATGCATTGCCCACGCACCAGCGTTACATGCCGCACGGAGCACTGATGGCTGAGGATTCACAGAAAACACTGAACTGTGTGGATCGACCTTAATAGGGCCGGCCCAGGAACGCATAGCCCGCAGCTCAAAAGGGAGAGCGCCAGTCTGCTGGGCAAGTGGGCTAGCTCTGTCTAAAGCACAAATTTGATGGAGAAGAACCCCGCATCAGCATCATCGCCATCAGATTCACATGCAAGGGGAGCGGGAACAAGTTATAGTCCCCATCATTTCTTTAGGCTTAAAATCATTGCACCCACATGAGTAAAATTTAATGTTAAGAATACCTACCGAATACGATGAGTGACGAAAACACCAAAAAGGAACAGAAGGCTGAACGCAGGCGTTGTGGGTGATTCTCACGGGTTGTGGACGAAACTCATACAACTAAACAAACCAGTGAAACAACCGCTCGTATTGTATGAAAAGAAGTAGTTTAAAAAAGTGGACCACAATGTACCGCATACAAATACCTATCAAGTCTGACAATACGAAATGAAAAAGCAGCGGGGGTTATCATTCATGATAACCACAAACCCCCCCCCCAAAATAGATACAACACGCTACAGTACACGCTACAGTGTTCTCTGTTACTCTGTGCTACAGTAGGGATGCGCGATTCATATCGATATGAGGTCGATACTTTTCTTTCGATCTAAAGTATTTTTGGAATCGATACTCTTCATTCGATACCAAGCCCAAGTGCTGTGCGTGGGTAATTCCCAAAGAGAAAAATTTTCTCTTCCATTTAATGGACATTTTAATTCAACAAGGTGGCCCCGGGGTTGTAGGTTTTGGATTATTCTGAGGATGACATACATTGAATGGAAAATGTGGCAGTAAGCAGTAGGTAGGGACCTATTTTCTGATGGGGAGGGTTCACAAAATATTTATATTTAATCAACGAATGTTGATCAACAGTTTTCGGAAATTAGAAACGCCCACCTCTAGATCATAGGGTGAGCAACAGTGTTCATGGACACCTGCAATGGTAGGTACTAAGTACCATGGAATAAGGAATATTTCTTCCATGGGTAGGTAGGTACTATGAACAAGTCATACTTCAACTAATTACTTATAAGTAGCTATAGCTACCTCAACTTCACGGTACAATGAAGTCTTTTTTGGTCAATTTGTTGGAATAGGTCAACAGTCTTATGAAAGAGTAATTTTGATTCTACTAAGACTTAGTAGAATTTTAGGTACCTAGGTATTCTTTGTAGTGCACTACAAATTATATAATTATTAATTGTCTATAATATTATAGATAATATCGCTGTTAATATCAATAATCATCAATCATAATTAATCACAATGTGATTACATAATATAATATAATAGATTATGTCATATTATGAACATGTCATGTTATTAATTACCAACAATTATTGTTAAAATCAATTTGAGGTGCACTTCAAATCTTCACTTCGTGTGGCGATGGAAATGCGAAGAGTGGATTCCTCTACCATTCAAAAATCCTATGCTGATCTCCGTCAACTATAATATAGTTATAACATACCTACATATTATGTATGTTCACTCTCCGCTAATTAGGCAACTGGTCGAGTAGAATACTACCTATAGAAGTGACCTAATCACACAAGTTTTCGTGGGACATTTGAACCGTTCATGTGTTTGTGGGCGCAGCGGAATCATGCTGGGCCCACATGCTAATAGATTTCTTCTTCATCATCTCATGTTCACTTTTCCTCAAACCCTGAAATGCACGAAGCTGAACGAAACTCCCCAAATCTTTCACGTTATCAATTTGTTCTTTAACGGTACCACAACCTATCTAACATGAGACAATCAAAATTTGATTTCCTATCTACCGTTTTATTGGCGTAGTTTATTTGAAGGGGAATTTTGATCTTTGTCGATTTTTTCCTTTTTTTCCGACAGTTATCGGCTGACATTGCCGTGCGATATTCAATGTCAATCCTCTTTTTGTCTTTCTAATCGTCGGGAAGTTATCCTGATTTGCATCAATCACTTCAGTTGTTGGTGACAATTCGGGTCGTGAGGGTGTCGAAGGTATGCTGGCGATTATCAATTTGATGAACGACGCTTTGAATGTTGACGATGACGACGAGGACAAAATTGAAGAATTGAATAACAATTGCACTTTTTGCCGGGATTTGATGGAGGTAAGAGGAACCAAGAGTTGCAGGATATCCTTACTTAATCTAACTTCTACGACAATACCAGTCGTCCAGTTAATCAGGGTTTTAAAATGTTACATAAAATTTTTATCATTTTTGTATAGGTAGGTACTGTAGGTACCTGTAACAGTATACCTAGTTTTTTTTTCCTTCGACGTTTCCTATGATTAGGGGGGTCCTAATGGGGGTTTCCTAATGGATTGCAGAATTTGAGGTTTGCCTTCTTCTATTTTTGTACCGACTATCTCATCTCTTTAGTATAAATAATTTATAATTATTATTTGCCGCCAGGCAAATCGATCTCGTCTCCGCCTTACCTTACCTTATTCGGGCTAAGAACAAATTACAAACTTTTTATAGCTGCTGATATAATTCAGTGCATTTTAGTGCATCCAAGATTAGTGTTGTGGTGAAAATGAACAAGATTTTCCATAGCAAGGAATAACTCTAGTTGTTAGTATTGGTCATAACAGTCAAACAGGTGTAGACGAGCTGCTGGATCTGAAACAAAACACTCTAGTCAGTTTAATATTGACACAGACCGGACCACAGAGTAACAGTCAAACAACACAAGTCGTCAAGTATTGAGCTCACGTTGGCCAAAGTTTCCAAGTTGACTTTGTACAGGCGGCCGGCTCTCAGGCACAGAGGCTGGTTAGCTCGAAGCATCAGCAACACTGCTGCTTTTCGAAATTTCGGCGACATCACCTCCCACTCGCATTGGTACACCTGCCTGTACAACTCTTCACTCTAGCAGGACGAATGAATAGGTAGTTTAAAGTCGAGTCAATGTTTTGCTCCGTGGTGCTCCTAAGAGTATCATTATGGTGCCTACCTGGCTCCGGCCAAAGCAACTTACAGCATTTTCCAGCAATTGCCCGCACACACAATAAATTCCAACTTCCAGCAAACTGTAGCCCATCATGACGAAAAACTTGAAGCAGTCTGAGAAATTCTCGGATACTGTCAACTGAAGCCAATGTTTAGAAACATTGGGTGAGTTCCACAGAGTAATTACTCTGTTAACAGAGGACAGAGTAGGTGGTGAGTTCGCAGAGTAGGTACCTAATTCTGAAAATTCCGAACGGATGGATACGTAGGTATGGATTCCATGGTTACGATTGTACGAAAAAATGCCCCCGTCCGTGAACTTCAGAAAGACTGTAATATTGGTAATTTTGAAAGTACCTATACCTACCTACATGCGGATGAGAGGTATGCTGTGTAGGTATGTATAATTTCCATGAGATGCTCTGCAACTCGTCAAATGTCAAAAGGTCCAAGGGCCAAAACTGTCAAAAAATTCGTCGCTGTCCATCATCGGAAAAAATAAAAAATAATGAAGGCACTTATTATCAACTATGTATTCTAATGACACTAAAAGTGACCGTCGTTAGATAGGTATACCTAGTTACTTATTTAAGAAGAGTTACTTTGGAGCAAGCCTAATGTTCCAAGCGACTGCCCTCAAAAACTGTAATTTCCTTATTATCTCCATTGAGAAACTGATGACTGGTAAGCTGTACATATTGTCACTTTGACCATTTCTTAAACAACCCTCCTTCACGCGCCTTCTACTATCGCCTAGAGTCGAGTAGGATCAACACAGTTCTCCGACCGTTTTTCGAGCATCATACCGAAATCATTCAAAATACGGCAAACCTTCATCTTCATGCATTTCTCTTCTCTTTTTCTTAATTTCTCTTTTTTCAAATTACCAATATTACACTCTTTCTCAAGTTCATGGGCGGGGGCGTTTTTTTCGTACCACCGGGGGCGTTTTTTCGGATAACCGTCGTTACCCAGGCTTATGCAACCTACACCCGCGCACGCGCATCTCACTTTTCCATCTGGAAATGGTCTATTAAACACTCAAGTTCTGCTGCTCTGTGAACGCAGAACTCGTTCAGAATCGATTCCAGCAGGTCTGATTTATTTTAGACTGATTCGACTGCCTCCTCGATTGAAAGTCACGCACGCGTTTCCTTCTGTGATCTCATGGAGGTAACTTCGTAGGGACTACTTTTTCGTTTGCAGAGGACCGAAGTTCTGTCCGTTTTCATTCCTGGGAGCGTTCGAGTTCTGATTCGATTCGGAATGGCCAGAATTTACTCTGCGAACTCACATATTCTTTTGAGGCCCTTGATACCCAACAACTTGTCTAAAGCTCACCTCAAAAATAGCGATGACACCAACAAGTATGGCTGTGCTCAGGTGGAATGTTAAGAAAAGGTTGTAGCGATCTGCTAAAGTATCACCAGCCCTTGAAGAATTTAAACATTCGTAATTAAAAGCGCAGACAGAATGGAGTCCATTGCCTGCTCAACTTACTTTACAACTTTCTGGTGGTCCTTGATGAAAGCTAATAATGTCAGGTAAGCTTTTTCCTGTTCAGCGTCATTCAGTCGGTCACAGCGTGAGAAGTCTGTGCCTTTCATATCCTCCAAAACATACCCGATGGCTTTCACGTGTCCGACGAGTGCCATCAATGAGAGTATGAGGTAACCCTGTTGAGAAACTTGAATGAAATTCGAAAAGATTTGAGAGGGCGTTAGCAAACTCGATCCTATAGGATGCTTATAAGCATTTTCATGCGTGCAAAGTTGACCGCAAGGCAGGAATTTCTCCTAGAACCCTCCCTAAAACCTATCAATCCATTCCTTCTAAGCTTGAACCGATTGACTTGCTTGGTATACGAATGCTGTGAAGATGGCGACGAAGACGGCAGCCTGCTCGTACAAGAAAAGCATTTCATACACCGGCGAGTAGCTCCAATCGAAAACGTATTCAGCTTCTGTGATTTTGTTCGGAATCATAGGCCCTTTCCCCACGTGGAGAGTCTCGCGAAGCCACTGCGATCTGGAATAACAATTGCTTATTAAAAAAGATGCCGCCTGTGGGTATTGCCGTTTCTGATTATTTTGGCCGGTTTGTGGCTTCCGTATTCTTGTTGTACACATCTCGAGCTCCTAACAAATAATAAGATCACATCGTACTTGTGAAAATAAATTACGCTTTAAAAAACTCCCAAGTCAAAAACAGGTTGGCTACCCATCGTGTGAGATCCACCTTTTTCAGACTGGCTCACCATTCGTACAAGGTTTTCTGTTTTCTAGGTTTTCGAAAAAGTTGGCTCCCCACTGTGTGAGATCCACCTCAAAACAGACAGACTCCCCGTCTTAACTAGTTTTTGCCCTTCCTAAAATAGCTCATTCAATTTGAACTATTACCTTATGTATGGCATCGTGGAAACCATCCAAAGTGTTAAAAGGTTCCAAGCCAAGGCGTATTTCGTGTACCGGTTTGTGGCTTCCGTATTCTTGTTGTACGCATCTCGAGCTCCTAACACATAATAAGATCAAATCGTACTTGTGAAAATAAATTACGCTTTAAAAAACGCCCAAATACTCACCGTTTTTTTTCTCGTCAGGAATGCATGTAAGAAAATCCTTCTTCATAAATTGCATTAGATCAACATATTTATCTAGGTCACGCATGAAAATCCAATTCTTGAAGATGCTCTGCATGCCGCATATAGGGTTCATAAGCGCCGCCATTCGCCTATTGTATTCCATTTCGATGTAAAAGACGGCCAGCATGCATCCGCCAATGTAGGTGATGCTGAACATGGCGATGGTGCGGTAGTAGGCAGTCATCAACCAGTGGCACCTCCCGTGGGCGTGGAAGTACTCCAGAGTCATCCAGAAGGTTTGAATCCCAGGGAGGTTGTCGCCGACGACGAGGCCGTCGAAGATTTCATTTTTGTCCAAGAGTTTTTTCTTGTCGGAATTTCCATCGTTCTGTCCGGATTTGTTGTCCATTTGTGGGACGTTCGACTGTGAATACGTTGATTTTGGTTCATTATTCTCGGAATAATGCACCTAGGTAATCACGACGGAGGTGGAAAATTCTGATCGGCTTCAAAATTTGACATCATCCAGTTCAAGAGGTCTTGATTCCAAAAACGAAATGTCCGTCCGCCCAAAACGGCAGTAGGATTAGTGGGTGTAGGCCACAGACACGTTCTGAATTAGTGGTTTAGATCCCGAAATTTTGACAAAATACTCGGTTTACCATCTAGTTGTGCCCGCAAGGTTTTAAGCCCTATCGCCCAAACCCGTGGGGCGCTAGGGGGCTAAAATGGGGCTTCAGGATGGTTTTTTAAGGTTTTCGGCTATGAGGTCGAGTAAGGTGTCGTTTCAGAACGATCCGATTCCACCGTGGAGATCTAAGGGCTGTCATGCATGACAGCCCCATGGGGCTACAAATGGGAATTTTTAAGGATCCCAGGAAGGCAAATGAGGAGTCATTTTCCGAGTAGTTTTAGACGCAAAATCGTCTAAACGTTTTTTTGAGGTCCCATATGTGTCCAAACATTCATTGTACAAAAAACCATTTTTTTTTTTTTAATCTTTCAAAAATAGTTTCTTACTGACACAGAATTAATTTTTGCAAAATTAACCTATATCAAAGAATAATAAACCCCTGAGTAAAATTTGCAGTGTTTTTTTAAGTTACAGCGCCTCCTAACTCCACTGATACTTACGCTCGCGAGTATCGCGGACGCTTTTCGGCGCAGCACCAGCGCTCAAGTGTCCAACTGCCATCTCCCACGATGGCATTAATGAAGCGTATTTATACACAAATATGCCACTTCCTAGGCGGCAATCACGTAATCTGCTTAACCACATACGACCACTTTGTATGATGAGAGGTTGGTGAAGGTCAGCTACACCCTGGAACAACAGAGAACCTAATTGAATATCATAAGACATAATTTTACATAAAATGAACAAATAACAGTGTTGAGCGTACTGCTAGGTATCACCCCCTCATTGTGTTACAGACATTAAGATGAAAAATAAATGAATCGAATATATGATGAGTCAATTCACCCCAAGCCATTTCCTATGGTTGATTATTCAGTAGTAGGTGACCCATTAGGGGGCTAAAATAGGAGTTAAGAGATTTCCTGCAAATACCTACTAGGAAATATCTCATTTTATCATCAATAATCTTGTCCTTCAATAGCTCGTTAAAATGCCTCATCAAGAAGACATTTAATAGCTTTGTTTAGCCCCGGTTTAAATTTTGTTTCAATTTTTTTAATGCTTTATTTTCGTGAACAAAATATTACCTACAAGTAATAAAATTTAGGTAATTTTACAAAACGAAAATCCCACAAGACGAAGGGTGGGATCAACGAAGCAAAAATAATAACGCTTAATTCACTTACCTACAAATGAACACTTCAAAACTTAAGTTCAATTGAACAAATATAATAATATATTATATTATATTATTATCGGATTTATTTTACGGTAACAATCAAGTTCTTAATTAATTTAAATTTACGAAGTATGAAAGATTCATCAAATATTGGTAGATTGTGGGATAGCAATTTCGGTCCAGTATGACTAATGTGGTTTTGGGTGACAATTATAATTGTACAATATATTGTAGGGACCAAAACAAAATGATATTATCTATTTGTATCTATTTTTATATACCTACCTATTATCTATTCGGGCGTCTCATAATATTACATGACTAATGAGTTTGAGCCTCGTTCAGAAAAAATTTACAATCTGAACCTTGAAAAGTTGTTCAACATTTAAAATTTCATTTCCAACATATTTAAAAGGGACAGGCGAGAAATTTTCAATAGTAATTTTTGAGCTGACTTAAGTGTCTGCAAGTGGCTTTGCAACGCTGAGCCCCTTGCAGTTACAGCATAATATTTATGCCAAATAAGAATGAATTATTCCAAAAATTGATGGAATAAAACATTCAGGACGCTTTGGTAAGACTGATCTCTCTGGAGCCCACACTGAGCCCACGCAGAACAGTACCTACTAAAGGATCATGACCTCAGACGGGGCCCAGGGGCTCCAAAACCTCGAGCCGGCCCTGTTCCTCAAATCCAACAAGAATCCACATGTCCTCGAGACCGCCTCAACTGACCCGCAACTCTCCTCCCACTCTGATTGAGTCACAAAATACGTCACAACTCTCGTGCGTCACAACGTCCTTCTCGACATTCTATGAAACATCTTGAGGGCGTCCAACCAACGTCACAAAAGGGTTCTGACTCACTGTTTATAAACACATCGTTACATATCGGTAGGCAAACTCACCAGTTAGGTAGATAAATGTCTATCAACATCTTTTTCTTTACAGAATGCGAAAGTACTTGTCCTCTTCTCTTCCTTTGATAAATTGCAGTTAATTGTCCAAAATTGATAAGTTCAGAAGTTCCCAGAAGCTGTTTTTGGTCGTGGCACCCCTTTCATTTGGGGTAGCGCACAGGATAACAGAGAATAGGGGTAGCGGCTCTGACTACGGACAAAGATCACAAAGCGACTATTCATACAAAAATAGGGAATAGTACCATTCCAATCTTATTCAAACTAGGTACCATGGAACAAGGAAATTCCTTGTTCCTTGTTCCATGTAGGTACCAGCTGGGATGGGTTAGTGCTGCAAAAAAATCGTAATCGATTTTTTTCCCAAAACATCGAAAAATCGATTTACCAAATAAAATCGATTTAAATCGGACGCAAAAAACCTCGACTCTTGCAACGGAGGAAAAATGAAATGTGTCTTTTTTTAAACTTGTTTTATCTAGTTTATAAACTGATATAAACATCAGCGAAGAATTGGGATCAAAACAATATAGATTTGTTCCAATTCATTTAATAAAAATTTAATTAACTGAAATAATTTAATTATGTATGTATTATTTCAACGAACGAGTCACTTTCGACGTAGGTATATTAACGTTAAAACTTTCGTTTTAGTTGCCTATGCCTCTACTTCAATCAGTTTTAAATTACGTTTAACCTGAGGAAAGTTCTCCATTCCGTTTGGAAAATTCTCAACCGCGCTTGGAAGACCTATAGTAGGTACCTAATTATAGGTCAACTGTTGACAAATTTCTTTAATGATAAACTGTGTGGGACTATTAATAATAGTCATAATGGACATAATATTATGTCAGCATGTTTATACATCCTCCTGAAAAGTGAGATGGGTAGGTACCGTAATGTAATTTTGTGGTGTTGCTTCGACATTTAGTGTTGAGTGACAAAATTTAATGTAAAGACTCTGGCGTCTTCGGAATTCCCACCGCCACCAAGCAGTCAAAACAGGAAAAATGTTTCTTTCTTCTTTCCCGGTTACGAGGGGGTTTTCCCGCCTCCGTCGACTTCTTCTGTTTGCCGACAGAAAGCGTTCGCCGCAATTTCGCAACTACCTAACGCAACGAATAGACCTTATACAGTGTAGTGAGTATGACCTAGTGAGTATGACAATGAGGTGTGTGGTCAGCGACGTTGGACTGATGGCTGCATCTTGTGGCCGTCGGTTAGAACTTTTTTTACTCAGATGTGATAGAAACCATTCAAAGAACTTTGTCAGCGGGATCAGAAGCTAGAATAGTATCCTATTATGAAATCTAGAATTTCCTTTCGTGAGCCAACATAACGACTGGCAGTTCAATAAAAAAATTAAATTAATTTAAAAAACGCTGGAGATTTTACACAATTTTACATCGTTTGAAACTTAGATATAGGTTAACTGTGCAAAAATTAATTCTGCGTCATTAAAAATTGATTTTTGAAAAAAAAAAATCTGTAAAATGTTTGAACCTATGTGGGACATAGAAAAAATGGATGCTGCGTCCAAAAATATTCGGAAAACGACATCTTAATTGACCACCTGGGATCTTTCAAAAATCCCATTTGTAGCCCCATGAAAGCCCCATAGATACCCCCATTGAAATCGGATTCTACGTTCTAAAATACTTCGAAAACGACAGCTAACTCGACCCCTTAGCAGAAAACCCCCTCCCGAAGCCCCATTCTAGCCCCATAGTGCCCCATGGGTTTTAGGCGATCGGGCTGAAAACCTTGCGGGCACAACTATAAGATAAAACAAGTATTTCGTCTTGATTTCAGATTTTTTTTTTTAAATTCCTGCTGCCCGAAGCGGCTCGGACGGCGGACACCTGTGTCATCGTGACAGAGGTCGAAAATTCTGATCGGCCTCAAAATTTGACATTCTACGTTTGAAGATGTCTAGATTCCCATTAGGCAAAAAACGAAATGTCCGTCTGTCGTCCGAGCCGTTTCGGGCACTAGGAATTTTTGTTGTTGTGCTCGTAAGGTTTAGCAGGTCAATCGCCCCAAATGGGGCTACGGATAATTTTTTAAAAAGGTTTTCGGCTTTGAGGTCGAGCTTGGTGTCGTTTTCGAAGTATTTTTGGACGTAGAAACCATTTTTGGAGGTCCCAGACGATCCGATTTCACCGTGGGGATCAAATAAGGAGTCATTTTTCGAGTAATTTTTCGGACACAAAATCCGTTTTTACGAGGCCCCGAGGCCGAAAAATGTGTGGCCACATCTGTCCAAACATTGTACCTACTGAAAAAAAAATTGAAACATAATATTGAGAAAATATTATATTTTCTCAATGATAGAATTAATTTTTGCACAATTAACCTATTTCAAGAAAATTTCTTGAATTATTTAATAATAAACGCTTGTGCAAAATTTGCAGCGTTTTTGGAATCTAGACCTGTTGAAAATAGTGTTAAATTTTGAGACCGATCGGAATTTCGACCTCCGGCGTGATTACCTATTCCAAGAATAAGGTTATTATTAGGTTATTATTAAATCAAAAGTTGCCCCTTCATGCAACACCTGCGACGTCTGTTGGCTCAATAAGGGACACTTTTCATCTTTCGACTTCTCCTCCATCACTCATCACTACATCTCCATGGCTACATCGTCTCCTGGTTGCAGCTGACGTGTCCTCAGAAAGTGGAACGTTCCCGCATTGGCTGTAGTGGGGAGGACGTCTCAGGGCGTATCATAATACCGATTCCTCTCTCTTCTCGCCTCAGTTTATTTTTGCGTTCCCGACGAATACACTAGTTCAGGCCCGTTCACGGTACCCCCAAAACCCTCAACAAAATCTTCTAAGTGACCGTTCGATTAGTGTCCGATTTATCTCCAAATCCGTCACGATGAGCTACCCAGGATACCCGTCATACCCGCCGCAGGTAAACTATCATGACCTCAATTTGTCAATTGCCGATTCTTCCTTAACCTTCATCCTAAATTTCGCTTGAGCCGATTTCAAATTATATAACAAACCGCAACTGTCTAAACGAAATCCCACCATATGGTGTTATTTTCGCCTGAAATTGGGCTTCCTGTCCAGGCCAGTCACAAACGCACGATGTTACAATGTGTTTTAACAAAGTATACTGTGTTCTGCTTCCAGTAATCCTGTTAGGTTTTTACCCCGATCTCAACATGACATGGGGCTACGCGTGGGACTTGAAAAGTGTTTTAGCCTGGGGGTCGAGTGATGTGTCGTTTACGAAGTAATTTTCAACTTATGGGTTCTACACGATGGGTCCCGTTCAGAGATAGGTAATCGTACACGATGGGTCACGAGGAGGGAAAGAAGTGTCCCGGGAAGGGGAGAAGAATTATATTATTCTTCTCATGGTGTACGTATATTATACACCATGGGTCCTGGAAACCGGAGGTGTAGTTAGCTAGTGAAAATCAAGATGATAATAATATTATCATAATGATACCATTATGATACCATTATGATATTATCATAATGATACCATTATGTACTGGGTACCCGGGGGATACCGCGAGGAGGTTGCTCGCGCATAAATAAACAAGAAAACCTGCTGATAAGCATCCTCGCGGTAGAGGACATTAAGGCCTTATTCCCCAATCCTCACCTCGGAATTCAAATATTATATTTTTCCTAAGGCCCTATAAATAATAGAGAAGGGCTTTCTGCAATGTTGACCTGTTTTCGTAACTTTTGAAGCATGGCCTTTCCAGGAAATGTTTTAAAAAAAAATCATTCAAGGAGCTCATTTTCACTTCTTGCACCTTTTTGCTCTCTGGCCTGCATGAATTTGAACTACGCTTGATTCATTCTTGTTTTCTTCTGATGTGCTTGGTTTGTTGATTTGAGTAAGCGTAAGTAGCTATTTTCAGTGAAATTCTCCAAACCACCGGAGTTCCAGTGGATCTGCTGAGCAGGTGTCACTGAAACTGTTGATGGTTTGGTTTATTTGTGCTGAATTTGATTAATTGTGGTGAGTTAGCTAATTTAGAAAATTGCATGTTTGTTGCTAAGGGACCGGGACAGCCGACTACCCAGCCGAGTGCGCCGATGTACCAAACAACTCCTCTGTCGTATCCTGTATACCCTGGATCTGCTGCCCCTCAACCCAGCCCGTACCCTTACCCGGCGCACCAGTCGTCACCATACCCAAGCGGGAACCCGAGTCCGTATCCCACCCCGGCGCCGTACCCTGGTGCTTCCCCGTATCCGCCGGCTTCTTCCGCCTCGCCCTACCCTAGCGGCAATCCCGGCCCGTACCCTGGCGCCGTCCCTGTGTATCCTCAGGCTGGAGGGCATCCTAAGGGCGGGCCGTCCTATCCGGGCGGACCGTCGGCGGTGCCGTATCCTGGGGCCAATAGTGCACCCTATCCTAGCTCCACCACGGCACCCTATCCTAGCTCCACCACGGCACCCTATCCTAGCTCCACCACGGCACCCTACCCTGGCTCCACCTCAGCACCCTACTCTGGCTCCACCTCAGCACCCTACCCTGGCTCCACCAACTCACCCTACCCTCCAGCCTCGTCCTCATACCCTGGGTCACATAGCTCCTACACCAATGCTCCCCATCCCGGCGCTGGGTACCCCTCAGGGCCCCCTCAGGGACACCACGCACCCTCAAACTACACTCAATATGGAAATAAGCCTGTGAGTAGACCTTGTAACATTAATAGCTTGTAAAACAAAAACCTTTAATTTGCTCAAAATGCATTTGGTGTTGGAACTTCATACATTCATTTCACAATAAAATATCTCATATTTTGCTTATGGTATCATTTCCGAAATACTCTCTGATAGCATTGTTGAAACAGGCAAACTTGTTGCGTGACTTGTTTACTTGCAGACTAGCGTGTTGATGTCGCGTTAGATAGTCGGCTTTCTGGCGTCCACTATTCACCCCAAATAGACGTTGTATGCATGAGCCACCTAGTTAATCACTGCACGATGTCGACAAGGCGAAAATTTAATTCCACGCTACCAAATTTAATTCCACAGCTGCAATTTGGTGTTGATTTTGTAGGAATTGTTCAGAAAAGCAAGTGCGTTTCAAATTTTCAGCTTCATTAGCAAATTCATGCGGAACAAATCTATAGTAAAAGTGTAAAAGTCGTATGTTTAATTTTTTCAATAATTGGGAAAAAATATCAAAAAATACCTAATTATAATTAGGTAATTACCTATGTATTATTTTTTTCTTTTTTTTCTTTTTCGTTTTTTACTCGAAATAATATTTGATCGATATTATGTTTGACTTTTTTTAATAGATATCTAAAAAAAAAAGATCAAAAATTTTGATATGTATTTAATACATATTATGTATTTTGAAAAACTGTTCTTTCAGAAGCACCCCTACTCCTAAAACGAAAATTTCCCACTTTCAATCAACTCGTAATAAGTAAAAAAGCGTATAATATTATGACTCCTATAGGAGTCTACATTGAAATCGCAACTTTTTTTTAGGTACGCCGAGGCTCACTTGAGAGATGATAACGCCGAAATAGGCAGCCGTTTTGCACAGTATCACTCGTAAACAGACTTATCACATCCGCAGACCTAAGCGTACAGTAGCAAGCGACCTCGAAAAGCAGTTTTTTGCTGATTTTCTTTAAACCTACCTACTAATCGCTGGAGAAGAAGCTATTTTTTAATTTTTTATTTAATGTTTGGGTATCGTGCACTGAATAAATTCAAGTTTCAGAATGATTTGAAAAATTCAACTTGGGATTTTTTTCCGCTTTTGCCCACCATGCATCTGTGGGAACTTTCCACCGTCATAAAGCCTCACTCTGCTCATTTTCCGTCATGGTCACATTAGAGCTTTTTCATTCGGCTTTGTCACGGTCCGGAGGGAATCGCGACATGTCCGTGTTGACCTTGCAACGGTCACATCGCACACCGAGGCCCCCCTCCAGGATCGATCTCAATCGTGTCGGGGGAATTCTCCCCATCGATGATGAACAAACGACTTATTTATCACTATTCTCGACAATGTTGCAGCCCCAACCGACTCTGAGGCCGGCGAACCCGTTCAACCCCCGGGAAGACGCGGAGGTGCTGAGGAAGGCGATGAAAGGGTTCGGAACCGACGAGAAGGCCATCATCCAGGTCCTCTGCAACAGAACCAACAACCAGAGGCTGCAGATCGCCAAGGAATTCAAAACCCTCTACGGGAAGGTCAGTCAGTTGAAGCAAAAATCTTGGAAATTATTGTACCTATATTTAGTCCAGTCAATCGAGTTCCCACAAAATTGTTATCGGGAAAACCTTTTGAAGCCCGAAAAATTCGAAATTTCGGACGTATTTTGGGTTTTTTGCTTGAACTATCCGTCATACAGACAATTCCACTCCGTACATTATTAAAAATCATAAAATTCTGCGTCGTATGGCTACCCTAACTTTGAAATTTGACCGATAGCTAAGTGACCGTAGTAGCCAAGTCAGCAGTTCAAGTCTACAACAGTTTTACTCAACTTCAATTGTTAGACTGTTGGCGGTTGAGCTCTGAGCTAAAAATATCCCAACTTTCTCTGGTTATCTTCCTAGTCGGCTTTGAACTCTCCTGACAACAGTGCCCTCCTGCCGCTATCTCCTTACGAAACCTCCCCTTAATAGATTCAAACATTCATTTGGACCAAGTCAACTGTTTGACTCATTTCCAGTTTTCATGAATAAAGATGAGTCTCGGGGGATCTCCCATTTGTTGACCGGTCCATTGAACTTCTCTCTTTTGTCGGATCGAGTAACACGTGAACAGCAAAAAGCCCACAGTTTGAACAAGACATTTTCACATAGTTTGTTCTGGCATTGTTGAACGAGTCAGGACGGAAAGGACGTTGCTCTCGACAGGTGGGAAATAACCCTCCGTACGTCATGAACTGTTGCGTGACGAACTCAAAATGGTACACTGGGTTGACACGAAGCCTCAAAGTAAAATATTAAGTGTTTTCTTTATTTTTTCAGGACCTCGTGTCCGACTTGAAGAGTGAGACGAGCGGAAATTTCGAGCGGGCTCTGGTCGCCTTGATGACTCCTTTGCCGGAATATTTGGCCAAACAGGTTCACAAAGCCATCGAAGGGATCGGCACCGTTGAGGAGACTCTGGTGGAAATACTGTGCACCGCGTCAAACTACGAGATCCGCGTCATCGCTGCCGCTTACAACAACCGTGAGTTCACTGATGGGATTTTAATGCGTGGAAGGCTCAGCCTCATCACAACTTGAACATTTTACCAACGGTTGATTAGTTATACCAGAGTCCTTGACGTAAAATCCCCACTTCTAGTTGAGTTCGCAGAATAAATTCTGCCCACTCGTTTGACGACTTTTTTAACAACATCAATCCGGTGAAGTGTTAGTAAACTTTTACATGCTCTTAAAGTCTTGCCCATTCAATTCAACAATTTAAAATATACTTCGCAACTTCTGGCCTGATTTTAAATTATAAATGGACCATTCTCAAAAACACTTTGTAATAATATTATGGTAAATATTATGCATTCTGATTTTGATTATTGTTACAGTCTACGGAACATCTTTGGAGAGCGACTTGGCCAGCGACACATCCGGCAACTTCAAGAGGTTACTTGTCGCCATCAGCCAGGTTAGCCAACGTTATCACAGTAGCAACTGAACAGTTCAGTTCAATACAGTTACAGTAACTGTACTTCAGTAAAACAAATTAATTACCAACTAACGGGATTTTTTTTAGGGTAATAGAAGTGAGGTGTATCAGGTGGATCCAAATGCTGCTGTTCATGACGCCCAATCTCTCCTCCGTGCCGGTAATTATCAACACTATTATCCCCTTTGGAAGTAACTCCAACAATAACTGTTATTTCCAATGAAAACTGACAATTTTCTTGACCTTTCAGGCGAACTTCGTTTGGGAACGGACGAGTCCGCTTTCAACGCCATCCTGTGCTCAAGGAGTTACCCCCAGTTGGCTGCAGTCTTCTCCGAATACCATCGACTCACCGGCAACGATTTCGAGACAGCCATCAGGAACGAATTCTCCGGAGACGTCCAGGAAGGCCTTCTCGCCATCGGTACGCTCAAAATTGATTAAAACTGAACTGATACAGATTTAAAAGATAATTAAAGGGTAATTTCAACGGCATTTTTTTAACAATTTAATTTCCAACAGTGAAAAGCACGACGGACAAGAGCCGGTTCTTCGCCGAGGAGATTCACAAGTCCATGAAAGGAGCAGGCACTGAAGACGAAACACTGATCCGCCTCATCGTCTCCCGAAGCGAAATCGATCTGGGAAACATCAAAGAAAGCTACGGTCGACTTTACGGCCGTTCTATTCAGGAAGACGTTGCGGTAAGTCAGCGGATTCGAATTCGTGTTTTCTTCTTGCTTTGTGTAATTGACAAATTTCATCCCTGTCACGTGTCCCTAGGGTAGTAAAGTCAATTTCAAGCATCCATAATATGGATGCTATTGATATTATATTATAATAATCTTCCATACGACAATAGGTACTTATCAACGTTGTACCCGCAAGATTTTCAGCCCAATCGCCCTGTGGGGCTACGGGAGGGGTTTTTGGAAGATTTCGGCTATGATATCAAATGGGGTGTCGTTCTTGAATAATAACTTTTTCTTCCTCCGCAGGATGAGACGTCCGGAGATTACAAGAAGGCTCTGCTGGCTCTCCTCGTCGGCAATTGTTAAGAACCGCATTCCTCCGATCTGAGCTGCTGAGAAGACATGAAAATTGAGAAAAAAAGAAGAAAATGTTGTACCTATTGACGATGTTTATTATTTATCATGATTATTGGGCAGACTTGGATTATTACTTTTGTGGTGTCAGCTGTTTTCTGCATTTTCGGGACTAGCCCCTTTTAGAGGTAAATTCTCGCAAAAGTAATCCAGTATAACCAAAGGAACCGCAGTCAACAGATTCATAGGTTTGAAGTTGCACTTGAATGGAATGAAACAGTATTCTGGAAATTTTACAAAAATCCTAGGTATGTGTCAAATTTTAAACAAAATTACTATTGTTAATTATCTCTTTTGAAGCTGCTTTGAGGACCTGTTTTTCCAGCTTCATTATGCGATTCGTCCGTGCCAACAGTGCCGTAGCTTGCTATTTTTATGAAATCTGAAATTCTTTATTAGATTTTTATATAAACGTAATATCTTTGCCGCGTTGCATGTCTGACCTTCGTAGTGTTAGTTGATCGTATTTGGTTAATTACGTTATGGGAATCTGGTTGAGTGTCTTCACCAAATTCGTTTTGTTGGCAACACTGTAAACTGTGTTGAACCCACTATCCAGACTATCCATGTTTGGTGCTTGCGAATCATGTTCAGCGTTTATTGATATCTCACAGAATTTTATATTAAATATAAATTTTACTTTTTTTTTATCGCGTAAGTCGAGCGTGTCGTGGAATTTCTGTGGCAATGTGTTTTATGCAATCTTACAAATAAATTTATTGATGTTCATGAAAAAGAAATTGTTTTTGTTTACTTTAGTTTCCCTGCGATTGAAAATATAAATAGGTAGGACTAGAAGAGAAGAAGAAGTACGACTTATCTGATGAGCCGTAGCATAAAACGCATCATTAGAGATGCTCAGGATTGCTTCCCTCCAGCAGTCTGGTTGGATACTACATTTGAATTAGCGGCGGTAAATCTCATTTTTGGATATGCGACCATTCGATTGCAAACGGTCAAATACTGGCCCTACATCGAAGGGATGGAGTTCAAATCAAAGAAGAGAAGAAGTTCCACTTCTGAGGAAAAAATGTGGTATAAAAAAAATAACGGGACGGATAATATCACGACGTGACGTCGTCATATTATGTGTCGCTTTGCAGTCGCCGCAACATCAATGTTTTGCTATTTTTTAAGACTGGATATAAGCCGATTCGAAACAAAAGTCGTTCACAGGTCGAGAGTTTATAAACTTTCGATATATATATCGATTCGATGTATATATCGAAGATTCTAAAACTACAAAATAACTTTTTCCGAATAGGTAATGGATAATATCCATTATTCGGAAAAAGTTATTTTGTAGTTTTATTTTGAGGAGTTTACTTTCAAACGGGCATAATATATTATATTATATTATAATATAATATATTATGTCCGTTTGAAAGTAAACTCCTCAAATATTAAAAAATTTGGAGGAGCTATGACGTTTTTTCTCTTTCCTGAAAAATTGGAAAATCTTGACTTGTTTTTCCACTCACCGATTCAATTTAAGGTAAGAACAAATTTCTCGTGCCGTTATTATTACATGAAAGATTATACATATTTCTGATGATTGTTAATCCCACTAGAAAGAAGTCAGGGCTCCTCCCCTCCTCGACATGAACCTGTCACAGTTGTGTCCACTTCGGTCATCGATATCCCTTCACAATGTGAACATGATGTCATCATCCTTGAAGCTGCACGGGATTGATGTCCAAACATTTCCCCGAAAAACGGGACTTTTTCCCCCGCCTTGAGGGGAAAGTCCCTCCAGTCGGCATACTTGGGGAGGATATCGACAAGTGGGACAAGCGCGCTTCTTATCATATCAACTCGCCGGAATATTGACGTGGCAACTTGTCAACTTTGGGTGTTGTTTGTGTGGCAGTTGGATTCACTCAAACCCTCCAGTTGGCTTTTGTGACGTCCTGCCGGGAGTCGAATTCGACGCTTTGCAGCTGTTGGAGTCAGATCGTCGCCGGAACTTGTCCAGTTGAAACGCCGAGACGGTCGCACCATCTGTTATCAGGTGAAGCCCTCAGTGACATTCGTCGATTGGTAACACCGGGACTTCCCCGATTGGCGCCATGGTTGACCTGAGCGGCGGTCCGGACGGTCCCATAGAACATGGTTTCAGCAACTCGGTCTTCATCATCCCAGGAGCCATCATATTCGGCCTATCAGGTAATTGAGAGACACCACCCTTCCAAAGGTGTATGTTGTCAACCCACTTCACTTATGCTAAGTATGATACAGTGCTTCAGTACCCTGGCCAATGACGGGGCTCTTCCTTTCTGGGAAATCATCACTTATCATAGTTCGAGATCAGCTAGCGATTTAGGGTCTTGCTGGGGCTCAGCAGGCCATTCAAGAGGGTCCGCTGACCACGAGCTTCACGTAATTTCACCCTGAGACGAAATCTCGAGACCGATCTCAGAGAGTTGTCCACTTGAGATCGCGTTAGCTCTCGAGACAGATTCGTGAGACTCCGAGTTTCGAGACCTGGAATATTGCACTTGAGGCACCTATTTTATTATTCCACTTCAGAGTCCGCGCAGTGATTGCAGTCGTGATCAATTTGTAAAAAAATCTTGTCTTAAATGGACTCGCGGCAAGCCCTTGCTTTTATAATTGCCTCAAAAATCGATAAAACACGAAAAATTAAAAAAGGGAGGGTAATTTAAAAACGCTGCAAATTTTACACATGGGTTTATTATTCTTTGATTGATATACGTTACTTGTGCAGAAATTTGTTTCTGTCAATGAAAAAAATTTGAAAAAAATTTTTTTTTTGGTTTTTATCTCAAAAAAAATTTTTTTTGGATTTTTTTTTTTCAAAAATTTTTTATTTTTTAGTCGAAAAACATTTAAAATCCTGGGATCCTTAAAAAAATCCCATTTATAGCCTCATGAAAGCCCTAAAGATCGCCCCAGTGAAATCGGATCGTTCCGGGACCCCAAAAAATGGATTCTACGTCCAAAAATACTTCTAAAACGACACCTAACTCGATCCCATAGCTAAAAGCCTTCAAAAAACCCCTCCTGTAGCCTCATTATAGCCCCATAGGGCCCCACGGGTTTGGGCGTTCGGGCTGAAAACCTTGCGGGCACAACTAGATGGTAAACCAAGTATTTTGTCAAAATTTCAGATTTTTAGAAAAATTCCTACTGCCCAAAACGGCCTGGACGGCGTACGGCGGACGGACATTTCGGAATTAGAATGTAGACCTCTTGAAACGGATAATGTCAAATTTTGAGCCCGATCGGAGTCGTCGACCCCCGTCGCGAAAACATAGGTGTATTATTCCAAGAATAATAAACCAAAAATTAAATGGAATTAAAATTAAATTAAGTCAAGTTAATAACATTGAATTTATTTTTTTCTTATAAATTCTTATAATCTCAATTTATTAAAAATCAACTCAATAATTGAATTAAATTTAAAAATGTAAATTAAATTTAAAAAACTAAATTGTTTTGTCTCAGGTGTAACTTACCTTAACTCCTCAAATCTAATAATCTCCTGTAATCCCTCAAATATTCGATTTCTCCCAAGTGTCCAACTCTGATGGATCAAGGGTAGCTCCATTAATCAATTCTACGTCTTAAGTTACTTAGACACCTCACACAACTGTTGCTTCAAAACTCCCCCAGGTATGCCTTTAAAAGGCCAATGGAGCCCCACGGTGGGGTCTGATCGGTATGAAATCCCCCATGAATAGACTCGCCGTCTGGCATTACTCCGAAATGGACACCTCACAAGATTCACTACCCAAATCCCTTCAAAATCCCCACCCAACAGTTCCCCAAGTGTCGATGAACAGCTCTGGGGACCCAAATTCCTCGAATACCCACTGATCAGTGGTCTCCTGCGTTTGCACCTCCAACAACTGACGTCACTGGGTTGAATCCTCTCTTGTCGCTCAGATTCTTTCCGGACCTTTTTCCGCCGATTCCGCTGAAATGGTATCTTTCGGATCACTCCTATTTTTTTTTCCTTATGTTCTGCCTCACGCACACGAGTTGCAATTAATCAGAGATAACGTTCGGACAACTCAGCTTTTAGCGATCGTTAGGTTCACATTTTATCGAATTGCCTCATTTGGTGGCCAACTCTACACTCAACGGCCTCATTTCAGGTTAGTTAGTTAATTTCCTCTAGGCGGTTATAATATGTCTCACAACCAACATTTCCACAAAATATGGGAATAGAAAGGCTGCAAATTTTACACAAGGGTTTATTATTCTTTGATGTAAATTTACCTACCTACCTAGGTACATCGTGCAAAAATAATACGTACAATATTTTGTCACATTTGGGACTCCGAAAATGGATCATGCGACCAAAATTAGGTAGTACCTAATAGGTACTCGGAAAACGCCACCTCATTAAATGTTAAATTAAATGTTAAATTTTAACCTCATGACATCCTTCAAAAGGTTCATTAACCTAAATGAGCTTCAAATTTTGTAGCTCCACTTTAAAGCCCCAATAGTTCCTCACGGTGAAACCCGATGGTTCTGAGACGCCCAATACTAAAATGGATTCTACTTACAAAAATACTTCGAAAACAACACCCCACTCGATATAATAGCCGAAAAAGAATTTTTTTACTTTTGAATTGAGAATATTCCATTTAATTTTTTATTTTTAATGTCATAATTTTATATTTTAAATTGAGAAAATTTATGGGTTATATATCTAAATAACAGGGGGTTCTTAATGTTAGTAGAGTCGCGAGTTCATGTAGGCCCCAGCTTCGTCGGGTAGGTAGTTTCTTCTTTATTTTGTAATTTTCTTTAATTTGTAAATTTTTCTTCTTTTTCTCTCATTTTTCTTTTCCCTTCATTTTCGTAGTTTTCTTTACTTTGTAAATTTTCTACTTTAC
Source organism: Pilophorus perplexus (assembly GCA_955831195.1). Taxonomy (NCBI): domain Eukaryota; kingdom Metazoa; phylum Arthropoda; class Insecta; order Hemiptera; family Miridae; genus Pilophorus; species Pilophorus perplexus. The sequence goes on from OY037018.1 coordinate 6,407,889, forward strand.
ATTGTAATAAGAGTATATTTACAGAAAAATGTATAATTTTTGTTTATGCTGTCTTGCAATAGGTATGCTTCAATTTGCCAACTTGAAGATTTGATGGGGAAAGAATCGATTGTTATACATACCTACTTGAACAATTTTTCTCAATTTTGAATGGAAAATTCTCAATTCAGTTTGAAAAATTCTTAATTCATTTTGGAAAATGCTCTTGTAAAACCGAGTATTTTGTCAAAATTTAACATTCCTTTACTTTGAAGTTCTTTTAACTTTCAATCCCCTTCAGGATGATCTATTTTATTTTTATTCAATCATTTATTTATTTACTTATTTTTTATTTTTGTGTGTTTCCAACCGTTAATTCTTTTCTGTAGGACTCATATAAGAGCTTGTTATGGGTGACCCGGAAGACTCCTTGAAGTTCCCTTCGGCCGAAGAGCAGATCGAAAGGGCCGGAGAGAGTTTGGAATGGCAGCAAATCCCTGAGGCGAAGGACCTGACCGACGAGCAGATAAACCGTCTCCTTTCGGGTGTCGACTTCGACCCTTTTATGGACCCCGAAGACTTGGAGGAGGTCCTTTTGAGGCGACGACACGCGGCCGGGGATATGGACAGGCTGCAGACGTTTTTACTTCCGTTGACGTTTGTCGCTGCGATCGTTTTTGGTTAGTGTCGACAGATATTGGCCGGTAGATGGCATTGTGGTCGTAGCGCGAATCTTCGTACATAAAAACGATACCTCTAACAGCTCCCTAGCCGAACCCTGTCTTTAACCTCACTTGAGGGCCCTTAGAAGCCCTACAGTGTCAACGTTCAGGATTGAGAGCTCCATAAACCTATTCTGCGTTTAAATTACCTCACTAAATCCCTCAGAAAATCCCATTTGGATTCCTCTAACAGCCTCACAGAGCCCCAGAGTGTGATTGACCAATGAGTCGGCATAAGAAACGGATATAAAATCGTGTAAGTTGTTAGTGCCGCGAAAGCATGGAAGTGTAAAAACTGGTATGTTGGCCCTCTGGGAAACCTGATTATTTCTTGTGTCACGCTCTTTCCCTGATAATGGTTATGCTGTAAAATTGGCGCGAGTGTATTCCTAATTGTATTTCAATCCCATTCCAATCGCTCATCTTTTCTTTTTTCAGCGTTCTTCGGTTGGAAGCTCTACAAAAGTCTAAAAGAAAGAGAAATGAAAAGAGAAGAAAAAAAGAAGCTCAAACAGAAGAAGAGAAAGTAAAAAGGTCGGACGATGTTCCAGCGAGTCAATTAAAACGGTAACGACAGACAGAACTATGACGGACATCACAAACGGTGGGTCAAAACGTTACGATTGTCAGGTTGACCAACTTATTTCATTAGTGGCTAAGTGGACAATTGTTTTTCATATTTTTCCTCAATTATGCTTTGGCGCACGAATTGACCCACTTGTTGCCAAAACTGGAAATCTCTTGAAAATCAAAATATTTTTTGTTTTTATCGGGAATATTCGATGAGTAGATTAAGTAGAGCTTGAAGTAGTAGTTTGTGTGTGCACGCAGTGGTGGTTTAAGGAGTTAGGGTAATGTCTAAAACCATTAGAATTTTTTAGCATAACTCAAATACGTACAACTCGATCAATCTGATTGAAGGGTGCTTTTGTTAGTGAGGTAGGTGAGGTGGGGAAGTGCTTCAAGCAAAATAAATTTTGCCCTGGATACTTCAGAATCCGTGGATTTTTCGTTGCCTTGTCCATTGTGAGCATTATGACCAAAATATCTGTCCAAGCACGACTTACGCACTTGCCCCTTTGAGGTGGTTAAGTGCGGAGCTGGCCTGTTCAATCTTTGGAACGTTTATTCTTTTTTTAGCGGGGAAAGTGCGAAAATGAAATCTAGCGAATTGAATAGTTGAAATCAGACAAAAATTCACAGAGTTGTCAAATTTTACAGATCATCAAGGCAGTACCTGGACAATGGGGGCAAAAATTGAAAACATTAATAAACTTCAATAATCGTGGATTAATTCGTTCTGATGAATATTTGGTTAAATTCAGTCTTTACAGGTGGTATCAATTTCAAACTTGATTATCATCACCACGCACATGCCCCTTCATGAAAAACATCTGGGTAAGTGCATGGTAGCCCCTAACTCACCTGGAAAATGATAACAATCACACATAGATAAAAAGATAGATAGATAGAAGAAATTCAACAGAAGAAGTAGGTACAACTGCTGAATAAACTTTAAAATACCTGAAAATACTCACCGATTTGAAGTAGGTATGGAACATGATAAAAACAGAGCACTGAACTTGGCAGCTGAGTGAAATGTCACAATGTTTCTTCTTTCCGTCCCAGCCAGGTTATGTACCATTTGCGTTGACACCATCTGGCGGATGCCAGCCGTATAGTTTCAAACGTAGCCACTAGATGGTATCCAGTGGAAATTGTTCGCTTGGCATTTTTACATTCCACTTACACACTTTCCCTCTGTATCTTACTGTGGAGTTTTCTCCTCCACTTGCAGGAGAGTCTTGATTTATGGAAATTATCATTTTTAAATGCACACTTGCAACATCGTTGCATACCAACCGTATGAAGACCATTTGGCTCAAAACATTGAATTTCATCAGATGAAATTCAACCTTACAATTACACAGATTTACACAGATTACAACCTTAGGATTACACAGATTCTGTGTAATCCTAAGGTTGTAATCTAAGCACAAAAAGTTGACAAATCTGTCGCTACGATGAGAGTGAATCAAAAAGCAATGTAAACGGGGGCTTTCACCCTGGGATTTCGTCTGGCTGCTTCCCGTTTGCTGGTCACCCTGGGTTGGGAGGAGTTGCAGAAAATAATAGTATCAGTGAGACTACTCACACGGTCAGCCATTCAAGTACTAACCTCGCCCTACGTTGCTTCATGCGATTTTAAAATTTAATGGCCCTGTTTTTGTTTATTAACTGGTTTAGTGGACTTTACCCTATTTCTTAAAACCATCCCAGTGTACACATTCTAGAATCAAAACAACAATTTATACTACAGTACAATTTATTTTACGGGTCACCCTTATCTCCTCCCAACATTATATTTATTTCGTTATTTCATGTTAGGTACCTACTGTATTCGATATTGACCCACTTTTCAATTTTAAAGTTTTAAGTACATTCCAGTGTATGCCATACATTCCAATAGTGATTTTTTCCCAGTACAAATTATGTGTCTAGCGCAGAATTTAAGATTATACTAAAAAATTATTATATTCAAGTAGCTTGTTATTTGTGTTTGAAAAATGCAATATAAGCGTTGTTGTTATGTTTGCACAAAGACTTCGTTTGTATGGATTTATTAAGCGGCCTGCTTGAAGTCCAAAAATTCAGTGACTGGATTGTTTTTTGTTTTGTTTTTTGTTTGTTTGTTTTTTTGAGGTTTGGTTCTTGGGTTGTGTGCAGTGTTCATTTGGAATTTTGTGGAAATCGACTTATTTTTGTAAGTAAATTGTTTGATCAATAAAGTGCAAGTTATTGAATGAGGTTGAAAATTGTGTTGATTTGTACCCAGTGAGTATGGTGGTCAAAAAGAGGTGAAAGCGAGTGTGTGGGACGAGCGCCCTCTGCCAGATTACAAGACCTATTTCGATAGCCTGGACTAACAGGATTACAGTGCTGCATGTTTGGCAGTTGTTTCAACACTGCAATGTGTCCTGGAAGATTCTTCTGAGCGGGACTGTGGGGAGTTGTCCTGCTGGAGATGGAGTTAGGTAATGGCTATCTGGTCCAGGTTTTTGAGATGCAGCTCCGGGGGCGGGGGGCAGAAGACATTGCAGCCTTTGCCAGGGTAGTAAAACTGCTGGCACGGGAGGCCTACCCTACGGATGGCGCAGAGACAGTGGACAGGGCCTCGCTTGGCCAATTTCAGGAGGAGCTGCGAAGTTGGGTGCGAGAGATGGTACTTCTTGGGTCGCCTGTCTCATTTAAGGCTGCTGTGGACCTATCAAAACGAGCTGAAGTGTCCCTGGCTTGGTCACAAGCTATCTCATCGCATCCTGCAGCCACCTTACGTCGCACGATGATTCAGGCCATTGAACCGTCTGGCGCCATTTAACATCGAGCTGCAGTGTCGGTCGGGCAAAGCTCACAAGAAAGCTGATGCTGTTCTCGGCGTCCATGCATGGGTCACCAATGCAGGTAGGTACATACTGCATGCGGACCGAAGATTGGATGCTGAGGGTATATGTGCAGCAGCCTGAAAATTGGAGGACATTGTAAGAAGAAGAGATACAAATAGTGGATTACCTACCTATAGGCACTAGTTTTGAGTTTGAAGAGAGTTCTCGGTAGAATTTAAATAAAGCTTTTCGATGTTATTTCAAAATAACAAAATCAAAGTCAATTGACGTCAATCTTTACAAATTCGAACTTGAACCTATTCTGGAATATCTATTAGTTTCATCGCAAGACCTAAAATTTAGGTGTTAATGGAATCGATTCTACGTTCGAAAATAGGTACGGAGGTAGTACCTACCTGTAAAATTGAAAAAAAAAGGAAGAAATCCTACGTAGGTACCGACTAGGTAGGAAATTTTTTCAATTATTTCTGTGCTTGCAGGGGAAAGCAATTGCATTGGACTTACCTGACTTTCCACTGCAAGCACAGATTTTCATCGATAGTGTGGAGGAGTAACCAACCATTAAATGGTCACAAGGTATCAATGTAAAAATTTTATTGGTAAATACATTTTTTTATTTCCGCTTTTTTGCTCGTTAGGACCTCCGAGGAGAGGAATGGTGTTGTATTGTGCGGTGCGTGAGGTAAGTGCCACAGTTGTTCCCTGAAGATTGCAATAAATCTTGATAATTATGTACGTTACGTAATTATTTTTAATTTTTGAAAAAATAAGGGCTCATGACGATTCCTCGGTCACATGCACTCATAAAATGACGGTTTGCCGCTCGAAATCTGGGCGGTTTTCCTTCCAAGGAAGGTGGGGTAGTTGTGAAATGGAGCCGCTAGGTAGCGCTTTGAAAATTTGGCTTCGACGACGGCCAGGTAGGTTTTAGTTAGTTGGCAGACTTGTAAATCGCCGTGACGTGGCAGCCCTGACCTCGACTTAAGTTTAGGGGTGTTGGTCTCAGACAATGTATCGAATCTTTGTAGCTCGATTATTTTGAGTATCGATTAAGAGTCTGTTGGAAGGATAGATTTTCTTAACTCGTTGCATCTAAGCAAGAACAAAAGGTTCATTAGGAGAAAAGAAAATTAATGTTCAGAAATGCTTGTTGTGGGCCTTTGGAAAATGTCTGGTTTTGATGTAAGTATTCAGCGATGTTCGATCCTACTACTCGATTATTCCCTCGAAAAAGAATCGAATGACCCGATTATTGTTTTCACGCAGTCGATAATTTTCCGCACCTCTACCATTTCTCTTCCAACCCCCCTCGTTGTAATCCGAGGTTCGTAGGCGTTTTGCTGAAAGTTTTGTGACACTTCCCCATTTGTGTCTCCACAAGTTTTCTCATTCCTGCGGGATTTTTAATTCTTTTCGTGTACCGCCGCTTTTTTGATACACGTTGCTTTTACTTTGACGCTTTTATCCGTGAAATGGTAGAAGAAATGTCGACCGAACAGACGACTCAGCCCACCTCCGAGGAGAACCAGCAGCCGGCCGATGGTGCCCAAACGGCGGAAGTAACCACCAAAAATGCCGAATACATTAAAGAATTGACTAAAGAAAAACTGGCATTGGACCCGGCAACACACAGCATTGCTATGAGGCTTTTGGACGAAGGTAAGAGCTTCTACTTAACAAATAAGTAAAATGTTGAAACGTCTCATCCACGATGGCGTCGATGCCGTTAAGCGTTGGGTCCGGCCTTTAACGAGTTACGTAGGCATTTTGTGAAAAACGAGTAGTTATTGCCTACTCAACCGACGCATTCTGTTTATATTCTTAGAATTTCTCGTTTCGCCTGAGCATTGTGACGAGATTATCTCTCAACTATTTTTTTTCTGTCCGGTTTGTTCCTCGCTCTCATAACGTGCACCTCCTTCCGCACCCGGCATGTGACATTTTATCTTTATGTAATCCGGTTTGATTGAAGACGCCTCTTTCGCGTCAATTACTATATTGATTGGCGAAGAGACTGGCGTTTAATTGGTTTTTTGGCGATTTAAGTGGGGCAATCCCCCCCCTTCACACCATCAAACCGACTCGTTGTTGGCCGGGTGGCCTATCTACACACCGTTTGAGCCCAGAGGCGGGGTCGAAATCGTCAATGGTTTGGAATGCGCTTTTGCCTCCAAAGTGTAGCTGGGGAGGAGAAGCCGAAATGGTGGAGGGTTTGTGATGCGTTTCTGCCCTCCACAATGTACACAGGTTCAGCCCCGAGAATTTCCAAGACACCCCTCTCCCCTTCACCAACATATTTCTCAACATCCCCCTCCCTACTCCTTCGTTTACTCGCACTCCGAAAATTCTCCTTGTTCTACGAACAAGGTAGGTATTAGAATTAGAATAATTATAATACTTCGAACCTCCCCAGGAATGGAAACGTGTCAGGATTTTTTTTTTAATCGATAGAAGGCGTCCAAATAACTGAAAATGGGGTTAGAACACAAACTGCAAGTTCGTAAGAATTTATACAATTTATGGAAAAACGCTGCAAATTTTACACAAGGGTTTATTATTCTTTGATATAAGTTACTTACTTGTGCAGAAATTTAATTCTGTTAATGAAAAAAATTTTGAAAAGATTTTTTAAATTTTTTTTCCAAAAAAGATTTTTTTGATTGTTTTTTTCAAATTTTGTTTTGTTTTTACTTGAAAAATATTTGTCCTCCTGGGATCTTTCAAAAATCCCATTTGTAGCCCCATGAAAGCCCTATAATAGATCGCAACAGTGAAATCGGATCGCTGCGGGACCCCAAAAAAATGGATTCTACGTCCAAAAATACTTCGAAAACGACACCTGACTCGATCCCATAGCCGAAAGCCTTCAAAAGCCCCCTTCTGTAGCCCCATAGCGCCCCACAGGTTTGGGCGATCGGGCTGAAAGCCTTGCGGGCACAACTGGATGGTAAACCGAGTATTTTGACAAAATTTCAGATTTAAAAAAAAATTCCTACTGCCCAAAACGGCCTGGACACCATCCAGACCGTTTTGGGCAGTAGGACGGACATCCAGTGGACGGCGTACGGCGGACGGACATTTCGGTTTTGGAAGCTAGACTACTTGAAACGGATAACGTCAAAATTTGACATTATTTGACACAAAATTTAATTTTGAGGCTGATCGGAGTCGTCGACCCCCGTCGCGAAAACATAGGTGTATTATTCCAAGAATAATAAGCCAAAATTGCAATTTGATTTTGATTTGGTTGACGAGTTGGCCACCATTAAAATACTGAAAACTGAAGGATCGGTCACGTCGAATAAGTTGATTTATATCACGAATTAGTTGAATCAATACGCAAGATCACATTCACAACACAGCCATTTTCGCGTTACCAGTGTGTCACTAGTGCCTAACACCAAGAAAATCGAGAAAAAAATTTTATTGACCTTGAAATTTTTATCATTTAATAATGATTAACAGGACGTTTTCATGTTTTTCCCGTCACGACATAAACAAGCCATAAACATGAATTGAATAGATGAGCGCAACCTTTTTGTTATTACGATATATTTAATGAGCGAGGGAAACTAAGAAACAGTAGGTATCTAGCGACCAAACTATGCCACACAACACATCATCCACGTGATGCTCATTACGTAAACAACTGCACCCTAACGACCGATGCGTAATAAAACCTTATGCCGATCAGAGGTAACGAACGGCTCAGGCTGCAAAAATCGTTTTGGAGTCGTTGGAATCAGCCTGAAAAGCTCATTCCATAGACCCTTGTACCAACGAAATCGGACAAAAACTTTCGTCCCCCTTTTGAGGCCTCCTTAGTTACACATCAGAGATAAACAACTTTCGTCGTGAAGGACCTCCCGAAAACCGATGAAGGGGATGAGGGAGGAAAAATCAAGGTAGCCTATAACCACCCCCCGAACTCGCTGATGACAATGAGACCACCCTCATGAAAATCTGTTGAGCCGCTCGGGCGTGATGCTCTGTACACAAAAAAAAAAAAAAAAAAAACTAAAAACATACATGTCGAAGAGGTGAGCGCACCTTTCCATTTTTTGGAAAAAGGTTGCGCTAAAAAGTGTTACGCAACATAATCGCGAAAACTATAATCACATGATTGGTCTGTAAGGAAGTTTGGCGGTTGGTTACAAGTAGACTCTACTTGATAGAGGGTCGAATGGCGAAAAATTAATCATTATTAAATGATGTGACTGTAGAGCCATGGGTCTACCATCCGTTTTTATTTTTATTTTGTTATTTTATTTTATTATTTATCTATTTATTTATTTACACAAAAGAAGAAGAATGAACTTGTGGAAAATTTCCAGAGGTTTTAAAAATGAACTTCCGTTTCATTAGCTCTTTTCCTTACTGTACTACGAGTAGTAGGTAGCATCTCCCCCGAATGTTTCTGTCTCAAGAACTAGGGTGGGGTTTCTCGACCGCTGAGAGGTGGTTTTCTTTTTGGAATTGACCAACCCTCGTGGATCCCACACCTTAGTGTGATATTAACTGCATGAGAACAAGGGGTTTCTTAAAAAAAAAAAAAAAAAAAAAAAAAAAAAAGTTTACATTGAACCTAATGAATATCTCAGCTGACCTACCAATAGTTTGGCTGATTTGTCAAGTCAGTTATCATCAAGATTTGTCATGGTTCATCTTATCTCAGTTTTCCTTCTCTTTGGTTTTCAATTGGCCGCCGACTTAATGTGACTGTATATTTAACTCGTGTCTATTCCTTTTGTATTATTATCTATGACAAAACTGTTACGCTGGACGGCTTTTCAATCTACAAAATAAACAAGACTGGTTTTCAATTGACACTAAAATATGACTTTTCAACTTTTTTTGCAGAGATTGCCAGGGCACAGAAAGGGAAAAACAAGGATCCCAAAAATATCTTTGATCTCTACAGGGACCGTCCCATCAGGGCTTCTGTAAAAGTATCAGTCCCGATAAAGGAACACCCGAGGGTTAGTATCAATGCTTTGTACATCGACAGAGCTTGGATTATTATAGGCATCTATTATTAGGTAGCACGATAGTGGGTACTGCATCCCTGAAGTTTGTATTCTATGGGAGGCACCACATTTCGTATGGATTCCTTTCTTATTCATACTTGATTATTTATTATTACATGTTTACAGTTCAACTTCGTTGGCAAGCTTCTGGGGCCAAAAGGGAACACCCTCAAGAGGCTTCAAGAGGAAACAATGACGAAAATGGCCATCCTCGGCCGTGGAAGCATGAGAGACAAGAACAAGGTAACTGGAAACCTTCAAAGTTCTATGTGCAATTGAAATTGGTTGTGGCAGGTGGTACCAATGTTCTAATTATTTGCTCCAGGAGGATGAGTGCAGAGCGTCTCTGGACCCTAAATACGCCCACCTTTCTGACGATCTTCACGTGGAAATTTTCGCTTCTGGACCTCCGGCTGAAGCTCACGCTCGTCTAGCTTATGCGATGGTCGAAATCCGAAAGTATTTAATGCCGGACGCCAGCGAAGACATGCACCCAGAAGCCGGTGCTCCTATTCGAGGACGTGGACCCAGCGGACGCGGTGGTTTCCGTAAGTTCCGATTATACGATTGTAATCGTTTTGAAAATAACGCTGCATGTTGAATATGGTGGTTCGGGAGAGAGACGAATCCTCTGCTGTGGTTGGTGCTTAATTAGTCCAGTGAATAGGTAAGGGAGATTCACCTTACATAAAATCTGGTAGTTCTGATTTTTTGATCTGTTGTTTGGGACCATTAGGAGGTAATAAATCCAAGTTTTCGTCATTCTCGTCCTTGTGCGTTTTTCGCAATCTTGAAAAAACCGTCAAAATCTCGCGCATTTTTCACTTTTTGGCCTATAACTCGTTCGCCGTGCAGTTTTGCATAAACTATTCTATTACCCGAGTTGTAGAAGACAGAATTTCCTACGAATTTGGTCCAGTAAGGTTTTTGATTCCGACCAACGGTAACGGAGATACGAGGCTGCAAAATAGGGGTAAAATCTCGAGTTGTGCTAAATTTTAACTTTCTCACCACTTCGCGACGTAAAAACTCCCCGAAGACTTCGTTTTAGCGAAAATTCGTAATAGAGTCAGTTGTAGAGAATTTAATTACCTATCAAATGCGAGTCTGTAAAAAAATTTAGGACCTAAAACCAAAGAGTGGGGGTAAATTTATTGAAACATGGAGAATCCTCGATTTTGGTTTATTATTCTTGGAATAATACACCTATGTTTTCGCGACGGAGGTCGACGACTCCGATCGGGCTCAAAATTTGACATTATCCGTTTCAAGTGGTCTACATTCTAAATCCGAAATGTCCGTCCGCCGTACGCCGTCCGCCGTCCAGGCCGTTTTGGGCAGTAGGAATTTTTTTAAAATTGTGAAATTTCGACAAAATACTTGGTTTACCATCTAGTTGTGCCCGCAAGGTTTTCAGTCCGATCGCCCAAACCCGTGGGGCGCTATGGGGCTAAAATGGGGCTACGGGAGGGGTTTTTTGAAGGCTTTTAGCTATGGGATCGAGTTAGGTGTCGTTTTCGAAGTATTTTTGGACGTAGAATCCATTTTTTGGGGTCCCGGAACGATCCGATTTCACTGGGGCGATGTTTAGGGCATTCGTGGGGCTAAAAATGGGATTTTTGAAGGATCCCAGGATGTTAAATATTTTTCGAGTAAAAAATACGGAATTTTGGAAAAAAAACACATTTTTGAACAAAAAATCAAAAAAAAAAAAAAAAAATTTTTTTTGAGATAAAAATCCAAAAAAAAATTTTTTTTTAATTTTTTCATTGACAGAATTAAATTTCTGCACAAGTAACGTATATCAAAGAATAATAAACCCTTGTGTAAAATTTGCAGCGTTTTGCATTTCAGCGTGGAATGTCTGTATGGCGTACTTAGCAATATTTGATCAAATTTCGGGGTTTTGTACACATGGTAATGCGTGTGAATTGTACTTACATATTTTTGAGTAGTTTTCCGAAAATTTTTGTGGATTTGAAGTGAAGGGGTCTACTGATTTTGTGTACAATGACGTTCGACCTAGGTTGGTTCGACCACTCTTCTCAGATAGAGATAATTATTGTATTAGATAAAATTGTATTAGACCTGTGTTTGCACTTTCTCCATTCAACCACATCCTGCATGTGGAACTTCTTGTCCTCCTCTTGATGGCAAGGCCGTCATGGATCAGATTCTTGATTTCGAGATGTCTTCTGTACTGACTAGTTTTATGGCAGTCCATTAAAAGAACTTTAATACCTGATTGCTCAATACCAGAAATTTTAATCCAGAAGCCTCTTCTAACAGGTGAAGTTTGATGGTGGATCTTGCATCATGACCGGTCGATCCAACTGCAGTTGACTGCTTTTGGAGCAGATGGTGGTGCGCCATGATACAGGTGGAAGGGATCAGTCGCTCATATGTGATGAAGTCTACTAGTCTGTGGGTAGACATGCCCCCCTCTTCCATTGTGCTGAGGCACAGCTCTGTACAGAGTGTTTAGAGTGACCACTGCTCGGACCGAAAAGGCTGGCGAGCCACACCCCGCATTCTCCCCTTTCTTCCTAACACTTTGTTTTGTCGCTAGGTGGTGGTATGATGGGACCTCCCCCAGTTCCTCATCCGAGAGCAGCAGCTGGTGCCAACAAAGTGAGTGCATTCGATTGGCCAAAGTGAATATCAATATTATGTCGTACTTCAAATTGGGAGTACATAGTGATAACTTCCGTCGTTGATTATTTTATTAATTCATGTGGATTTACATTTTGTAGGTCATGTCCATTCTTGACAGAGCCCGCATGTCCATGGAAGGAGGATTCGGCGGACCATTTGAAGAGGGTCCCGGGTACGGGTAAGGCACCTCTCATTCTCACATTACAATTAAGGGTGTCGGAACTCCATCAATAATATTGCTTTACATATTATGGGTTCCATTTACACGCTCTCATCTTTCACTGGGTCATCCCGGGTAACGGCTGGACGAGGACGTCTTTACATCCAAATGTTTTTGTTCTAGTTACGATCCCGTGTATGACAACGGTGCCGGCTATGGCGAATTCGATTATGGTGCTGGTGCTGGTAAGTGAATTTAAAAATGTAATTAATTCTCTTTCCCACATTGCCGTTCTGTATTTTGCGCGTTGATAATTTAAAAAAATGTAATACGCCTAAAAAAAGGTAAGATGCCTCTTGCATGAAGTATTTCACCAAATGAGGGGAGGTTTGAGGTTTACTCCGCACAAATTTCCTTACCAGGCACATTTCAGAATAATAACTTGGAGGCATGTCTCGTACATGCCAGAGATGCATTTGTGCCCCTATTATTTCTCAAACCTGTCAAATCGGGAAAGATGAATGTTAGGGTAAGAGTGGGCTAAGTTTTTTGCCGAATTTTGTGTTTCCGCACTAATATAAGACGTTTTTACAGTTTTCCTTCTCCATGGAAAAATTTAACGCTATTCGAGCTTGTATCACTTCTCAATGCTTAATTTCGCAAAATTCTTTAAATTAGTGTCACGTCTCGATGAAAACATTTTCATTACTTGAGCTGATATTTACTGTTTGCCAAATTTCTCGATCATCCTTGAATTTGTGTTCCTACTCAATGAAAAATTGACTTGGAGCATATCACTACTGCATGCTAAATTGTCCATGGGTCGTTTATTTTGTAGCCTTACTGTATGAAAGTGGCACCTTTTTGAGCTATAATCACTGCCTAATGCTAAATTTCATTGAACTCTATGCGAGGATGTATCTCTACTCTTTGAAGGGCGGAACGAGCGGGGGTTGGCTGGCGTAGCCTGTAGCCCCCCCCCCCCCCCAGTTTATTTTAATAAACCCCAATGAATTTGCCTCGCTAATCAGCCTCATGAATTTGTATTGCTCAAGTTGAAATTGCCAACGTTGACATCTCGTGCTTGTGTTTTCAGCTGGACCCGGAGGAAGATGGAAGGGTTACGGGCCCAAAGCTCCAGGCGCCGGCGCTTCGCGCTTCCCGCCCCGCCCCGCACCTTACAACAGGCCTCCCAAGTAAAGAACACTTTGAAATAACCCACAGAAAATCATACTTACTCCATTTATACTACAGGAACATTTAAAAAAAATTACTTCGCAGTGGTCTAAAGACAATGGTTCAAACATCCTTAAAAAAAAAAATTTGCTACATCCTTCTCCCCTTATCTATTTTAAAAGCTGTAGTGGTCCAACTATTAAAACACGATAGTATTGTAATTTTTCATCCATCAACCTTACAATAATAATTATAATAATAATCAATAAGTTTTTATATTTGTTCATCTAGTGGTAGATGTTTCTTAATTAATACTTTCAATAAAACTACTGAAAGGTCACGTTTGTCACGTCCATATGAATACGGTAAAAAGATGAAAAATTATTTCAAAAGTTCGTCTAAAATTTGTCGATAGTTTTGTAATTATCTGAACATTCTCAGTAGAGTCACAAGCTTACAATTAAACTGTATTGCTATAAAACAATATGAATATTCTACATGTATTGATGTCGGATGTTTAAACAATAAAATAATTTCACTATATGAAAGCACACAAAAATTTTAATTTTATGTTTTATTTTATTTTCTGTCAATAGAACATGATTTCAACCTCTGCCCGTAATTTATTTCCTCAAAATTGTCTGCTTTTCCTTTGAATCAAGTGTCAAAATAAAAAGATGTAAAAAGAAATGACACACGAAGAAAAAGCAAGCAAACGACACAAATGAAGCATAACAGTAATGATGTGAAGAAAAGCAGACATGAAATTGCCTATGTTCACATTTGTCATACAACCCAATACCTGCTTAAAACATTTGTATTAATATACAATGTCAATTTAAACTAGTTTTTCAGATATAAAGCAAAAACCACAAAAGCTTCAAAAATCTGGAGAACCCTGAAAATGGAAAACTGGCAGAAAAATACGTCGGAAAATGGGGACTAAGCAAATTTGATTTACTATGATGGTTGATAAAATCGATTTGGCACGTTCTTTTTAAATTGGTGATTAGGGGCTTGGAAGTGAATATACACTAGTGCTGTAATACACTACCGGAAACTCTTGAAATATGCGGTGACAATTTTACAATGTTTAGTGATGTGTCGTAGATTAGGACGCGTTAAGAACGAGTGTGACTTGGAAAATATTTGGCCGATCAATGCAAAATCTGTGCGAGCAAAAGTGTGTTATGAGTTGCCTGTCTGTTGTGCGAAAATTCTATTGTCTACTTCGTCGATCCTAAAGAAATACTGTGAAGTCCTTATCACGTTAAGTTCTCCTGTAATTGAAATTAAAGCCTCCACTGGGACGTTTTCTCCGTTTGGTTTTTAGCTCCACAATGACTGCATTCGATGAGATGCAAAATGAAATTTAAAAGTTCACTGCAAAGTGCAGGCAACGACCGCAAGAATAAAGTTATAGAGGGAAATGTTCGGAACACAATTTTGACTTTTTGTGCTAGTTATGATGTGGACAGATCTAACGTCCCCGCGCCTTGCCCTAAAGCGGTCCCGATATTCGGTTTATCGCTCATATCTCGAAAACTATGCGTCCTAGCGACATGGCCACTCTATACAAAGTGAAAGCTGATCTAATTTGCTACACATGTTACGCAGTCATGTGTCCCAGCCTTAGGGTTATGTAGCATTAAATCCCCTTCGAGATTATAATATGTGATGTATTATATTACGTTAATTTATTATTCTATTTTCCCAAGTTATAGCATTGTCCGTGTTGAGCGTGAAATTTAATGGTTTGCGACAACTGTACCTAATGAATCGTTCAATTTCCTATATGGATGTTTCATATTATGTAACATGGTCATAGCAATATACTTATATTGAATCTCCAACACGGGGAGGAGAACCATATGGTTCTCTAAATAAAATAATTGAGACTTAATAATTTAAGGTGTCACCTTAAAGTTTAAAATAATAAAATAAAAGTTTAAAATAATTAAATAAATATTTATTCTAGGGTACTTCTGGTCCTCGGAAAAAATTGAAAAAAAAAAAAACAAAACATGTTGACCACTGCTTCTCGATGGAAATTTTGTGTACTTTGAGTTTGTACAGAGTGGTCATCTTCGAAAAACGCATAGTTTCAGGTGGTATATAAGTGAAAAACTGAAAAAGTGCCAAAATGTTTATTGCGTTTTTTGCGTTTTCCGATGTGAAGCCAACCTCGGAGTAGGCAGCACACTTCATATTCTGATTCAGCACCCCAAAAACCTTATAGATCCAAAACCACCATTTGACTGTTTTAACTTTAAAATTCCCGTTTTAGAGCTTGGGCGGGGACTTATGATATGTTCACCTCCTAACTAGTCTAAACCAAGTCAAATCGTTCAAAACATTTTCTTCTACCTTTTCGTTGCCTAAACTAGCTCGTGACGAATCGTAGCAACCAGTGAGAATAATAACTCAGAATTTAAGGTACCTATTTAATACTGATTAATCGCATTGTAATCATTCAATCAGTGCTGAATATAAACGCGATGCTGAAAGTATTTTGTATAAGATGCACAACGAACACGTCAAAACGCGCTACCGTATTATAGTATTGCAATTTTTAGGTCAGTCTGAATTTTATTCAGTTGAACGTGCCAAATCGCCAAAAAACAGTGAACTCTCAGGATATTATTTTTCATCAAAACGACGTACCATCGCACAGCCTGGTTATAAACACAAAACTGCTGAACTGCCCCTCAAAAATTCGCCACCGTTGAAGCCAGAAAACATTTTGATACCAACCGAAATACCAGCGGACGACGCGTAAAAGTTTTTTTTGCGTATAAAGAACGAAAAATTCGAATTGCTTTGTTAAATTAAACCACGCAAAAAAAAGGTAAATCAATATTTTTTATATTGCTATTATTTTTACGAACCATTCAACATGATTCAGCTTTGTTATTTACTCTTGACATATCAACAGATATGATGGTTACTATTTGACATGTTCCGTTTTCAATAATCTTCAATTTGCACCTGGTAACATAAGGAGTGCCTTGTTTTGCATATAGCGCTTGGAAAATTGGATCAATTCAAAAGTACTTGTTGCTTATTGGTGCTCGATGTTGAAAATTGTTGGAAAATTGTTCTTCATCTCATTTTGCTCCACCAAACTTATTTTTGACTGCATGCATTTCATGTTTTTCATGATTCATTGAAAGAACTGAAAACTACAAATAAGTGCCTAGAATCAGTCAGATCAAACAAACAAAAAATTACTTCAAATAACAACTTGTAAATAGGAAATGAATGTCAATCGAGGGAGTTGGCCGTCTTGTAGTAGATGTTTTAGAGCATGCGAAATTTGTCTTTTTAATAATCCAAAGTAGCGTTTTGCCTATTTTTCAACTCTTAACAAAAGGACAGTTACTTATTTGTCAGTTGAGTTTGAATAATCAATTCAGCTATTTCAAGAATCAGGAAATATTAATGGGCATCATGAGATTTTTAAAAAAAATTGATAGCGGAGGAACTGGTGAGGCGTATTGTGCATTTATTATACACAATACTACATGGTGATCAAAATTAATGGCGAAGCATCAGCTATGCCTCACAACTAACAGTATCTCGTTAAAGAACTCTGCTGCACTTTTACGTGTTCTTGGTGGTTCTCCCACAAGAATATTGCGCTCCGACCCTGAGAAAGAAACGTGATGTGGCATCCTGAGCAGAGGTCAAGCAAAGGGATTTTAGTTTTTCTGTTGGCAACATCTCAGCTTGCTCGCCGTTGTTTTGTTTTTGTCTCGTTGTGTTGTGATATTAGGACCTAATATCACCTGGTGAGTTCGCAGAGTAAGTTCTGGCCGTTCGGAATCGAATCAGAACTCGAACGCTTCAAGGAATTGAACTCTCCCTTCCACTTTAGAACTTCAGTTCTTCTTAAACGAAAAGTATGTCCCTAAGAAGTTACCTCCACGAGATCGCAGAAGGAAATGAATCGCGCATGACTTTCCACAATCGAGGAGGCAGTCGGAATCAGTTCTGGAAGTTCTAAAAAAACAGCAGAACTGCCGGAATTGAGTCTGAACGAGTTCTGCGTTCGCAGAGCATCAGAACTTGAGTGTTTCATTCCTGGAAGCCGAGGTACCCCCACTCACGGCCCTTGCCAAAGGCCATACTGAGCGTGCGCCGAGCGGTTTGTAATTTTCAGAATTACTCTGTGAACTCATCTATTGTGACGGTATTTCTTACCTAAGTTCAATTTTCTCCACCAGAGCTCTTGGTCGGAGCGCAATATTCTTTTGGGAGACCTTCAGTTTACCGTTAATTTGTGGCTATTCATTATTCTGGAAATCCATTACTTAAAAACGCTGCAAATTGTTTTTACGATTGAATAAAAAACACCTATATCTCAAAGTGTTAGGATAGATGAGGGGTCTTCAATAATGGATTTCATGGACACAGCTAGCGTCCTCCAAGAGTTTAATCGTAGATGCTTTTTGCTGGGAGTTGCTTGGTGAGTGGGACGCCCATGTAATGTAACGACCCCACTCCACAGACATCGGTGACTTTTAAGAAGAGCTGCTGCCAGCTCCTTGACCCAATGGGCCTGTTGGCAAGGCTTCGGTGTACAATTTTTGAAGTAGACACTTTCAAAAAATTTATATGTTCACGTAGTATCCTGAAAAAATTCACAAAAGTTCTTTATAGTATTTTTGATGAAATGATAGTGTCAGCAGCGCATAAATAACTTTATTGTGTATAACTATTATGTTGTAGTGCGTTATTTCGAAGGACTGACGAAATTATTGTTTCCGTATTACTAGTTCCCTATTCACAGAAAACATGAGCAACGAAAAATTATACCGATTATTAACCTGTTGGTAAAGTGCCAAGGATTGACGACCAATAAAGTCACGCACTCGTTCAGCACCACGCGGGACACCGATTTACTACACGTTTGGTTTCATTGGCATTGGGAGGGTGGTCGAAATGGGGGGAAAGACCACATCCCCACCATGGACTGCTCCAAAAACGATGAAAACCGAATGGGTGAAGGACTGACGGAAACCTCTCACATTTCATTATGTTTCACATCCTAAATTTATTTAAAAAATTGTGCACTGCTGATTCAGAAACATTATGTGAAATATTTCAATCAGTAATGTTGTTAGGTGATTGAATTCGGCATTCAACAGTTTGTGACTTTGGTGAAGGACTGACTTTTCAACATTTGATCAAGTTTTTAGTAATGAAATTATTATTATTTCCACATTCTGGGAGCATGCGTGCTGGCAAGTACGCTAAATTTATTATAGAAAAAACTTTCAGTACCGAAAATCATTAGTAAGTAGGTATCCCTTCAAATCATAACCATAATTTCACATTTTCGTAATAATTACCAATAAGGGGGTGGCTCTTTTTTAAATTAAAAAATTGACCCAAGTTACAATCACCTTGGGTCAGCTATGATTGTACCTTACGACTCATAGCTCTGTACCCTATGACTCACGGTTCACGTCAAGACGAACTCAAGAATAACATCCAGTGATGAAATACTGAAGATGAATTGGCCCAAAAGCGTAATATTATCTGCTCAACTGGTTATTGTAACATCATTTTACTCAACCAAAATTTGGACAAATACCACTTTCCGTTTGCTCAAAAAAATATGTGTGGTGGCAAAATATTTCAAATCAGAAACAAGAACTTTGACAATTTTTACCAACTTAACAAATACATAAGCGTAGTGTGGTCGGCTTCCAGATTATTCTTGAAGGTTTTGGTGAGGGATAAGCCGTGGGTAGTTGGTACATGGGGACGGGCGAAAGGCGCCTCGAGGCAATGTATTCAACCAAATATATGCCCTGAACAACCAACTACCCACGGCTTATCCCTTACCTTCAAAAAAACTTAACAAATGATAATTTTTTCTAGCACACTTTCTATTTTTCGTGCGAATGTACTCTGGCGTATTAGCTTTACAGGGGAGCTGGCTGAATTCAAAATGACAAATTTGTTCTAGTCATTTTCTTCTTCTTGGTTTTGTTATGTTGGTGGACTTGGTTCAGGTTGGGTTAGAATCCGTTAAAAACGTCGACCCTTTTTTTGTAGCCGACTTCTTTTTGGTGAAAGCAGCTTCTGCGATATGATAACCCCCAAATATGAGCATACTCAGTGTCTAGGAATCTTAGACATGTCCGTAGTTTGAGAATGACCCTTATCATATAGATGTGCATTAGGTAAAACTAGATCCCTCGTATTTGATGCCCATGGAGCCTCCTGTTTGATGTAGTTGAGGATTTTGACTTATCAACTCGTAACATATCGCTCTAATCGCTCGTATGAAAACATTTAATGAGTTTTCGATTTCTTTTCAGCGCTCAGAAGAATTACGGTGGTGGAAACCGCGACCGGGACGGTTCAAACTATTCAGTTCCTAAGAAGAGTTACGGATTCAACGAAACATTCTAAAATACTCACCGAGTACACGTTTACTTTGTGGGTCCCGAAATCTGCTGGGTGATTGTCTTATCTGTTTGATGTTTAGGCTAGTTTAATTCAAACAGGTAAGGGTTATATAACCTGTAGCCTTTTAATTTTACGCTAAGATAGTTTTATACTGTAATAGATATAAACAATGAGTAATTGAGGTACGCAAGTGTTTTTGACCGGTATAACTGTATAGGTAAACTGGTGGGCATTTGGAATGAAGCTCAAATGTACCTGTGTGGGGTAACCTTACCTCTCATTTTATATTTGATACGTTTCCATTGTCTTGTTAAAGACAAGCTTCACTTTATACCGCCAACTAGCGTCTCCAAATGTTTTAAAGAAGACATCTACACTAGGTTTCTTTTGAAAATTATAATATGAATGAGCCATTCTTTCGTATTATTAGAGATTGTTTAAAAAAAACCCTACATGGTGAGGACAACGAAGGAAGTGTACGATATCGTTTTCCGGTTGTGTGAACTTTGAAGGCAGGGGATTAATGGTGTACATCATCTTCGTGCCTTGCTATAAATGTTTATTTTGTTTACTATTCATGTGGGCATTACCTGATTTTGTGCACTTGCTTTCGTCATGTGATTTAGTAGGATGCCCAGCCTTAGACTCCAAATTTATGAATGAAGGCATTAGAGGGAACCTTCTTGTAATTCCTTTTTGTTAAACTCTCAATTTGGAGAATACTAAACAAGGGAAGTTGGAGTAGGGATGCAAAATCAGTAGCCAACAATGATTAAATAAATTAATCGGACAATTGGAAAATTTTACATGGGGGTTTATTATTCTTTGATATAGGTTAATGCAGGTAAAATGCGAAAATACAAACCGAGTATTTTGTCAATATTTTGTTTTTTTAATTCCTACTGCCCAAAACGGCTTGAACGGCGGACGACATTTCGGTTTTGGAGCCTAGACATCTTGAAACGTATAATGTCAAATTTTGAGGCCAATCATGGAGGAAAGAAATGGAGAGAGAACTCGCTATTTTCTTTGGAGGGAGCTTGTGCCCAATTTTCCACTTCCTACAAGGTCGGGATGGTGTACGCCCAATTTTCCTCTGCATTTCCTTCTTTGTGCCCAACCGTTTATCGCCTGAACCACGTTATTTTCATTTTTGAGTGATTACAGGTTGAGCTAAACGCCAAACCTGCTCTGTGCACTTCACGGACAAATCTTGTCCACTAAGTTCACTCTATATCTACAGCTTCTATCTAGCTACATTTAATTACCATTCTGTGATATTTTGTGATGCATTTTCTATCCTGTAATCCGTGGGACTCAACCAGGATAATATCATATTATGTAGTTTGCTAAGACTGAAGTAGTTTCGTAGGATCTTGCTGTCCATCTGTTTGGGGTTTACATACCTGCTGCTTTAAACTTATCAAAGAATAGTATTTTTAAACTTTTACAATAAAAAATAAATAATTAATAGCAACAATGTTTCAAGTCTTTTTTTCAGCACCCCTCCATTCAACTTCGAAGATCATCTTTGTGGAGGTGAGATACTTGACGAATCGTCAATCAGCCTGCTCAGGATTAGGAGGTTGGTTGGGTCATCTTGTGTCAAATGACTCCGGAATCAGCCTTCTTAGCGCCACCGAGCAGTCTTCCTAAATTCGGAAATTCATTACTCCCCAATGAATGGGGGTAAATACGACTAGGGGGCCAACCCTTCTGGCTAAAGCCAGCCAACCCCTGGCCTCAGACCCCTTCTATCCGCTTTTCGATAATGAATAGTTTTTTCATGCCGAAATTTGACCCTCTTGAGGGGAATGGGGATGAGGTCCTTATAACAGTTAGAAAGAGGATCAGATCCTGTTACTGATTCTGTTACTGATCTACCTTTTCGACATCCCCACCCCGCGGTCGTACTGCAGACGATCGCCTGAAGATCGCACACACTACGCGTTCGGTGCCTGCAGGCGGACTGTCGGTCAGGAATCCAGAACTGCAGGCGATCCCCAGTTTTCCACTGTATTCGCTTCGGAAGTCAAAAAACGGTGTCAGCGGATCGCTCTCCTGCAGGCCAAGTGACAGTGTGGAGCGAAGGGCACGTGAGATCACCATCCAACAGGGCAATGCCTGTCGCAGGCATGCCCTTTGCTTTAAGTCGGATAGGTTGATCACATGACGTCAGAATGAAGTAAGAGACGGGCTGGGGGAATTGATGAATTCAGCTAGAGAGAGATAGCTGCAAAGCGTCATTAAATGCCAAATTTTGTTGGAGCTGCTTCAGTCGCTGTCTTGCTTGCCATGGGGTGTGGGAACCACACTGTTGAAAAGAATATCAACAGGTGCTTACATCATGGACTCTCCAACGGCTTCATCAGTGACGTTGGTGCCCTTTCGATAATTGAAAAAATTGCTCGTCGAGTAAATTGGAATTAGTAGGTAGGTAGATTATCTAAAAATTACTTGAATAATTATCAATTAAAAGCAGCATTGGGCCCGGAGATGATTCTCACGAAAATGAAACAACGAGCGAATATCACCGACGTTGGCGCAGTTCTGAAGACAAGACATCAAAAATTTAATTATCTATTAAAAAAAGAATTTATTACAAATTAACTCGACGGGTGAACAGTTGTTAATAATTATTACCTTTAGGGGATTTGAAACACAGGCAACAAAGGAGCTCGCCGCATAAACATAGACCTGTACCTACCTAATAAGAGAAGAGAATCGGACCAAGTGTTTCATTTTTCCACTACTTCGTCGATTTTTCTCATCTATAAAATAAACGCTTCAAGCCGAGCAAGACAGTGATGGTGGATGAATAATGAATGAAATAACAATGAAACTTTATGTACCTACTTACTCGTGATCACATCGGATTCAAATTTTTTTCTGAAACTTCATTCCTGGATCCGAATCGACTTGTAGAATTTTCAGTTCCTTGCATAATATTAAATATTATATTTAAATTTTATTATTATAACTGAAATCATTCGAATGCGGGATATCAAGTAGGTATTCGAATAATTTTGCATTCAATTTTTTTTCCATGGAGTGGGAAACTGTGATATTTCTCAAGTTAATTTCTGTAGAATCGAAAGATTTTTTAATTTTTCTGATGAAATTCCCTCCGGAGAAAACCATGGAAGAAGGACGCTCCTTCTTCCATGGGCATGAACCTAATCGTCAAATAAGTTAGGTCTAGGTTCATTTTAAATTTTTGCAAAGTTCAGTAAAACTTAATACAACTAAATGTATTTTTTCGAATATTCAGTAGATGTCCCCCAAAATCAGTAGAAATAAGAAAAATTTGTTGGCAACACTGGTATTTCGGGAGGCTGATTCCCCGACAACCAATCAAAACAGTGCACATGTATTCCATTTTGTATCCTCTGTGTTGACCGGTAACCGAGATAGGGTGAATGATCGTATAGAATCGAAAGGCAAAGCAACTCTTTCGATTTAGTTTTAATCGAAAACTATCGATTTGGTTCTTCTAAATATAAAACTTATTTACTTATAATTTATTGAATCTCGACCATGCAGGACGTCGTCCTCCATCGTGGACACGTACTAATTCCAGTAGACTAGCAGGATTTTCAATTAGAAAAAAGGACAAACCTAAGGAGTTTTGACGGTCCCCAAAACACAAAATTTGTTTAAATACCTGAAGATATTTAATAAAACGGGCTCTTAGGTTATCACTCTCTGACAACCTATATAATTTAATGGTTGCTGTAAAATACAACGTGTTACAACGACGGAAATTAGTTTTAAACAAGCCATCAATTGAATTGACTAGATGAGCGCAACCTTTTTGTTATTACGATATATTTAATGAGCGAGAGAAACTAAGAAACAGTAGGTATCTAGCGACCAAACTATGCCACACAACACATCATCCACGTGATGCTCATTACGTAAACAACTGCACCCTAACGACCGATGCGTAATAAAACCTTATGCCGATCAGAGGTAACGAACGGCTCAGGCTACAAAAATCGTTTTGGAGTCGTTGGAATCAGCCTGAAAAGCTCATTCCATAGACCCTTGTACCAACGAAATCGGACAAAAACTTCCGTCCCCCTTTTGAGGCCTCCTTAGTTACACATCAGAGATAAACAACTTTCGTCGTGAAGGACCTCCCGAAAACCGATGAAGGGGATGAGGGAGGGAAAATCAAGGTAGCCTATAACCACCCCCGGAACTCGCTGATGACAATGAGACCACCCTCATGAAAATCTGTTGAGCCGCTCGGGCGTGATGCTCTGTACACAAACAAACAAACAAAAAAACATACATGTCGAAGAGGTGAGCGCACCTTTCCATTTTTTGGAAAAAGGTTGCGCTAAAAAAGCAAAAAACAAGGCAAATTGAATTGGAATTAAATAGAAATGGTATGGATGGATTTTTGGATTGGTGGGGGGGGGGGGGGGGGGGCTTTGGTTGCAATGGCAAATTAGCATTGATTTCTGATTTCAGATGGACTTCAATGCGATTATTACGTAACCCGGTGTCGATTATATAATCGCTCCAGTCGATTATTGTGAATTCTGTAACCATCCCTATTCGAATGTCTGTTACTGTTATCTCTTGTCATAGATTATTATAGGGTTTCCACTATCCTATCTTTTTATTCCGTGAAATATGTGTATTCGCAGGTAGCAAAAATCTCCGACTTTTTGTGAACGTTCGTCTTCTCGTTAAGAGGTTGGTGTCATTCTATCAGAATTTGGAATACGGCTCTATACGTCCGCAGGTAACGTTAGGGTAGGTGGTGGTGAAGCCCCGCAATTTCCCCCTTTTGGGGTGAATGTGGTTGATTTAGACTGCATTAATGCACTTCAAATTTTGAAGTACAGTTCTGTAAAATTCGCCCCGTTAGTAACTGATAAATGTTAAATTTGTATACCGCACTCTTGCCGAACGGGGTACAACCCCACAGTTTTGGAGCTGCGGCCCTTCACCTCGTTGAGCTATTTGGAAAAAGCATCCCTGCAAATGTTTTGAACGGACAGAAGTGGCCGTTTCAACTGGATCTTCTATGGATTGCATTCATCGAGAAGTCAGTCTACCTTCTGTCTCAAATTTCGATTGTTAGTGGGGATGTTACCAACGAATCGGCGAATCAATGTTTAACATCGAAAAAAATTGTACTTTTATGCATTTGGTTGATTTTTTATCATGCGCGTAAACATTTATGCACTTGGTCTAGTGGTGGTAAGATAGTCCTTGTAGAATAGAATAGAATAGAAGTATAGGAAACGTGTTTATTAGACAAGATTGTTTTGCCGGAACAGAGTCGACGAGGGGAACTGCAGGACGTGCCTACCGTAACGGTTTAAGGTCGATCCACACATTTCAGTGAGATCAGTGAATCCTCGGCCATCTGTGCTCTGTGCCCTGCATCAATGATAAATAATTTATCATGGACAATTATTGTCCACACGCCAGCGTTTCATGCCGCACGGAGCTGTAGTTTACTTGATATAAATGCAGCCTGGCGCTTCATGACGTTCAGCACCATGTTATGTAAATTATTGAGTGAAAACTGTTTTTCATTGTAAGTGTACTAGTTTCAGGTAGAATGGAATGTGTGCGATGGAGTCTCCTGGTTTTCACCATACTCCTCATGATGGCTTCTGTGTCCCCGAAGAAGAAGCCCAAATCAGTCACCACGGTGTTGGACGCGAAATGGGAAGTCACGCCGCTTGTTTTGGAAATGTCCGAGTACCTCGCCGAAGAAAGTGAAACATCGTTTTGGAGTTTTGTTGATCTGCTTTCGGACCAGAAGGACCCCATAGTGCTGGAAAGTACGTCAATACACTCATCACGATTTCCATGTAAACTGCCTGAACCTCGATAAAACCTGGAGTTTTGCTTACTTGAAGCCTCGCTGTCGATACTTTCTTCGTCCTTCACTTTAAATTACTTTACGTTGGTTGGGATTACAACGCGAGCTTTTAGAACAAAAGAAATCACTTGTTATACCTTTGTCGATCTGATAGAGAACTGGGGTCGTAAAGAAGACCACTCACTTCGTCAAGCTTCAGAATATTTAATATCTGTCAGTACTCAGTGGGGAAATTCAACCGAAGCGACTGAACATTAAACCAGATACCTAATGAAAACCAAAACTTGTAATAATTGCAATGTAGTGGTGACTATCTGGGAGATATTCCCCACAATTATGTATCTCGAAATCTCGCCAGCCCGCCAGAGTTGGTTCCAGCAGGAGGAGCGGGACGCGCTGCGGTTGGGGCACGACCTCGTGAACCCTTCTTCTCCCGCAAGCTGCTTTGCCATCCCCTTCGAACACCGCCTCATGAAAGGGTGGGATGTACCGAAAACTACCGTGGGACGATCGTCACTACTGCTCGACCGCAGTGATTGCTTCACTAAATTCAACCCATCGTTCAACTAATTTTTGCACTGTATTTTCCAGAGACTGACAAATCCTACTACGAAAGAGCTCTGGAATTGATCGGCAATTTTTTATCCCAAGCACAAGTGTCGTTGTTGAAATTTGCGCTGAGTCTTCACGTCTACTCCCCGCGAGTGGAGATGTTTTGTCAGATTGCGAGTCAGAAGCGATTGATGTGCCCTGTTGCTGCGTACGTTAACGGGAATTTTGAGTGTGATTTATTGCAGCTACAAGACGCCATACGAGAGGCTGCTAAGGTATGATATTGGATAAAACACTTATACTTGTTCTCTACGCTTGTCTAATACTGTAAAGCCAGTATGTTTCCTTCCCACTTTGAGGTCTGTTACCCATGGTTATTACTGTTTTCAGGTTGAATCGAGCAATACAACAGAAGAAGTACTTAAACTCGACCACAAGTTCCCAGGTAGTGACTCAGGACCTCTGGTGATCTTGTACGGAGAACTTGGTTCCCCTGAGTTCTCTGAGTTCCACAAATATCTATCCGATAAAGCTAAAAGAGGACAAATACAATATGTGCTGAGGCATTGGGTTAAGGTGTGTATTTGCACAATGGAACGGTTTTATTTGTACATTATTGTATTGCCTTGTATCACGTCCCCCTCCTCCTTTGTTGTTTTTTTTTTTTTTTTAATTAGGAGAGACAACTAAGGAAAGTACGACTTTCCGGTTACGGAGTCGAGCTGCAGCTCAAATCAACTGAGTACAAAGCTCAAGATGATACCAAAGTGGAAGGTGGTGGAACGGACGATTCTGAAGACGAAGAGGAAGAAGAGGTAGAAGGCCTGAATTTTAGCAAGTTAAAGTAAGTGTATTGCTCGTCAGTTTGCTTTCTTACGCTTTACTGTTATGCTGGGGTGAATATTTTGACTGCTGGTTGCAGTTGATACAATTAACTTGAAAAGTTTTCATTCAAACTCCCTGGCCATAATATAAATCTCAGCTCTCTCGTAGTTGAATATAGCCAGGTGGATTGATTGATAGATTATTGCCAGCGGCGGAATGGTAATGGGTTCCGGGCATCCCACGCCATTGAAGAGTTTCAATAGCCCTCCTACCAGTTCCTGTTACGCCAGTATCTCTCCCAGGTCCTCTGATCCCAGAGCAAATCACCTTTTGCACTCCAGGGCCATAATCCAAACCTCATAGCCTCTGTCTTAGCCTAATATAGCGTAATGTCAATATTTAGCTGTTTCTGCCGGATGTGTAGCACTAATAATAACTAATTATTGTGTTTCAGAACTTTGTACGTAAACAAAGCGCCTGAGCTGGAGAAATTGAGGATTGAGCTGATAGAATCGTCAAGTGAGTTGGCACCCCTGAAAGTGTGGCAGTTCCAAGAACTTAGTTTGCAGGCTGCTCAGAGGATCATGGCTGCACCCAAAGAGGAAGTTTTACACGTTCTGACGTACATTGCTCAGAATTTCCCTACACAGGTGAGGTTTTAGTAACCCCTTTGTTTCCTTATTACCCACATTTTGTAGTAACGATTCGAACAGACTTGTAACGAGGTGAACACTAAGGAAAAACAAGCCGTAAATTGAATTGAAAAGAAGAGCGCAACCTTTCTGTTACTAAGAAACCAAAACCGTAACTAAGAATTCGTAACTTGAAGCACTAGGTATCTAACGACCAAACTATGTCGTCGGGATCGGACGAATCGTCGACGACGGAGTTGATTTTGATAGCCTATAGCCACCCCCAGAACTTGCTACTCGGGATTTTTCTTACTCTCTTGAATCAATTTCAGGCCAGATCATTGGTGAAGACAGTTGTCAGTCAAGACATGAAAAACGAAATGCGCCAAAATCAAGACAGGTTCGCTACCACTCTGCACCTCCAGCCATCGGACACGGCACTTTTCGTCAATGGAATGTACTTCGACTTGGAAACCCAAGACATTTTCACCATCCTGGAATACACCCGAGACGAGCTAAGAATAATGGAAGGTTTAAACGACATCGGTGAGATGAATTATGTTCAAATTAGTCGCGTGAACTGCGTTTGGTACCACTGTCGAAGCAACACCACCTTGAATGTATTTCCACTTTGATCGGAAAATGAAACAGCTTTTTCGAGAAACGGGTTTTAAATGAAATAGTATAAATACATCACACAGTTATGCATGAATCAATTTTTTAAACGGAACAGTTTTTCTTAAATGAAACAGATTTTTGTGTCTTTGAAGTTGGGAAGATGTGGGTTAGGCAGTGTTGCTTCTACAGCGACAATGTGCTAAGTTCACTCAAGCGAAGTCATCCTGTCACGCCACACTGATTTTTTCACGTTTAATCCAGGCGTCACGGATAAAAAAGCATCCAAAGCTCTCCTCGCTTTGGATCTGAGCAGTACAGGTGTGGATTTTGGTCTGGACATAAGAGACTCTGCCGTCACGTGGGTCAACGACATCGAGTTGGATAAACAGTATAACCGATGGTCTTCATCTCTGATGGACCTGCTGCGTCCAACGTTTCCTGGGATGATCAGATCTGTCAGGAAGAATCTTTACAATTTGGTACGTTATTGTGCACTTTTCCGTCTTCAATATGATTTCCGAACACTTTTAGCGTGGAACATGGACCT
The DNA here is from genome assembly GCA_955831195.1 of Pilophorus perplexus. Classification (NCBI taxonomy): domain Eukaryota; kingdom Metazoa; phylum Arthropoda; class Insecta; order Hemiptera; family Miridae; genus Pilophorus; species Pilophorus perplexus. The sequence continues at coordinate 6,436,460 of OY037018.1, forward strand.
AACTGCCCAAAAACGTTAATCGTGGAGGGAGACGCGGGAGTGTCACGTTTATATATTAAGAAATATATACGTCAGGCCACTAGTTTGGCATCCTCCCTTGTCTTAACGTTAGGCCACTAGTGCGGGGTCCTCACCTGTTGTACGTTAGGCCAATAGTTCGGCGTCCTCACTTGTATACCGTTAGGCCACTGGTTCGGCGTCCTCAACTGTTGTACGTTAAGCCACTAGTTTGGCATCCTCACTTGTCTTACTGTTAGGCCAAAGGGCCGAGTTCTTTTTTGTGATGAAATTGAGATTTACCAACATTACATTAAAAATACTTTTTATTTGCAGGTGATATGCGCAGATCCTTCCACGAAAGATGCAATCCCGCTTATTAAACTGGTTCAATCATTCCTCATCCACAATGCCCCTCTGCGTCTTGGAATTGTATTTGCTGTTAATGGTAAAAAAAACGGCCTCGAGGACAGTGGAGTTGCCATTCTCAATGCTTACAACTACGTTGTTGAAGTTTCGGACGACGCTGAAGCTCTTAATTTCGTGACTGACGTAAGTTGTTGTTTTGTGGTATTGTTTAATATTTAGAAGAAGAAAGAGATTCATTTATTCAATCATAATAGTAGTGAAAGCTCAGAGAGGCAACAAGATGGTTAACAGTTCGGTCCGGAGGGAAGATATTACTACCTGAAATGACACTTGCGGATAGTAGGAGGTTCTTGAGATAGTGCGATAAACACCCTACACAAGCATCTCTGGCGCTGGACACTTGCATCACTTGTGACCTTCTCCCTGCTATGCTTGTAGTATCTGCAAACCGTATCGAGAGGGTCCCGAGAAGTCTGTTCGTCCAAGTAGAGCAGATGCTGAGCGGTGGTGCAACATGTTACTGAGATTGGGGGCTCCGAGTCAACACTTGCGAGAAGCTATAACATCACTGGTGAGGTACACGGCAAATCAAAGTACCCTGTCGTCAAATAAGAGCTCTCTTAGCTAGAAGAGGGGTGACCCTCGACAAATGCCCTGGGGTACGCCATGTGGGGCTGAGGGTCTTCTTCAATGCATAAAAAAACTAAGACCATGACCATGAGTCACTGCTGAATACTCATCGGCAGGGACAAAGTCAGTGATAGAGAGGGCCATTCACGCCATGAAAAGGATATTTTGAACAAGATTCTCCGCCTTCTCTCCTTCAGCTTCACCTCTTGTGCGCCGGGATGGTCACACTGGTCCTACATCCAGGTTGGGCCGTCACGTTGTTGCCTGAGGTGTTGTACGACGTTGTGGCTGCTGGAGGCTCTCTTGAGAAAAATTATACTCGAGCCAGGGGCATTTCAGGCTGTGGCAGATTGCCATCCTGGAGGTCCCGCTCTGGAGCAGCACCCATCAGCAGAGATCTACTCCCCCGAACAGATGAAGCAAGTACCAAACTTGCAGCTCTGTACCCCCACTTGTTAGTCCGGTACACGCTATCGAAATGAGCCTTTGTAATCCAAATGGGGGTTGTGTCATCAAACCTGTCAGCTTTATAGGCCCCTGATCTTTTCTAGGGGTTGCACTTGCCTCAGGCCCCAAAAAACTGAGGTAAGGGTAACCCAGCACTTTTCCATTCCGTTGGTACAGTAATGAATAATCTGTTCAGCGTCAGCCCCCACACTTCCATCCTGTCAGCGGCTGTTTTAGTATTTTCTCTTTTTTTCAGGTATATGCGAAAGCCAACAACGCCGAAGTGACGCCTTCAATGGTGCACAGTCTGCTCAAGTCGAGGTACCCTGGGACCGACAAGGAGGAAATATTTGGCGCTGATTCGGATTACAAAACTGGAATGAAGCTGGCTGTAGATTTCATTGAGAAGTCTGGCCTTCGTCACATGCCACAGGTTGTTGAAACACCTTTCTATGTACAATGTGAAAGACTTGTAGTTCAGTCACCGGGTAATTTTTCGATGCAAAGAGTGGTGTAGAATTTTTCTCAACGGTTTAATATGGTTTTTGGGGTGCTGAACACGAATCCGAAGCTTCCCAAGAATATTTCTGGGAGGCTGACCGTCAAAATCGCAAAAAACCTTGAAATTTCGGCACTTTTTGGGGTTTTTCACGAATAACATTGAAAGGGTGCGGCTTGTGAGGAAGTGTGAGGATCAAATTTGCTGTTCCAGAAGCTGAAGTGTGAGGGGACGTAAGGTGCTCACACTTGCTCCCATTTCGGACTGTGAGCATTTGAGTGTGAGCCCGCACTTACATCCCCTCATGCTCACACTCACGCTCCAAGATCCAACTTATTGTGTATGCAATACGGCGAGTAGGGAGCAATACTTGTTCACAAGTTTAAATACTGCTGCTGTCAGCCAATATTATATAACCAATTTATTAATAATTTTCAGGTATTAATGAACGGTGTTCCTCTTCCCGAAAAATCCTTGACGCCGGAAGATTTCGAGGAGGCGGTTTTGAGCGAAATAATGAACCAAACTCCGGTACTTCAAAAGGCCGTTTACAAGAATGAATTGAAAGATACGGACAACGTTATCGACTACCTGATGAACCGCCCCAACATCATGCCGAGGTAAGGAATCGATTTCATGGACAATTTTTGTGAATGCCGGGAGAGGTAGCGTTATTGCGACTGTGCAACCGCAACATTGCTCAAGTCGACTTGGGCACTTTTGGTTTATTATTATTGGAATAATAACCTATGTTTTCGCGATGGAGGTCGGCGACTCCGATCGGCCTCAAAATGTGACATTATCCGTTTCAAGAGGTCTAGATTCCAAATCCGAAATGTCCGTCCGCCGTACGGCGTCCGGGCCGTTTTGGGTAGTAGGCTTTTTTTTTAATCTGAAATTTTGACAGAATACTTTGTTTACCATCTAGTTGTGCCCGCAAGGTTTTCAGCCCGATCGCCCAAACCCATGGGGCTAGGGGAGGGGTTTTGCAGGTTTTCGGCTATGGTATCGAGTGGGGTGTCGTTTTCGAAATTTTTTGGACGTAAAATCCATTCTTTGTTGTCCCAGAACCATCGGACACCACCGTGAGGATGTAAGGGGCTTTCGTGGGGCTACACACGGTGCTTTAGTAAGACGGCCGCTAGAGCGCTCTGAAGGTTGATCATTTCTTGCTCCGCCATTTCCTCCATCAACACATACTGCGTGCATTCTTACAGTATTGAGAAGTTTGACTTTGGCTGAAGAGCTTTTACACAGATGGTTTAGTCTCTTTCTTCATTCTTGCCTGTATGGCCTAGTAGAGCAACGGTAGATTCAGATTTCTAGCATTTGTTTTCAATTGGAGCCAAAAAATAGTCTTGACTTCAGAGCGCTCTAGCGGCCGTCTTATTGAAGATAGAAACAAACCTGATGGTATATTCTGGTAGGAAATGTCTCCTTCAATTTTGTACATAGTGGTCTTTTCGCTAAATCGAACCGTTTTCGAGATAAATACCGAAAACTGAAAAAAAAAAGACTAAAGTTTTAGAGGTTTTGGGCGTTTTCTGAAGTTAGCTCACCTCTGGCGAGAAGGCAAACCCCAAATTCGGATTCAGCGTTGAAAAAAACTTCTATTCTCGCACATTTTTCCTGGTAACGGCTTTTTTGAACGTGAATTTACTGGACTACCTCTTAAAATTAATCTAATGAAACTTTTTTTTTTCAATTAAATTGCAGATTGAATGACAGAATATTATCAGCGTCCCAAAGCAAGTACCTTTCGCTTACAAGGTTTTCAAGCCCATCAATTAGAAATTTGATGGACGGCAATCTGAGATATGTTTCGACCAAATCGAAAAGTATAAACCTCATTTCCAATTGGGTGGTGACTGATTTGGACTCGCCAATTGGTCGTGATTTGTATTTGGATGCTCTCACTCACATGGTAAGTTCCAGAATTTGTTTTATACGATTGGCAATCCTGGTTCGTTCAGGAGTGTTTACACAGTTTCATTCATGCCCGGTGTCCGTTTGTGTTGTCCAACAGTCTGGCAGCTCTGGTGTGAGGACGGCATTGGTAGTCAACAGCAAATCCCAAGATATTAATGAGAACCGAGTTAACCGGGCTGTGCTGTGTGTTCTATTCGAGTCTGACGGTGCTGAAGACCGCTTAATAAATAAAATTAAAAACATATTGGAAAACGGTCCCGCAGTTTCTACCGGTGCTATGAGCTTGGAGGAGTTGAAGCTGCCGGTAAGTTGAATTTTCCTTAGCTGCTACAGCGCTGAGTGCAGTGGGGATTTACCATTGAGCTTCCTTGCATTGATTCGGCGTTTTCTATTATTGGTAACCAGAGAAAGCTCTGAAAACGTTCTAGGCATCTTGCAAGGACTCTAAGTCGTTGGATGAAATCCTCGCGGCACACGAAAAATTCGTTTCCGACGGACTCAGTTTTGACCGTGGCACGAGAGGCATCGTCAGTAATGGTCGACTGATTGGACCATTTGACGAGGACGAAGTCTTTACTCTGGACGATTTCGACCTTCTGGAACGGTATAGTTTGACCACTTACGTCGACAAGATCCATCAAGCGTTGACCAAAAACTCCGAAGGTGAGGAAAAATCATGAAACATTTAATGTACGTCGGGGCAAGGGGTTAATTTGTACCTCTTGGAGCCTACAAGTTTTCTCGATTGAGAACATTTTGCCCTACCAGATCGACGTATACAAGTCCAGTCAATAATACGGTTATTTATTCTGTTTATTGCAGATCCAGAGTCAATTTCCAGTGACATCATTATGAAATCAGTATCTTTGCTGTCCTCCCGTCCCGAATCCAAAGGCCGTTTTGAAATAACCCCTCATGGAGAAAAACACACGTAAGTAAACCAAGTACGGTGGTAGCACCTATTATCGACATGCTCCTATTATTGACAGTTCCTTTAAAATATATGAACTGTTAATAATAGGAGCATGTCGATAATAGGTGCCTCCACCCTACTGATCACAGTCTGAGACAGAGTGCCAACATGTCCCACCATTCTGTCAGACCAACCTGTGCATAAGTATATAAGAAATATTTTCAGAGGGGCCAATCTCCAGGGTAGTAAAACATTAAATGTTAAAACATTGAAATTTTTAAAATCAGGTGACTCAAATCAGGGCACCCGTGAGGAAAATTACGACCAAACCGCTCAGAAAAATAAGAAAAAACCAGAGTGCGCTAGCGTAAGAAGAAGAGAGTGTAAATTCAAGCAAAGTCCACTATAGAGGGGTGGCCACTAAGAGGGGTTTCACTGTATACATAATCAGCTTGCAGACTCGTCTGCAACCACAGGAGACCGTTTTCATGTCTTCGTATTATTATTCACCTTATTGTGTTTATTTTTGGGGAAGGGAGGAGTTATTAAATTAAATTTAAATTCAAACCGAATTAAGTTGAAATTCTAATTATGAATCAATTTAATTTAAGTTATTCAAGCAATCAGAAGGGGAAGGCCGAAAAACTTATTGGGCCCCAGGTGGGACTCGAACCCACAACCTCTGCATTACATGTGCAACGCTCTAAACCAACTAAGCTACAGGGAACCGCAGCTGAGAAAGAGCATTGGAGATTGAAGGCCCAACTGTCCTCTGCCACCAACAATTGATTCGGCCTTATCATATTGTTACTTTTTCTCCCCCTCTGAGCCCTGATCTGATGTGAAGCCAGTAGACATCCTACTTTTGTCCCTCATCCTAGGGGTCCCTTAATTCCCCAGGAGGAGTAGTTTCATTACAGGAATGACTTGAGGGAATTTATGACCTGCTTCCCTCCTGCAGTGTTTTTATTTTTTGGGAAGGGAGGAGTTATTAAATTTAATTTAAATTCAAACCGAATTAAGTTGAAATTCTAATTATGAATCAATTTAATTTAAGTTATTCAAGCAATCAGAAGATTCGAGTCCCACCTGGGGCCCAATAAATTTTTCGGCCTTCCCCTTCTGATTGCTTGAATAACTTAAATTAAATTGATTCATAATTAGAATTTCAACTTAATTCGGTTTGAATTTAAATTTAATTTAATAACTCCTCCCTTCCCCAAAAATAAAAACACTGCAGGAGGGAAGCAGGTCATAAATTCCCTCAAGTCATTCCTGTAATTATTGTGTTTGTTGTTGACCAGGAGACGCAACTTAGTTACAAATTTCGTGATGCGATGTCATTACACTAAAAGTTTACTGGTTGCCACGGGTTTCGGTAACGTTTCAAAAAGACTAGACGTTATTCGCACAACAGGCTCATACTCCGCGCATGCGCAATCGCACTGTTTGATCGGTTATGTTTCGATGTTCGATCTTCGTTTCGATGTTCCATCACCTTCGATTATCGTCACGGCCATGTTATGCCAGACAGTGAGGCGGTTTCCTATTTTAAACTGCTCCCATGTGGATACACTGTTAATCACATCTAGCCTCTCTGATCAAGAGGTTTCAAGAGGTCTACAGTCCAAAACCTAAACTCGACTTGATCAGGGGCGCTTTGAAGTTGTCTTATATTTTCAACCCAAATTATATTCCGTCCTCAGTTTATTTCCGCGAGGTGTTGTCGGATTTCGGGGCTGTCCAAAGGTTTATTATGTTTATCTATTATTATGTTTATTTATGTTGAAATTATATGTTTATTTATTATTCAATATAAAATATTATTTTTATACCTATTGTGTTCCTACTCTTGTTCAAATTAGTAGGAACCTTTGAATTGGTTATTGGTAATAATTTAATACGTACCTACCTACTTTTGGTTTATTATTCTTCGAATAACACACTTATGTAATCGCGACGGAGGTCGACAACTCGGATCGGCCTCAAAATTTGATATTATCCGTGTCAAGAGGTCTAGATTCCTAAACCGAAATGTCCGTCCGCCGTCAGGGCAGTAGTAATTTTTTTTAATTCTGAAATTTTGACAAAATATTCGGTTTACCATCTAGTTGTGCCCGCAAGGTTTTCAGCCCGACCGCCCGAACCTGTGGGGCGCTATGAGGCTATGGAAGGGTTTTTTTTGTAGGCTGTTAGCTATGGGATCGAGTTAGGTGTGGTTTCGAATTATTTTTGGACGTGGAATCAATTTTTGGGGGTCCCGGAACGATCCGATTTCACTGTGGCGATCTATAGGGCGTTCATGGGGCTAAAAATGGGAATTTTGAAGGATCCCTGGGGGTAGTAGTTGTTTCGAGTAAAAAAACAAAGAATTTGAAAAAAAAAACGGGTGTGGTTTTATGAAACCACGGTAAAAGTGAATCTTTTTTCCCACTAGTCTTTCCGGCTCGCTGCGCTCGCTCCCCTAGTGGGGTACGTAGCATCGATGGACACGTTTTTTATGTCTAGTCCCCCCCCCCCCCCCATTCCCTACTCATTCACCTACCCTTGTATCTCTACCCACGGCTTCATTTTGGCGTTTTCTCAAATTGATTTCTAACGTGACAGCTGATAACAACAAAACAAGCGGCATTGTTTACTGAATCCATTAATAACATCAATAAATATAAAATGGGGACATAATGACAAAGAACAAGTACGAAAGAAATGCGTGATAAATCGAGAGCTTTCCAACGAATGGTGAACGATTTTTGTACGATGATAACTGGCGAAGATGAAGTTCCGTAGCAACGAATCGGTTGTAAGCGAAAATCAACGGTAGCGTGACGGGACAAGAAACGACACACAGACCAAAAAATTTGGGACGATGTAATAAAAGTTTCACTTTAAAAAAAATCAAAAAACCGCCCTCCATTGTTTCAAGAGGCGGGTTTTGGGGGTTAAGGCAACATCGATTGAAACGCGTAGCGAACAATCGATCTTTCTCATAACGCATCGACTACCAATAAAGGAGTGAGATTGCGCATGCGCGGAGTATGAGCCTGTTGTGCGAATAACGTCTAGTTGTAGTAACACTTCAAAACGTAACACTTTTAGTTTACTAGTGGCCACGGGTTCTGTAACTCTTTTATCGGTTGTGTGCCAAAGTAAAGACATAAAAATGTCAAAAAGTAGATAATCTAACGGTCATTTTGATATATTATAATGGCACAAAATGAAATTCTGGAGAGAAATATACCTATTCTAATGCGAGCCCGACGCGTACGCTGGTTGGTCTTCACCTTCCGCAAAATTTGCGCATCAAGCATTTAATGCTTCTTCCTCGCACTGCTTCGTTTTTGATGGGCTGCTCTCGTCATATGCATAGCATCCCTGTCAGCTTCGTTGATTCGTTGGTTGTCAGATTTTCGCATGGCAGAAATACACTCGGCTCCAAGGTCGATTCCCATCGTCTGGAGCTCTTTGCATCTGATCAAGTTACCTTCGTTGAAAGTTGCTATGGCCTCATTGACGCCGAATTTCAGTCGATCCACGGACATGATTATGTGTTTCTGGCAAATAAATGATTTGATTGGTCAAGCATTGGTGTTCGTCCCCGGATTCGAACCGATTGTAAACAGGCGTTTCACTGACGCCTCAGTCCACGGGGCCACTCTGTCCACTCTCAGCAGCCAGTGTGGCGTAGAGCTGCCATTTGCTGAGCGCCTTAGATGGGAAAACAAACGTTAATTTTCCCACCTAAGGCGCTCAGTAAATGGCAGCTCTACGCCACAGTGACTTCGTAGAGGTGCAAAGGAGTGAATGTATAGAGGTGTGGAGTATTGCACATGCTTTTGCGGTAAACTGACTCGAAAGGCTTACTTGAAACGTTAGTAAAAGAAAAGAAGCTGCTAACTCCTTTCTCGAATGCAGCTTCCCACCAACAGCCCATCCCATTCCTGCGACTTCCACAGACGGAAAGGACCTTTTAGGCTGATCCTGGAGGTCGGGATGGATTGGAATGTTTCCTAATGCTGCCTCATTCACTGGTATTCTGCCCAAGTGGTTCATGTTCCGCATCTTTGTAGCCTGCAGAAACTGATTGTATTTGTTCCACCAGATGAAAGCTCCATATGCAAGGAGAGGACGCACGATGGCTGTCTCAAGCCTATGTACCATCCCCAGCCCCCACGCTTTGCCAAACTTTCTGCGGCCTGCACAGAGTGCGGCCAGTGCTTTCTGATGTGAGCATTTCGTAATCACAGATACTATTCCACGTCTTTTCAGTGTCGTCAAACTACCAGCATCCCATAATGGTCCGGCATTGGACTTGGTGGCAATCCTCGATCCTGTGTCTAACGGTGCCCACAAAGCTGGAACTCTTCTCAGCGTTCTGCAACAGGTCGTCAATTGCGACATCAAAATTTTCCTCAACTGCGTGGAGAAGAATAGCGACATGCCTCTTAAAAGGTAAAACGATAGAACAAACTAGTGTTTAAAAAACATAAAACCGAGGGTCAAAAATGTTGTAATTAATTTTTCGTCAGCTTCTATCGCTACGTGTTGGAGCCGTCCATCCAGTTCACTCCTTCTGGCCAAATGGCGCCCGGCCCTATGGCTAAATTTCTGAACATGCCTGGCACCCCTCTTCTCACCCAAAACATGCTAGTACCTGATAATTGGATGGTTGAAAGCATCGCTAGCCCGCACGATCTTGACAACATCAAACTGGACCAGGTTGATTCCAACGTTCACAGGTAAGTCCAGTTTTTTTGTGTCAAGTTGGTGAAATTGCCATTCTCTATTGTGAACGTTTTGCAGTCATTTTGAACTTGAGTATTTGATACTGGAGGGACATTGCTTCGATTCTAACATGGGCTCTCCCCCGAGAGGTCTTCAGATTACTCTCGGAACCGAAAGTAACCCTAACGAATTCGATACCATCGTCATGGCGAACCTTGGTTATTTCCAGCTCAAAGTAAGATTTTATTTATTGTCATTAAAATGTTTCATGTTAGTATTCTTTCACGAAATGTGTACTTAGCATAAAATTCCTGCTTAGCAGCGGAATTAGCCAAGCAGCACAATTGTAAATATTAAATTAGGAAATGGGGAAATTGCAAAAACTTACGATTTTAAATTTAACCCTACTGTTGTATTGTAGGGTCAAAGCATATGTTATAGAAACACTGAAATCAGTGTTTTTGTTGTTGTTTTTTTTTTTTTTATTGTTGGAGGAGAGAAGAGCAAAAACGAGTAGTGCAGTTCAAATTTTCGCGGGTCTGTCCGCGAGGCTGACTTAACCATTCTACGTCTCAAACAAGCTCTCACTTGGGGCGCTAGTGTCTACAGCTCGTAGAAGGAATTTACGAAGGTTTATCATTTGATATAGTGAATAAATAATTCAGAATATATAATACTTACATTTTAACGTCTTATTACATCAGATTGACAGTGATTCGATAGTGTTCGTTGTGATGGGCTTTCAGATGGCAACAAGGTAACAACTTCGGCATCCCGCCGAGGTTGGTAGCACCTTCATTACCAAACGACGTCACTGACCCGGCCGATCGATTCTACTCCCGCGTATTTTCAAACGTCACCACTTTCTCTAAATCATAATAATTTTCTGGAAGCGATTCCAGACGGCTGACTGTCGTTTTTGTTATTCTCGTAGGATGTACTTTCGAAAAAAAAATTGAAAAAAATTTAATGCAATTTCCCCATTCTACCATATTCAATAATATTATTACCTCTTGTTGCTACAATAATCTTACCCAATTTGGGTCCTGTCATGAGCTTTCAATTTTCTCGTTATTGTAGGCGAATCCAGGGGAGTGGACTCTTCAGCTCAGATATGGCAGATCAGCAGCTCTCTACGACATCACTGGATACAGGTTAGTGGCCAAATAGGCGTTTAGCCTAAGGTTTTAGGTTATAACAAAAATGGGCAACTTACCCCCTTGATTCCTCCGCAGGAACTCACAGTTATCATGATAAGCTTCCAGGTTGCTGACTCATTCCTTCTACAACCCCCTCCTAGATAGATAATATTGAATCGTATTTGATTGAATGATTTTTTAAAACATCGATATATCTCGATTATCCTCATATCGATATATAGAAACAGGTACAATACAAAATTATTGTCATTCTAAAATAGCGATATTTTAGTATTCTTTTTGGTTGGAATGTCAGATTCCTCAAAAGAATCGATTTAAATTGTATCGATCTTTTTGGTGTATCGAAAATAATTGCATCGATTTATTTAATAGATCTTTTATGAAACGACACTTTTCTGATGATCAAACGAGAGTGAGTGGAGGCGTCAGTCTTGTGTTGTACCCATTTTCTTCCGGGAACAACACACTAGTGCCATCTCTTGGTTACTGTTAGAGTCTTACCGTTTATCCTCTGAATGGAGAACGACCTAAAGAACACCAAGAATGGTCTAACTCAAAACTTCCATCTCTACCTAATAAAAGGAGGATGGTTCTTGTTTGTTTGTCTGTCTGTCGGCAGCTCTGCAAGGTAAACGGCTCGGTCAATTTCGGTGCAGTTTTTTTTCAATTGACCGTTGAGTGGACATGATGATGCCCGTATTTTTAATTTTTTTTTTAAAGGATTAGGTACATATTTAATTTTAATTTTACATGTTTTTCGTCTGTGTGTCGTCACTTCACATCACTCCACTCGCGCCAAAGGCCGTTTAGGGGGTCGACAAAATTACGAAAAAATACGAGCCGTATAAATCAGACCTGGAGGAAGACGTGGGTCAAATCGAAAATCGGAATTTCGCCCGGGAAATTCGTCGAAATCCCCGTCGAAATAATAGTTTTTTTCGCGTTTGTCCCACGTTTTTTCGGGTTCAAAAATACCCAGTAAGGAGTCGTTTTTTGGGTATGGTATCCGCGAGCCAAATGGCCTACAATATATGCCGAATCACATTCCGAAGTCGGATTTTTTTAAAAAAACCGAAGGGGAGGGGGCGAGTTCACGGTGAGAAGCGAGTTCATCGTTTTAATTCGCGTGGGGTGAGGCTTGAGTTGCGTGGCTGCCGAACATCAGTGAGCTATTTATTGAGACTCTAACAGACTGTTTATTGAGCTATTTATTGAGACTCTTATAATATAAGATATATATTATATATATGATTCTTGAAAATCTCTAGAAATTCAAAAATGATCTACGTTCTGAGATAGGTTGAGCGCCCTCAAGGATTTTTCCGTTTTCCCCTCCTTCAACCCCCTCTCCTTCCCTAAAGAAGCGAAGGAGTGGGGATTTCAGCCAATATTGATTCGATTTTGATGAAATTTTCAGGGATTACGCGGGTTGTGCCTCCCAGATTTTATTGAAGGTGGAGTTTTCAAATTTGATTTCACTAGCACTTTGACAGGGCTGGGGGCCTTGCTTCGCTCGGCCGATCATTTTATCAGCCAGGGGAGGCATTTTTCAAACTTTTTAATTTGCATAGGCGTATTATTGATGGTGGAGTTTTCAAATTTGATTTCACTAGATGTGGAGTTCACAATGTGGACCAATTGATTTTCCAGCTAGGTCGTTCTCGCCTCAGGCTTTCGAAATAACATCAGTGTGCACTCCTATTGCAATCGATTCAGCGCCTCAAGTTCCTAATAGTATAATAATTTTTAATACTAATACTAATAGTATTATAATGTTCAACATATTATAATGTTTTGACATGAATAATTATTAATTATTACACTTCGATGTTTATTGAATCTGTATAGTAGGATTATTTTGATAGAAAAATAATAAACAACCGAGTAAGCATTTATAATGTTTTAACATGAATAATAATTAATAATTAATAATTATACCACTTTATTAATGTTCTATTTACATTTTTAACTATCCTTAGCGAAGCATGGGTTTCCTGCTAGTATTCAATAAAGGGGAGACACCTGCTGCGCCAGATTGGTCTCACCAGGTATCATACTCTGCTATGCCGACCGCATGGTTTACCTGTTTTGACTTGTACCTTCTAACTCTCTGGTGTCTGTAATGTAAAAATCTGAGCAAAAGAGGAAACAATGCTGAAAGATTGAAATTGTGTTCACTGACTCCCTCTGAAGTGTGGACAGTGAAGGAAGTGACTGAGTGCTGCTCCAACATCATCTGGACGTCCACCAGATTCAGAGACGGATCAAAAATGGACGAACGTACGGGTGCCGGACTTCAAGGGGCTCAACAAAAGTGGTACCTACACTGTCCACTCAATTCCTGGCTGAGGTTGTGACAGTCGACGCCGAGGCCAGGGACGGGAGCATTTAAAGCCCGCGTCTGCATTATCTCGGACAGCCAGGCGTCCATTAAGGCAACAACAATGGTCTAGAGTGGTATTGGAGTGTGCACAAATGCTCTACACCCAAGCGACACTCTGCAGAGTGGGCGGAAGATTGGGCGTGAAATCTGAGGAGGTCATGTTTCGGTGTTCATAATCTGTAAGCAACGAGGGGGCCACCCCCCCAGCCAACCCTCGACCTCTTCCATCTGGCCTCAGACCCCTTCTACTTGCTTTTCAATAATGAATGGTTTCTTTTGTTGTTGTTAAAGAAATACAGTATGAAAGTGAAAGGAAAAACTTGATTTGTAGAACCACGTGGGAGAAATACATTTTTTGCCAAAATTTGGCATTTAATATCTACTCCGTTTTTCCTTCACCGCAAGTAACTTTGGGGCTGCGGGGAGTTTTCTACTTGTTACTAGGGGAGGGGTGAAGGTTTGAGCCTAATTTTTTTTTTTTAATCTTCTGTCGCCCCACAGGACTCACTCTGGAGTGGGTTCCAAGGCACAGAAGCATCACCAAGCAGCATGATCATGCATTATTTCACCCACCACAACCCATTTTAATTCTTCATTCGTACTTTCGATTTTAGAGGCGTTGGGGAAAAAGAGGGCCAAAATGTGACGTCTTTGTTTGTTGTTTCAGTCATCTGGGCACGGACTACGCTGTAAACAATGCGTCGGATTCCGCAATCAAAATCCTCCTCAGCTCTTTCCGGTCTCACACGCTCAAGTTGAAAGTTACCAAGAAAGTGGACAAAATGAACGTAGACCTCCTGGGCGACGACATCGAGGAGACTCAAGGGTTGTGGGGCTCGATCACAAGTACTTTCGGAGGTCAGGAAACGGGTGCGGAAAAAGACGAAGTGATCAACATATTCTCCGTGGCGTCGGGCCATTTGTACGAGAGGTTCTTGCGGATCATGATGCTCAGCGTACTCAAAAACACCAAATCCCCCGTCAAGTTCTGGTTCTTGAAGAACTACTTGTCGCCTACCTTCAAGGTAACCACATCGAACGTTCCGATCACCGTTCTAAAACTGTTCAATGCTACCGACTGAAATAACCTTTCTTAAATATTCACAAAATCTAAATTCACTTGATTTGCACTTTAATTATGATTTTAACTCAAATGTTCCTACTTCCAGGACTTTTTGCCGAGGATGGCCAAACACTACGGATTTCAGTACGAGCTTGTGCAGTACAAGTGGCCCAGATGGCTCCACCAGCAAACCGAAAAGCAGAGAATCATCTGGGGCTACAAAATCCTATTTTTGGACGTCCTTTTCCCGCTTGATGTGAAGAAAATTATATTCGTGGATGCCGACCAAGTAAGTTAACATTTAGTCCAACGACACTTTGATGAATGAATTTAGAATCAATTTCATTTTTGGAATCTACACATCATGAACCATGTGCCTTAACCATACGGAAAAGTTTAAGGCCTTTCAAAATTGTTGACCCCGTCGCAAAAACGAGTAGAGTATTCCGAGAACAATAAATAAAGTGGTTACGATTTGAAATAACGGAGTTAGTACCCATCAGCAAGAGTCGAGAGTAGGAAAGGATATTTTTTGACTCATTAGTGCAACACAAAATGTAGGAACACGCCCGATCAGGGGGGTGTCTCACAGTCGGTCTGTTTGAGTAGCTCCCTCCTGTCTCAGGGTAGGAAATCTTGTCGTATACAAAATGTATGAAGCAATAAAGGGGAAATCTCCATGAAAAGCTTGCTAGCAAATATCAACATTCACTCATCAGTTTTGTAGGTTCAGATGTCACGACCTCTTCAGCATATATTCACCTGCTATTTCACTTTTTCCAGGTAGTTCGAGCCGATATGAAGGAACTCGTTGACTTGGACCTCGGCGGCGCTCCTTACGGGTACACCCCCTTCTGCGACAGCCGCACTGAAATGGACGGCTTTCGGTTCTGGACCAGCGGCTACTGGCGGAATCATCTGCAGGGCCGGAAATACCACATCAGCGCCCTCTATGTGGTCGATCTCAAAAGGTTCAGACGAATAGCAGCCGGCGACAGGCTCCGAGGACAATATCAGGCTCTTAGCCAGGATCCCAACAGTTTATCCAATCTGGACCAGGTTTGATGAATGGATTTTTATATGCTCTAACTACTAAACTTCCTAATCTGCATTCGTACCTTATTTACTGTCCGTCAATGACTTGGTACTTGTAGCTCGAGACATTTATAATTGTTTCTTCCTTTTTAGGATCTTCCAAACAACATGATTCACCAAGTGGCAATCAGGTCGCTGCCTCAGGAGTGGTTATGGTGCGAAACGTGGTGTGACGACCAATCTAAGAAGAAGGCCAAAACTATAGACCTGGTAAGTCATGCAGTTGTTAACGTAGTGGCAACAGAAACTCGATACAACAGTGGCGGATCCAGGATTTCTTTGGAACTTACTAAGTAGGCCAGTCGCTAGAGGATTGAAGCCTCTCCGCCTTCAAATAACAAAAACTGTTCCTTTAGGCCAGTCGCCTGAGGGTTTGACAAGAAATGGCGTAGACAAGAAAGCTTTTTTTTAAAATTGTTGTTATGGGTCTGAACAACAAAATATCAAAAATGGTAGCCAAATGTTTGCTGGAAGAACTTTTGGCAGCCTAAAAACCTCGATGTTGTTGGACATTTTCCAGTTTTTCACCTGTAACTCGAAAACTAAGCATCGCAGAGAAAACCTTTTCATTTGAAACGTTGAAAAGCATAACATTCTGCGTCGAATGAACTCCTTACACGTTAGAATCGGTTCAGCCGTTTAGCCACAATAAAGCGTCAAAAATGAGCGACTTGGCTGAAAAATAAGATTCGCTCATGTTTCAACGCCTGAAGCTTACGAACGGAAATGAATTGGCTCAAAATTCACGTTGCAGAGCATCACGACGTACTGAATTGATTTAAACCATTTTTTGAGTCCTACCTCATGCCCATTTAATCAGCTTTCGCGTGAGGACAATGAAATTTCGATCGGAGAAATAGTTTCGTAGGGAGAGAAGGAAATGTTCTGACAAACGTCGTAGGTGGTCAAATTCTGGTTTCCACCCTTTCCGACGAATACTAACGGCACTTATGTTGTCTCAACAGAAATGCAATGTAACGTCCCTCATATATATAAAATGTAATCTGTTTTCCCTGAAAAAGAGAGAATTAACGTCGTACTAACCGTTCCCGAGTTGTGGGAAAAAATGTTTTCTTGCCATGTATGCCCCACTCTTATCGAAGCTCAAATCAAAATTTCATCGCGAATAGCTGCGATGGGGAATTCAGTTAGCTTTCACGAGAAAAAAAAAACGCCTCAGTTTACCCAAGGGTTTATTATTCTTTGTTATAGGTTAATTGTACAATAATTAATTCTGGGTTATTAAAAAATATTTTTGAAAAAATTTAAAACATAAATATTTCTGTAATTACATTGTTACAGATGTGGGACCTCGAAAAAACTGATTTAGCGTCCAAAATTACTTATTTGACCTCCTGGGATCCTTCAAAAATCCCATTTGTAGCCCCATGAAAGCACTATAGATCCCAACAGTGAAATCGGATTGTTCTGGGACCCCCAAAAATGGATTCTACATCCAAAAATATTGCGAAAGCGGTACCTAACTCGACCCCATTGCCGAAAACCTTCGAAAACCCCTCATGTAGCCCCATAATACCCCACGGGTTTGGGCGATCGTGCTGAAAACCTTGCGGGCACAACTAGATGGTAAACCGAGTATTTTTGTCAAAATTTCAGATCTTTAAAATAATTCCTACTGCCCAAAACAGGTCTCCCACAAGAATATTTTGCTCCGACCCTGCTACTACTTTACATCCAACAAGGTAAAGTAGTGAGAACGACTGACTGTCACAACCAGGTTTTCGACTTCGATCTCACTTTTTATCACAAGGCTATGATCACTCGCCTGATATGACATATCACATTATGATGATCAGCTGTTCAGAAATTGCGGGAATCCCCTTGCATGTCTCATCGTGTTTGCATTGATAAGGTTTATTTAGAATTTAGTACCACAGTCTACTACATTGGTGGTAATGGCTTTGGTTTCCATTTACCCCACCTGACCCTGTAGCAATCATTTTAACGTAGCGGTAATTCCCTATTGGCGTGTTTTTTTCGAGGCGTTTGACTGAAACAAATCGTGTAGAGAATCAAATGTACTACAATTTTGGTCTTCATAATGTTTTCTGTAGGACCAATACTTTGCGAGATACATTCCGTCTAAGTTCCAAAGGAGGAAATTGTGGATTTACAACACCCCTGCTGTTCACTATCTAACTGTAACGTACCTTTCTTGTGAAATTCGTAGCAGAAACTAAAATAAGATTACGGTTACTTTGCAGTGCAACAATCCTCAGACCAAAGAGGCCAAATTGACTGCCGCAATGAGGATAGTCCCTGAATGGAAAGATTATGACGCCGAAATCAAACAATTTCAACTCAAACTCGGTGCAACGGAAGACCACGAAGAGGAACACGAAGAAAGTTAGTTTTCCTGCGTTAAATACCGCGAATATACGTTGACTTGATATAACGTTCTCTTAACCCGTCGGCATTTTTTCAGGTTCACCCATCAAAACCACTCACGAAGCTCACTCCGAACTGTAAAAGAACTGCCTTCATCTCTCGACTGAAATGTTTCAATGATTGAATATGAAATGAGAACAACGTGATCCATATCCAACCTACCTTAGACTTCAGTTCGGTAACCGTCCATCGTTAGGATGAGAGACATCTTCGCCTATTTATTTATTTTGTTTTGCCATCCATTGCGTGTACATACGTTTTAGTGTCTTTGTGTGCGGATCGGGTGTGACAAACTAGTTTTAACGTGTAAACCTGGTGAACTGAAATTGTGAAATTCGCGAAGTTTTTAGATTATGGCGTACGTTGTTTGTGTCACTTGAACATTTCCTTCGCGTACTGAAATATATCATTTTCAACTCCTTTTCCTTCGATTTGTTCTTCGGGATGTGACGAATGATTTCGAGTAGGCGATGTTGTAAACTTCGTTTTCCTGTTGATAGATTAAAATACTTGATTAAGGGTTGCGACATCCTCAACACTCAACTTTGTTGTAGAAAAAACATCGACGTTTTGATGTTGTTCAAATTGGCAAAAAGATTCCCATCTGGGGTATACCCACGCCACGATTTATGGCCGAGGAGGATCGTAAGCATCGAGTCCTTTTTCTGGGGATCCTCCAACTCTGCCAATAGGAGGGAGTCCGCCTCCGCCAGTAAAAGGAGCTTCACACATGTTTGTGCCACAGGATTTCTGGTTCTGTGGATTTTTGGATCTCTCCTGGTTTTCTGGACTTTTCAGCTCTAGATGTCTGAATTTCAGGATTTTCTGGACCTCTGGATAGTGCTGCAAAAAAATCGTAATCGTAATCGATTAATCGATTTTCCCCCCAAAACATCGAAAAATCGATTTTAATCGGACAAAAATCCTCAACTCTTGCAATGGATGAAAAATGAAATATGTCTTTTAAAATCATTTAAATTATTCATCTAGTTTATATCAGCGAAGAATTGAGATCAAAACAATATTTTGATCCAATTCAGTTAAAAAAATATTTATTAACAATCGAGTAGATACAAAATGTAGTTAAAGGCTCGTCTGGGACGGTCTAAACTCATACATAGTACGAATATTATTCACTTTCAAGATATATTATGGCCTTTTGAGGAAAAATCAGAAAAAATGTTATTTCAGTAAGGAGGAAGGGTCTCTGATTTTGGGCAGCACTGAGAGTGATTAACAACTTTACGAATATCAGTTCAGTCGTCAATTGACATTATGAATTGATATTATAACAAATGTTAGGTTGGTTGGAAAACTGGTTAGATTTTCTTTAAAAAAAATGTCCAGGTTGTATGGCAGGAGGCGGCTTCGTCGAGGACGGATGGTATTTACATTCGAGCTGAAAATCCTTATTTTTCGAAACGTTACGTAGGTATTATACAATATATAATATTGAAAGGTTTTTTGTTTTTCGATTTTTAATCGATTAATCGACGTTTTTCCGAAAATAATCGAAAAGTTGAAAAATCGATTTTTTTTTGCAGCACTACCTCTGGATTCCTAGATTTTTGGAGCTCTAGATCACTGGATTCCAGGATCTCTGGATCTGTGAATTTTTGGAGCTCTAAGGGCGTTTCTCAGCTCTGAGTCTTGGTCTCAAGTCCTCTTGAGACCGAACGGCAACTCAGCATATTCATAGGCACTCAGCTTATGTTTACATTTTAATAATTAAAACGAAGGGGGTTGACCTTTTACAAACTTGTCTAAAACTAAGCCTAAAATCTGTCATTAACCACCGAGTCACATCATGTACCATACTACCTGCCGAAAGAGAGGATAACAATTTAATGACCCAAACGTCGATGATTATCACTTTAATCTGATCTTGCTATAAGTTTAAGATTCCTAAAGAAGCGCGCCACCACCTCCCGAAAGCTCGAGAATAAAATAGGATACCCAAACTCCTGCCTTTTCTTCCAACCCAATGAGCTATATAAGCATTTTTTCCTGTTTATTGTTATTGAAAGCTAGTTCCATGAAATGACTAATAACGCCCTGATACCGCAAAAAAAGTCCCGATTTATCCTTCAGGAGGTTTGAAACCGAAAGGACGGTAAATTACGTCATTTACAGTCCCAAACCCATAAGCAGACCTGACTACAGTTCTCCGTAGAAACCGACTGTAACTAAATCGGATGTCCTTAACATAAACAATCAGCCATCTTGAAGGGAGGTTCAATTAGCCAACCTTCGTGGACATGAAATCTGTACATTCGATGCCACCGTCCATGGTGGCGTTGTGTTGTGCTACTTTCGGAAGGTCAATCTTACCGCCAAAAGTTCAAACGCCGATTATTTTCATACTCTCGCCTGATTTCCGTAGAGGATTAAAAATTGTGCAGACGGTATAAAAACAAGTATTTTACTCGACAGAATGGGATTCGACCGAAAAAACTGCGATTTTCAACCGTCCTTATATGGCTTATTTCTTTAATTTTGATAAACATGGTTTAAATCCTTCAACATGAAAGTTAGACTGAAGAGTTACACATCATGATGAGAATGTAGTATTAATATAACGATCATACTGTAAAATCTCCCGATAGCGAACCCTCACGGGGCCAGGAAAAAAGTTCGCTATCGAGAGGCTTTCGCTATTGGGAAGGTCTCTCGATAGCGGAAACTTTTCGCTACTGAGAGGTTCCCAGTGTCTGAGGTAGATTTTTTTCGCTATCGAGAAAGGTCCGTTAGCGGAGATTTTACTGTACCTATTATGATTCCATGAAAACTTGACATCAGTCTACACTATTATGTACTGAAAAAAATTCAAATATCTGCCGAAATGCCAAAAGCAAATTGGCAGAAATCACAGAACCATTTGTTGTTTGGCGGTGGACGCTGACAACCAGATTTTCTCCGCGGTGAAAGGAGCACCTGCAATGGAAATGAGTGAGACGAGCGTTGATTAAAATGGTGTACTAGTGGGGGAAAACCTATGACTTACTTAGCTCTAGCCAGCCTTCGGGATGCCCGGCATCTTTACGCGCCGCTATGAGCGCATTTCTGATGGCCATAGCCACTGAAACGGACATACAAAGCGGAGGTTCTCCCGTGGCTGCAAATAAAGACATTTTGAATCAATAGTGTGGGGGAAAAACTCTTACCACATCTACATCTCTCGATCTCTGGCCCGCAAAGTCAGGTTCGAGGGGCTCACACCCAGCGCGCTGCAGCACTTGGGCGTGCTAACGCGCCTCTCTTCTCCCAAATGCGGCTCGGCCCCTAATCAGTCGGCCGACGCCAAAATCTCGCTAAAATCAGCTTTTATAGCCCCGTTATTATTTACGCGAATAATCAACAAGTTTAATCGCAGATATTTTTGTACTGTCCCCGTGAATTCGGGATCCTCTGCCGACAGTTTGGCGGAGGAGAGGATATTATAAACAGGGGCCCGTTGCCCAGGAGTCCATCCTCGACACTTCGAGTTTGGGAGTCGGGAAAGCGGGCGTCTGAAAGACCAGGAGTGGGGATCTGGAGTCCTAAGGCGACACTTTGTCCTAGGAAGCCGAAAAACCACTCCGTGGTACAACTGTGGCAGTAAATGGAAACTTCACCCTACACAACACTTTGTGCCAGGTGAGGAAATGCTTTACTGACTCTTCCGAGGACCTGCTGGAGTCACAACACCTCGACCGAGTAAGCCTGACAAACCCAGGTCTTCCACTTCTGTAGTTGGAGAACTTCCAGGGTCTGCAGATCACGTACCATCGTGTAATGCCCCTGGCAAGTATCTAACTACTGTAGTTAGGGTGTAGTTAGTGTAACACTCCCTCCTCTATCCTCCAAAACACCTGGCAGCATAAACCTGAAAGCATTCTGCCAAACACACCACAAAACGAATGACCTATTAGTACAACACAAACATGTAGGAAAACGCCCAATATCCAATCGTGGGGGTGTCACACATACTGATGACCCCGACGATCATGGGGGTGTTCCACATACTGGTGACCAGGACAAACATGAGGTTGTCCCTCATACTGTTGGGGTTGTCCCACATACCTGTGCCCCTGGCAATCATAAGGGTGTCCCACACACTCGAGACCCTAACGATCATAGGGGTGTCCCACAAATAGCGTGTCAAGCATAAAATTTACTCGATTACCTTTCGAGCGGAGGACGCCGGTGCTGTTTGAAGATTTTTTTCTCAGCGTGATCCTGAGGTCGATAGGAACATCTTTGGCACCAGGAGGCTTGTACGTCTGTTCACAATTGAAACATTAACCAAATTGCACAATCTCACTAATAACAGACTCGGTTTGGGTTAAACTTACCCAAGTTCTATCTGTGAGGTTCCTTCCAGTGTTAGGGTCGTACACGAGGAGTTCGCTGGTGAAGTAACCCATTCCCATCACGAAAGCCCCTTCGACCTGGCCGATGTCCACTTCCGGGCTCATACTTTGTCCCGCGTCTTCGATCAAATCCACCCTCGTGACCTGCAAGGTGAAACATCAGAGCGTGAGGCCGACGCAACAAGAAGCGCTCTGTACATCAAGTACTTCAGCTTACGTTGTGTTGACCCGTAAGGATGTCCACTTCTACTTCTGTCACGGTTACTCCGTAGATGTCGTAACCCTTTATATTATCCCGTTTATAGTAAAACCTGCGAGGCAAATAAGTGTTTATGACACAATACGAATGTGGGTAGAACTGTGATGGGCGATTCATTTAAAAAAAAAAAAAAAAAAAAATTCCGAAGGTTGAAATATGAGAAAGTAAACCTTCTGAAAAACGCTGCAAATTTTACCCAAGGGTTCATTATTCTTTGATACAATCTATCCAAAAATTAATTCTATTCAATTTAAAAAAAAATCAATTTCTTATTTAAAAAAGTTTTATTTTTAATTTTTTTTTGTAAAGTTTGCGGACGGATGAGTGACCCTGGAAAATGGTTTATGCGTCCAAAATTACTCGGAAAACAACACCTCATTCGACTGCTTGGCATCCTTCAAAAGCCCGATTTGTAGCCCCATGAAAGCCTCGTAGATCCTGACGGCGAAACCGGATGGGACCCCCCCAAAAATGGCTTCTACGTCCAAAAATACGTCAAAAACGATATCATAGCCGAAAACTGCAAAATCCCCTCCTATAGCCCCTTTTTGCTCATGACGCCTAGTATACACAACACCAAACAGGTGACCACTTACATGTGTGTAGCCATAAGATCGATGGTCTGTCCTGCAGCTTCCTGAATGATGCTTTTCCAATCTGCACCCGGGCCCAATTTCTTTTTAATCGGAGCCAGACGTTCGTTGAGTGTGTCGCAACACACTTTCACAGCCTGAAAAAAAGTCAGCGATGAACCTGTGTAATTGAGTTGAAGTGTAGGAAAATATCAAAATGACCAACGTAAGCCACTGATTCGCTTCCGATGCTTCCTCCGGTATCAAAGTTGTTGGGCGACATGATGTTGTAAGTAGGCTTGACACTTATCATATCCACTTCAATTCCGAGAATGTAAGCCGCAACTTGAGCCACCTGCAAAGTGTACAGATAATTGGTGTGCAATTAGTGTGTCAAAGCATCCCCAGAGAGCGGCAATCCGGTATTGCTGGAAAATCTTCCAAGCGCCTATCTTCGGGAGGGGTTATGAGGGTTTTCGGATCGTCCCGTTCTTGACTGTATATTATAGGCGCCGTGTCTACCTTAGCTTGGCATCGCGAGACTGGCGTCTCGCTTGATAGTACCGAAGATAGAGGCTTGTAAGCGCTAGCGTCAAAGCTACAGCGGGTCGGTCCCTAGAGGCTCCTGAAAATCTTGGAAATTACCTTTGTGTTAACTCCTTGCCCCATTTCTATGGCGCCATGGGTGATAGCTACAGTTCCATCTTTACCAAAAATTGAGACAACGCCGTGGAAGCCTCCGAAGTACGAGAATGGGAAGGTCATTGTAACAATTGAAATTCCCTTTTTCTTCCACCTGTTTTCCTGTTAGCAACCACAGTTAGCGCGCCACGTAGTCACACATGAAATAGCTAACGATAAATATGAGATTTCTTACAGTATTGAACTTTTCAACGTCGGCCACCCTTTGGCGGTAGTTGGACGACTCTACAATGTCATCAACCATAGAAACGATGTCCTGGCTGCCCTTGCTCAAGTTGGCCAACCTGACCTGTATGGGGTCTTTACCGGTGACTTGCGCGATATGGTCCATGATGGTCTCCACGAGCGCCACGGCCTCGACGGATCCTTGAAATAAAACAGATTAAAACAAGCCACCCGGGCCGAATCCTAAGCTCCCCTCAAGCTTTACCTGGGCTTCTACACCACGTGTTTGAAGGGTTTTCCGTCGTGACTTCGTAACCCGTGACGTTCCAACATGAGGCGTCGTAACAACTTTTCAAGAATTCTCCTATCGTCCCGCCAATCGCTGAATCGTTTGGTCCACAGCCATTATCTTGATAGACCGAAGCGTTCATATATTGAATTTCTCCTGTTTCGCTAACTCCGACCTGTAAAATAATGACAAAGCTCTCTTAGTCACTGGCATAGTTGGAATTGAAAAGGCGTTATGACGAATAGGCTATTAGAGACATCAGCTTGTGCAAAAGGTGTGGAGCGTAATGGTACGTGATACCCTTCGTGTCATCATAGCCATACGAACACTTCCTTCCTGTCCTCGCTCCACCAATTTAAAACTTCCGATCTTATATATACAGTATAATCAGGAACATTCGTTTTCCAAGGTGATGCTTTCAAACAACAGATCGTACTGACAACTTTCGAAAAACGCTGCAAATTTTACACAAATTATTCTTTGATATAGGTAATTTGTGCAAAAATTATTTCTGTGTCAAAAGAAAATAATTTGGAAAAACAAAATTTTTTTGGATTTTTTTTTTTCAAAAAACATTTTTTTGGATTTTTTTTTTTTTTCAAAAAAATTGTTTTTCAAACATTCTTTAATCTTTACTCGAAAAATATTTAACCTCCTGGGATCCTTCAAAAATCTCATTTTTAGCCCCATGAAAGCCCTATAGATCGCAACAGTGAAATCGGATCGTTCCGGGACCCCAAAAAATGGATTCTACGTCCAAAAATACCTCGAAAACGACATCTAACTCTATCCCATAGATGGCTATAGCCAAAAGCCTTCAAAAACACCCTCCCGTAGCCCCACTTTAGCCCCATAGCGCCCCACGGGTTTGGGCGATCGGACTGAAAATCTTGCTGGCACAACTAGATGGTAAACCAAGTATTTTGTCAAAATTTCAGATTTAAAAAAAAATTCCTACTGCCCAAAACGGCTCGGACGGCGGAAGGCGGACATTTAGGATTTTGAATGTAGACCTCTTGAAACGGATAATGTCAAATTTTGAGGCCGATCGGAGTCGTCGTCGCGAAAACATAGGTGCACAATGTGCCATGAATTATTCCAAGAATAATAAACCAAAAGGTGGGATATTGTGACTTCAATGGTAACACTCGGTGAGTGGCCAAGAAGAAAAAGTTCTATCAAAGTCTTGAAATATCACTATAGAACAATGAAAGTAATTATTTAGCTCCAATTCGCTCACGTCATAGTCCGCAAAAACGGGAAACCTCTTCCCGGCCCATCGCATGTTATTTTCCAACTGGAGGACGAATCTGACCGGTTTGCGAGACAGATATGCCGACATGGAAGCGACAACAGCTGCATGGTTGCCTCTCGTGAGTTTGCACCCGTATCCTCCACCAACCCTCCGTACCCTCATGTTAATGCTGAAACAGAAAATCTCTATATTATATTGTAATTGGGGCTGCAACGCGAGGAGAACGAGGAGGAGGAGGAGGATGACCTTGGAGGATTGCCTTTATTCTAGGGCGCTTCTCGCAGTCGGTAAAATCTGAAATTGTTCTTAAAAAATCCAGCTCAGTGAGTATAGTACGAGAAAAGTCTGAAACCACCCAAAAGTGGCTCCACGTGGGGCATACCTGTAAGCTCCAAAAGTGGAGAAAAACTTAATTTTATACCTTTTTTAAATTTGAAAAAAAAAAAAAAAAACCAAAAATTAGATTTGGCAAGTATAGTACGAGAAAAATCTGAAACCACCAAAAAGTTGCTCCACGTGGCGTATCAGTTGTTCCAAAAGTGGTAAAAAAAAGGGGGTGGAGCAGTTGACAGGGTGTTGGGATGGCGGTGGACCATCCATTCCCCCTTGAAACCACGGTAAAAGTGAAACTTTTATTCACACTAGTTTCAGGAAATGATGCCCACATTTATATAGGTATCAGATTATATATATTCTGTGATATATTATATTATAATATTAAAGGGTGCTGGATGGCTGTAAGGAGGGGGGGGGGGGGGTACAATCTGTAATCTGGGAGGCACAACCCGCGTAATCCCTGAAAACGCACCCGTGGCAACGACGCTTTTTGACCCGTCTCTCGTTCCGAAGGATTATTCCTATCAAACTAATCGAAGGCTCGCAAAAAATACTCGTACCCACCTACCGACGATCTTGGAATAACTTTCGAACGGGTTATCGCACAGAAATCGTTTTGTGCTCGTTGAAATCAGCGTGAAAAGCTCGTTTTAACAGACATAGTTTCGTTCAAAACCGACGGCAAAGTTGTATCGGGTTTCGGCGTTTCGAAAATTTTCCTAGTAATCCCTAGTAACGACGCTTTAAGCGGGATGTTACGCAAAACGACACACAGACCAAAAATTTTGGGACGATGTAATAAAAGTTTCACTTTAATAAACCTCACTGGTTTTCTGGGATCGCCAAAGCGTTCATGATGTTCTGTTGCGTAGTTGCAGGGCCTTGTGTTGACGGGTAGACGTCTAGCTGATCTTCTGAAGGGACGGCAACACACGTGTGGGTCTCCATTGTGTAATGGTACTGCTCATGCACGTCCCAACTGCCCTTTATTTGGTACTTGACGTCAGCTGGACCAAAAAATACGCTTACAAAAAGCAAATACATAAAATAATTCGACAGCTCTTGAGAAAGTGTGCCACTAACATTTACTGCCTGTCGGGTGGAGTGTGGCCGCGCTTTTGATGCGATCTTTAGGCCCGTTTTTGATAATTTCCCTCACATTAATAATCGGTTTCCGTTCTCCAGCATAAGTTATCTTCACTAGTTTGGACGCTTTAATGGCATTCTCGTGCGAGTCCGCCAGCACGACACAAACGGCCTGTCCGGCGTATTCAGTCATGGTGCCTTCTTCCAAGAAAACCTTAAAAAAAAAAAAATAAATAAATAGTTAAAAAAACTTTGTTGATACATAGTCGATAAAATTCGTGGTACCTTTTCAGGCTCTCCTAAGACCACAAATGAATTTACGCCGGGGATATCTTTGGCGGTGTAGAAATCGTAAACACCAGGAAGCTTCTGCAAAAGACCAAAACGGTTACGTCAAGATGAAGCATTGATTTGGACTGGGAGGTTGTTTGAAAAATTTTCAATTTAATGCTGCTCTGCGTTGCAATCTTTGGTTATCACAGTATGTCTACTGTACTTACTAATGCTTCGGACGCGTCGATTTTTGATACGACGCCCATACGATCAGTGACGACTATTTGAGCCCAAAGCTGGCCAGGAAATGAAGGCATGTCGTTGCTGTATTCCGCTTCCCCTGGAACAAATTTGTTCTATGATATTCAACCATGAACTCAACGGGATCTGAAAAATTATCCCAAAAAGCAAGTAAAAGGGGTCTGAGGCCTGGTGGGAGAGGTCGGGGGTTGGCTCCCTAGTTGTAGTTCTAGAACTAACGCAGATATAGGGACATTTTTCCAATTTTTCCGATTGGCGCAAACCTATCTTGCCTTCCCAAATTGGTGCAAACATGGTAGCCAAACCTATTTGTTTCGTTGGATACCTACAAACTGTCGTTGGAATCTGTATGTATAAGGTGGTAGTGTCCGCCGGAATTCTGAGCACTCCCGTGGACTGATATCAATGTTAGGCAGCTCATTGAAACCGGGAAGTGATTATTGTAAAATGGTTGCCTTTCTTCTAAACTTCCTCCTTCATCGTCAACTCGGACCTCCCTAACGACGTTGCTCGAAAACTGCGTTGATCCTGTTTGTTACTCACGATTAGAATCTCTAATAGTAGACGTTGCCAAGCGTCTTTGCAGCAGTATCACGACGACTATCTCGCCAAATGTTTTTTTCAAATCTGAACTTTTGACAAAATAATTGGTTTACCATCTAGTTGTGCCCGCAGGGGTTTCAGCCCGATCGCCCTAACCCGTGGGGCGCTAAAGGGCTAAAATGGGGCTACGGGAGGGTTTTTTGAAGGCTTTTGGCTATGGGATCGAGTTTAGAAGTATTTTTGGACGTAGAATCCATTTTTGTTTTTTTTAAATTGACCCAGAATTAAATTTTTGCACAAGTAACCTATATCAAAGAATATTAAGCCCAATAAGCCCTTGTGTAAAATTTGCAGCGTTTTTGGCGTGCAATTAAATTCCACCCTAAATTTTCTCGGGAGTCCTAATCCAACAAAAGATGTAGGGGTTCCTATAAGAATTATCGGGGGATTTTAACCCCCTTAGTAATAGAGGACAGAGATCCCAAGTTGGTAGAAAAAAATTCCTTAATTTCATCTCTTACAGTTTAAGTAGTAAGCTTGTGACGTACAGACATACCCCCAGACACGTTCGGGATTAGTGGTATAAATTCTTTTACCTGAACATTGTATGAGAGCCTCCAATTTCGGTATGGGTTTGTTCAAAGGCCAAACGTTCCGATCCGTGTCGAAATCCTGTTTGCCCGAGGACAAGGGCCTCTCCAGTAGACTTCCTCCACTTCGGTTTTTCTCTGCCACTTTGGTCGGGTCGAGGGACAGAATGAATTTGTAAAAAAGGGAGAGAGCGAGCCCTGAGCGATACTCAGGGGACGCGTCAGGGAGGATGTGATCCGTCTTGATCTCCTTTTCAAGGGTATCCAGAGCCCCTTTGAGAGTCGCCGAATCCACCAATTTCTTCCCAGTTAGGTAGTCTTCAGTTTGTGCAGCGTGAACCTACAATAACAATTTACTTACTACATAAAAAACCACTTCATCTGTTAAATTTCAAGTTAGAGAGCGTATTTACTGGAATGTACGTACAAATTGTGGTCGTATGCCACCGAAAATGATTCTTGGTCTTTCCAAAACGTGGAAACCATCATTTTTGTTCACTTTGGCCAAGAAACCAGCGTTGACATACGCGTGAGCGTTTTGAGCACGAGGCATGATCTGAAACAGAAAACAAAAACTGTATGCAAGCCTCGTTTTGATTTTCTTACAAATTTTTGGCAAAGCTTTCTATGACGCAAGTCGAGTGTTAGAGGAGTTTTTCGAAATTGAAAATCATCATCAAATGATCATCAATCAGCAAACAATGCTGAGGCAAACTCAAAGTGACAACAATCTGGAGGATCTCACGGCGAGCAAGAATTCCCGAGTTACTCACCTTGAAAGATCTGCTGACATAAGAATCATCATAAGAAGGCAAAATTATTTTTGTCATAACTTTTCTGTCCAAGTTTTTGGCCAAACATTCCTCCAAACCCATTTCTTGGTGCACGCCTGACTTATCAGCTGAAATTGAATACAATGATAAAGCTTTGATGATGAAAAGGAAGACGCAAGTACGTATATGGGATTGAGCCCGCTTACCAATCACAACTTTAGCATCAGCCATGACAAGCATGAGGAATATGTCCGAAGGAAACTCAGGGTTCTGGTGCTTCATCATCAAGTTTCCAGCAAAAGTGCCGACCTGCGTCACACAAAACGTGTTGATAATCGAAATCAAAGCTCGGCACCCAATCAACGGCAACTCACATTTCGGACGGGGACGTTGGCTATCAAATCGATGTGGTCTGCCAGCGTCTTCAAGTAGGCGAACTTGTTCGGGGTTTGTTTGGACAGCTTGTAGAAAAGCGCCATCGCTTCAGTAAGGTTGATGTTGGCTCCTAATGTGACACTATCATCACTTACGGTGCTCCCGTGCAACTCTGGTATCCCTTTTAAGTCTATGAGAACTTGGAAATCTTTGTCGACTCTGTACACACCTGTAGAAGAAGGAGAAAAACGTTTGTTTCTATCATAATGCATACATTTGTAGCAAAAACGTATTTGGATAAATAAACAATACGGCATGGTAATGATTATCGTCTGCCAGAGGTTCGAGACTACTACACAATACTTCTCATCCTACTTGAGAACGGTCCTAAATGTTATGTAGGAGCGCAAGATAAAAGTAGAAGTGTACAAGATAACATTTCTATGGGAGCGTATCGTAATGGTTTTTGCGGTTCGGGAGCGTGTCAAAGGCTCCCGGGGTCGCTGAGTTCTCAGGGAGATTCAATTTCGAGTTCTTCCCATCAGTGGATGGATAACATGGGTGGTCCGTGAACACAGGGCCAACCAGCTATTATCGGGTCACGGAGACTTCCCCGCAAACCTCCACCGACTGGCACTGGCTGACGACCCTGTCAGTATGGACAGCCTTGGAGTGCTCGGCGAGGCACGAGCTTCGGTTCGACCTGTAAGCTGAGGTGTTCCCCGACAGTACTTGTACTGTCCTCCCTTGGGAGGACTGGAGGAAGACTTGGTATGTTTCTAGCCCTTCTCGCTACAAGGCGTTTGTTGCCTTGTCCTGGCGGCAACAAGACCGCAAGCAACAGTAGGCCCAGCCACCTAATAATCGCCTCTAGGGTTCTCTACAGTTCTCATCTGACAGAACGTAGAGGTGCGACAGGTTCCTTCCCCAGGCTGGCGCACTTAACATTCTTGGCAAACGAAGGCTCGAAATAACCCTGCTAAATGAATTTTATCGACAGCACTAAACGAAAAAGCTGATTTCCCAAAATTCTCCTCTGACTGACAATGCGCCTTCTCCCCCTATATCCTTCAATTAGTACTTGTAATAAAGCAATTTCTACTTAATATTCACCTGGGCCAGTGTTTCCCGCGATGAGCCGGTACGATTTGTCGCCGATTTGGTCAAAAATTTCAAATATCTCTTTAGAAGAAGTGGGCCGGAACCAATTTGACCCGTCCGACAAGGCAACGTGAACCGATGAGTTGAAGGGTGGGGAAGAAATGTCTTCGAAGTCCCAGATTTGGCCACACTTTTCACCGCAGGAACCTCCATTGCAGGCTTTGCCGCTTTTAGGGCACATCATGTCCTGCAGAGGAAGATCGGGTTTGAGAAAATGGACAACTCAAAAAGTTGAAACGTGAAGATTCTACTGACCTCAATATCTGCCATTTTTTTACTCAATTCAGGAGGGGCGTCTGAGGCGAGAGATTTGAAAGCGTCAAGAATAGGCCGGTACCCAGTGCATCGGCAAATATTTCCACCGAAGGAGTTTTCAACTTCCTTCATCGTGATCTTGGGGTTGGCTTCCAAGAGGCTGAAAAGAGCGCATCGTTGCACAAACAGTATACCACTAGCAGATCTTGGTGCATCGAAAATCCATATGGAAATCAATATGGAAATGGATTATGCGTCCAAAATGAGTCGAGAACGACACCCTGGCATCCTTCAAAAGCTCCGTTTGTGGCCCCCTGAAAGCCCCATAGAATCTATGGCATAGATCCCCACGATTAATTCGGATGGTTCTGGTACCCTCAAAAATGTCTTCTACGTTCAAAACTACTACGAAAACGACACCTAACTCGACCCCACAGCCCTAAAATATACAATAACTTCCATAGAAATGACTTTTTTAAAACACCCTTTTACCATCTGCAAGGTGTCTCAACACTCACTTCATCGTGCATTTCACTAAATCGAAACAGTTTCTATTTTTTAATTCAGCCCATATTCATAGTTACAATGAATATGGGCTGATTTAAAAAATAGAGGATTATGAGGGGAAATAAAAATACTCAAATATTTTTAAAGTTCCAACGTGCTCTCCTCACTGGTAGTGTGATGACTGAACATTTTTCATCATTGGTGCAAGACCGTCTTGCCAAGACGAGATGCTAGCCGGAGCTGGGAGCCTACTTCCTCAAACCTCCGCTTAAGCGCTCACGCTCAGTAGTTTAATCTGTGGCTCACGTCCCTTAACCTACCTCGGCTCGCATTTTTGAAACTAGAACCCCAAAGTGGTTGTTTGCCGATGGTGCAGAGGTCTAATCCAATGAGTTTGGTTAGGGAGAGAGAACGACTCCTCTGCTGAATAATATTATAAATTATAATATTCAGCAGAGGAGTCGTTCTCTCTCCCTAACCAAACTCACTAGAACCCCACGTTGCCAACCGTACAAAAAATGTCCCTACTTCACTGGGTGATGGGCAGGAGCTTTGAACAAATGTTCAAGGAGAATCAGCCCTAAACCTTGTGACACACCTAAATACCTCCCCCCTCCTCCTCAAAGGATTCAAAGAGGCTTCAATTGATTAGGGATCAGTAAGGGAGAATACCAGGTAGGTCCTATTATATTAGACAAAAATTGCATCATCTCTTCAACCATATTACCTGTACATGTTCATGATCATCCCAGGAGAACAGTAACCACATTGCGTTCCGCTGGCTGCGGCCAAACGCTGTTGAACCTTATGGTAACCTTTGGCTTTGCTTCCGAGTCCTTCCGTTGTGGTGATGGACCATCCGTGACACGAGTAGATCGGAACGAGACACTTCAAGGACGATTTCAAGTGAAAATTGTGAAAACATTGGTCAGAAGAGAACACTTCGTACAATTGACACCTACCGAGTTGACCGCCTGCGTCACTATTTCGCCGGTAGCGGGGTGCTTAATTTTCGCTGATACTATACACGCACCACATCCTCCCTCCAAACACATGAATTTCGTCCCTTTCAGGTGAGCATGTTCCCGGATGAAAGCATTCAACGAAGTATCCGCCGGTAAATTGTTCGGCACTGCAAATAAAGAAGTTGATTCTAAATTTTGTAATCCAGATAATTTTCCACCAAGTAGGTATTCGAACGATGTCTTACCTGTGTATTTCTTCCCGTTGATTTTCAACTCCACCATTGTAGCTTCTCTGTGGAAAGAAATGACATTAAAATTTTTTTTCGATAAATTTTATCGAAAAAAAATTTCTTTTAGGTATCATTATGTATACATTTTTTATTATTACATTATGTATAGATTTTTTTATAAAATTGGAAATCTGGAAAATGGAAATTTGAGAGACTGGATCAAGTCAAGCCCTTCATCAATCTCTTACTTAACCACCAGGCAATATCGTTAGGTTTGTTCCAGGTTTGACGGAATGTTAACAGAAATCGCCGGAGACATGCGCAGTTTAGAAACTGCTGTTCCAGGTCGATCAGCAGTTGGACGAAAACCGACAGCTCGAGTACGTGCGGTCGGGTTCTGTCGACAGCTGTCCAACTTCTGTCGACAGACGCAGTCAGACCTGGAACAAACCTGTTCAAAACTATCGCCTACTCAGCGGACGCACTAGTTGAAAAACCTGCTTAATCTTATAAGATTAAGCAGGACAGGATAAGATTTAGCTCGTAGATTTGTTCGTATTTTTCTCAGGAACCATGAAATGTCTGATTTTGAACAAAAATCAATCTTATTGAAATGAAAAGGTTTATTTGTAAAAGCCTTCCGGCGATACAAGGGTTTTCTATCACTACAATAATACAAGGTAAATCACCACAATAATGCAAAGAAAATCAGTACCTACCTACATTATTTAACTATTACATAAAACAAATTCTCAAGACAGTTCACTTAAGTATAATAAGTACAAAAACGCTGCAAATTTTACACAAGGGTTTATTATTCTTTGATATAGGTTACTTGTGCAGAAATTAAATTCTGTCAATGAAAAAAATTTAAAAAAAAATTTTGTTTTGAATTTTTATTTCAAAAAAATTTTTTTTTGATTTTTTTGTTCAAAAATGTGTTTTTTCAAAAATTCTGTATTTTTTACTCAAAAAATATTTAACATCCTGGGATCCTTCAAAAATCCCATTTTTAGCCCCATGAAAGCCCTATAGATCGCCCCAGTGAAATCGGATCGTTCCGGGACCCCAAAAAATGGATTCTACGTCCAAAAATACTTCGAAAACGACACCTAACTCGATCCCATAACTAAAAGCCTTCAAAAAACCCCTCCCGTAGCCCCATTATAGCCCCAGAGCGCCCCACGGGTTTGGGCGATCGGACTGAAAACCTTGCGGGCACAACTAGATGGTAAACCAAGTATTTTGTCAAAATTTCAGATTTTAAAAAAAATTCCTACTGCCCAAAACGGCCCGGACGGCGTACGGCGGACGGACATTTCGGATTTTGAATGTAGACCTCTTGAAACGGATAATGTCAAATTTTGAGGCCGATCGGAGTCGTCGACCCGCGTCGCAAAAACATAGGTGTATCATTCCAAGAATAATAATCCAAAACCCTTCATTGAGGAAAAGAGCTCTATAATACAGTTCACTAACAAGCAGTAGGCTACATCATTTTCAGTCATCAGTTCTTACAAGCTAATAAATCACTGAAAGAGAACAGGGAGGCCAAGCCAAGGAGGAGAAAAAGAAGAAAAACCGTTCGCCACGATCTGCAGGACACTCGCAGATGAAAATTTCATCATCCATTTAATGGAAGATTGAATTTTGGGCCTCCTAATTACACATCGGACTCTCTTCGGTATTATTGAATTTGGCAACAAAGCCTGGAGAGCCTCGCGAAATAATTCCCTGACAGCCTTGCTTGAGCCAGGAGTCTCTTTATCTGAATACCCAGGTCAGAGTTCAAATAAAAAGGTAGCTCATCGTCTGCAGGCGAGAACATCCTGTAGATCTGATTGAACGACGAAGACGCCAGATTGCAGTTGGTGAACTTCTGAGAAACTCAGGCTTGACCTTCACCATATTTAATGAAGGTAACCGACATTGGGGAGGCCCAGTTGTACTTAGGCTCCGATCTCGCTTCATTCAGAGCGATGAGACTACGGAGACACAGTTTACGGTATTTGTGTTCTGTACAGTGCGGCAAGATCCAAACATCTATCTTATTACGTTTTTGCCATTTTTCTCGAAATGAACCTGAATGGACATGAACAGTTTTGCAACTCCGATGCTCATTTCAAACAAATTTCAACGGCTTATCTTAACGTCTCGTCGTTATCACCTTTAAACAAGTCATTTCCAGTAAAACTGGAGTGGGGGGGAAAACCTAGACCAATTTGGTGTTGTAACAGACATTCAAAAAATACGGACGGTGGCAGCCCTAGTCTACATGTTTGCGTGAAATAAACACCGTACGAAGTGCGAGGTAGCAACATTTGCTATTTCCTTATCTAATTAGGAACAACTCAATCACTGCGTGATCCCCAATCACCCAATAAATCGATTCTTCTAAACGCTTACTTACATCAAATGGGCGAGATAGTTGGGAATTCGTTGATGTGAGCTCGAAAAGTTGAGACTTGGGTTGCAGAATGGACGACCGAACAGTCAGAAACTGCTGTCAAGTACCTCCCACCATGTAAATCCCCTCCACCAATGTGATTATCAGACATCTTCTTGTTTGCATCGTCTTGAATTGCTCCCATCAACGAAAACCGCCAATTTGTGGCGTCCAGAGAGATAAATAAGGCGAGATTGTTCCTTAAGGTAGATATCAAGATAATGTAAGTTAATGTAATGTAAATAATTTCCCAGGTTTGTAATGAAGGTAATTTGTAAAAAAACCTACCGAGCTAGAGTAAGTCTAGAATAATAGGATTAATTATTAAACCTCCTATACCTACTTACCTATCAAATTTTCATACTACTAAACCTATGTATGACCGTGTTACACGTCTTATCACCTATTAATTAATTATTTCTGTATACCTATGTATTTTTCATTGTTTTATTCTTGTAATAAATACTCAATTGTTTAAAAATATTTCATCAAGAAGTGATTGAATGGTGTTTATTTTGATCGGTCCCAAGATCCTACAGTTTGCGTGCCATGGCAGGTGCACCTTACAGCTAAAGATAATCTCGCTGCAGACAGAATCTGATCCAGACACTGTTTGAAATACCATTATTTGGACGTCCCGTGCCCGCTGCTGAGATGAAAGCGACATTTCCGGATGAAAACAAACTTCGTCTTAAACGAAGCCGTGACCATTGATTTCGAGGATTCACCACACTGAACGTAGGTACCATTAGAAGCAACTCAGGTACCTAGTGGTTTTGGTATATTATTCATGGAATAATACACCTGGGTATGTAATCACGACGGAGGTCGACAATTCAGATCGCCCTCAAAATCTGACATTATTCATTTCATGACCCGTTGATTCCAAAAACTAAATGTCCGTCCACCGTCCGAGCCGTTTTGGGCAGTAGTAATTTTTTTTTTAAATCTGAACCTTTGACGAAATACCTACTCGGTTGGCCATCTAGGTGTGTCCGCAAGGTTTTCAGCCAGATCGCCCAAATCCGTGGAGCTCTGAGGGGCTAAAAAGGGGCTACGGGAGGTTTTTTAAGGTTTTCGGCTATGGGGTCGAGTTAGGTATCGTTTTCAAAGTATTTTTGGACGTAGAATCCATTTTTTGAGGTCCCACATACAAACATTGAACAGAAAACGTTTTATTTTTTTATTTTTTTTTCGACAGTTTTCTTCATGACATTTAAGAATTCTTAATTTTTGTACAATTAACCCATAACAAAGAATAATAAACCCTTGAGTCTAATTTGCAGCGTTAAACAATTCCAATGACAAGGAAATCGTGCCATCTAGTCCCGCTAGGGTTTCAACGTTAATGGGACAGACAGCCATCTCGAATCTGACGTAGGTATGTGGATGATACCGTTCTCCTGACAGCTTGCCACCAGTATGGTATGTGGATCAATGAGGCTCATTGAATGAGCCAAAGGCGAAAGTCAAGGTGGTATCCCAAGTTTGGTCCGAACGAGTGTGCTGTGGCAGTTATGGGTCAGCCTCCTGAGCAAATTGGCCGTTTCAGCCTGAGACAGCTGGTGTCAGAGGAATCGTGGTCATTGCACGGGCTCGGATAGAGATCGCTCGTGCAGCATCCATAGACGCTTTTTGTGCAGATGTGAGCTTCTCCTTGCGCTGGAGCTCACACTGGATGGTGAAATGCTACATCCTTTCTATTTTGATGGATGTCGAGTCGTGGACGCTTGAAACTGAGTACGTCAACCGGTTTGAGGCATTTGAGATGGTGAAGATCCCATGGACGGCGGAACGACTGTATTCGACTGCAGCACAACAATTTGAAACGGGAGCTCCTGACCACCATAAAGCAGCGAAAGGTTGCATATCTGGGCCACATTATGAGGAATCCGAAAAACGAACTGCTGCAGACCATCATAGACAAGATTGCCGGGCACAAAGTAAAAATGGTATTTTTAATGGTTTCAGCTACAGTTGAGCGAAGTGTCGATTCTCAGTAGGTAATTTCATACGTAAATCAACTTGTGGCGGTCCCAAACATTGTTCGCTCTCTCTATAAACACCATTTAAAAGAAGCCATGCAATCAAATCCTCGGCGTTTCTGTTTTTGTTTCTCGGGAGTGAATTCTAAAACGTCGATATCAGTTTCTTCAGTTCCTGATAACCTAATTGCCTTCATCGTTTAGTTGACATGCCAAAAGTGCGTTATTAGCAAAACGTCTTCGATAAAAAAAATTTCTATTTAACAGAAAAATCTCACTACTGTTAGTTTGTACGTATTTTGAACGGTCGGGATCTTCACAGTGTAAGAAAGCTTGCAACAAATACACGAAATTACCTGACTGTGATCAGATTCTGATCATCAGAAAACGGCTAGCTTCATGTGCGTATCTAAGCGAGAATTTGTAAAAAACTGGATTTCAAACATTTTTTTAATAATCCATTTTTAGAGGTCCCATTATCTCAGATATTATCTGATCAAACAATGTCATTGTATAAAAATTTTCGTTTTCAATGACTGAATTAATTTTTTTAAATTAATGTAATTATAGAATAATAAACCCTTGTGATAAATTTGCATTTTTTCAGTCTAATTTGTCAGGGTTAACAGTAGAACAAACAAAGATTTTTCTTCAAATAAATAACAACAAAAGGGGGACGTCGTAAAATAAAAACGGCACGACACATTTTAAAGAATGAAGTTTGGATTCTTCACGTGATTCGACTGTATCTTCACTATTCTTTACATACGTTTTATTCCGTAATTGGAGAATAAAAAGTCAGCCCAGGGTTACGGCGCAAGAGGAAAAACGTCCCGCTCAACCTTGCGACGTTTTGCTTTCTTTTTTGCGCTGACTCTATTCATGGCAAGACGAATGACAAAGATATACCGGTAAACTCTAGTTTATGTCACCAACAAAGTGCTTGCTGTCAATAAAAACATTTCACGCCATTTTATAGCGATTTTATAGTATTTCTTAAATTAAACTCACGGCAGAGAGATTTCAGCGCTCAAAGACGTGCCCATGTTGGCTCTGAGGGCACCCTTCAAGTGTTACAAACCCGAACAGACTGATGTTGGGTTGTTCCATGAACCGGTTCACTCCCCACCATAAGGGAAACCATCCTTAATACACAAAAGGTGGGATTATGAACGAAATCATCTTAACCCCTGTGACCCGTTCGAGTTTATAGATGATTTGATACCGCCCAGACGCATCGACTGATTCTGTCTATATTCGTCCTCCCCATCGCTATCAGGTGGTCCAAATAAAAACGCTGCAAATTTTACACAAAGGTTTATTATTCTTAATAATGTTCGAGTCTCGACCACTTCAGTTAGAACAACTGTCAGCGGGATTTTTTAGGTTTGGTCTATCAAAGAAAGCCGTCTCCCAAGGCCAACGTTTCGAACAATTAATTAGTTTATTAATAACAATAAATTATTTATTATCCATCATCAGGTCTTTGGAAATGTGGCTTGGGACACTTGATGGTGTGGAATTGAATGGAAAAATTTAATAGATATTGATTGTTTGATACTGCACAACACATCAGGTGAACTCACTTTATTATCCTCAACTTTGATTCTGTCAGTACAAAAGCATAAAAAACGCTGCAAATTTTATACAAGGGTTTATTGCGGAAAAGCTAATAGGTAATTAACTTTTCTTATAGAATTATTCTGCGTCAATAAGAAAATATTATTGAAAAAAAAAACAAAAAAAAAAAAAAAAAAACACTTTTCTGTACACTGTTTGGACAGATCTGGGACCTCGAAAAATGGACAATGCGTCCAAAATTACTCGAAAAACGACAACTTATTTGACCTACTACCTCGGATCCTCCAAAATCTCATTAAATGGGGCTACAAATTTTGTAGCCCCATAGATCCCCACGGTAAAATCGGATCATACTAGAGCCCCAATATGGATTCTATGTCCAAAAAACCTTCGAAAACGTGATCAAAACTCAATTTTTTCATATTTTTCTACAGATGAAAATGGTAGGTACCCTTTATTCTACAGTTCTTGAAACGGGCGGATGTAAGCTGGGCGAAAGTAATGACCCTCGGCTCGGGGTGATTATCTGTGGATGTGAACTGGGCGAACGACTCTCGACAAGTAAACAAGTAAAAGGTGTAAACTGAGCGAAGGCGAGCATTGAAGCCTCTCCGACGGCCAGTTGTGAGATCTGCGTTGTGCTGATAGTAGTGCCCAGTTGTTTTGTTGTGCAATGTCGTCCGTCAGAGAAATTATTAGTCAGAGGGGTGCAATTCTACTGGAAATTGACAACTTTAAATTCAAGAAGGGCCGAGATATGGCGTCTGGTGAAGTTTCTTGGCCGTGACAGATTTTCATTGAAAACCAGCTAATCTTGTACAGATCGAAAGAGATAACCTCCATAGAGTTTGTGAAGCGTGTGAGTCACTTCTACAGTTCTGCGAATAAATAAAGTAGGTAGATGTAGTTTTTATTGAGACACTTTGATTCCTGACTTGTGCAACGTATACTTACCTATTTGTCACGATAACAACCTTTGCCTACTTGATTATGTGAATATGTACTTTCAGTGATCTCTGTTTCAACGACGTGCAAAATATATCTCTGTTTGTCACGAGAACACCCTTCGCTCAGTTTACTACTAGGTGTGAGAACCTACTTCGCCCAGTTTACATGAGTGGGTTAGTCTGCCTCCGAACCGCTTCGCTCAGTTTACTACGAGGGGCTGGAATTTTTAATCCGATTTGCCCAGTTAACATTTCCCCCTTGAAACACCCAAGCCTGCCAAGGCTTTCCCGAATACTGCTCACAAACTTTTACAGGAAATTCGGAATGTTTGAAGTAGGTACGTAAAGGATTTTTTATGTTAATGAAGCGATTTTATTTTTTCCCCTCATTTTCAATGTGACCAGACCTTTGCTGATTGGCAATCACAGCCAACAAGTTGATCCGAAGATGAGTAAATTATCTTTGAAGTACGATTTTCATGAATATTTTTCCAAATTAGGAAGAACAAATCGTTCAAATATGCGCGCGCTAAAATTGGTCTCAGATTGTCGAGAAAGGTATAAAGAAGCATAAGTCACTAGGAGTTTCGATCACGTTGTGGTTCAATGCTCGACAAACGCTTTGAAATCATAAAATAATTTTGATTGGGTTTTTCGCAATTTGCCCCTCTGTGCGCTGGTGTACTGCTAAGGGAGGTACACTGTGTAAAGGTAGTATAAAATCAAACAAATAGTCTAGTACGTTTATTTGATTCTTGCTTGACACCTTACTCATAAAAAAGAACATAAGCAGTGATGCATTGACTCGATAAGAACACTTAACGTAATATAATAGTGCGACACGGTCTTTCTGATATAAGTTTAAAAATAAATTAATAGTAGAGTAATCTGTTAGGATGAGTTCAGTTAGGAATATTTTGGAATGGATAAGAAACTTGGTCCTCAAGGCAATTATGCCGGATAAAGGCAATGAAAATTAAAGCAAAATTCGAGGTTCAGTGATCATGAAGCATGAATCACCTGATGTGGACCAAGTACATTGTGCCACATTTGGACTGGAATTACATTAGAGCGGGAATTCAAGGACGGATTAGACCCGACCCCTGCCGCAAACGAACGAGTTTTAACGATGACGAATTGATAAGTGGGCCGTTTGTGTTGATGTATGGCTCCATGGTCAGCAAACCCAAATGGAAAACACTATTTTGTGATACACTTTGGTTTTGGTAATGGTCCCGATAAAATCTTCAGAGAAAAAGTTTTCTGAACTGAAAGAATGTTCCAACAGTTGGACTTACGGATTCCCGACTTCTGTATCAGTACAGATCTACCTACACTCAAGTGACCTGTCAGTTCGCTATGAGGTCCATTGCCACACATCTCAGTGGTGACACACAGTAGGCTTGTTCTTGGAGCGTGAGTGTGAGTGTGAGGGTGTGGGCGTGCGTAATCCACATACGTAATCTACAACAATTTCCGATCGAAAATGTCCCATACCATAATATTAAAATATTATTTTAACGCAGAATGTGTTTTTTCTGAGTGTCTCCCAGCTTGAAAATGTCTCTGTCCCCGTCCCAGACCCAAGCATGCCTGCTTCTCTGCCCCTCATTCGTACTTTCTCTCGCCCCCTCAACCACCCAGTCTGCCCACCTTCACTTGCCCTCACCACCTCACCCTTGTACTGCAGAAGGATTAAATCCTTCTCTCACCATTCATTGAACTGCAGAAGGATTAAATCCTTCTCTCACCATTCTGGTATAAATTTTATACCTGAATGGTGAGAGAAGCCCCGCCACCCTCCCTCTCTGAGAATTATTTAAAATAATCGACAGAACCACCGAAAAACACATTCTGTGTTTCATTGGTTAGATCCACAATCATAACGTTAACAATCTGGGGGTGTCCCCCAGTGCCAAAGTAAAAATGATTTTATTTTTTTATTTCAACCAAAACGCCACTTTTTTCATCTTGAAGATTTTTTCGTGTTTTCGACCATATCTCCCTAAAATGACCATAACTTCCTTCAACTGTTGAATAAAATCAAATGTGAGTACATCGTGGGAATACGCCTATCCATTTGAGCGTTAAACAAAATGGAAAGCGTTTTGAAAATTCAGGTCAGGTTATAAGAGATCTGGCCAAGTAACAGAAGGTTATCACGCGAGTAGCAAAAGGGGGAAACTCACATTTACAGGCTCACGGTCCAAAAGCAAAAGTGTAAGCACACACCTCACACTCACGGTCCAGGAACACCATAATCGATCCTCACACTACCTCAAATGTCACTCCTGGAACAGTGAGTTGATGGGCGTGGCTAATGAAACGTAGCTCTACGCATACCGTAGGCACTGACACATCCTCACATACAGCAGTACCTAAATTGGAACATTGTGATTGGCCGCAGCTTCTGACGTCTATGGGAAAGTGACCTTCAAACAACACAGGCCTAAATAAAGGCATCTCAATTCAAAACTCAACACTTTCAAGTCGTCGGGATAATTTTAAAAATCATGCGTTGTCTAAACGCTTCGGTGGATTTGGCAGAGCTAAGTCGGCAGACCGAAATCGGGACCACAAACTTAAAGACAAAGCGTGTCACCAATACATCAATAATTTACCCTTATTGTGCCTCCTGTGGTTCATCCCCAATACCGTTTGGAATCTCACAGAGCGCACTTGGAATGATAAAAAGGAATGTAAATTGTGGGACTTTCAATACGTCGAACCTGCTGATTGTAGCGTCATTGGGACGGCGTATCCAAAATCTTGCCGACTAGAGCTCTGCACCGGGCGACCATTGGATCGTAAATCTGAAAAATCAACACTGCTGCAACGATGTAAATTATGCTGCGAATACTGTGACCAGCTACCAACCTCACGCGAGTCTGCATAAGGGCTGCAAGCCAGAGTGAAGTCTGTCAGCTGGTAGGGTTTGTACGATTGGTCATCCCGCTGGAGGCGGTTGTGTGAATCGAGAGCACGATAAGCCGCGCCCAACACTGCAGACTGGGCCGAGTCCTGGAAGGGCGAGAAATAATTTACTCAATTTTACTTGACGATTACCTTTCCAACGACCAAGCAATCATACCAGCGTGTAAACTGGGGTGTTGAAAACGTCAGCGATAACTTGGAGGATCGCTTTGTTTTGGGAAGCGCCCCCAGTGGCGATGATCCGAGCGAAGTTTTCTGAAATAGCAAATCACTCTATTACACTCTGTGTGCAGCAATGTAATTAACGGGCGTTAAGGAGGCTCACCAATGGGAATGTTCAAGTCTTCCAATTGTGCTCTTTTAGCGAGGAATTGACCTTCAACTAAAGCACGAACTTCAGTTTCAGGCGAGGGAAATTTATCAATCGAATTGTCAGCTTTGTCGTATTTGAAATCACCCTGGACAGGAAGATTGATCTCTTCCAAGTCAAAATAAAACCCTGAAACAGTTACAGATGCGATACACTACATACTAAACGTATAGCACGTTTAGAAAAAGGCTTACCGATGTAGCCGAAGTTCCCTCTGGGTGTGCTTTCCAGCAACTGGTTGAATGTTTCCCAGACGCCATCCGCATACGAATCTTTTACACGCTCTCGACTTAGAGATCCGTTCTTGTAACTGTAACAGAAGAGCAAAATGAAAATGGGTTTCATAATGGGAAATTCAAGTTTCGCAGGACATCGTGAATGTGCAAGTGAGAAAAGATTAGCAATAACGAATTTCTTTAAGCAGGACGTACAAAATTGACAATAACCAAGGTTTTCTAATCCTTACATCTAGCCCCAGCCAGATTTACAAGGCGGAACCTCTATTTTCGCGTTTACTTCTAGCTTCATACGTTTCACCACCTCTTCTTGTCTATCTCGAAGGGTAGGAGAGGTTAGGGAATGTTATATGGAAGTAAG
Source organism: Pilophorus perplexus (assembly GCA_955831195.1). NCBI lineage: Eukaryota > Metazoa > Arthropoda > Insecta > Hemiptera > Miridae > Pilophorus > Pilophorus perplexus. Next base: position 6,479,885 of record OY037018.1, read on the forward strand.
GAAGGCATCTTGAGCTGCGCAGGGAAAACACGTGATCGATGGAAAAGACGTCGAGGCCATTAGAGCTATAATGTGAGCGGTAGACTCTAAATGGATTTTTTACGGGCACATTCATATTCCCTTAATACTCCCAAGAAGATAACGGCGAGAGCGGTCAATATATAGGGTTGGGCGCCGCCCTAAATAACCCCAACCCCAAAAATAAAAGACGAAATGCTCCATTACTTAGTTTTACTTAGTTAGTCCAGTTAGTTACCACAGATTTTTTCTTCCACCTATGAACGTCAAGTCGAACTGTTGAGCTTAGGCAGAGTTAACTTTCCGTTCCAGTTTTGAGGGATTCGTTGCACATAAGCAGTCGACTTAATACATACCCACCGACTTGCTGCTTCACTATCCTACATCACAGTTTCACGAATCATGCTTCTGTGATATTCAGTGTTTATTTAATAAATTTTGGCGCTTTATCTCATTATTTTAGAGAATATTGAGGCTGAACTGAATTTGTCATAGCAATTGATAAAATCTCCCTCAAAAAATAAATTTATGAAATAAATAAATAAATAAAATAAAATGTGGTCCTTTGGGCCTCGCCCACTGAAACCCCGGATGCTTTTTGCAGAGCCTACGGCTGAAATTCAAGAAACATGGAACAAACATTATGAATCGTGGGATTGGAACCCATTTTGCATGTCGGAAAAGCGCGATTACACGAGGCCAATCGCAGTCCAGCTGATTGGCGCCAGTAACTGGATTCATGTAAACACCACTGGCGTCCAGTGAGTCACGCCAGCTCAGGACGTTTGAAGGTTGGGGGAACTGGACTTGCTCGAAACCTACTCCTGAGGACAGTCGACTGGAGCGACTTTTTTCCACTGGACTGGCATGGCACGGGACGCCAGTGTAGTTTACACGAGGGCAGTTACTGGCGCCAGTCAGCTGCACCGCCTACTGGCCTCGTGTAATCGCGCCTGACAATGTGTCCGACGCCGAACTAGTGGCCTAACAGTAAGAGAAGAGATGATGCCGAACTAGAGGCTTAACGCACGACAGGTGAGGACGCCTAACTAGTGGTCTGGCGGTGAGACAAGAGACGATGACGAACTAGAGGCCTGGCGTAGGTACGACTGGTGAGGATGCCGAACTAGTGGCCTAACATACGACAGGTAAGCACGCCGAACTAGTGGTCTAATGGTAAGACAGGTGAGGACGCCGAACAAGTGGCCTAACGTACGACAGGTGAGGACGCCTATTTTTTAAAATTTAACTCATTTCAATTTCAATTTGATGGGTTATTGACACATACCTACATTAGGTTGAATATCCTCTTCTAATTTTCACATTTAACCCTTACAGAGTATACGAAACCATACAAGTCCATCCATTATACGAAACCATGCAAGTCCATCCATGCAGTCAAATACCAATTAATCAGTTATCCCTACCGAATTGGTGAGCAAAGAAGCCAGTGTGCCGTTAGGGGTAACGGTGTATTTGACGAACTAATTACCAAAGAAGTCCCATGTACTCCTTTTCACACAGTGGGTTGAGCAGGAGGTGGCCTTCGGTAAGAAGTTTGGGCTCCTGAAGCCACATGAACAATGTGTCGCTCGTTCCTAAGCTGATAGCCATGTCACCGTCGGCCAGACACATGCCTGAAAAGGATTCACAGCGAAGGTCACTCGGAAACGTTCGGAATTACCGAGGTCGTAAACGGTATCAGATTCAAAATAAAAACACCAACCGGCGAGAGATGAGGGATTATCTCCGGTAAATGCAACCACGTCGCAGTTCTCGTTGAATCCAAACCTTTCCACAAAATACGGCGATATCTTTCCCAAAACAGTATGCGACGGGACCGGCTCTCCCAACCTTTCATCAAGCTCTGGGGCTGTCACCTGCGGGGAAACAAATCCAGTTAAAATAACGGTTCACTTGCGGCAAACTCAAAAATAAATGTACTAACTTCCAAAAGCTCTGGACACCACTGTTTTGTGTTTATGTCCAACAAGTTCATGCCAGATCCATCAGCATAATCAATGTTGGCATACTTTCCGAGAAATAATGAACAGGCGAAGCTACTGATTAATGATATTCTCTGAAAAAGTCGATAAAGTAATTCAACTAAATGGTTGTGATAAAAAATTAGAGTTATGCTGAAAAGGGAAGGTCACTTACTTCAGTATTTTTGTAAACAGTTGGTTTAGTTTCGGCTATTTTCGCTATTTGACTACCTGAGAATCTTTCGTACGCTTTAGACCCAGTTATTCTGGCCAGTTCCTACAAAAACAAACGCAGTTGACAACACCGTAAAAAGCTGAGAAGGTAATTTGGAAGATACCGCAAAGGTTCCCGTGAGTGAACTCAGGTTCTGTATCTAGCCTCTGGGCTCCCTGGCGGCATTCAAAAGTGGTGAAGATTCTTATCCAACTTCCTAGACCTGGGATGGTCCCAAGCTTTCCACACCTGGATCAATTCTTCAACGTCATCAATGACAACTGAGCCCAATTGCATGTTTCCTCCTCATATGTGGGCAGAATTTAGTGTTGCTGCCTAAACGGCAAATAATTTGCAAGTTATTGATGCAAGTAATTTCACCGCAAACTAGACAACGGATTCACCAGTCCTCAGCCGAACATTTATCATGGAGACGTTTAAATCTATCCTGGCAATGACTGGCAAGTCAGGCACAAATGAGAGGAAGCAGATGAAGCGTGAAGCCCACGCAAAATATTCTGCTGATAATGGACACGTATAACGCAGGAGATATCACCCGACTGCAATTTGTGAAGATACTCAGCTGCAGGGTGTCAGAGACCTTCACCACAACCTGGATGGGTGCTTCATTCGGGAACCTTCTAGGCCATCAACTGAAACCTTCCTTCGGTAATTTGGGAACCTCCGCGGCATCTCCTGAGAACTTGACGCGCTAACCTGAGGTCCACCCACGGCCGCTTCAAGCATTTGACACTGTTTGGTAGTACTGGCGTCCATCCAAATCGGCGACGCTGTTACGGAAAACGAAGAAGCCAATTGACCGTGGAGAAAGTTGTCATCGGCCAAAGATTTCAACACAGTTTCAGCACCGGCCGCCCAGTAGACAGTACCGTGTTGCTGGAATGAGACGCATCAGTGTAAACATAAGAACACCTTATGAAGTTTCATCTGCGGATTTAAGAATACCTGTGCTGAGCCAGAGAGAGCAGCGACTTTCGAAAAGTCAGCACCGCAAAGTCGCAGCCGGTCGAGAATCATATCGAAAGCTTTAACCCACATGAGCACAGGCGCAGTAACAGCCTTTTTCTCACCTTTGACGACACCATTATGCGTTCTACACACAAAATTATGAATCAAACAGACACAATTTAGAATGATCTGCGTACAGTGGCGGCTCCGGGTAAGAGCAAAGGGGTTGTGAAGGTGACGGTGGGACATGAGGTCATCCAGATCAATCGCTCCGATTGTACCAGGAGGATTTTCAGGTGGTCTTGTGATTCAACTGTTTACACAGCGCGAAATAGTGAGAGTATGAACGCTTCTTCGCTCTTCGGCGCCATTTCATCACTGAAGAACTAGATAACTAACTTTTCGCTTTGAGTTCGTTTGTTTTCATTATTATATCCAATTGTTTCTCTACCTTTAAAAAATTTGATTAATCCTTCAACTACTGCAGATTAAATAGTAGTCAATTACATAGATTATATGTTGGCCGATACCTATCCGTACCTTTTATTGTTGTCTACTAGTCCTTTGTCGAGTAATTTTAATTGTAATTCTAATTGTTTTTGCGTTCTTGGAGTTTGAGGGGAGGAGCCGCCACTGCTGGACATGAACATGGACTCTAATGGGTGGCTAGTTGACTGTTAAAATGGCACACCTGAATTCGGGCAGATCGGTGTCAAACTGTACGTAGGATGAGTAAAGGACCTCCCCTTTTCTGCTTACAATGAAACCTTTGAGCTGGAAAAAATCAATCAATCATCAATCACATAACTCATCAGGATGGCCCCCACATATAGAAGGCCACTTTATAGATCCTACAAATCGATCTTCGTGAAAATTGCAGAGCATGAAACAACACTGCACAACACTGAAACATTTTCGAGCTCAAGCACAGTCATTTCCGAAATATGTTATCATGCTGATGCCATAAATCACCACGAGAAGTTAACTTGCGCTCGTTTGAAAAAAATAAAAATAAAAAAATAAAAAAATAAAAATTACAGGAATGACTTGAGGAAATTTGATCTGCTTCCTCATGCAGTGTTTTATTTTTGGGGAAGGGAGGAGTTATTAAATTAAATTATTAAATTTCATAGCTGTTGATCCTGGTGGCTTAGTTGGTTAGAGCGTTGCACTAGTAATGCAGAGGTTGTGGGTTCGAGTCCCACCTGGGGCCCAATACATTTTTAGGCCTTCCCCTTCTGATTTCTTGAATAACTTAAATAAATTCATAATTAGAATTTCAAAATTTCAGTTTGAATTTAGTTTAATTTAATAACTCCTCCCTTCCCCAAAAATAAAATAAAAATAGTGTTGGCAATGTTTGGACTCCGAAAAAAAAAGGATTTTCCGTCCAAAATTACTCGGGAAATGACACATTTTAAGACCTTCAGGGATCCTTGAAAAATCCCATTTGCAGCCCCATGAAGGGCCCCACGGTGAAATCGGATCATTCTGGGACCCCCCAAAAATGGATTCTACGTCTAATAGTACTTCGAAAACGACACCTAACTCGATCCCATAGCCGAAATTTTTAGATTTCAATTAACTATTTTTTATTGCCATAATGTTTCTCTATTCACTATCAGTGGCTATTTAGATCCCAGAAACAATCATAAAATATTTTTTTTATTGAGCAGTGAAATCAGCGTAGACTGACGAACAAACTGCAAGATGAATCTTAATTTTCAGCCCCTTTCGCAAAAACGATTCTTGATTTTTCAGAGAATCATAAACCAAGAGAGACTATTCGCAATCGAGTTACCGATCACAGCCCATTTACGAGCATCAACCGGTGACTCATGCATAGGGAGGTGAATTCTTCTGTTTGAAACTGTAGGATTGCCCTTATATTCAACTGTACCTGTTGCGTGCTGAGATCAAACCCCAAAAATGCCTCTTCATTCTCTTCTGTCAAGTTCATCTGAAGATCCTCAGCTGTCATGACGCACACAGGTGGGAAGTGAACATAGAAATGATTCGACCAATCTTTGACTCAGAGGGGTGAGGCGGACTACATGCTAATCTGCGGAGATTACGCCAATCCTTCACCCTCATAAAAAAAAGAAGGATTGAAGATAACACAGAATCCAGCGGAGCAAGAAAGGCAATGACCCTGTAACTAACGAAGATGGCACACTTCCTGTCACTGGTTGAACCATGTTTCGTACGAGAGTAACATGTTGAATAATAAATGTTGTTAATTTAATGTGACATTAAACACAAGAGAGCTAAATCAAATTGCGTATTCCACTGGCAATCAAACACAACAAAGATTAACCGATGACATAAAATTTGTCCAAATTTCTGCACATATAAAATATAAAAACGCTAGAAAGGAAGAAGAATAGTTCAACACAAAGTAGGGAGGCAAAATCGAAAGACAACAATCGATTTAGGTGATCGATTTTCAATCGAAGGCTCACAATCGATTACATCAATTAATTGGACTTAAAAAATCGATTTTTCAGCCAATTATCAAAAATCAACTTTTATATAAAAAAAACAAAACAGACTGTATGTGTGGGTGGAAAGATGTTGGGGTAGGTCCGACCCTCATTCATTGCAACGGTCAACATCATCATCAATCATCACTACCACTTGAATATAATATTATTATGGGCAGTGAAGTATTTTACCTACCAAAATTCGGTGTTTTTTACTTGTTATTTTCGAAAATAATGGAACGTTAACCGTAATATTTACCGCCTTTTGCAGTGTAAAAATAACAATTTTTTTAAATAAAAAATTTAGAGAGGTTGTGGGGAGTTGATTCCGTCAGCTCATAAGATACAAACATAAGAAAAACGCTGCAAAATTTACACAAGGGTTTATTATTCTTTGATTATTACCTAATTAATCAACGAATAATAATTTCTAAAACACATTGTTACAATTATTGTTTTAGAGAAAATTGGTTAACTTTTCAACATGCTCAACAAAAGTCAGGAACGAGAGGTTGCCAACGCCCTCAGCAGTTGTGGCACTCAAAGAAGAAGAAGAACGCTGAAAATTTTGCACAAGGGTTCATTATTCTTTGACATAGGGTACTTGTGCAAAAATCAATTCTGTATCAATGAAACAATATTTTTGAAAAAAAAAAAAGATGACCTCGACAAATAAATTGTGCGTCGTCCACAATTATTCGTAATATAGTTGTCCGCCTGGTATCATTCAAAAATCCAATTTGTAGCCCCATGACAGCCAAATAGGTCCCCACGGTGAGAGCTAATCGTTCTGGGACCCCTAAAAATGGATTCTACGTCCAAAATTACTTTGAAAATGACACACCATAGCTGAAACCCTTCATATAAGCCCTCCTGTTGCCCTCTCTTAAACCCACAGAGCCCTACGGGTTTGAGCGATCAGGCTGAATCGCGATTACGGAGGTGTATTATTCTAAGAATAATTAACCAAAATGGAGCGATGGAGGACGAGATGCGAACTGAACTAGGTAGTAGTGGTGGTGGTAATCTTCGAGTGTCTGCAGAGAAATTTCTCCGTGTGGACATTAATTATTGTCCTTCGGTTGGTTCTCCCTTGTTAAAATCCACAACCTGATGTTCTCGTTGTTTTCTATTTTATCCTTCTCGTGGGTATGCTGAGTAAGTACAAAACAAGGAGTAGGTCCATTCTTATGAAAGACAGATAACACCCCAATGTAAATCGATTTCTACTGAAATAAAAATCGATACAATCGATCGATTGCAAAAATCAGAAAATCGGAGGTAAATAAAAATCGATTTTTCAATTCTATTGAAAATCGATTTGCTTCCCTAACGCAGTGTTTAAGATTTTCCCTTTTTAAGGGAACTTATTCGCAAGTTGACTGTTTGTAGCTAGAAAAAAAAAGTAACATTTCAGTGGATTAAATTTGTTCAAACGTCTTCGGTACCTAATTTAGTAATGATATTGACACGATGACGTTGAGACGAAGTTTTACGAAGCTTGGAGGAGCTTTCACGTAAAGTAGGGACTTTTAAGGCGTGACGCGCGGGGAATTCGGAGCTCCTGACGGTTGGTAACAGTGTAGATAACAAAAATAAATATTCGTCATCCACATCCGCTTTTGTAAATCCGTGTATTTCCGTTTGAATTTAGAAGTATTGGGGATTTTAGTGGTTCATCCAACGTGTTCCATTGTTAGGGTTCAGTAACTTTGTGTGGAACTAACCCGGTGCAGGACGTGCGACATTGAGGGCAGTGAAGACAACTGGGTGCGGCGTGAGGTCATCGGGTTTGGAAGTTGCTGATTGAAGCTTAACAATGACGACCAACACTCTGAGTTCTGCCTTTAGGAAGATCGACGTTGATTTGTATAATGAAGACAGCTACCGTGAGGATGAACAGGGTGAACTGCAGTCGCCTCCGGCCGGACCCGATCCGACCGAAGTGTCACAGTTGCTTGATCAAGGTGAGCTCTTGTTTCGTTGTAGGTATTATTGTATTCGTTGATGTATGTTGTATAAAGAAAATCAATAAAACCAATGGAATTTTCCGTTCAACGTTCGGACCTCGAAAGCTGGATTATGCGTCCAAAATTACATGGAAAACGACATCTGACTTCCTTGCATTCTCACGGTGAAATCCCACTGTTGTGGGATCCCCCAAAATGGATACTACGTCCAAAAATACTGCGAAAACGACACCTAACTCGAACCCAAAGCCGAAACCCTTCAAAAAAGCCTTCCTGTAGCCTTTCAGCCCCACGGGATCGGGCGATCGGGCTGAAAACCTGGCGGGCACAACTAGATGGCAAACCGAGTATTTTGTCAACATTTCACATTTAAAAATAAATTCCTACTGCCCAAAACGGCTGGTACGGCGGACGGACATTTCGTTTTTGGAATCTAGACCTCTTGAAACGAATAATGTCAAGAATTTTCGACCTCCGTCGCGATTACATAGGTGTATTATTCCAAGAATAATAAACTAAAAAGGTAGACCCATTGAAATGGATTATAAAAGATGATTAATATCGATAATTGAAAAAAAGCGCAAGGTCCTCACTCTTGTCATCCGAAACTCAGCTCGATCCAAAGCCTTCGACCAACCCGTATGGCTGTATTGGTATCTACTTGGAAGTCAATAACTGTTAATTGTCCACAACAACCTAATAATAATTATTATTGTCTATGACTTATCTAAAAATAATGAATATCAATATTAAATTACCGATAGTCGGAAGGAAAATACTCATATTTCTTATCGATAATATCATAATTTTTTCAATTGTTTGATCTGTCCTTTCCTTGTTGTCAGGTAACAACATCGACGCTTTGAAACTCGTCCTACGCAACGCTCCTCTTGCCTCGAGAAACCAGCAAGTGAAGGACAGCGCTTTGAACCTCACTATGAAAGTGCTCATGTCTTTCAAAAGCTCCCAAATCGACGAGGCCGTCGCGGCCCTCGACACAGAATCCATCGACATCCTCATGAAGTACATCTACCGAGGGTTTGAGTTCCCGTCTGAAAAACGGTCCGGGCAACTGCTCCTCTGGCACGAGAAAGTCTACGCTGTCGGCGGCGTCGGAAGTATAGTTCGAGTCTTGACGGACACTAAACGTGCATAAACATTTTGTTTCGAAATGGCCCGCGGTAGTGAAATCCCTAACAATTCACATTTCTGTGGAATAGGTGGCCTGTTAATGTTTTTTAATGCTCATTATAATCGTATTTGAAGCGTCTAATTGTATTGGATGTAAATTATGAGGATTATTTTAAAATGATGGCACATGCTCCTTCAAAATCTGCGTTAAAAATGTCGCTGGGTGCCCAAAGATGTTCCTTGCGTCAAATTAAGACGTAACGTTCCCATATCCATCCATGTGTTGTTAAATAATTTGGTGAAACATTATCTTGTTTTTTTTTTTCTTTTCTGTCGACTCTCTCAAGTACTCGTTTCTTTGAAATAAAAATCCTTTGTTTAATTCTCTGAAAATGCTTGTAATTTCTATCCCTAGCAAGCAGACAGGGAGGCCTCGCTTTTGGGTGCACTTGACCCGACCTAAGGTGGTTTAAATATCCAAAATCCCTGCTTGCATCCGTAATTGAAGGTTACATTGGTGGTCGATTTCAGACTGGAAGGAGTCTTGTCGAGTGGGAGACCGGCGTTCTTCGGCAACCGCCTTACAAATGCTGACGCCAACTCCGATCCCAGTACTGAACAGGAGATCGTTCACTCCCCTTATATGCTCAGCCGACGGCGCCCTGCACCCAGAATTCCAGGCCTTCCAGAGAAGAACAGCCATGACCCTCGCTGGAAAATGGAAAAAGCCCTATTCGCAGGTCTTTGGGTGGACAAGGGTTCTCCTGCAGGCGGTGTCCCTTAGACTGAGGTGGTTGGGGGAGGGTGATGTCCCTGGGTATGGACAATCGTGGAGGCCTCCCATGGATTGAGGAGCGAAGTAACTGATTAGTGGTCCCAACCAATCCTGTAGACTAATAATTAGACTAGAATTATTCTCGAGAGGAAAAATAAAATGGTTTTTGATTGTTTAAAAAAAACTCGTTTTCGGATTATTTTTGAACGTAGAATCAATTTTTAGGGGTCCCAGAACGATCCGGTTTCACCGTGGGAATCTATGAGCTTTCATGGGGCTACAGATGGGATTTTTGAAGGCTCCCACCAGTTCAAATAAGGTGTCGTTTTCCGAATAATTTTGGATGCAAAATCCGTTTTTGCCACATGTGTTCAGTGTTCTTTTTTTTCAAAAAATATATTTATAACAATTAATTTTTGCACAATTTGCTCACTTAACCTATAATATAGCTTTGATATTATCAAAGCATAATAAACCCTCATGCAGCGTTTTTTGGTCATGTCCCTGTGTTGTGAAGATCGCTCCGAACTGGTAGATACTGTTTACGCCATTGCCAAGTTGAAGGAACTCTGGACAAGAATTGTTATGTGTTTGGACAACAATCTTGCGTAAGACTGGGGGACAGCTTTTTTTCCTGGCAGTCATCGGGCACTTTCCTCTTGTGGTGTATTCTTCATAATTTCACTTTTTTTTTCAAAAGTGGTTAAACACCTTAAAAGCAACCGGTGGTATTTTAAACGAGTTTGGACGATGATTTTCTGTCTAGTATATTTGTTAGTATTGTCATGTTTGGCTGCAAATGGGTATGAGCATCATTGGGAAGGCTATAAACAGTTTTATAACAAAACGTATCGGCTAGGTGAAACTAGAGTGAAGTCTAATTGGCTCAGCAATGCGGAGAAAGTTCTCAAACACAACTTGGAGTTTGAAAGCGGTGTGCACTCGTACAATTTGAAAGTGAACCACTTGGCAGATCTACATAGGACGGAGTATCTTAAAATGGTGAGTTAATCCAAAAAAGAGGGAAACGTTTGGTGCTTGGGGCGCCTCAAGTGGCTCTGGTTATACTAAATGGCATTGATTTAGTGTTTGGTTGTAGTTTGCCAACGCGGGAATCCGAAGGGGCTAACAGGTTGTTGACTCCTAATTTTGTACCACTTGGATGATGGTTTTACGGTTGTTAGTCCAGTCAATATATATCCTAAAAAACGCTTGCAAAAAATTGGAACTTTGCAAACTTCAGGGGGGTCCTAAAAACCACGGTTGTTTCGGAATTTTTCAGTTTCTGAGTTATAACTTTTTTCCTATGCAACCAATCGAAGATCGGGTTGAATTAAAAGTTGAGTTTAAAAAAAAGGAGGACAAAATTTTGAACAATTTGCACTACTCAAGTTTAATTTTCGATCAAACAGGTACCAAGTTACCTAGGTTCAAAAATGGGCCAAGGTTTCCAATATAGGGGAAAAAACAGGAATAATCCAGTCCGACTTTTTGAATTTAGGGTCCCAAAGCCCCACCAAAATGGCGGAAATTTCCGATTTTTTGCAAGCTCAATAGGATAATATCTGATATTGCCTGGACTATGTAGAGAATACAACGCTGCGAGTCTCATTTCAATAGTGACGCTTTTCCTAGGTTTCTACTACTTGGCGGTTTTCTCTCGCAGGTGGGATTGAAGCCAAGTAGATACAGGAAATTGGCCGACTCCAACGTTCTTAGGGAGTCACCTCACAATTCTTCCCGCTTGCCGGAAGAATTTGACTGGAGACGACAGGGTTTCATCACGCCGGCTTGGAACCAAGAATCTTGCGGGTCTTGCTACGCCTTCAGCATCGCTGCGTCTATTCAGGGGCAGGTAAGGAGAAGGTGCCAAAGGTGCCAAGCGCCAAAACCACGAGAAATGAGAGTTTCATTGCAGTTTCTTTTAAAACCTACTGCCTTGTTTTTGAAAAGGTGCCAAGTGCCATCATGTTCAACGATTCGAAAGAATCAATTCATCTGGAGGAAAAACGCTGCTCACTGGGTTAATATTCGCACAAGTAACCTACATCAAAGAATAATAAACACTGAATTTTCCAGGAATCACCTATTTCACTCAACTTCTTCAAATGACACTAATCTTATAGCAAATTTACTGTAGATTCCGAATATTTACTTACATTTAGTCTAAAACCTTTTTAAACCATCAAAAACCTCAAAAAACTGCCAACAAATGAGCAAAAATCACATTTTTAAGTTTTCTTCTTCTTTTATTCCTCTCTCTACTCGCTCCAAAAGTCCTGGGAAAAATCGGGGGTAGCGTTTTGTAAGCATAGACCTTTCTGAACCGAATGAGACCAATGAGACCGCGACTCTGAACAAATGTACATATCGATGGCGTCATATGATAACCTCGTATCTCAATTTTTGGCCTTTTTCTTTTTATTGCATTTTCTGAATGAAATCCTCGTATCTCATCGGCCAGTATTTGAATGTTGGCGGAAACGCATTTTTCTGCCCTCTAGCGCCCTTTTTGATAACCAATTTTCCGTAGTTACGAGGTTATCATTTTTAGAACAACCAGATATACGTGGTTATCATATATATATATTGGTGATAACCACGTATATTTGGCGTATTTCTGGTTGTTCTATGATGATAACCTCGTATCTAGAAATAAAATCGGGTCTGCAATATTTATTTTAGTTTCTATGGCTACAATTGTAGCCATAGACGTATTTTAAGCTCCTTAAGGAGCTTAAAATACGTCAAGACGGTAGTCCATTGAGACAAATGGACGGTCGATGCAATAAAAATCAACATTTCTGACGTCATAATCGGTTTTTTGTCTCCCCTGAAAAGTTTGGGTTTTCTGAGATACGAGGTTATCATATGACGCCATCGATATATGACATATATACATTGTATATTTCATACTTCTGTCTCTACACTTCAACGTAGATGAAGGACGGAATATCTTGATTTTACACGGAACTCGACCATATTATTGGCCCTCCTGTGTCTATGGGTTTCAATCAGTTGCTCCACGTGTTTGAGGAAAACGCGAAAGGGTCTCGATGGCAGCTAAAAATTCACCTCGAGAAAGTTTTTTTATCTGAGGGACCTGTTCGTCTTTTTAGACTAAAGATGGTTCTTCACAGTCAACAGCCTTTTTTTGACTAACTTCTCCGCCGTTATCTAATTGTGAAAATCCAGAAAAAGGGGCGTTGTCTCCAGAATCAGGAACTAAGGCCAATACTTCCACTCTCACTCTTCCAGTGTCATGATCAGGTTCAGAAGTTACGTGGATTTCGTCCCCAACATTTCAAACTTTCTTAAAACTGTTTAATGAGGATGTGATATCGTGCCATGTTACATAAATAATTTAAAATTATTTATTGATGGCACAGAAATAAATTTTCATTGGAGCACATCATTACATTAGTAGGAGCACATCATTACATGCCGTAAGTTATAGTAGTAAACTTTACTAATTTTAATACACATTTTTTCAGAAGTGTTAAAAAAAAAAAAATTATTTTAATTGAAAGAGGTGGCGTCTAGAAAAAAAGAAGAAAAAAATATTGTGACGATAAAGATACAATCATGCTGCATTCTTCTAACACGAACTAATTCGTGTTAACGAGGAAGTACTGTTTCGTTTTGATATTTTTGACAACCTAATGGCAACCTAATGTTGTCTTGTTAGCATAGCAAGTGCTAAGTCGGAGACAGACTATTTAAGTAGGCATTCATAAAATAAAAAAAGTAGGTAACTATTCATTACAAGGATTCTTCAGATAAGGCAACTTTATTTTGGCACTTGTCACCATGGGAAACAGGTGGCACTCAATCTTTCCCTAAACTTAAAAATTTTAAGTTTCAATTTATTCAATATTTAATATTGAATGCGTGACATGGGAACTTTTAATAATTAAAAGTTCCCATGTCACGCAATTACACAATTATTGTACCAAACTTTTACTAATATGAGATTTCCGCACGATATTAGTTAAACGAAATTTGTTTAATTAGGAATGGAAGTGCTCCCGAATTTCGGGTTAAATCATCCTGTACCGTGTTGTTAGAAGTCAAAAAGGGAAAAATACATCATTTTTGTGACAAAAAGTCTTTCACGTAGTTTATAATCATCTTAAGTAATTCAGGCCAATTCAAAAACCACTGTAGGTGACGTCACCTACAGGTGTTCTGGTTTCCTATCAAAAGACGCCAGAGTGCAGGTCGATTTTTTCTTCTATTTTCGATTTTTTCTTGGTGTTTGGCCCTAGTGACACTGGAGTAACGAGAAAATGGCCGTGTTCGCTTTGTTTTGAATGTGATCATGCTTATTTACTCAACTTATTTGTGATATAAATTAACTTATTCCAATGACAGATTCTTTAGTTTTTAGTTTTGTAATGTTGGCCAACTTGTCGACCAACAGTGACCTCGGGTTCCCGCCAAAATTCAAATAGCAATTTTTCCATAAATTTTATAAATTCACACGAGCTTGCAGTTTGTGTTTTAACCCCATTTTTAGTATTATTTGGACGCCTTCTATCGATAAAAAAAATAATCCAGAAACGCTTCCATTCCTAATTCTGCATTTAATGTAAAAAAATACTCCTGTACACAATTTAATCGTGGAAGTTGAAATTGGTGGTGTTAATTGTTTGGAAATTTGTTTTAAGGTGTTCAAAGAAAACGGAGAGCTGGATGGTTTGAGTCAGCAGCAAATCGTCGATTGCTCTGTACTGACTGGCAACTTGGGATGTGGCGGTGGATCGTTTAGAAATACATTGCGCTACGTTGAACTGGCAGGACTCATGAAGGAGTCGGATTATCCCTACAATGGCAAGCAGAATTTATGCAAATACACTCCTCTCAAAGAGCACGTACGCATTAGGAATTGGAAAGTGAGTGCATTGGTTTTAGTTGTTTTTATAATGTGGCAATCAGTCTTTATTTGCGAGGATTCGTGAGAGGCCCTTTTCTGGGGCTGGGGTGAATTTTTGAGCCTGGGACCTCGGCCAGGATATGGTGGCGATGCTTGTTGATCAGTTGGCAAGAGGAGTGGGCCGCCAAGTCCACTAGGAGGCTCATTCGATCAAAAGACCTCTCAGTTTCTCAGTGGCTATGGGTATTTTTGGCTAAACGACTTGCGCTGACCAACGATCCTGGCATGGTGCGGCAACTCAGCAAAGCAGCTGCTCGGCATTTGCATGAGAGAGGGCTGAAGTATTTCCTGACGGTGAGCGGGAGGACAGGATGAAGGAGCATGTCTCGAGCCCGTCTAGATACAGAACGATGCGGTGGTTAGGGAGAGAAATGAATCTGATGCTGACGTCATCTTGCTGGGCGTGACTTCAGCATTTCTCTCCCTAACCATCACGTTGGACTTGACCTCTGCACCTTTGGCAAACAACCACTTCATAGATACAAAACGTTTGCTGCCTTTGCAGTGGCACAGGCGGCAAAAAGTTTCCGATAGTTTCCAGCACGCTTTGGTGGAGCAGCTCTCTCCATGGGTGGCAGGAGGTGGAGCGTCAGCGTACCTGGTGGCGCTTCCTGAGCCGAAAACGGAAACGAAGTGCCACAAAATTGCGGTTTTTCGGCAGCTCCGCCCAGGAACCGTCGCACACTGATATTTGGGATGTCCAAAGTGGTCTAATTTGCCTGAGCTATCGGAAGAATAACGACTCCAAATTTCGTATGCATTGCCCTAATTTCGTTCCATTTTCCATTGTGATCCATCAGGTCTTACCAGCGAGAGACGAAGAAGCCCTGAAAGCAGCAGTCGTCGCCGTCGGACCTCTCGCCGTCTCTTTGAACGCCAGCCCATACACTTTCCAACTCTACCACAACGGCGTCTACGACGACCCGGATTGTCCCGACGACACCCTCAACCACGCGATGCTCCTCGTCGGGTACACCAGAAACGCCTGGATACTCAAAAACTGGTGGACGGACCACTGGGGGCAAAACGGCTACATGCACCTCAGAAGAGGCCGAAACAGATGCGGGGTTGCTGATTATGCTGTTTACATAGAAGGATAAGCTCTGCTACAGTCTAATTGCTGATACTGCGAGCCTCAAGTTCCTCTTTCCTTGTACGCATCGTTGTAAAAGTGACACTCAAGTCATGAATTCTAATATCGACTGGCTAAAGGTAAAAGTCACCAAGTGCGTAAAAAAAAAAAAAAAAAAAAAAAAATACAAAATTGGGTGTTTAGCTTCAGAATGTTCATTTTGTTTATACTTATCCATGGATACAGAGAATTAAAATTAATGCACCGAGCTGAAAAACGTAGAAAGGTAAAGCTCACCAAGTAGGTACCTACAACAATAATCGTTAGACCGAATGAAGCCATTCTACGTCAAGGTGACTTTTACCATCAAGCCTCTAGTTCCTTCACAAAGTGGGTACAGTAATCCTTCGCTATACGCAAGTCTTGGACATTCGCGAGTGAGGTGCAGATACCGAAAATGTGCTATTCGCGATGTCTGGCCTCACACATTCGCGGATCGGCCAACGTCAGGCTCTTGTTTTGGTGCTATTTAAAGTTTGATGTTATGAATTCAAGCAGTCCGTCAATTGCAATGTTTCTCTCAGTCATTTGCCAGTTTTCATCTTATTCAGAGCAACCTTTCTCTCACACTGTCCGATAAAATAAAAATGTGATGCCATTGGTTGATTAAGTTAAACTTCTCGCTCTGAAATTGGGAGAGAGTGCCTTATCAGTAGACTGGAAGTTTAAAATTAATTAGTCGACTGTTCAATTAAAAATAAAGAAGAAGAAATCCGAGAAAGTGTCGTCGCGAGTGCAAGTTCATGTGCAAAACAGGTATCCGTTGTGAGAAATCCGGCGTCGGAACAATCGGAAAAAGCTCTCAGTTTATGGATAAAGGATATGACCAACAAACGTGTTCCTCTGAGTTCCGCGTTGATACGTGCCAAAGCAAAGAAATTAGTAGGTTGTACTTGGTGAGTGTGAAAGAACTAGTGGCTTGATGGTAAAAGTCACCAAGTGATTTTCTTGACGTAAAAATTTTACGCCATTTAATGGCTTCATTCGGTCAACCGATTATTTTTATCATAAGCTCCTATAGTCACACACTATACTGACGGCTACATTCTTCGAATGTCGAGTTATATTACTGACTCGTTCAACGCTATCAATAATCATGTTGCCATTATTTTAATTCACCGACTGTTTCAATAATTGATCTACTGAGTTCGATCTTGGATGAAAACGCTGCACATTTTACACAAGGGTTTATCATCTTTGATATAGGTTAATTGTGCCTTAATTAATTCTGTGTCATAAAGAAAATGTATGTTAAAAAAAGAAAAAAAAAAATCCTATACAAAATTACTCGGAAAACGACATCTTACTTGACCTCCTGGGATCATTCAAAAATCCCATTTCAAAAAAGCCCAATAGATCCCCACAGTGAAATCGGATCGTTCTGGGAAACCAAATAAATTAAATAAAAATGTATTTTACCATCTAGTTGTGCCTCAAGGTTTTCAGCCCGATCGCCAGACCCATGGGGCTAAAAGGGGCTCTGGGAGGGGTTTTTGAAGGGTTTCTGAGCTACGATTTCGCTCCATTTTTGTGACGAGACTGTCACCAACAGTCAACTTGTCACATGGGTGGTAAAAATCACCAAGTATGGAAACTTAGATTTTTGATAGGTTCTGTGAGTCGGAACCCATTCCGTCCTTTTGTTTTACTCATATACTTACGGTCGTTCAACATTAAAAGAAGCATCGTTTTTGTGCTTCTACCTCTCAATTAAGTAAGAGGTTTGGGGGCTCTCCTGAAAAATTTCGAAATTGTCACTTGGTGACTTTTACCTTTAGACAGTCGATATATTTAGCGTCAAACCCAGCTGCAACATTCGATTCTGTAAATGAAAACTTATACATCATGACTGCGAAACTCACTCGAACAATTCCACAAGGAACAGGATTTTATGGCGTAACCGTCCCACTTGTATCCAACCTAATAGCGTACTTATTGCCTCCAAAAGTTTCGATTAGGGCTCATAAGCTGTAGAAAGTAACGAACGCAGGTTTCTTGAATGTGTGGACTTACACGCAACTCACACCACGCATTACATCGAAACAAATGGCTTTTACAACTTTGGGTTTACGAGTCAGCCTAGCCGAAAATACCCCATTTCATAATTTCTTTGGCGTTTGTATTGCGGTAGTTGGGTTTGAGCTGGCAGAATGTCTTACGGTTGTATAAAACTGAATAAAATCACCTTTGTTAATAGTGTTGGCTATTTTCGCCTTGTTTTGAATTATCACCCAAGGTGCGACTGCAGATTTCCCTAATCAGTTCAATAAATCATTTGAGACCAGCCAAACGGGTGATTGCGATAAATTAGTGATAAATAGCCCGAGAACTCATTGAACTCAAGTACACGGCCTCGGTCGCAAATTATCGCATAATTCATTCCCGAACTTCTTAATGACAGTCGAACTGCACCCGTGAAGAAATAAGCACGTTCTTCCAAATGATCCGCTAAATTACTCATATTGCCTTCAGGATGTGAACAATGTTATCTTTCCCCCAATCCGGGTCTTAATCAGAGATAATAGTACACGATGGGTCCCGAGGGGAAAATAAAGAGTTCATGATGTTGGTGAAGGGGAGACAAATATACACCATGGGTCCTGGTAACTGGAGATGTAGTTGGCGTAGTTCGGCGAGCTAGTAAAAATCAAGATGATTATCGTTATTGTTATTCTTAATCTATATTTTTTGGGATGCTGAACCCGAATCTGAAGAGATCTAATAAATATCTCTTATGTGATTAGAGATATTCGCAAAAAACTCAACAATTTTGGCACTTTTGTCTGTTTTTGGCTTATAACTACGAAACTATGCGTCCTACAGCAAAAGTCACTATTATCAAAGTGAAAGAGCATCAAATTTTTTATAAAATTCAACAGTTGATTGTAGAGGAACTTTTGTCAAATAACTGGACTATTATAGTCCATTCAATGCACATCAAGATTAGAAAAATTAAATGGTTGGATTTGTTGGTCATATTCTATGTTTTTTGGGATGCTGAATCCGAATTTGAAGAGATCTAATAAATATCTGTCATGCGCTTAGAGATATTCGCAAAAAACTCCAAACGTTTGGCACTTATGTCAGTTTTTTGCTTATAACTCCGAAACTATGCGTCCTACTGCAAACGTCACTATTATCAAAGTGAAAGAGCATTAAATTTGGGTGAGTATCGACTGCACCGTAAGCTGTCATTAGGCGATAATGAATTGTATCGACTGCACTTGTTTCTGTTTCAGGTAGTCAAGGGTCAACGATTGACTGCACCGTCGATCTGTTATCTCGGGTTCCTGTTATCTCATTCGCTCGCATGGAGGAATAGATATAATATAACTCTATTCCTCCATGATTCGCTCACTATCGCATTGAAACTGGGACACTGTTAGGCTAGGCCAGTATTGCGTTGAGTTCGACCCAGAAAACATTCTCCTTTAAAAATCTCGTAGCTATGCATCCAGTGTCGTTCATCGTGGGACAGCGAGGCAACGAGTTAGCAGTTTATAAAAACTTCAAATTCTACAAGTGCAGTTTTGTAGAATTCAATTTATTTCGCAATGAGCAAATATTTAAGTGTAAGATAGTGATTGAAAGTACAGAGTTGAGACTGGTTGGTGAGTTAACCGCTGTAGAGTCCCCAGATCCGGATTTGCGACATAGATTGGAATTTTTCTTATGGGAGACAGATACTGATTCACCACCATACCTTGATAAACCATACCCATTTAGCAGTAACTCGGGGCAGTGGTTGAGCATAAACGCGACAGATTCTACGAGAAACAATGGCCAACTTCAAGGAAGGAAAAATTTCTCGTCTCCATCTGCTAAAAGTCGCTTGTCGCCATTATAGTGTGCACTGATAAAAGTGACGTAACTTTGACGATGGATGTAATGAAATCTTATACCTAGCATTATTAAAACTTTTACGATGAATCTATATTATGAATTTCCCATGCAGAGCGGTGCAGTCAATCTTAAGTGCAGTCGATAGGTTTGTAAACAGGGGTGCAGTTGATCGAAAGTGCATGCAGTTGACAACGATCCGGTGCAGATGACGATCTCCCTTAAATTTCCTATAAAATTCACTAGTCTAAGTTGATTGTAGACCCAGTAGTTCAGCTAGAACGATTTGAAAAAGGCGATTTTCTACACGTTTTTCGAAAATATTACTTTTTCGCACTTCAAGCCCGTCCTATCGAGAAACGTTACCTACATAAAGAAAGTAAGATAGGCACCCAACGTTTGTCGAAAAATGCCTACCGTACGAATGGCGGGCAGAGTTGTAACAACATGACGTGTTTTTCGGTACGTTTTTGGCTGTAGCACGGAAATTATTCGTCCGAAACAAATTTCGTTTTATTCACGTGAAAGCTTATTAAATTTCCTATCAACCCTGATATGTGACGTTTGGATGAAGGTTCCCATCACGTAGGAACGAACCTGCAGGACAAGAAAATGTGCGTTTTTGGTAACATTTCGGTACTTTTTTTTTTTGGCGTATAACTCCGAAACTATGCGTTCTGCGAGAAAAGTCACAATTAAAAAAGTGGTAAAGCATCATATTCCCTATAAAATTCATTGGCCAGCTTTGGTGTAGACCCAGCAGAACAGGAGCGAGGGCGCGATGAAAACCGATCATACTTTTCCACTTGTTGCGTTCCGTAGATGCCGCTTTGGCAGGCAGAGTTGTAACAATGCTTTATGCTATACCCATTGTATATATCGTTCCAACCCCTCCTGGTCTCGTCTTATATACATAAAAACCCCATTAAGATCTTCTTCCCATCCATGGTGTATAATATACACATTATGTTTTAATCCCTAATAATCGTCCGGGACTGATCGTGTAGCCCATCAGTCACGTAGTTGCAGCAGGGATACTTTGGGATATCTAATCAATTCAAGGAGGTATCCAGAGGGTAATTAGTACCGTCCTTGCCAGAAGCCCCTTTCAGATGCCATTAAACCGAAGAGAACGGACCTTATTCCGGCCTCAGAGAGGTGCAAAGTTGCTGGAAAACGCTGATACACCCACCTGTCGGAGTCGCGTGTACCTTTTACACCGGGACAATCCCAAGGTCACTGGGATACAATCCATAGGCGGCGAGTGGATACCCAGCAGCTCCTTTTAGATGATTATCTGTGTCAGCGAATTCCTGCGGAAGGCCGTTCGACGGTGTCGTGCCGCGAGTACATTTTTGCATAGTTGCGGTAACAACAAAACTGGATTTTCATGCAATTGCATTTCGTGACGAGGGCTTGTTATACATTTCGAGCTACTAGCAATTTTAAACCTTTTCTACGAGCACAGAACATTTGTTGACATTACGTGAACGACTGAACGAGTGAATCCATTCCAATGAGCTCACTGCATTTCCTGAAATTTTGGATGATTTCCCGAAAGTCAAGTAAAGCTCACTCTCTCAGAGGGCTGCCAGAATATTTGCTCAAAAAAATGCATTTTCATTCAAACTCCAAGTTTTCTTTGCGTCAATAGCGTAGATGATATTCGGAAACAATGTAGGCACGTAGGTGAGTGACTTACAGCAGTCGTACAATGCCTGCTGGAAAACTTTGTTCAGGTGTATGTTTCAAATATTTTCCACATTTCAATGGAACGTTATTGAGAATCAAATATCATTAAATTTAGGACTTTAAGGAAAATTTGTCGTATGGGTCTAAGAGAAACTCCAAAAGAAAATCTCAAAAAGCAAACCGTTTAAATGACATTTAAAGTTGCCATTGTTTGATCAGGTAATACAATCCCTAATGTGAGAAATTTAGGTGATTAATAACCAAAATCCTTTAAATTTAGAGATGCTACAGCAACGTGCACGAAATTGCCACAAATTAAAACGGAACTAAACAATCAACATTAACAAAAATTTTGTATTAAACTCTGCTACAATATAGTCCAGTCAAAGTCGTAGTTGGACGTGGGAAACCTTAGGATTATTACCGATTATGTTGAGATTAGGGGAGTTTTGACGGAAGTGTGAAAATTCGGGTTTCAACGCGCTCGAGCTAGATGTAGCTCCTGTACTATAGTATATTATAAGTAGTAGGTTAACAATCGAAGTTCTCTGATAATTATTGACAGTTTGTTGGAAATTTAAAGCTCTTTCATTTTGATAATGAAGAACGCGTAGTTTCGAAGTTATAAGCAAAAAGCTGAGAAATGTGCCAACATTTTTAGCAAATATCTCAAAACGCATAAGCCGAGTTTGTTGGGTCTCTTCAGATTCGGATTCATCACCCCAAAAAACATCACCCCAAAACACAATACTTCAACCACCTATTTTTTTCCAAGTCGGCCTTGACGAGCTTCATCTGTGGGTAACAACGGGCTTACTTTTAAGTCATACACCACGCGCGGATATGTCACCTATAATAAATTAACAAGTAAGCCTATACAACTATATAAATAATAATCTAGTCATTACTGTCGCTAGCACCATATGGTCTTATCACCAGAACCCAAGATGGCACCCTGTTGTCCGAAAGCTTGGAAATAAACGAGTATACACTCACTCTCAACCACCTTCTGTCGCCCCACTACGCACCCGGCTGTTATTTTGAAGAAATATATAGGACAAATACTATAAAAGTAGTACATCTGACCACCTTACCTTACCACCACGTTCATGTTTCAACTTCCTTTTTACTCAAATGCCTCGCTCGTCTCCTTCATTTTCCGCCCCCAAGACCCGAGCAAATAAATTTTGATGCTCGGGCCTGCCCATTGTTCCAAGTTACCCTATCAATGTGTGGACCCGTTTTCTTGTTATGCAACCCGGACACGAACGACCCCCTTTCGCTTCTATGAGCGAGCAAGGCAGCCCGGAGAACTTTACGTACTGGTCAGCCCTCATTATGAACTTGCCAGCACCAGTCAGGAACAAGCCGTGCGAAAAACTTGACTATAATTTCTAGAGGAATAATGTAGTGGTAAAACTAGGCGTACACCCCGAGGGATTTTCTTCAATTTTGCTGGTCATTCTTGGTGAAGATTGGTCTGGAGGTTGCACAGCATTTGAAGGAGTTAAAGTAAAATTCCATTCTGAAATGTGTTAGACCTTGAGCGTCCAGTGAGTTTCGCAACCCCTTGCGCCAGTTTCAATTTGTCTCAAATGTTTTATCGGGAAAAATGCAAATATTGCGTTTGGAAATTTGAGTTGATGTTATGCTGATTAGCGCCAATAATAAAATGGCGGTCATGTGCCTGAGGAGCCAACGAACTGATGGCCTCCGTGAGACCGGTGGATTTGTCTGGTCAAACCCCCTCTTCGAGGATCGTCCGTGACTCATCCCGACAAACCGCTCGTTTCATTCATATCGAGGAAGACTTGGGTGAGGATGCCCTCAAGAAGACTTTTAGAGGCCAACTTTACTATAAGATCTTCTTCCTACTATGCTTCCCACTCCGGCACCTCTGTGGACATACTTCGACCTCGGAGAGGTTTTCTGGGGCGGCCCCTCGGGGTGTAGAAGGGGACGCTGGTACGCAACGACCTGGAGCTCTGGGAAACAGGTTGATATGTCCTTGGGGGGGTTCGACTGTTCACCCGTGAAGTCGGTCCCTACAGATCCGAATAAGTAACCACCTTCTTTTTTTCATCCGTCCACTAATCAATGTCTTGTCTGAGTGGAATGGAAGTAATGGGTTGGAATGACGAAACGATAGACTTAGACTCCATCAATCAAATTTCATGAGGTACCAACCGATATTTCAAGTGTGTAGCGATAAGATTCCTTTCGCGTTGTATAACATGCTTCAATCTGCTCCAACGTTAGATTCAACGTCATTGTTGAAAACGCTTCAAACTTCCATTACACAAAGTTTTATAATTATTTTGTATTTCTATACTGCGAAAATTGAGTTTAAAAGCATTTTAAACTAAGTACCTACCTACTGAATACTTTTAGTGTTAGGGCAGATGTGAGAGACCACAAAATGGATTCTACGCCAAGCCTTTGGACCTCGCCTGGACCGCCAGATGCTTTTTGCTGAGAGCCTACGGCTGAAATTCAAGGAATATGGAACATGATTTATTAACCGTGGGATTGAAACCCATCATGCGTGTTGAGAAAAAAGTGGTGCGCAAAAGAATTACTGTGCTACAAGACGGGAACTATTGGCAGTGGTTCTAAGCATTGAGCATTTCCACCAATATCTTTATGGTACTGGATTCACATTGCGAACTGACCATGCGTCCCTGAAGTGGTTAACCTCCTTTAAAAGACCAGAAGGACAGCTTGCGCGTTGGTTGGAAACCCTTCAGACGTATTCCTCCCAGATCGTGCATAGACCAGGTAAAGCCCATGGTAACGCCGATGGCCTTTCGAGGCGTCCATGTTCTACTGACTGTTCATTTTGCCTGCGGAAGGACACGCAATGGTCAAGGGAAGTGAACGTCATTCACAAAGAGACGCCTAACCCACAGATATGGCAGGACAGTGTCATAAGCACCGTGATAGCTTGGGTGACAGCGGGCAGGAAACCACAACCGGATGAAATGGCAGCACTGGACCCTGCAGTGAAGCAACTGCTGCCTCGTTGGGACTCCTTATTGGTGAAGGATGCCTGCCTCTACCACAAGTGGGAAACACCAGAGGGTCGCTTCCATTGGCAGATTGTAGTCCCCATTGGCCAAGTTCCTTGGGCGCTACAGAACTGCCACAGTAGCACCACAGGCGGCCACTTCAGTTTCCAGAAGGCGCTGGGGAAGGTACGTCAACGCTGTTTTTGGTCAAGGATGACGTCAGATGTGAGGGCGTGGTGTAAATCCTGCATCACTTGTCAAAAAGCTAACGGACCTCAACAACGGTGTCCTGCTCCGTTGAAGCGATTCACATTGGGAGGGCCTTTTGAGAGGATGGGCATTGACGTCCTGGGACCATTCCCAAAGACAAGACAAGGGAATCGGTTTGTCCTAGTAGCCTCAGATTACTTTACGAAATGGCCAGAGGCTATTGCCATGTTACTGTCCAACGCCGAACTAGTGGCCTGACGGTAAGACAAGTGACAATGCCGAACTACGGGTCTAACAGTAAAACAAGTGAGGAGGCTGAACTAGTGGCCTAACGTACGACAGGAGAGGATGCTGAACTAGAGGCCCAAATGTATATTTATAAATTACGTAATATATAAAAAGTACACTCCCTCTCGGACTAACGTTTATGGGCAGTTAGGTCATGCAGCATGTTCCATGCTAATTGGTTCGATCATGGAGGAAAGAAAAGGAGATTCCTCTTCATAGGAAATCGCGTCCAGGCCCTTCATGCCTGCGCCCGCAACGCTATCTGCTGGATCTCATTTTGGAGGTGGCTTTTTTTTTTATCAGTTCGCACTTATTTCGCTAGGGTGAGCCACTGTTTGTTTACTGACTTGGAAAACCTGACGGTGCGCTTTATTTATCCTCCTGAGGTTCTCCACAGTGGTTTCCTCCTGCGTTCTCAAAAGAACATTGCTTATAACTTCACTGTTAATTCATCTATTATTTTCGCGGGATAACAGCTTTTGAAGGCTAGTGGTGAGTTTCCCAAATCTTCTCTTCTACCGCTCTCTGTGATTGTTGAGGTTCAACACAATCAGAAGGTTCACTTAAATGAAATCCAGCAGGTCGCAGCAGCGTCGGTTTCGCCCCACAACCGCGGACGCAAGTTAACATAGAAGAGGAATCTCCTTTTCTTTCCTCCATGTGGTTCGATATAACTAATTCGAACTCTCGGCTAAAATCAAGAGACAAGACTTGGGCCTTAAAGTGTCTGTTCCCTCAAACGAAACGCCTCTGCCCCGCAGCAGGTTTCTGCTCCCTCAAACCCGTTACTGTTCCCTCGAACATGTGTCACCTGTCTCGAAACCGGTTTCTGCCCCATAAAAACAGGTTTCTGCTCTCTTAAACCCGTTTCTGGTCCCCACAAGCCCGTTTCTGCTGCCTCAAAAACTGTGTTCTTCTTCGAAACCGGTATCTGCTCCCTCAAACAAGTGTCTCCTTCCTCGGAACTGGTATCTGCTCCCTCGAAACAGGTTTCTGCTTTCCCAAACCCCTCAGCTCAGCCCTCAGCTGATCAGGAGAATGCCTGGCATTTCAATCGTCTCTTGTACTCCCAGAAGGGCTCCATCTCAAATTTCAACGTCCAAGGGTGAACCGGAGAGATTTTTGCAGTGTAAGTACAGATTTTGAATATTTTTACGTTTCCCACATATCGTTCGTTTCGCCCCCCCCCCTTCCCGTTTCATTATATTATAGTGGCAATGCGGTACTGCTTCGAGTTCGATTGATGTGACAGACGACACAGCACCTCATTATTTGGTATCAAACCTCTTGGTATCAAAATCGATGGCTGCGTAAACAAACCGATCCGACAACCAACTTCTTCCGCGTTGCTGAGGATGACCCGAAACACCTTTTTGCGCTGATTCAATCGTCTTAAAATTTATAGGGGACCTCAAGAGGCCGAAACCACCCAATCCCTGAAAATGTGACCCAAATTGGATTGTAGAATATATCGCTGTAACAAGAAAGTGTGACAGATGGACAGACAGACAGACAGACAGACACGGAACCAAATTTGCTCAGGAGGCTCTGAAACGCAAAATGCAAGTGGAAATTTTAATTTTGGAGGACATCCATTTTTTTGACCTTGAAAGTGAAAACAAGGCTTCCGCTACCTTCGATAGTCTTGGAAGCAAAAGTTGTTCAAAATTACTTATCATTGCTGTAGAAGCTGCCAAATACCTCTCCAGTAATTCAGAATTAAATGGGATGCTCAAACAAACATTGTTATCTAACGTGAAGAAGGCAACTTCAGCAATTATGAAACTTGAGACAATCAAACTGCCCCTAAGAGTTGAACGTTATGTAATTTTGCCGAGGACCTGGGATTTCGTTGTCAGGGGAAAACAAGCAACTGCCCAAACTTGGGCACACTCCTCTTTTTTTTTGGAAAAAACAACAAAAACCAAAAATACAAATCGGACGAAATACAGAGTGATGAGAATCAAGAAATTTCGTTTATTGTCCTTCGATGACGATTTTTCTCGGAGTGTTTTCCCCCATTCTCAGAAGACAGGAGTGAAGCAATGATGCAGTTGCCACCAATATAATCGGACTATTGGCAACTGCACACGCCGTGAGATTTTTGAATGATGAACACTCAGATAACTTATCTTAACAGACAAAATATCTCAGAGAAAAAAAGAAAACGTTTTCTAAAAATCATTATGCAAATTCATCGTCTCACAATCAGATTGACAAAGAGGTGTTACATGGTGAATCGTTTCGCTGGGAACTGGAACTGCGTGCAGAGGCGAGTGAAATTCAGAGCCCTGCCGCTAATTGTTTCATTGCGTAGGCAGCACATGGGATCTCAAAAAAACGTCCAGTCGAACCAGCTCGCTGACCCTAATAGTCCGCTTAGCTCGAGCTGAGGGAAATGGTGCGAAGTATTGGGGACGTTATGAGCTCCGGGGAACGCCAAGAATTTTTATGGGAGGAGTTTTAATGAGCGACAAATGGGGGAAAGATAATAAATCTTGGCTCGTTTCTGCGTTACACATGAGCGTCTGGAACTCCTGTAAGGCACTCGAGTGAGCCAACGAAGGAGGGACGCTTAATTGAAATAAGTTTCTTCATCAACCGTCAATAGTACCAGTTTAGCACATTTCCTTTGGGTTGGCCACAATCAGGTGATACAAACACCTGTGTCACCGTCAAAATTTTTGGTCCAGAACCTTTGCAGTTTCGAACCATCATAGCGGTAATGGTCAAATCTATCAGTAGTATTATCACGTATTAAAATTTTTAAATAAAGACACTGATAATTTATCAGTGTCTTCATTTAAACATTTCAGATTTTGATAATTTATCAGTGTCTTCATTTAAACATTTTAATACGTGAAAATAGTCGCATTTTCATGGAACTTGCTTTACCGTGGGATTGGAACCCATCTTGCGTGTTGGAAAAGTCCGACACCGAACTAGTGGCCTAACGTACGACCGGTGAGGACGCCAAACTAATGGGCTAACAGTAAGACAAGTGAGGATGCCAAACTAGTGGCCTAACGTGCGGCAAGTGTGGACGCATTTTTGGACGCATAATGAATTTTTCGATTTCTCACATCCGTCCTCTTTTCAACATTTCAACTTTTCAACATAAAACTAAGATTAAATTTTAAAAATTTTTGATTGATATCGAATTAATTTTTGAATACCTAATTAAATTAACCAATGTTTGTGTAAAATTTGCATGGTTTTTCATTTTTCATCGGCATTTAATAGCAAAAACCCTTCTTGACAGCTTGATTGAAATTTGAATATATACCTACCTAAGTGATTTTCCATTAAATTTGACAATCAAGTTATTAATAGCATACTGTCAAACCACCTTTCAAAAATGTTCGGCGCCAAGATGTTTAAAACATTTGGTATGGGCACCCTTGAAGTGCAAGATTATAAATGAGAATAAAATTTAATTATTCCCACCCAGTTGCCACGTATTTTAATTGAAAATGGAATTGAGATATGTCAATATACAATCAGGATACGTGGGAGGTCCTAATTTCATTAGTATATTAGTATTTTGAGCGGTACTTTGAGCTTGGTGGGCGGTGACGTTTGAAAAATGAAATGCCATTGAAGTCGTTCGAAACATTAGTCGACAGAAGAATTCAATGTCAACAACCATTCATTACGTGTATCAAAACTTAATACGTTTTCATTCAATGAATAAATATTTGACAAGAGGCAGTGTGATACTTTGTGCGTTTGGGGCGATTAATATTCCGGTGAGCCGGCGTTCCTTTCAAAACAAGTCACCTCCCAAAAAAGGCGATACCGCAATTCTATTAAAAAAATCTCAAGTTACTTTCATTGGTTTCCATATTTAAAAATTCAGCCTTGGCTTAGATTTGACCGCGAAGGGTGGGCGATTTTTATTTTTTTTTTACTGAAAGACATCATTTTGTGAGATCTAGAGTCGATAGAGGTTATAACTACCAGACATTCTCCAGACGGGCCACCGCCTTGGCGTATCCTGCAGGTCGTTACTTAACAGAAACGGCTAGGTTTTCGTGTCCCCCCTCTCCCCCTTGAAGTGCATTATTGGGAAAAACTGCGGTTGTAACTATCAACAGCCCAGAGGCTTAACGAGCGGAACGGACAGGAAATTCGCTTTTCTCAGGTACGCGAGCATGTTTTATGGCACACTTTGATCTTTCGTTTAGGTGAGCGTTTTGTAGACTATTGTTGATCCAACAGACCGTTGGATTATAAAATTGTACTGAGAACACTAACCTTGACGCGTTGTGACCTGAATTTTTTAGGAAACTACCTACACCTTTCCTTCGCTGTCAGGCCATTAGATCTCACTTCAGGCGCAGGAAACAGAGGACGCAACTCCTTCTCCGCATGACGAGTTGTTCCGTTTTTCCCCTCCTACGCCTGACAGTCGGTTCTCCTCAAAATATGTTAGTTAAATTTCTACAACTTCAAGTATATAACTCATTATTACTAAATCTGGAGGCCATTTCAGATCTGGTGCAAGCTTCGAAGAACCTTCGTTCTTCCAGTGGAACGCTAGTTTTGACTTGGGAAAATCGGACTCCTGCACCAAATCCTGGACTGGCTCATGGAGTTCCAATAAAACTCCATGTGGGAGGACTGACACCAATCACGACACTTCATGTTTGGTATCTGAATCCCCTCAGCCCAATTCCGAGGATCGACGCACTCCATACCAGGCCAACTCGACAAGTCGTGCCATAGACAGGGATGTTCCTCTTCCTCCAAAGACACCAGTGGCGTAATCCTAGATTCGACGCACGAGGCTTTCTGCCAACCTCACAACAAAAATAATATTGAACCTGTGAAGCAATTAGGAACATGTTATTATCACGTGGGTAAACACCCAACATCCGTAGTAGGGAGTTTTAACGTTTTTAATGTTAATGATGTTATGTCATTGTATAATAAGAATTCTTCAATGTGAAAGCCGGATC
Source organism: Pilophorus perplexus (assembly GCA_955831195.1). NCBI lineage: Eukaryota > Metazoa > Arthropoda > Insecta > Hemiptera > Miridae > Pilophorus > Pilophorus perplexus. The sequence continues at coordinate 6,509,497 of OY037018.1, forward strand.
CTTCAAGTTCCCTTTAACAGCATTTCCGAAAACCACATAATCCATAATCGTACCAATCTATGCATATCAACTGTTAAGGTATCGGTATCGCGTGTCGTTTTTTCGTTATATAATTTCATGTCTGGGCTTAACCGGTTGGCCGCAAAAGCACATTCTGAGTTAAAACTCATGGAAATAGGTGCATCATTAGAGAATTTATGACGTCGGGAAAAAACCGTTGATTCCTTACAGGCAACGCTTATGGGACAGGAAGGAAACATAACCGACATCGCAGCCTGCTCTTAATAGCCGAATAAGGGGAGTCACATTACATATAGCCGGTTAGTCCTGATTTTTTATAATATAAATAAACTTATTATGTTGTTTAGAACAATTAGGTAGGTAGGTGTAAATCCAAGATTTCGTTATTCTCGTCCATTTGCTTTCTTTGCAATATTGAAAAAACCGTCAAAATTTTGGGATTTTCTTTTTTCAGTTTTTAGGCTCTAACTCGTTTCCCGTGCAGTTTTACGTAAATCATTCTTTTTACTTAAATTGCAGAAGACAAAATTACCTACAAATTTGGTTATATAGGGTTTTTTGGTGCGACCAACAGTGATGGAGATATGAGGCTGCAAAGAAGGGGTAGAATCTCGTTACTATCCGACGGCGGTCCGACGGTGCTTTTCTGGGGCGGCAGGCGCCGATTTCGATGAGTCTCCATCGACGACGGGCTGCCCAACTTCCGTCGATGGGAAACGGTCAGTCGGCAGACCTTCGGCCAAGCGGACATGCCGACCGTCAGCGTCGATCTCCCGACGATCTGTACTACATGGGTCATTTGATGGTAAATACTTGATCTTAGCTGCTCATATTATGCACAAAATTTTCAAGGTCTTAAACGGGATTCGAGCCGGTGGCCTCATCAGAATGCAGTGCTAAGTGAGCGCAAAAGCCTAGCCTAGCTAATTCATTGAAACATCTTAATTAAATAATAGCCCGAGAATGGGGTCCGGAACCGGTCAAGATCACTTCACGTCAGGATACAAGAAAAGTGGATTTTGGGCCCCTACAATGCAATTTGAATTTTTGGGGAGTTACCCAAAAATTAAATTTTTCAATGAAACCGCGAACTCGGATTTCGAGAAGAAAGCTAGCTGTGCGATTGGCCGCTTACTGACCAATGGAAAATAGGACTGGGGGCTGCAAGCTCACAAGCGGGTTATCTAAAGGCATGTTAGATTAAGGTTATTAGAGTAGATAATCACCACTCAGGAAACCTGTGATTTTCGTGATTGAACGTTTCTTAAACAGAAAACCAAAATTTAAATTCACTTCATCGCCCTAAATTGATCATAACCTGGAATCTTTGCAACCCATTGATTCACTTAAAATGTAATCCGGGTTGTTGTCATAAAATTCAGAACCATCTCAGTCACTATTTCGGGAAAGTTGCCGTCGTTCTCCTCGTAAAAACCCAACTCCACTGTTATCCGCGGCATTGTGACGGAAATCCAGTTAAAACAAAGGGAAAATTCTAGCGATTCGAATTCGACGGCAACAAACTAAACAAGATCGTCAGATATGCGTCACTTTGGCACTCACTGAGGCGCTCAGTACCAATCGGAATAGGCGTCACTCTAATGTGCAAGGTCGTCGAAAACCAAGTTGACCTACTGAACAAACCTCGAAATTTGACGAAATCAGGTCTCTTTTCTCATTTCAGTTCTAGTGCGCTCTGGCGGATTAGTGTGTGCTTATCTGGAAAAGTTCCCGGTTCGATTTGAATACAGGTATTTTCCTTCGCGATTTTCTCTTCACTGAAGACCCATATCCTTTAGAAAGCATAGAACTGTGACCGACCTGTGCCTTTTATTTCGGGTCACTAGAAAGATTTTCGGCCGAACTTGTTTATTTTTCCGACTGAGGATCAGACCCCATTGGTTTAAAACCTCATTTCGTCAAATCGGAAGATTAAACAATGGAAATCAATAAAAAGATACTTAGATAATTTTCTCAAACATTTGATGGTTGACCCAAAAAGGGTTATGTGAAGCCAACCCAAATCTCTCCTTACGTAAAAAACATTAGTCACATTGAGGTGTTGATAGAAACTTCTGAAGGTGAACTCTCCAGTTCCTTCCATATGTGCTCCTGTTAGGCACCTTGACGTTTGACCGCTCACCCATCGATCCCCTTGGCAACCAGACAACCTGAGGGTTTTTTTCTGCTCTTTCTCGAACCTGTCAAGTCCTATGGCCTTCCGCTATGGCATCTAGTTGAGCCATTCACGGCGTAAAAAACTTAAGAAGTTAACAACCTGCTTTACCACATAAATAAGTAATGCCGGCGGGGAGCCATTTGAAAGGCTGGTATGTGGAGTCGTGCTTTGACCTCTCCTTGACTCCTACGGGCCATTCCAGTCCAAAGGCCCTCTTGGTAGGGGAAAAAAATAACTTCGACTTCATCTTTTATGGAACATTAATTATTAGGCACGCCGACGAAATTAACCGTAATATTTCAAACGTTAAAGACCCATAACGTACTGATGAAGGGGACTTGGCCATATTTAGGGCCACTTACACGCAGGTTTACCAGCAGGGTTCCAGACAGCAAATTTTGGACTGAACTCTCTCGAGGTCAACGCAATCGAGGAAACGAGGAGAATGCGGAACTTGGCAAAATGTGAATTTTTAAGGAGAAAAAAAAAGGAAGAGACCTCGTTAGATGTTCTACATCGTGTAACCCATCAGGAACGTCGTGTTCGACCAGTTTGTGACATATTAGGACTACCCAATTTGCAACTTGTTTTCCTTAAACTAGAACAAACTCAAATCGAACGCATCGATCATTGCATAGGCAGCAAGGGCAGTTTCAAAGTCACTTACCTTCAGGTTTCTGAGCAATTACATAATAATTTTATTATTCATGAACTGGCTTCAAGGCTCAAGATTTTTTCCCGGTTTACTTTCCCCGTTACATACTAAATTTATAATTTATAACTTCTATGAGGAAGCATACATGCATACCTACGTGAATGTGCGGCAGGATCAAGTGGTCAGCTGTTTGGATTGCCGGCACATAACCAAACCCCCCCACATCCGCAAGCTGAGTCCTTATTAGGGGTACTTGGAAAGTCGTCGACACATAAACTGCTGGAAAATGGTCGCTGAAGCATTTTTTCCAACTTTCTGTTAGTTTCCACTCAAGGGTTGAGAGTCATAGAAAGAACAGGCATTGGAAAATCGCCGCCACATAAACTGATTGAAAATTCTCTTAGTATCAACATCCCCTGTTGAAGCTGAAATATCGAGTCAAGTCTTGGAACTGGGCGCCTGGAACTGAACGAATATTCCTTATACCTGCTGAAATGTGAGAGGGCAATCACCCCATACTGAGCTCCAAAATTTGGACCCCGTCTTGCATGACACCTGCTTTTAAAGGGGTAGAATCTCAATGCTCAAGAAAATTGAAGTAGGCTTAGCCTAAAGCGAAGCTTTACCGATTGGAACACCTTCACCTAGAATAGGGTTTTAAAGTTTTTTTTTTTTTTTTTTTTTCAACAAAATTCTGAAAATACAAACCCCACTAGATTGATAGCTGCCCATCGATTTAGATGTGTGCCAATTTATTTGGCGCGCGCCAAATTGGAGATACCGACCCTAACTTTGTTATAACAAGTGGGGTTTATTATTCTTGGAATAGTACACCTATGTTTTCGCGACGGGGGTCGACGACTCCGATCGGCCTCAAAATTTGACATTATCCGTTTCAAGAGGTCTACATTCAAAATTCGAAATGTCCGTCCGAGCCGTTTTGGGCAGTAGGATTTTTTTTTAAATCTGAAATTTTGACAAAATACTTGGTTTACCATCTAGTTGTGCCCGCAAGGTTTTCAGTCCGATAACCCAAACCCGTGGGGCGCTATGGGGCTAAAATGGGGCTATGGGAAGGGGTTTTTGAAGGATTTTGGCTATGGGATCGAGTTAGGTGTCGTTTTCGAAGTATTTTTGGACGTAGAATCCATTTTTTGGGGTCCCGAAACGATCCAATTCCACTGTGGCGATCTATAGGGCTTTCATGGGGCTAAAAACAGGATTTTTGAAGGATCCCAGTAGGTTAAATATTTTTCGAGTAAAACCTAAATAATTTTTGAAAAAAACATTTTTGAAAATAAAAAAAATCCAAAAAAACTTTTTGATATAAAAATTAAAAAATTTCCTTCATTTACAGAATTTAATTTCTGCACAAGTAACCTATATCAAAGAATAATAAACCCTAGTGTAAAATTTGCAGCGTTTTTATTGCAGATTCGGATTCTAGGGTAAACGTTCAATCTCCGACACTCAATGACCGACCCCTCAATCCCCTCACACCCGGGTGACCATTATTACGAACGTCAGTGACTCCCCTTGGGTCGATCACAAATATTTTATTCTGTCGTATTTTTTTCACACATATTCGTAAAACCACTCACTACCACTTTATTCTGGCAGTGTGAAAAAGATTGCACTTTGTAGAAATTCACTAAAATTCGAACTAAAATTCACTAAAACATTCGAAGGAGACGGTATAATGAAATGAATGATTAATAACTAATTGCCGAACTTTAGTGAGGCCTGTACCTTGATTCAGCCTGCATTTACGATTTCTTTTCGTTGTCATTATTCGGAGGGGTGTCGGCGATTGTCGAAAATGGGGTGTCGGTCGTTGCTAAATTTTCCAGAGGGGTGTCGGTGATTGTCGAAAATGGGGGTGTCAATCATTGTCAAGGGAGTGTCGACCACTGAATTTTTGGACTTTTTCCAGAGAACGTAATTTCTCCATTATTGTAGAAAACGATGGAGAAAAACGGGTATACGGACTTCAACTAGACGTCTCATAGCAACAGTTAGAAAAAAAAAAAAAAAATAATAAAAATAAATAAATAAGAAAATGCGAATAGAGAGATTTTGAGCCAGGATTTTGAGGAAGAGGTGTCGGAGATTGAACGTTTACCCTACCCAAAATTTAATGAATATCGTTGCCCAATTTTTCTAAGCCACTTCCAAAACTGGCCAAATAATGGGCAAAAAACTGATTTTTTACGTTAAGTGAAGTGAGATACGTGACTACTTTTAACGCAGAAGGGATAGTACCATAATGTACCTGAATAAAGTAACTACTGACAAACATCCCCTTCAGCGTTTCGACCCAAAATTATTTCATCATCAGGAGCATAACCTCATCAGGCACAAAAATATTAGCGGTGTGTAGGACAATGCCCGGACGAGTCTCGACCGCTTTTTTTGGCCCTTATCATGCCCAAAAATATTCCCAGGGTGTTGACCAGCGTGGTGATCTCAGTTCTCTCACATCTAATTTATTACCCAATGAATTGTGGAGGGCGATTTGAAAAAGGTAATAACGCGACATTTCGACCATGTTACCACCATCCTAAGGCCCAAAATATTTCTGATTAGAAAAACCTAATGCCCGCGCGTAGTTTCAGCCGTGTCTCCATCATCCTCATGACCAAAATATTCCCAAGTTGAAAAAGACAATAACCGCGCTATGTTTCCACCATTTGTCCATCATCCTCAGGCCCAAAATATTTCTAATGGAGATACCTTATAGCACCCGCGTGTAGGTAATTGTAGACAAGAAATATCAAAGTTGCTTGTTCATATTTGTATGCTGCTAGAACGACAAATTGCCTTCAGAAGTAATAAATGCATAAAATTATATTTAAAATTAGTTAATTGCGGTCTGTAACGCGTCACAGACAAACAGACAGACTGAAAAGTGCAGATCAAGACCAAGTAGAGCTTCTCTTCGTTCGGCGAAAAGAAAACATCAAGTATATTTTCAAATAATAGTTATTTTTGTTCAACACTACTTGAACTTTGGTTTTTCATTTGGGAATGCATACCTACACGACAAAAAGCTTGGCAAAGGAGGATGGCCCCCGGCAGAGGGTTGGGGTTTGGTTTAAATTAGGTCCCGCACGGTCAGGCAGGTAGCGGGTTTTCAACCCTTTTTTCGACGGAACGCAGGCGATCAGTTTTAAAGGGGTGGGTTTTCTACTTACTTCAACACCTGGGTTGAAAATACATCGAAACACCAGTCCTCAGCTTTTCTCTTAGTTCCAGGCGATCAGTTTTAAAGGGGTGGGTTTTCGCTGAACTTCAACACCCGCTGTTGAAGAACGGCGAAAGAATTTTCGCTCAGTTTATGTGTCGATTACTATCCCTGGAACCCTTATTAGTTGGTGAATTTACAAACCCTCGAGTTGCCCTCATGAAGTCATGGTCATGAATTCAAATCCATCCGAACAACTTTTGATAAAGTATTTAATATCAACAAAGTTGTGGGGAATTCAACAACGCTAGTATTGCCAGCCCCGCTGAATGTAGTACCAACGGGAGGAGCAGGTCGCGCTGCAGTCACAACGCGAGCGTGCGAAACCCCTCTTGTCTTGTCGGGGACCCAGCCTTTATTTTGGAGACGAGGGGAAATTTGACGTTACATTTGATACCTTGCTGTTCATTCAAATTACGTCGACATGCCGAAATGCAGTAAGAGAATGGAGTCAGGGTCCGCTGGCCAGGTTTTCATTGCCGACAATTCGGCTGTGGAAGCTGCAACAGCAGATTCGGGTAAGACTGGATCAATAGGTCAGGCCGTCTTTGCAGCTGCAACTATTGATCTCAGTTCCGCTGCGAACCCAGGACGAACTGATACCAACCAAGAACATATCGTGTTGGGTGTCAGCATCTCCTCGGTTTCCTTTCGTTGATCTCGCACCGTCACAGTACCATGATACAGTACCACAGTACAATTCACGGAAGCCTGATGAGTGCGGGTCTTCGATTCTAGCTGCATCCTCTTCTAGGCCTGTAGACTACAATTAGTACGATGACCTAGCTAGAGATGTTCCCATACTCCCTTCACTTTCCTCCACAACATAGATCGGCAAAATCGTGGATTCACGCCACTGGCCTTCCGCTAAACACATAACCCAAAATCTAATGACTTTAAATTTGGATGTAGGAAAACTAATTCATGTAGGTAGGTGTTACAGGGTGCTCCTATAAACGTGAAAGACTTTTTCCGCACTGTTTTTCCTTTTTTTTTTAGGTATAAAATCAGCAGCTCAGTCTATTTTATTCGTAGAGCTTTGCTTATCTGAAGTGGTGTCCTCCGTCCTAGACCTGGTTGAATGCCTCAGTCTACGCAAATGGCGGAAGACACGGTCTTCTTCTCCAGTCCTTCCTCTATTACGTGAAAAATCGCTCAATGTTTCCGAAAGATGATGGGGTGTGTCCTGTCCCAAGGCAGTCAAGGGGTAACAGCAAACAACGCAGTCTTTTCCGAAGACAAAATTTTCATTTGAAAATGGCAAAATGAGTTTAACGGTAAACTTTTTGAACTAATTGGCCTGACATGACGGAACGCTAATCACTTATCCTTGTTAGCATTCAATAACCGAGGGTAAAAAAAGCTTTCAACATTAATCCAACCTCGTCAGAATGCAGCTCCCAGTCACTTACCCCCACAACCATTCGGGTAATCTGGCCGCCAAAATTCTTCATGTATGGAATTAACTTCTTTTTTTTTTTTTACTTCGACTGAGAAAAGTGTCACAACTCAGAGCAAGTGTGCAATATCCGTTGGGCGTAGCCTACCGGTCCGGTACTTCGCAAATAACCGCCATAATGATTTTTTTCTACTCAGTATTCATTGTCCCGCGCCCTATAAAACGGTATTGCCACTAGCTCGCCTTCGGATTTTGCCTTTCTGGCTAGTTTTAACGCCCTTTCGCCGGCCTGTTATGAGAGTTTATAACGAGATCGTTGCGGTGGTTGAGACTTTGCAGCAATTACATCTTTCTTATCGTTCCCTGTCGAAACGGTAATCAGCCCCGAGTGAATAAGCGGATTCATAATTTGGCTATAACCGATGGCTATGGTCTTCCGAGAGGGTTGAGCACAATGGGGTCGTTATCGCTAGTAACAATGTTAGCTATGGTGTACCGTATGGTGTTCTGTTCGATTTCCTATTGCCAGCTATATAAAATAGAATGCTTATTGTTCTTTCTGAGCTCTGCGAAATTACCCCCCGTCTTCATTCCTCAGAAATTAATCAAATCTGTGGAGAATAATTCTGTAAAAAACCGAACCCCATTTGAGTCATTCCTATCGTAGCCGTAAAAACCACTACCCCTTGAGTGATGGAGATGGTCCAATTAGGGTTGGGAAGGCCAAGGTGGCCAATCAAAAGGGATTGTTTCATTGCCATCACTTAGTATCACCAGCTCGTTAACACCACGCCCTGACGCTTTGCTTGATTAGGCAGTCAGCACTAACGCTAACGTTTTACGGTCGTGTATCTGGCCATTAAATCGCTGGTAAATCGTCGATCATTTTCTGTAGGGTTAGAATCTAGAAAAAGCGTCCGGATCCGGACTTTCAAGAGCATTCTCTCTCAATGGATTGTGAGCCTCCACATTACCAACCGCTGACCTCCTAGATCTGATACGTTTTCTTCTTGAGGGTTAAGAATCCCAACGCTTTCCTTTCCGGGAGACGTTTCTGAATTGGCGGCACATTGAATGCTGATGTTGCCAAAATTTGGCAACAATTAAATTCCCCAAATCCTTGACTCTTCATCATCTTTTCGTTGACGCAAAACAGGCGTACGACAGTGTTAAGCCGAACGGCCCAGCTGAGGGATTTGCTGAACTATGTGGTCCCAGTTGGGACTTAAGGAAGTTGGTGAGACTGGTCCGCATGACGCTGGAGGGCAAGAGGGGTGCATTGAAGGTGCAGGGGGAGACCACAGAAACCTTCGAGGTTCACAATGGGCTGAGAAAGGGGGATCCGGAAGCAACTATTGAAACTCTGTCTTGAAATTAGGAATACATGCCATACGTACAAACCCCGGAGGTACAATATACTATCGAATGACTCAGCACCTGGCTTATGCGGACGATGTTGAGTTGGTGATGAGGTCGATTTCAGCTCTATCTGGAGCGTTCCAGGAGTTCGAAAGTGCGACAAAAGGAAGAGGGCTCAGAGTTAACGAGCAGAAGACCATCTACATGAAAACGTCAAGAGCCCAGCCTGCTCGTCGCCCTGAGTCCATTGAGATGATCGGCTACAAGTTCCCAGTTCACTAGTAGTTCAAGTACCTTAGGTCGATGGTGACCGAGGACAGCAACATCTCTGCAGAAATAAAAGTCCGGATGGAAGCAGGAAACCGATGCTTCTGGTCGCTCAGCCGGGTGCTCAGGTTCAATGCTCTCCCAAGAAAAGCAAAGCTGAGGTTGTATAAAACAACGATTCGGCCTGTGATAACATATGCCTCAGAATCGTGGGTCCTCAGGTAGGAATGGGAACAAAAGCTCCGCGTTTGTGAACTGATTGTCCTAAGGCGCATATTCGGGCCAGTTTTCGACCCTGATGAGATGACCTGGAGGATCTGGACAAACGAGGAGTTTTGGAGAGATGCATGGCTACAGACTGTTGAGGAGGCCCAGGTTCTCTTGAGGACTGTAGCGCCATGGAACAGAACTGACCAGACAGAACTGAATTAAGTAGTTTGAGTTGAGGTATCTGTTTAGTGCAGAAAAAACACCTGGAGTCAGATTCAGGTTATGCTTGACCTAGCTGGGCTCAGTTGGATGAGCAGCAGGACTCATGTCTGAGTCGGTTGAGTCGTCTGTGTAGAATGCTTTCAAAACCTTGCAGGCTGGTTTCCAGGGTAGCGTCCATGCCATTCTCTGCTGGAGGCATTCGCCTTATAGCTAGAACGGGTAATTGAGAGTCGTCGTCCGGCATAATATGCCGATATTATGATGATCCCAGGATCTCATCCAAGCTCTATCTGTGAATGGGATTTGCCTTGTAGAGAGGAATGTTGACAAGTTCCGAGCTCTAGATCACATTCACGTAATGCCAGCCCTAGCGAGCGATCTTGGATTCACCTTCACGCCGCTAGGCGTCAACATCAATGGCGTGGAAGCATGAGCCTGCCTCCATCTCTGCATGGCCATAGGTACTGGGGGAATCCTCGTGCCCAGGATCTTCATGATCGATTACATTTCGGCACTAGGCATATTTCCCTAATGTAATTACTAAAAAACTACTGTACCTCGGTAACTGTCATTTATGTGTTGATATACAAAAAGTCAGCTTTTCACTCGAGCTCGTCAACCTCGTAACAAGAACACTGCCGGACCTTCCAATAACTGATGACCCAGTCAGTACCCGGTGGAGTTGATACTAAGTTCACTTGATAGGAGAAAGTAAACAAGTGGAATCGCAAGGTCGGATTATGACAAATGAGGTCCCGGTGGAACTGCAACCAACCCCGCAGGTCTAGCAGGGAGTACAAGAACTGGTCTGCATGGGAACTTAAATGGCAAATGGTGCTTCCCTGTTCCCCGGAAGCCAAACTGGGTGTCCGATATTTCTGCATTAACCCTCCTCCATATCCGATAATGGTATACATCTACTTAAGGCTTGCTCCATTACGTTTCGATGAGTTCCTGACAAACGTTGGTGGCGTTCCGCCAAGCTAGTCACTTCCATTCAAAGTTTCGGTTTAAAAAAAGTGATCATTCAGTAAACATTCAATTGAGGAGTACGTACAGGCCAAAAACGTGTTTTAATTCAGCTTTTTCAGAATTACAATTTTTCTTCGAAAAACGAAATAATTGCAGCCCATATACTCGCAAAATTCCTGTTTTTTTTTGTTTTGTTTGCTTTGTTGTGAGGACCAAAATCATTTAAAAAATTAATTTGCAAGATGTTTGTTTTATAAAAACAAATAGAGAGCAAAACTCAAATTGTACACAGGAAAATTGGTTTGGAAATGTCCGTACAATTTAACCCCCCCCCCCCCCCCCCCTCCCCTCGTTGGTATGATTATCCCGTCAAGACGCATCACCCCGCCAACATTACTGACCTAAAATGGAATACCTGTGTTCCACCAACCCATTGTCGAATGACGGAAAAACATATTGTGTGTTCCATTGGATTGATCTTTGATCATAATAGTAACAATCTGCGATCGGATTAATTAATTTAATTTTAATTGATTTGTTAATTTTAAATTTTTTTTGTGATTTTCATAATTTTTTGCCTTTGAAGTCGAAGTTTCTTTATTCTGGATTTTTCGCGTCTGAAGTTGGAGTTTCTTGGTCACTTTACTCATTATTCTAGTCCCTTTTCGTTTCGTCAGGGACATTTTCAACAGGACTCTTCTTCTTCAAGTCAAATCGAAATTGAGAAGAAATGCTGAGAATCAGGGGGACCCTCCCATTCGCCTCAAGTTGACACGGTTTTCCCCGGGACCGCCTGAATAAACACGTTCTTCCCCCGTGTAGGTTTTGCTCACTCTCGGTTTTCTCCCGTTTGGACACATTTTTCGCCTGAGCGTCATCGGATTGCTCGTGTGCCGAAGCTTTAGGAACCATCATTACCTTCATTTCGGAAAAACTGAGTTTTAACACGTTTTCCCCCTTTAGGTACTTCTCAATTGAAATTCATCGCTGCGCGTTGTATTGAGGATTGACCAACCGACGTTTATGCGATCAAATCCAGCAGGGCATGTGACATTGATCGAGTTCCGGGACTTGACCATCGAGTCCTACAAGTAACAATCTTGTAACCACGAGATCGTGGAAGGAGGTGTGGTGACAGATGCATCCGGGTCTGTGCACACTGCCACCCTCGACCTTGACAGAGTAGTAATATCAATTGAATGAATCATTTAATCTATTTGATATTGTTCTTCAAGACAAATCTTACTTTGTATAACCTTTTCCCTTGACATTTGGCTATCGGTTGTTTTATTTCACGTGGAAATTACAAGAACGCGGAATTCGTGGTCGTGAACTACGCCAACCTCATATGTGCCGTATCCGAAATAAAAGTGGCGGTTGTCATTTGGGTGGATATGAGGTATCAAGGGCGGCTCCCAATCTGGTGGGGGGTCATTATCAGATGCTAATCCGTTTCAATCTCTCTAAATGCGCGATTTTTTTTTTTTTTTTTTTTTTTTTTTTTTTTTTTAGGTGTTCCAAGGTTGAGCCGTTCCTTTTTTCATTCAATCGGGCGAAGGGGTCATTTCGTGAACGGGCCAGACGCGGAAACTTTGTATCGTTCATCTCACACCTGCTACACAATGTGGTGCACTGCCCAGAGTGAACAAAAGGAGTAGGAGGAAAAGGTCCGTACCAAGGATCCGGAATCAGTCTGACCTTATTGGAAGGGATCGGTTATTATAGACTTGTGCGGTATCCCGACAAAGGAGTCAAAATTGCAAGAAATACGTTGACATTTTCAAGGCTTTCCGAAAGGCGTGGACGTTCGAGAATTTCACCGATTTATTATTACTATTACCACCATTTTGCTGAATGGAGCTGAAATCTGGTCAGAATCACTGAGGTTCCAAATGTAAAGGCAAAGGATGGAATCAGTGCAGAGGAGAGGAGCACTACACATATGCAGTGGACGCAGAACAGTATCGGCCGCAGCGGTGCAAACTATTGCTGGAGCAACCCCAATAGACCTCCTAGCGGACGAAAGGAGAAGAAATGCACCAGCAATAGTGAAGAAAGAAGAACGGAGAATGGAGAAGTGGTAGGATAGACGACCATGGAGAAGTGGTAGGAAGACGGAGGGTGGAGAGCCGAGGACTATGGACTGCGCAAATCATACGAGAATATGCATACATTACTCATGTTCGAGAGTGGTCAGAAAGAAAGCATAGGGAGACGAGCTACTATCTCACACTGTTCCTCACAGGCCATAGCTATTTCCCAGCATACCTGAAAAAGATAGGAAAGACTATAGAGACAGAGTTCATGTATTACCATACTGAGGAAGACGACGCCCATCACACCTTCTTTGTGTGCCCCCGCTGGCAAAGGCTGCGGAGCGGTTTGATGGAGGAGATCGAAGACTTCGAGCCAGAAACCATTGTAGCAAGGATGCTGGCGGTGAAAGACAATTGGGACGCCGTGCACACTGTCGTCAAAACAATTCTGAAGACAAAAGAGAGAGACAGGAAGTGGGAGGGAATTGGTGCTGAACCAACCCTTCCATCAACCCCTCTGACGAATGACCACCCCATGAAAAGGAGAAGAACCGGCAAAACAGGAGGCCAGGACAGGTGGATGGAGATAGGGAAGGGGAAGGCTGAAGAACCTGCCCTCCCACACTATCCCTACCTCCCTCAAAACACAGGAGACTCGGATTTACACTGACTACAAGAAGAGGCCATACCCTGCCAACCAAAGGAACTGCCCTGAAGTAATACTGACTACGTAAGTTCGGGGCAGCTTCACGAGAGAAATCGAGGTGTTTTTTAGTGCGTATACTGATGCAAGCAGGAGTCCCACACGAAGGGCGGGAAAAAAACTTCCCCGCCGTCAGTCCTTGAAGGATTTTTCATCTCGTAGAAAAATTATTATTATATTTTTCATTTCATTTATTTATTTATTTTTGTTTACCTGCTTTATCTACCTTAGGCTTCCACGAATCTGTTTTGAATCGTTGTAATTTTTGCATCAAGCCTTCGATATCGTGTGGCGCGTTTTTTTGCGGGAGGTTAAGCTTCGTAATTATCTCGTATGATCTTCGTATCAGTAATCTGAGCTTCTCTCTTCAGGATTCCGATCTCCCAAGTTGGGATGTGATTTTGGAATCCGGACTCGCAATTTGTTATGCCAACCCTCAACAGGATTCGGGTTTTGGTGTTTCTCTCCATAAACATTCCAGTGCTCCCTCAACATTGGCACACGCACTAACTGATGTCTCTACATAAACTGGCATTCCACCCAACAGATGCTAAGGCGCCGAAGTGGGAAGGATTTTCAATTCGGTTTGGTGGGGGGGGGGGGGGGGGGGATGAAAAAAGATGAAACAATTACATGTAATCTAAACATCTGGATAGGCGCCGAAGTGCGACTACGCCGCACAACTAGATGGTATACAGAGTATTTTGCCAACATTGCATAGGATACTTCAAAAAAATGCCTACTGCTATTTTGGTGCTCGGCGTGTCAAGTTGTTATCTGGAAGAGATGAGCAGACGATCTTCACAGGGCTACAAACTTTTTAGCCCCGCGAAAAACCCATAGATCCCCAAATCAGATGGCTCTGGGACCTCCAAACATACTTCTAAAATGACGCCGTATGAAATTTACAGTCACGTGAATCACTGTGATGTAACGCTATAACAGTTTGTTGACGGTTCGGCGTTCTAGGTCTGCCGGTGCGCTGTTGAACGGAACTCAACAGCGATTCAGAAGGCAGCTGTCGACTTTGTCGACAGACCTGTAACAAACCTAAAGTCACATTTTGAGGCCGATCAGAATTTTCGACCTGAATGCATAGGTGTGTTATTCCGATAATTTCCATTCATTTTGAATTTTAGAAAATTCGATCGTTTTTTTTTTTGCCAAGGTTAGCAGATGTGAGCTCCTTGAAAAATACCTGTAGATCCCTTCATTTCATCTTCTACAAAATATTAATTTAATCATATTAGTCAAGATGCGGAGGAAATTTCGTCCTTCCCTGACGTAATCATCAGAAGACGCGCAACGATTGTTAAAAAAAACGCACTAGAAATAAGTTTTCCTCTACACTGAGCCTCTGATTTCGTTAGGTACATACCGAAAATTCTGTCACGCGATTTCGTTCCACGTGTCGAGCTCTTAATGAGGTTTACCGGTGATGTTAATTGACTCGGAAAGGAAGTGACTGTTATGGCAAAATACGGCGTCGCTGCGAAACCATAATATTTCAACCGTCTGGCACCATGATACATTTGTTTCATATAACACTCTGTCACAGCCGTGTACCGCGTATATTAATGTTCTGTTCTGCCTCTACATCTTTGTTGTCCTTGGGTGAAAAATATACTCAACTCGGGTCCTTAAAGAGGTGTTTGGGGTTCCAAGAAAGACCTCAAACGCCAAAACTGATCGCATGTTTCAACACGGGTTGAGCAACTGTGTTCATTCTTCAAAATCCAATAGGAGCTGTATCAGGAGACAGACGGATTTACTACGTGCTGTTTTAGCTTTTTTTTTTACGGTCGCACAGCCGCCAAACGCTGATCACAGGGGCAGTTCTACGTGACGAGGAATGGGACATTATTGGAAGCCTTGAAATGCCCCCCGGGGGTTCCATTTGAGGCCCACTCTCAAAGGGTCGTTTATAATAATTAAATCAACCCCTCCCTTCCGTTCTCGTCGGTGCACGGGGGCTCCTAAACCTGTTAAGGTTTCGAAACTATTTTTTTTTTTCGAGCTTTCAGGGCGGCTAATGGAGAGCATTGACGGGGCCCAAGGCACGATAGGTGAGAGGGACCATGATCCGGCGGAATGTGCGTGGACCATGACCCCGTCCACCAAAATTCTAAGCTTCACGGTCAACGGATTAATTTGAAGTTTGAATTCGATACAGTTCTAATTCAATGTATCTAAATTGAGGGTAGAAGATAAATGGACGATTACGATGCGGTTGGTGGTGGTGGTGGTGGGGGGGGGGGGGTGCGGGAGAAATGGCTTAGTATTAGTATCTATTTAAAAAACGCTGCAAATTTTACACAAGGGTTTATCATTCTTTGATATACTTAGATTACTTACTTATGCGAAAATTAATTCTGCCAATAAAAAAGTTTTCTCTCCCCAACCACCTCAATAAAAAAATATTAACAAAAAAAAAAAAAATCTGTTGGTACGTTGTTCGGACAGATGTGGGAGCCTAGAAAAATGGATTCTACGTCCAAAAATACTTCGAAAACGACACCCAACTCGACCCCATAGCCGAAACCCTTCAAAAACGCTCTCCCTTAGTCCCTTTTTTGCCCCACAAAGCCCCACGGTTGGGCGATCGATCGGGCTGAAAACCTTGCGAGCACAACTGGACGGTAAACCGAGTATTTTGTCAAAATTTCAGATTAAAAAAAAAAAATTCCAACTACCCAAAAAGGCCCGGACGGCGGACAGACATTTCGTTTACGGAATCCAGTCCTCTTGAAACGTATAATGTCATATTTTAAGGCCGATCAGAATTTTCGACCCCCATCGCGATTAGGAACATAGGTGTATTATTCCAAGAATAATAAACCAAAACGCTGCGAATTTTACACAACATTATTCTTTGAAGGTTTAATTTCGCCAAAATTAATTCTGGTTGAATATTTATGAAAAAAGTTTCTGTAAAAGGTTTGATGTGGGCCCCCGAAAAAATGGATTAGGTGTCCAAAATTACTCGGAAAACGACACCTAGTTCGACCCCATACCCGAAAACCTTCACTTCTATTACGAAGAATTTCATGCCCCACAACTAACATTATAATATAATAAGTAAGTTGTACCTATTGTCATTTTGTATTATGACATACAATTATATTTTGAAATTTTGGTTTATTATTCTTGGAATAATAATTATTATTCCAAGGAGTATTACACACCTATGTAATCGCGACGGAGGTCGAAAATTGTGATCGGCCTCAACATTTGATATTAGACGTTACGAGAGGTCTAGATTCCAAAAACGCAATGTCCGTCTGCCGTTCGAGCCGTTTTGGACAGTAGGATTTTTTTTTTTTTTTTTAATCTGAAATCTTGACGAAATACACAGTTTACCGTCTAGTTGTGCCTTCAAGGTTTTCATCCTGATCGCCTTACCCCGTGGGGCTCTGTGGGGCTAAAAAAGTGGGGGTGATATTGAGTGGGGTGTCGTATTCGAAGTGTTTTTGGACGTAGAATCCATTGTTTGGGGTCCCAAAACCATCGGGTTTCACCATGAGGATCTGTGGGGCTTTCATGGGGCTACAAATTGGGCTTTTGAAGGATGCCAGGAAGTCGCGCGAGGTGTCGTTCTCCGAGTAATTCTGGACGCATAATCCATTTATCGGAGTCCCACATTCGTCCTCAAACTTTACTAGAAAAAAACAACTGTTTCTGATAATCGAATTAAATTTTTTTTTTATTGATATGGAATTAATTTTTGAATTATGGATATCAAAGAGTAATAAACCTTTGTGTAAAATTTGCAGCGTTTTTATTTCAACGGGGCTTATTTAAACAGTTTAAATAAGACAGTTACTTACTATCAATGAAGGGTGCTGGTATCTTAATTTTTTGAAAAATCAATTAGCGATCATAATATAATTAAAATTGGGAAATTGGTCAAATTCAGAAGATCTATTTCATACCAAGCTTCAAATTTCTGTTCTAAAGAGAATTCTGCTTTCAAATTAAAAATAAATCTTATTAGATCCTGATATTATTAAAAAAATGCTGTAGAGGGGCCGGCGCCATCTCGTTTATGTGAAACTCATTAGACACCCGACCCCTTGAGCCAATCCAAGTTCTCGTTTTCCCCCAGCTTCACGTTCTTCGAGGCCCTCCAGTGGTGGGTCGTACTTGATTCTTACAAAATCCTTTTTTTGGAGCGGTATTGTGTAAAGTATCTGACAAATCGTGAGCTCAGGAAATTTTCGAAGATAAAGGGTCTCTTGAGGACCGTATAATGGGAGTAAGGACCTCAGTCAGCGGAGACTGGAGATTAAATGAAGTAAAGATCCTGATACGATCACGCAACCTGGGCGCGCCTGCTAATGTTCAAAAACTACTCGAGGTTAGGGCTACTACAAACACCCCTTTCTTTCCTGTTGGGCTCACGGCCATCTCAATCGTTCCTCCTAGCTAGCCAAGATCATTTGGATTTGAAAAAAATTTGCAATTTCAAATTCGAAGGTAGTCACAAGTCTTGTTTCCTTTTCATTTCCCAATTCCCAATTCGAACGAAACGACATCACATCTATTATAGAGTATAATACTCATACTAAGTGCACTTGCTACCGAATAATTCCAATGTTCATGCATCATCAATGGATCAACCGAAACGAACTTCCAGGAACTTCAGGGGGGAAAAAAACGATTCGTTTCAGATGGCATTTCGGTTCTACAACTATATAACCATTATCGCTTTAACCTTTCGTTAAGGGGACCTCTACAGCAAAGCCAGTTTCATTCTATCGGGCGGTACATTTCCTCGCGGCTCCGCCTTTTCAGGAGGCTCGTACCCAGCGATTATTACGTTGGACGGCCGTGAGATCCAACAGGAAAGAAAGGGATGTAAGAATAGTAACCGTCACCTTGAAAATACCCACGCTTTTCACATGTAACCCATTCGAAGAATTTCCATATAAACAACAATGATTGAGATCTATCAAGTATCTATATACTTATTCATGAATTGAACCTTCAAAATATCTCAAAATCAATGACACTGGGCAAACAGTTACTGAATGAATTGGGTAGATCTGTTATACCAATTCGATAGTCAAATTCAGCGCAAAACACGATTGCCTACATTTTACAACTGAATAATTGCTGCACTTATTGCTTATTGCAGCAATTATTGCTTCACAAAGAAAGGGCATCAGTCCTGAGAGCAAGTTTTCGAAAAAAAAAAAAAACTACCATATGTTTTTGAACCATATGGTTGAAATGATTTGATCGCCCATCCGCGACCAAAAACACTCCGAAACCGACAACCTCATGCACCCCCTTCTCAGCCTCATGGGTTAGAGCAAGTGGGGTGAAAACCTTGCGGACACAACTAGATGGTGCGAAATGGTATAAAGGCGTATTTATGGAGGATATTAACATTTTGGTCTGATGGTGTCCGTCTACTGGTAGCCCCCCCTCCCCCTGGCCCCGAACATACATGTAGGTATAATCGTGCTTGTCTTCCGATTACAGAATTTAAGTTAATAAAATTATGTGTTGTGTGATTGGCGGAAGACCAATGGCGTGAATCCACAATTTCGCCGCCGGTGTTTTTGGAGGAACAGGAAGGGAGTACGGGAACATTACTTTTCTGCGCAAAGCACGAATTGTCGTGATCTGCTACACAGGAGGAAGATGCAGTCACAGCATAGGAAAGCTCGCACTGGGCTTGCTCGATATGTCGAGGTGGTGTGAAGGTGCAGAGCTTCCGGCAGGGAACCGAGAGTATGATGGAACCCAACACGATATGTCATGGCCGGTTCCAGATCGCCCTGGGCTTGCAGCATAAATTGGGAAGGCTGCTGCAGCTTCCATAACCGAAGTGTTGGCAAAGGAGGCCTGACCAGCGGACCCAATCTTATGTGAGGCCGCTCCTCCGGATCCCACAGTCAAATTGTCGACAACGGGGTCCTGGACAACGGACTCACACGTCAAAATTTCTCCTGACAGTTCAGTTTTCTCAACCGAATTGTCGGCTATCAGCATCAATTTCATCAAATTTACTGCTTTGAGACATTGTATAATGTTTGAGAAAAAATGACCAGTAAATGGCAATTTTAAATGTTAAATTATTCCCGTCTACGAACGGGAAGGCTGGGCCGCCGGCAGGAGAAGGGGGGCCCACCGTAATCGCGTCGCGATTGTGGCGTAACCCGCTCCTCCCGCCGGTACTACCTGGGCTGACAATACAGCCATAGACGTGGGGGCAAACTACAACAGACAGTACCTATCAAATGTTGCACAATTTTTCTACATCAATGGATAATTAAACTTTGTGTAAAATTTACAGCGTTTTTAATAATATCCTACTTAAAATACCTATTTCTTATTGGCTTAAATTTTTGCCTTAATTTTTTTGCGTTTTTGACTTAAATTTATAACATAAAAATAAAATAATCAAATTAAGATGTGTTTTGGGAGTTTTTTGGTCTTCAAATGTTTACCATTATATTTTAAATCACCATTATCTCAATAGTTATTCTCCAGGAATGTTTTTTTTTGGTTTCCCATTTTTAAGAAAAACCTCCTCGTAAAATGCGTTGTTAATGAGACCACTATTTGTCAACATACAAATTCCTGGGCAACTGGGGTCATAGAGGGTAGTTTCAAGCTCGGCTGGATTCCTGCACATTTCATTTCATAACTTTTTTTCATTCGATATGCAGTTACTCGTATGAAATACCTGTACATTATCAGCCAATAGACACTAATGATAGTGTTGCCAATGTTTTTTCTATTTATTCTTGTCAGATTGCCTTATGTTGCGATTTAAGTAACCGGGCAGGTAACCCAGAAAATAATTCTCATGACTGATCACTATCAACGTTGCGCGGAAAAGGGGCCTCACGTCCACGTATTTGTCTGCCTACCGTGTCCTCACGTAACGAACCTTTGGCGAGTGGAACAGTAATACCAAATATTACGTCAGGCACTTCATATATCAACAATTCGATTGAGGGGGTTACTTGGCAGAGATATCGCAGTTTGGTGTCGGCTCGTTACATTTCAAAGCCGATCAAAATGGTCTCAGCAATAGTGAAGTTACTGTGATATTGTTTTACAAGAAAATTACAGTTATTGCGGGAAAATAAACTAAACCAAACGTGATGTTGGAATCGGTTGGAAACAAGTCGCTGTGGGCTCTTCATGCAACCCTAGTACTGTGGCCGAGGTTGACATTTGCAACGATATTTGCATGTCAAGGTTGTCTTAGACACACCCACTCCCACATGCACTATTTCCTAGACTGCACCAACTCGTACCAGTGTGGGGGTAGGCCCAGATTTACCGGTTAGCTCAACACGGCCGCCAAGTTGCTTCACTCATCAATGCAGTTTCGTTACAGTTTTTTATCCGTTGCGAACGGAGTAAAGTGAATGTCGCTGAAATCCATAAATCCGTTTGGCATTAAAATGTCGCGGCCTAAAAGTTGATTGCGAAAAACTGGGGCATGTCCAGGACAACTGTGGTGGTCAGTTGATAGTGCAAGTCGACTTTAATGGACTTCTTTCATTAAAAAAAAAAAATATGCCAACTGACATTGAGGTGTTTATGACACCGGTTTCGCTCCAATGGTCGCTCACCCAATAAAGAATTGAATGTACTCAGTTTATGCTGGTAAATTATTTGAAATGTGAATGTCCTTGCGGTTATAAAATTTAATAGGACATTTCACGCTGAACCGAAGTCACCACAACGCAACACGTTTGGCTTTGTGGGCGGGAGGTTTTGAAGGATTTGACTAGAGTGAAGTGTAATTTTGGGCATTAAGTTTATATGGGGAGTCTGAAGTGATTCAACGTCCTGGCACACGTGGGAAAACGGACCCCGCCCTTCCCCGCACGTCATAAGCAACAGCCACGTATTCCTCGTGATTGGCATTTTTATCATGGATAATCAATCACTCTATTGAGGTGGTTAGGGTGAGAAATGACTCCTCTGCTGAGTACTAAATTGTTTATTTAAATAAACAATTGTAGCGTGGGGACCGGTTTCGAGCAACTAAGCTCATCTACAGCCCAGAGTGACTTGAGGTAGGTTGAACGTACAATCGGTTCAGAACTGTTTTTTCTCTAGCATCCTGCTTGTAATGGTTTCAGGCGCCAATTCCCCCAAGCTCGCACTGAGATCTCCGCAGAGGCCGTGTGATGCTCGTCATCGTCGTCTCCTCCGCAGTACCTACACGTGGGATCATCAAGTTTCCGGATTTTGCGAGAAAAGCTCGGAAATACCCGTGCCCAGTGAGGAACTGTGTGACATAGTCGTTGACCGATCCACGCTTTCTCTCAGTACATTTTCTGGGGTCGTGGATGAGTCTTGCTGTCCATAGACCACGAGTTTCCGCCGACGGATTCATCTCGCCTCTGGAATATCTCTGCCCTCTCCTCCATCTTTATGTTATGGATCTCTCCTTCATTTTTTCAGGTACATACCTAGATGAGTCGGCGTTCCGCTGCCATTAAGCAGATCGGTATTACTCCTGAAACTACCTGAGCAGCAGGGCCTGAGACAGTTCTGTAGGCACTGCGCCAACCTATTGGGCAGGTACAGTATTCTTACCAGACCGAGCTCTACAGAATAAAATTTAGCATTGAGCAATTTAGAGAGTGAGAGGGGGGCCCTCGGAAAAGGTGGATTCACATTTTCTCAGATAGCCAAGCTGCTCTGAAATCACTAGCGAGAAGGTGTACCGATTCAAAACTAGACCAGCCTCAAGAAACTAGTGGAGCATTGTGGAGCAACTTGTTGCCAATTGTTGCTCCACGGTTGCTCCACAGATACTCCAAAAAGTTAGTTTTTAGTTGTTATACGTACAACTACGAATAACAACTAAAGTTGCGTCCTACACATGCACATGCAAGCATAACAACTTAAGATTTAGTTGTAGTTGAGGTTGAGTTCGAATAATTTAGTTGTAGCTGTTAGTTGCAACTGGTTTTCGCCCAAACCAGAAATTCTGGTTCTGCCCCACTCTGCGACAGTGTCAGTAGTACCAAACCTTTGCGCAAAATACCATTTCAAGTCCTAGGGACAATTGATCTATCATCATCTATCAACGTATCTCGTGTGAAAACATGTAAAAATCATGAATAACAAACAAGCCAGAAGACATCAGATTTGGCCAAAACCAAAACTGAAATTCAATGAAGAAACTGAAAATCAAACAACTAGTTTTTGTTCGTTTCATTTGCTAAGGCATCCGCGACGCTGAAATTCGTCATTATAGATAATCGGATAGGTATATTATGATATAATATTGTGTTATAGTATAAAATTGTGTTATAATATAACACAATTTGACCTTAGAAAAGCTGACGGAATGCGGCATCTTGCCGACGTTAATCCGGACCTTGTTAAGTCCTGATTCAGGACTCCTGAAATTGCTGAACTGCTGATCGTTCGATTATGAAATTTCCATTGCCGACACTTTGGCGCTAGTGTCGCATTCCCCGGCTTTTTTAAGAGCGCTAGCAGCCAACCCAAACTGCCGAGCTCTACAAACTAGAGCAGTAGTTTAATCTGTGCTTAAACTACTTTAGAGTGACGGGAACGCGGCGAGGCTAAGAGATGGTAAATGTTAAACACTTATGTTCTGATTTGCTCAAAACATAATAGTTCGGCGTGAAATGATCCCAAGGCGATAAGAGACAAAATAGCGGATATAACACCCATGGTAACGTCTGTGAAATCAAACCTATCAAACCGGACAAAATCCTTCATACAATAGGATCCTACCACAAAATGGATCGGTTTTTTAAACGTTTTCACGCACGTTGTTGAAGGTGTAAAGGCAATTTAACACTGTTCACCTTGTCTGTAACTACGCGTGAGAGGCGAACTGGCCAGGTGCGGGCAGTTCAGGACCTACAAGGATACCCAGGACATTCCGACCGATTATTGGTGAAATGAGTTGATTCTGCCGGCAAGATTTCATTTCTCAATAATTTCAGAATCAACAGTGAAGGGTGTGTCTTGGGCATTAAATGTATTTATTATATCGTTTTGAACGTTCTCCAACAGGTCCTAAAACAAGAATAAGCCGTTCTAAAGAGGCGAGCAGCATAATTAACCTCCGGTTCTCCGGTTGCGTAACAGTTTTTGTCGCATAGCCGGTGAGCAGCCGGATGGTGAAATTTCCATCCGTACGGAGGACAAAAAATTTTTATCAAACCGGTCAACAGAAACTCGAAGGCTCGAGTTTGGAGACAGCTGTCTGGCCCGTTCAGACCAATTCTGATGGAATTTCGTTCATCGGCGAACATTGAGTAATACCCGGCTCGACCGTGCGCATGCTGTGCGTGTAGGATATCGTTAATTGGCAGATTTAAGCACACACACACACACATACACACACCCTCAAAAAAACACGTCCTTGGGGCAATGCCCATAAAGGGCAATACCTGCACGAAAGGGTGGAAGTGGATTTTTTTTTTCTGACATACGTCCGGTTTAAAAAATATATAATATACCTACCTTTCCCACTCTCCAACTAAACCAACTTGCCTGATCGATGCAGGCGGAGCCAGGATTTCTTTCTTGAATGAGGGGGGGGGGGGGACTCAAAACTGTACTCTAAGCGAGATTTAAAACCGATAGAATAGAAACACGTTTATTAGAAAAAGTGTAACCAGTGGCCCTACAATTTACAAAATTTGTAATGCATTTAATGAAGTAATATTAAATGCATAACAACTGATGCGGGCACATGAGGGCACCGGCTAAGAGAACAGAAATGTATCAGGAATACTAAAAAAACGCTGCAAATTTTACACAAGGGTTTATTATTCTTTGATATACGTTACTTGTGCAGAAATTTAATTCTGTCAATGAAAAAATTAAAAAAAATTTTTTTTTGGATTTTTATCTCAAAAAAACTTTTGGTTTATTATTCTTGGAATAATACACGTATGTTTTCGCGACAGAGGTCGACGACTCCGATCGGCCTCAAAATTTGACATTATCCGTTTCAAGAGGTTTAGATTCCAAAACCGAAATGTCCGTTCACCGTACGCCGTCGGCCGTCCGGGCCGTTTTGGGCAGTAGGCATTTTTTTTTTAAATCTGAAATTTTGACAAAATACTCGGTTTACCATCTAGTTGTGCCCGCAAGGTTTTCAGCCCTATCGCCGAAACCCGTGGGGCGCTATGGGGCTAAAATGGGGCTACGGGAGGTTTTTTTTTAAAGGCTTTTGGCTATGGGATCGAGTCAGGTGTCGTTTTCGAAGTATTTTTGGACGTAGAATCCATTTTTTGGGGTCCCGCAACGATCCGATTTCACTGTGGCGATCTATAGGGCTTTCATGGGGCTACAAATGAGATTTTTGATGGATCGCAGGAGGTCAAATATGTTTCAAGTAAAAAAACAAAACAAAATTTGAAAAAAGTTTGAAAAAAAATAAAAATTTTCTTTTTAAATATAGAAATCCACAAAAAAAAAAAATGAAAAATTTAAATATTTAAATTTTTAAAATTTTTTTATTGACAGAATTAAATTTTCGCACAAGTAACCTATATTAAATATTAAAGAATAATAAACCCTTGTGTAAAATTTGCGGCGTTTTTGCTTAGGGTTAGAGCGTACGGCTGAAATTCAAGAAACATGTAACATGCTTTATTAACCAGGGATTGAAACCCATCTTGCGTGTCGGAAAAGTAACTGTCCGACGCCGAACGAGTGGCCTAACGGTAAGACAAGTGAGGACGCCCACAGAGGATGTCATTCTGCCTTTTTCGTCATTTTTTCGATTACAAAACTGGGTACTTAGCATCACGTGACGAAGTTTTTTTAAAAGTATAATGTAGGTACTTAAAATATATTATATACTATATAAAATATACTCGTATCAGGTTGTTATTGAAAATGAGCACTGACAGCTAATAGGATGATGAGGACTAATTTGGATATGTAATGAAAGCTCCATAATATCGACGACGGCACAAAGATATTGAAAATAACCAACGGCGGCAACTAATGAACAGGCGACAGAACATAATAATGTTGAGTACAACAATACACTGCATTGAGAAGAGATTCCGCAAGACAAGCTAACGAGTGCCACCATTCAGTAGTTTTTCAAACGGCGGGGAAGCGGTCAGTCGGACGGAAGAAGGGTTGAAGACCGAATCCTCCAGTCTGTCGAACTGGCATAGAAATACATAATTGAGCATGAGCTGCCGTCATAAAAATGTTTATTTAAATTTGTAAAATGTTTATTTCTATTTTTAAAATGTTTCATTCCATTTGGAAAATGTTTCATTCAATTTCTGTTGGTGGCAGAGAGGTGAAAATACCAACAAAAGCTAACTTCGTTCAATGTTTACTTAACTGGAAATTTTTTTTTTTTCATACGTAACTATTTAATATGATAATATGCTCGAATTAGCGCCCTAATTATTAATAATAATACTAACAATAATTAGTATTAGTTTTAATTATTAATATTTATACTGGTAATGGATTTTCTGTCTGACCCATCAGCAAATTCATCACAAAAAGATTAGGGAGCATGAACGGCTGAATTCCCTTTTTCTGGTGTGCTTAGTCGTACATTGGCTTAGTTTCCTTGCGAATTCTCCATTGAGCAAGACCCCATAACTCAACGCTCCTCGCCTGGTGTTTGAGGTTTTTCATCAATAAAACCTAACCCAACTGACCGACCCAATTTCGCCCAACATTGGCGGCAACTTTCACGACAAACGGATTTAATTTGCAGTGGGAGTACCCACCCGGACCGGCGGGGAACTCGCGGTTATACAAGAATATTTTGCAAAAAAAAAAAGTGAACGGCGATAGGCAGCACCAGTGGTGGGTTATTCAAATCGGTTGGCAAAGCCGATAACGTCAGTTGCTGGTAAAAATTATTACTCCGACTTTTTTATTAAAAACCAGTAAGTAGAGGAAATTAGTAGCGTCCGATCCAACTCTTTTCATAAGGTCAAAAACCTTCAATTCGGTGACAAGTTTAAAACCCTGACTTTGGCTGATGAAAACCTATATAAACATTGCACGAGATACCAGATGCGAGTCAGGTGCTAAGAGAGATTCGTGTGACAGCACAGGACCTTCTAAACTCGTCTCAATGTTGATGATAATGACATTGTGTAAACACAAACTTGTATCTTGAACAACATTATGCAACGTGATCCTGTTTGGTTTTCACGAGTGACAAAAGAGAAACTATTTTTTCTTTTTCTGTCACTAGACATATTCGGGAATCTGTGAAATTGAGATATCACTAGGTGAACGTGATGCCACAATGAAATATCCCGTAATCTAGAAGGAGGGTAAAACTAATCACCATGTCATTAGGGATATTAATCGGCCCTACTCTGTTATTATTAAATGAACGAGAAACGGTCCGAATAAATTGTAGCTCTGTGTTAATCTATTTAGCATATCCGCTCGTTGGGAAATGGCCTAGTGAAAGGGGGGCTGGACGACTTCCAATGGAGACTTGTGACGGCCGTTTTTTGTTTCTTACATTGGGAGTTACTCTGCTCTGAACAGGAATTTAGAGCTTTGTTTCTCAATCATTTAAATAATTTAGGTGTGACATAGTTTTTGGAGTTTGTGAAGGTTGGCACTAGGGAATAGAAGTGAAGCAGAGTAAAATATCTATCTCTAGGACAACCAACAACTGAAATTTACACTCAGAATAGTAAATGTTGCTCCAAACTAAAAGATACTACGTTTGTGGTCGTAGGCACCAAATAATTGATTTCAAATAAAATAAAATTGAAATTCCTTCTTTTTAAGATTAAAATTAAAATTGAAATTTCGTTGAAGTTACCTCAATTGAGGTAAATCGAAAGAATAAACAAAATTAAAGGAAAAGGGACAACAAATATATTCCCACGAAAAATCAATATATTGGGGAAAAAAATAAAAATAAATAAAACGTTTCTTCGAAAAAGGAAAAAGAAATGAAATGAGCAAAAGGTATAAAAGAAAAATTACTTGGCAATAAAAAAAAAAAAAAAAAAATGAAAGAAAGAAATAGAGAAATAGACAAAGGTCTCACCAGGGAGTTGAAGGGGTGTTCGCATCGAAGGCGGTTGAGAAGAGAATATATTGGTGGGAGGTGTGTAGGGGGTATTTATGAGTTTGGTATGCGGATAGGAAAAATTAGGGAACCAATGAAATGACAGGAAAACAGTTTTGTGACCATATAGGGTAGGTGGGGGCAAAGCCCTGCGTGGGGCAAAGCTATGCAGTGGCTTTTTCAGTACTTCACAAGTGATTGAGAAACTGGCAACCAGGCAGCAGTTGAGGGTCAGCAACAGGTGTCTGTCATCAATAGTAATGGCGTCTCTGAGGGCAATAGGCTGAGAAAATGAGTTAAGTTTGTTTTTCACCTTTTGTATGTAATTTTCAGGAACGTTGACGTCAATTTTGTGTGAGATAGGGTTGCGCCAAATTAATCAGCTAATCATCAATAAATAGTACTGTAATTGAGCTTCAATGTCAGGGGAGAACCGTTTCTTTAACTCACTTTTCCTAACCTTATCAAAGAGTAATTTCCAAACATGCCATTTGGGGCAAGTCCCTGCAGGTTGTTTGGGGCAAATCCCTGCACCCCTCAAGTGCAGGTCTTTGCCCCATTCACTACCAGCACGTATTTTGGCATTGTATGTAACATGTGGATTCAATAATGACATTAAAGTTGAATTGTAAATTTAAAATTTCATCATTTATAATTTAATGTCAATCAAATAGGTGCACATCACTTTCAAAAAGTGGGGAGCAATTGCCAATAATTGCAAGGTTTGATGATCAGGGATTCCTGAACAAATTTGGTTCCGTGTTTGACCGTCCGCGCATCTGACTGCACCAACTTTTATCGGATTTCTGTGAAATTTTCCGGAATAGTGTGAATTAAGTCCTAGATGGTCCCCTATAAGTTTCATCATGATTGAATCAGCGATCAATTCGGCGCATGCGCGAACGTAATTTCTTTGTTACAGTCACTAATGTCCGCCAATGTTTTGACGACCGATAATCACAGATTAAACTACTGATAATCCAGTTTGGAGGTAAATCGGACCGATTAATCGGTGTATTTGGCTGGAGTGGTTGAACGCGAGGACACTGTGCCATGTCCCCTCGTCATTTGATTTTATCCCTCCGTTCACGTTTTTTTTTTTTTTTTTTTTTTTCGATCATGAAGAAATAAGGAATTTTTAATTAAAGAAATAACTTAATTTGAGCATTTTTGTTCAATAGATTTTTTTTTAACCCATTTCTACCTAGTTGGGGCAAGTCCCTGCACTGCAGGGGTTTGCCCCATTTTATGGGGCAAAGCCCTGCAAAAAATTTTTTTCTTAAATATTCAATTTCTCCTTTACTATTGACAGGAGATGACTGTGTTTCCAAGGGGTTATAGATAATAGCCCAACCTAAAATTCAAGCATAAAAATTAGAGGAAATCTGCTTCAAATCGGTTGCAATGATCGAAAAACCGGAAATTGCAGGGCTTTGCCCCCACCTACCCTAATATACTTTACCATATTATGGTAAAGTTCTGAGATCGGGTAGGTACCTAAGGTAGGGATTATTATTATGTGGATGGTTGAGGAAAAGGTGCCGGAGTGGACGTTGTGCGACGTGTCACCTCCGTGTGACGTCACGCCACGTCACAAGTTACTGGATGAGGTGCAAGTGGATGAAGGTGAAATGTGACCATTTTTGAAAACTTACTTTTGGTAAGTATCCTCACACGACCACCACCTTTTTTGTCACTCTTGGAACCCTATTCACCCTGCTAATCACCTTCATCCTCCTATTTTAGCCCCTTTCTTATAAGAAAAAATTTTTATAAAACAATAAAAATTTAATCACAAAGAAAACTGAATTGGAGCCGCGTATAAACTAGAAAACCGGAAGGAGGGAGTAGATGAAGAAAAATAAATAAAACAGTGTTCATGGTGTAGAGCCCAGAAGGTTGACAGCGCACCTCCAGCGTTTCCGAGCACCTCTGAGGCATAAGCTGCTTGCTCGGAGTAGAGCGAAGGCCAGACGAGCACGTAGCCACTCGCCAACTTTACACTGTTTTCCAAGAGCCTCTCCGCCTAGATCCTTGCTCTAGCTTGTGGAGCCCACATGCCATCCACAGATCACACCAATGGTGTGAATGTTGCATGGCGCTCTTCGCGAGAGTATTTTATTCACTTTTCTTGTCTGCGGACGTGCAAGAAATTGTCTGACTGCTTCAGACAAATTTGAATATTTTTCCGAATGCTCTTTTTTTCTGAATGTTCCTCGAGTTTACTGGCGCACGCTGGGTGTACTGGTGCCGGGTGTACTGACGTCCTCCGGGTGTACTCGTGTCATGCTTGTGCGGGTGTACTCGGGTAGTTCCTTCCCCCGCGGGTGTACTCGTGCCGTTTTAACTTCATCCTCATACCATGAATGCACGATGCATGGGCTTATTGCATTCATGTAGCCTTCTCCATAAGAATTATGCAGTGTGGAAGCACTCAGATTTGGCGATTCACTGTCCAGATAATACTTCTGGTCTGATAATATAATGATAATAAAATAATTCATCTCCAGTTCACGTTGACTTCTATCATTCCTAATAAATACTCAGTGGCTAATAAATTTAATAGCCACTATGAACTCTCCTGTTAGGTTCACATAGGGAAGAATGATAATGAGTTCTCATTTTTTAGTGCATTTCGTCAGCGTTGTCCGACCCAAGGAGAAAATACGATAGCAGTAACAACACATCACCATGCAACAAACAACTCGACCTTGTATTGCCGATAATTAATCATCCTTCAGCATTTCACTGCAACTTGATGAATTTTCCGTCGAGAAAGTTTGCGGAATCCCACGAAACCCGGCACGCAATCAAGTTTTAGAGCGAGGAAACCGATCGACGGTTTTGATCTGTATCTATTTACTTGCACCTAAAGGTACAATTTGGCCGGCGAAGGCCACGTTAGTCAACAAGGCGTAATGGGCAGCAATTACGTAGCCTTTCACAAGAGCACACGCCTGGGCCAAGTCATTCCCTTATCGAGAGACCGTCTGGTTGGTCTGATCAGGCGATACTGAACGTTTTGAGGGGCCCACACTATTGTTGCATCGGGGAAGTTCCTTATTAAATGATTGAAAAGTTGGATACAGTTTTGTGACCTTCCTTATAACTGTCAAGCAAATTATGCGGTTTCTTGGTTCGGAATAAATTATTTCCAGTAGTTAGGTAATCAGCCTCTAAAGATACCTCCAAGATCATATGAAAATGTCATTTATGCGAAGAGACTGTTCAACAAACAGTTCAAAAACGGAAATTGAAAAAGTTGTATAAGCGGTGAATTTGTCATTTAATTTTTTTTTTTTTTTAATAATCTGAATACCTATATGCCCTCAAACAAGTAACAAGCAAAAACAAAACTTAGACAAAAACAAAAATATAAACAAGGAACAATATAGCCTCAATTAATAAAAAATACTCTTGTTATTATTAAAGCTCTAACGCCCTTATTGGTTCGATCTTCAACTGTAATATATGAATTTTTGGACCTTGGACGCCGTTCTTGGACTTAGCTGGACTGGACTAAATTAGGATTTTTAGGATTAATTTTTAAATGTGATTTTCTCCTGAAATTTTTAAAATTTATTGAAACCTGCAGATCAGCTTCCGGTAAACTAGTAGTGGTTTTATTAGAGGTGGTACACAACTGGGGGTCGTTCATTCGCTCCACTCCTTTGCCCCTTTTGATTTTACTTTTTTGTAAGATTTTCACATCAACTATTGACTCATTTGTTTGCATCACTAGACCACAAACAACGAGAAAATTGAAATCTCAATCTATTATGCAACTCAGTTCCTCTCTGGCAGCGGCTATTTCAGAGCGTTCCAGGCATACATGTTATTATGTAGTATCCCACATCACTATGCTTCCCCTCGATCCATGTCTTCATGTCGCTGAAGAGCCGTGCTGTCCATCTTCCTCTACTTTCCGTTGTCACCGTTGGTCCCACCTCGGGAAGCTTTCTTCCCTTTCTTCTTTCTTAACAGACAATGGCATCAGTTATTTATTGACAACATTTTATAGCCATATTATAACTCCAACAGGCTATAACATTATTCTTCCTTCTTTTTCGCTTCGAACGATGAGCGCTGAGATCGTCTAAACCTTCAATACACCCCAGTCGCGCGGGTTAGTATCACACAAATTCCCCTCTGGAGCATCACTTGACTCATCCTCACTCTTCTTTCGAGGTACCTAATTCGGCAAAAAAAAGGGGACGGGAAAAACTAATTCGAGAGTTCCGCGTGCCCCAAGGACTATCGTGAGCCACGCCCTCAACTACAACTGCCCACAGCTCTGTGCTTCAAGACCGAGATTGAGAATGTCCTTAATAACCAATCCAGGCTGACTCGAAACTGTCTTTCGCTAACGCCCCTTCCTGCTATGCAATCCCAAATGCAGTTAAATCCTTAGACAAGCCGAGCGATAGTTGATCACCTTCAGGAGTGTTACCTAAATAAGGGTTCCCCCCTTATTATCCAGTAGCCTATCAGTACATAGTTAAGCTAAATACCGTTTTCAAACTTAAATTACTCCCGATCAAAGTGGCAAGTGTCCAAGTTCGTCGATAACGTCTGGGATAACTAAAAGGGGTGTTTGAAGATTAATTTTCACTTTTTCTAAATTGATCGCCTCAACATCATTTTGGAAATTCTAATGGAAGTAAAATAAATCTGAAGGAGTTCAAGAACCAGTACCCTGCCCTCGCATTTTATCCGCCCAGTAAGACGATGTCCAGATTAAAATCTTGATCGTCTCAATTGAATAACTTCCCCTCAATCAGTCCACTCCTAGTATTCTCTGCATGAACAGCCTCAAACTCATACCAGGCCTATAAATTTACAAACATCCTCCATTTCCTCGATCACGTTTTTTATGCGTGAGACAAGATTTTTACTAACCTACTTGTCCGGAGGGTGAAATCAAGTTTGCTCGAGGACAATTTCGAGCCAATAGTAACAAGGACAAGTGCCTGGCATTCGTTAACCGGGTAACGTTATTTTGCACAGCCGGTTAACAAGAGCGTCGTGAATATCGACCGTACTTAACCGGTTTTCTAGGCCGACGAGAATTAGCAATGTTGAAAGCAAACTGGTAAATGAACGTGTCCGATCTTGGAGACGGATGTCTAAGGATGTTTCTAGTTTGGAAAAAATAGAGGATAAGGAGCAGGAAAAACACATTTCCGTATTGAACAAGCTCTTGTCAAACCTCTCATTTCTGAGTGTGCTGATAACCTAAATCATAGAAGGTTGGTAATTGCCCTTACGTAAACTTCTGATTAACTAATTGAAAATAAATGTTGGAATTATACTTTGACATTTCAAAAAACGCTGCAAATTTTCCACAAGGGTTTATTATTTATTGTCCGTTTATTATTTATTATTTATTTCCACAAGGTTATTATTTATTTCCATTATTTATTATTTATTTTCACAAGGTTATTTATTATTTATTTCCACAAGGGTTTATTATTTATTGTAAGGGTTTATTATTTATTGTAAGGGTTTATTATTTATTGTCCAAAAATGTTGTCGATAAAAAAAAAATTAAAATAATACATAATAATAAAAAAATAAAACAAAACAAGAACATAATAATAAAAGAAGAAAACAAACAAGTTCCTGTACAATGTTTGGACTGATGTGGGACCCCGGGAATTTGGAGGATCGGAAGTCACTGTTAACTTCCTATCTCACATGGAACACCCCAAACAGTTCCCCTTTCAGCTACCAGTATCAAATATTCACGGCACATCCAACACTCCTATTCTTGACGCAGATGGAATTGCTTTTATCGTTTACCGAATACAAAAAATTAGAAACATTGTTGCAACCTTGAGTTTTCACCCGTTCCGCGCCCAACCACTACCGTGATGTCATTTTCCAATTTCCGACTCCATCACATTCAAAAAGGCATCAAACCTGAAAAAACATCAAATCGGTTCTGACGTGATTGAAAAGCCAACTTTTGATGAGACTAAAAAAACCAAAATGGCCTCCGCACTACTGAGATCAACACTGCTACCATCCCAAATTTGTTCCAGAATAACTTTTGGATGAAATAGAATAATTTCTGAATGTTCTTCATTATCCTCATCATTTCTTCCCAAGGATTATGTGTCCACCATAAGAAAATGTCCAGGATGAATACATTTGAAGGAAAAAAATAAGTGATAACTTATTATAAGACTCGAAGTCATTAAATTTTGTGATGTTTAAGAGTATTTTGCGTCATCTTTATATGCCAATATTCTTCATTAGAAATAAGATAGCGACCTCATTCCAACGCCAAACTGTTCGTGAGTGGGTGCAGTTCCAAAATGGGTAACAAAAAAAAAAAGTGGTTGACTTTCGATTCCCCTTAAAACCCCACCTGTAACCCATTTTTAGCCCCACAGAGCCCCACGGGTTTGGGCAATCGGGCTCCGAACATTGCGTGCACAACTAGATGGCAAACCGATCATTTTGCCAAATTTCAGATTTATTTTTAAAAACAACTGCAAATTTTACACAAGGGTTTATTATTCTTTAATATAGGATAATAATTATAATTGACCCATAATATAGGTATATAATTGTTAGTGTGCAAAAATTAATTCTGTGTCATTAAGAAATTATTGTTGAAAAAATTTGAAAAAAGTACAATGCTTGGACAGATGTGGGACATCGAAAAATGGATTATGCGCTCAAAATTACTCGTAAAACGACACCTTAATAGAAGACCTGGGATCCCTCAAAAATCCAATTTGTAGTCCCTCGAAAGTCCCATAGATCTCCAAAGTGAAATCGGATCATTCTGGGACGCCAAAATATGGCTTCTGCGTCCAAAAATACTTCGAAAACGGCACCTAGCTCGACCGCATAGCCAAAAACCTTCAAGACCCCTCCCGTAGCCCCATTTAAGCCCCATAAAGCCCCACGGGTTCGGGCGATGGGGTTGAAAACCTTGCGGGCACAACTAGATGGTAATCCGAGTATTTTGTCAAAATTTCAGACTTAAAAACATAAAATCCTACTGCCCAAAACGGCTCCGACGGCGGACGGACATTTCGTTTTGAGAATCGACACATCTTGACACGTATAGTGACAAATTTTGAGGCCGATAAAAATTTTTGACCTCCGACACGAATAAATAGGTGTATTATTCCAAGAATGATAATCCAAACGTTCACCCCGTAGCGATCTGAATTTTGTAGGTGATTTGTGATACAGCTTATCTTCCATGCATCTCTTTTAGAGTGCAGTAGCTCAGTGCATGCAAAGACACTAACGGGAAGCCTTTAAACGGAAGTGCCCGTCTCAAACGGGTTGTCCTGCCAGAACAGATCGTCGTAAAAGGCATGAGGCTAATCATGAAACTTTAATGGCAACTTCACTTTCTCAAACGGCAGTGAATTGCTAGTTTGCCTTTGGAATGGTTGTTGGCGAGGTGACACGTAGTCCGTCATGAGGCTCCAAGTTACCGAGCTAAAGAGCTTTTTATACGGTTTGCAAATATAAGTGTAGCAAGCGAAACGTCTGGTAATTGCAGCATAGAAGGCTTGGTGGCCCGAAAAAAATGGATTTCGTGGCAAAATTGGTATTGTAAAGTTGAAACGACCCAAACGGATTTGCAACATGGCTCCTCACTCATTGAACGCAATGGAATTCAATGCAAGGTTCTTATATCGTGTATGGCCCTGTTTCACAAAGTGGGACACTTAGGGCTAATGAACGTTTTTAAAATCAATTTGTTCTTATCAAGAATTTTGACCTTTCTGACCCATCTAAAATCAAGGATATTTAATAGGGGAAGGTTCCGTACTTCTGGTACCTCCGGCCGATTGCTATTACTACCCCTAGCCATGTCACAAAAGAATCGTGGCCGCCATGAATTCATAGTCCCAGGCAACAAATTGTAACGTAGCACACTCACCATGTTGCTATTATCTCCCTCTCCCTGATAAAGCTGCAGAAAGTTTTGGTGGTGTGATGTTAATATAGGTTGAATTGAGAACTTTCCATTTCAATTTGAGAATTTTCTGATGAAAAAAAGAGAGAAAATTCTCAAATTGAAATGGGAAAAGAATTGTGATTCAGTGTAGAAAATTCTCAACTAGGTTCGGAAAATTCTCAATCCAATTTGGAAAATTCTCAATTGAGCTTGGAAAATCTATAGAAGGAGGCTCACATTTCCTTAGATTCTACACACGGTAAGCAATCAGTATAATATACTGATACATAATAATAACGCAAAATTAAGAAAATTACTATATATATTTTATAAATTGTCCCGAATCTTAAATAAGTATCTCCTAAAGAAAGTATATTTTGCTCTTGTTGAATCAGTGCTAACATACTGCTTGCCTATCTGGAGCAGCACGAATTTTTCGCACCTAGAACCAGTAATTAAGACTCAAAAAGCCATTATCCGAACAATTTGCAAGAGAGGGCGATACGAACATACCTCTCCCCTCTTCTCTGAATTGGGGATTCTTCCTTTTCTGAAGCTTGTTCGGCTGAATGGCATTATACAAATAATAAAAACGAAACATTATACTTTACCTGTTCATAGCCAAAACACCAGATTTAAGAATGACAGTCGCATTGAATACCCTTTTTATCGAACCTCTTTTGCCCAAAATTCTTATATATATCAAGGTATAAAATGCTTTAATGCTCTACCCTCAAAGCTACGAGAAAAGCTATTACATTCAAAATTCAACAAGTATTTAAGAAAAGCCATTGTCAGTTTTCTATTATCTAATGATTACTTTTTCTAAGTGCCTGCCATTATATTGCTGCTTTATTTTAGAATGTACCTAATATACATTTTATATCATAATATCTTTTATCTCTGATAATATTGTTGTGTATTCTGTATTCTTAAATTCTCTGTATTAATTATTAATATGACATACCTATCTATTGTATTGAGTGGGTCGACTGAGAACAAAAACTCATCCTCCAACACGAGCCTAGGCTCATATGGAGGATTAATTTTTCCAATAGCATTTAGGCACATAGGGGGGGCTGGAAAATGGGTACCCATTTCCTTGGTTCGTACTAGTTGATGTGCCCCGATGTATACAATAAACCTGTTCATGTTGGTGGGTAGTGTCAAACATTTACCCACCAAGTACTATTGAATGTATCTATGTTTTGTACTTGTAATGGAAATAAATAAATAAATAAATAAATATTACATAATATACTGTATATTATACAGTATAATAATATACTTGCTATATATTATATAATTTATAATATATATAACAAGTATATTATTATACTATAGTTGTTTCTATGGAAAACTTGGTACCTACTAAGGAACTCGGAACTTGGTACCTACTCAAAGGAGCATAAAACGAGAATGAAACAGCCTAGTTCACTCATCTCATCGACCCGTTCTAGGTACACCTTGAAACCTGAACCGCTACAAAACGTGTTCGAACTCCCTAAAATCATCATGCCATTCAAGTATCTGATCGTAAATTGTGTTTATCACAAATCGATTCACCGTTTTGTCGTAACTTCGCTCAAGTCAAATGAATAGATCTTTCCTAGGGGTCGTTTTCTCTCGACATCGTGACCAAGTCTTTTTATCCTACAACCATCCCCCAAGAACAAGATTGGCATGAAAGGCAACTCGGGATCGATCATAGCGACGTTATTCCATTGATTTTCATAAACCGTGACATAGGCCCACAATCCATCTACTATCTGCTCTCTCTTTGTTAGTATTTCACCTTCCTATGATAATCAATTGTCCTTGAATCAGTTACGTTCGGATTCTTAGACGTCGAGGTTAGCAACAATAAATTCGACGGGAGGGAAACAAATCAACGTCTAATACGGGCAAAAAGTGGCACATGATTTTCAACAATGGCTTCCCATTTACGGAATAATGAAGGAAGGAGGGAAGATGTAAAAAGTGACCAAGCCTTTACAATTTCATCAGTGAATAGGATTTTTTCGCAACTCCCCGGGAAACAGGTATTTATCGCCATTGACGGAGAAGGCAATTCATCAGATGACCGTAAGCCTGTTGGCATTCGAACGGCAATAGCTTTCTACTGTTTAGGGGCATATTTTTTTTTTTGTTCAAGGTTCCGACCATTATCTCGACGTCTCTGAAAAAATATACACCCACCTGGTTCCTTTTCACCCTTGAAGGGAAGCTCGAGGGGCCTGCCGAAAGGTGGAGGTGAGGGGCAAGGCCAGGGGGAGTTTTGGTAGTCTGTCACATAAACGCCTTTTGCTAGCAAGGTGTGAAACCATGACACGCAAGAACGCATAGGTGTGAAAGGAAAAGAATTATAACCTAATTGCTTTTTTCGCTACTAGGTGCGCCTCGGTCATTAATCTGCGTCACAACCTACTGAAACATTAAATTAAAACTAGGTAACTAGCAACGCGGCACAAATTCGAGAAGCTAGTTTTTCCCTTTTCAAGGTCGGATACAGCCCTGTTTCACATAGTCGGACACTTCAATGAGCCGAGACCACAAAACCGTCAGAATTGAACAGAACTCAAAAAACTTATTTTTATTTTGTGTCCAATGCTTGTCAACACTGTCCATTGCTTTATTGGGGAAAATAGCCATTTGTATAATAAGCAATTTAACTCCGACGTTGAAAGACGTCATTTTGGTCACTGTTCCTTGGTAACACCCTAAAACTTCACTGATATTCAATTTTGAAAATTAGTGCTACCTACCATAATTATTTTGGTAATCTCAACTTAAATTATGGTAACATAACTGTATTGCAAAAAACATGCTGAAAGACTGGAGTAGTTGAATTTCAGGAAAGTGAAGGAAAAATGTGGGTCCCAAAATCTAGCGTCAGTGTTGGGACTAAAAGAGCCTTAGTTATTAGACGATCCACCTGAAAAGCACTTCTACACCCTTCTTCATCTTCAGTTACAACGTGGCAATAAATAGACATGGACAGTTGCAGGTAAGATTTCCTTATTGTTTCTTTTATATTTCTTTGGTCATCAACTAGTGAGTTCCTTTTTTCGGTGCATATGTCATGTTACACTTCTTTTCATTAGTGTGAATATTGAATTTAGCCATTGAATTTAACTAGGTGAGGCGATTGCTACCCTTGCAAAGTGGAGAGAGTCTAAGCAGTTTTTCAGTCGTCCTTTCCCCATTTCCCATATGGCATCGCAAACACAAAATCATCATTTTGGTCACACCACGGAAATTGTTCCCTGAGACCAAAATGAGGGTCAAAAATGAATTTTATAATATAAATATATATATAATCTATTTATAATCTATTTTTATAATATTTATATCTATTTATAATCTAAATTATAATATATTATAATCTGGCGCTTGCAAAGATGAACACAGACACAAAAAACAGCCATTGGCCACTTTCTCCCATGACCACTATCACCCCGTGCTCCCCTACATTTTGGTACTTACAACTGCAATAAATAAAAGCGTCATTCACGCCTCAACCGTAAGATCCGAAGTGATACACAGCATTACATATCAACATGTCAGGTAGACACTAACGTCTGAAGACAGGATGCGATTATTGAGCCCCCCACGTAGGAGTCTACCACGAAGCGCCGCTCTCAATAGACCTCACGTATCAATTCCGTGCCCACCGCCTCATTATCAGAACCCTTTTCCAACCCCAGAGGCGATTCAATGTTTTAAACATGGTTTTTCTCTCGAGCCTCCTTTTTTTTGTGCCAAGTCGAAGGCGGTAATGGAAAAACCCGGGAGTCGCCTCCAATCGGAGGTTTCCCACCGCCGCCCGAAGAGGCGCAAAAGTGAAAATGGCGACGCCATTGTTGCGCCAGGACTCCTGTCGTGTCCGCCTGAAGGAGGTTCGTGCTTTACTTTGCCAGATTCCCGTGATATAATTGATACTATGAGGACGTTGTGGGAACTTTCTTGATTACTTTTGACTCGACTTCCGCGTCTCACCGCGTTATTTGGGACATGATGATTGAAAAAGCCACTAATGTAGTTTCGGAGCTCTCAAACTGTAATAAGTGTGACTACGAAAAATTCACAGCCCTAACAGATCAGAAAGCTGCCTAGTTATTGTTTCGCTGTTATCTTGTTTCTGTGCGGGGACTCTGAAATTGAACCCAACAGTGACAGGATGTTATTCAAATCCTCGAATTTGAAACTTGCAAAACTCCCACAATTACCGGTTCGTGCAGCCGCCAGACTGGCCAGACAGACCAGGTGAGTGTGGAACTTCCTCCATTCCTGTTGATCGAACTACGTGACCACATTTCCCGGCATGAAGGCGAGGATATCACGTACGTAACGCAGAATCTGGCGGTGCCTCGTAACATTTGAGCCAATTTTCTGTCGCCTGTCCAGAAACGAATTTTTCAGTCTTTCACAAAAACCCCGCCGACGGCACCCCGAAAATAACATGTGCAAATAGGCGTCCCCCTGGGTGGAATAAACTGAAAGAAGTGTTTGTTCCTCACATAGAACGAATTCCTTCATCTTGTCGCCGATTTATTACACCTTACGCCATCACCCTCTAAAAGAAACAACAACATTTTGAATGTGCCCTAAGGGCGATTCGAGGAGGTCAATTGCTCCCAAATGAATGACACTCTTGCGACACCAAATTGGAGCAACAAAACGAGAAAAGTCGATTAAACGGTTTAAATATGGAAGGGTGACTGTTCCAAATCAGGTGGATTGGTCACATTATTGATGAAGGTAGACCAAGTGGTGTATGGCTGTCATTTGGCCTCCAGTTTCTATAGAAACTCGTTTTTTTCTTTATTTAAATCACTTTTTCAATCCAATTTCGAAGCTGGGGGCTATAAATTGCTCGCCCACGGCCAAACTCAATGGGGGCAACCAAAGCGACAACGGCAAAGGAGTTTATGGGAAGTTGACTGATTTCGGGTGAATTTAGTGTAGGGGAGACCGGGACTAGAAGTCCCAGGGGTAAGTACTGTTTACTCTTTCTCTTCCCATCTCTTATATTCGGAAGGTTGGAGATGGTGCAACCGCTGTTGGTTAATTTGATAGAGCATCTCTCAACGCTCAATTAACACTAAGCAAATCTTTTATTCATAATCTCAGAAGCTGGTCATACTAGAGAATTCCAATATGGCAAAATGGGGCTACAAGTGTCACTGCTAGGAGGCAGGTTGTCTCAACCTCAGAAATGCGACAACTTGCCCCATTTCAATTGTATTTTGTGCTATCATGTTTCTTTTTGGTTATGAAAGATCTCTAATAAAATGTAGACTATTTAATACTCTCTAGTGGTATCTTTATGTCTTTAGATGTCATGGTGAGGAACATACTGTCATGGGAGGGAAAATCTGAAGACATCCTCGAAGCTGTCAGATGCGTCCGGATCCAAGGACAACCCGCAAGAAAAGCTCCCTGCGCTATCAACCATTCAGCTTGCTACCTTTGTTGGGGGAGCTGAATGAGAAGATTCGGTCTCTAGGTTTGACCTTAGGCAGTAGGAATTAGACCAAATGGAAAAAAATGAGAGGGTATGCGTTGCGAGAAATTAAAGTTGAAAAATAAGGGACACCCTATTGCGGGTATAGTATCGTGTGGGTATAGTTTTCGAAGTAATTTTTGACTTATAATCCATTTTGTGAGGTTCGAGATTGATCCGATTTCACCTAGGGGATCTTCGCCCTTTTATGAGGCTTCCATTGGGGCATTTGAAGGTTGCCAGACAGTCGAATGAGGTACCGTTTTCCCAGTAACTTTGGACGCGTCACTCTGTCCACAAACTTTACAACAAAAAAATTAAAATTAATTCAAATACCTGCCAAATAATTATTTAAATATTAGGTACCTAGGTAATGTATTAAATACATTACCATTCATAATAAATTTTATTATGAAATTAAATTTTTTTTACTGACAGAGCTAATTCTTGCACAATTAATAATATTTGATATCATCAAAGAGTTCTATACCTACCCTTGTGTAAAATTTGCATCGTTTTTTTTGTAGATTGAGAATGACCATGACAGTGTGACATTAGCGAAAAACTATCCTCCTTTTGCCTGTGAAACGCCTACAGTGAATAAGTTTTTTTTTTTCAAACCCTTCGCGTTATTGAATTCACTTATCAATCAATAAGAATATTCCGCTCGCCGTTAAAGGTAATGATACATTTACGGCGCACGCTAATTGCCCCTATTTCGCATTATGACAAGGTGGATAACTTTTCCCAATCTAACGTCCAGTTCAAGGTCTCACGATGGCGGTGTGAGATTATATAACTTTTTTTTTCAATCAGGCAAAGACACTCCGGATT
Organism: Pilophorus perplexus; assembly: GCA_955831195.1. Taxonomy (NCBI): domain Eukaryota; kingdom Metazoa; phylum Arthropoda; class Insecta; order Hemiptera; family Miridae; genus Pilophorus; species Pilophorus perplexus. The sequence goes on from OY037018.1 coordinate 6,551,093, forward strand.
ATTAGAGGTGGCCCAAGGTCGTTTTGCGTTGAACAGGCCGCAAATCATAAAAAAACCCGTGGATGGTCGTTGACACGAGACTTTTCGCCATTGGTTAATCAGGACTTAATGAATCGTCACAAGGGACCAAAAGGCCCATTTCTCTCAAGCCGAGCATTGCCGCATATTACCAAAAGGGGATGACAAGTGGCTTAGCTCCCTTCTATAAATGGGGCTCGTGTAGGCGGTCCTGAAGTTGTTTGATTGCTTCAGTGTAAAAACATTTTAACACTCTCACCCACACCAGCGATCGTTAAGAACACAGCAAACTGAATGGAATATTTTAATTCTCTATTTAGCAACGTTCAAACTTCTGAAGCTCTGTAGTCTAACAATATCGGTGAAATTCGTGAGTGACCTACTGTGTCAAGGTTCCCCTCAAGCAATTTGCCTTCTCAGCAGGGGCATGTCTTATAATTTTGTCTCATTAAGAGCGTATTCGGATTTGGAGCTTCGTGATTCGGATAAAACAGAATGGGAAATTCTAATAATTAGGATTTCCCATTCTGTTTTATCCGAATCACGAAGCTCCTACAATTATTGAAGCTAATATATAATATAATATAATATTATTAATGGGTCGTTTCCCAGAACGGGACAATCGTTGTCTGGAGAGGATCCCGAATGCCCTAATACGATTTTTTTGTACAAAAAAATAAAATAAAAGTAAAATAAAAATGAAAATAATAATAATAATAATAAAATAAATAAATAAATTTAAAACAACCCTTGAAAAATAGATTATGCGTCCAAAATTACTAGGAAAATATTTGACCTCCTGGGATCCTTCAAAAATCCCGTTTGTAGCCCCATGGGACACCAATAGATCCCCACGGTAATTCGAATCGTTTTGGGACCCCCGAAAATGGATTCTACGTCCAAATATATTCGAAAACGACACCTAACTCGATCCCATAGCCGAAACCCTTCAGAAAAGCCCTCCAGTAGCCCCTTTTTAGGCCCCCCCCCCCCCATCGGGTTTGGGCGATCGGGCTGAAAACCTTGCGGACACAACTAGATAGTAAACCGAGTATTTTGTCAAATTTTCAGATTTAAAAAAAAAAAAAAAATCCTACTGCCCAAAACGTCCCGGTCAGCGGACGGACATTTCGTTTTTGGAATCAAGGCCTCTTGAAACGAATAACGTAAAATTTTGAGGCCGATCTGAATAATCACCTTGGAATAATAAACAAAAGTTCCATAAACTTACCTATCAATTTTTCTGTACAACGGACAGTCAATAAAATACGGAAATGTTTATCCACTCTAAAATAAATAAATTTAGTTAAATAAATAGTTAACTTCCTTAATATCACCACCAGAACCCGTGAAGAGCTGAAAAGCCCATGTGCCTCCTTGGGCATTGTGTCTTTCATCGGGCGGGTTTGTGTATTACATCTTCTGGTAATGGCGGAAGATTGAATGAACTGTATGACTAGTATGGGCTTCCAAGTTGTCAATTTGCCGATGAATTTCCTTGATTCGGAAATCTCTCATCTGTCATGGGTGTCTTCCATCTGCCGAAGGATCCTCTTCTTGAACTTTTAATTAATTAGCCGCTCCCCTGTGTACTTTTCATTTGACTTTCAATCAGTATGGTGCATGGCTCGAAATAAAGTTCTTGAAAAAAATAAAAGCTCCCTAAATAAACGTTCAAGATGTGGGAATTTTATTTATCAAGTCCCAGTGAATTCTGCTCCCTGAAAAGGTAAGGTTTACCAAAATTTGATTTTTCTTTCTTGGCCGGAACCGGCCGGGGCTGAGAACGATATTTTCCGTTCTCGATCAGATCCGTTCTTGCTGGGAATGAAATTTTTGGCTCATTAGCTTTTCCAATCCCATCTCCATTTCAGGCCTAGAAAACCGTAAATGTATGATACATGCAATAATTTGGACAAAAAATTACGATTTTTAGGTAGGTACCGGCATAGGTATTGTACACAAGACATTCTCACTACTCCAGCCACTCAGTATCGCATTAACCACGTCTATTAAAAAGTCGCAATTTTGCTCTCACTAGCCGACAATCTAGTTTAGATTGTCATTATGCAAATAGATCGCAATCGGTTCAAGTACAGAACGGCTTGTTAAAATCGGTCTTTAGTAAAAACAAACACAACCGTTTGTTTTTACTAACGTTAATAACAGTAGCATTAAACGATAGTAACTATCGTACAGTAGCTTACAACATCCGGACGCAAAAACCGAAAAGGGTAGACATCTAGTAAAAACAACGGCTCGTTACAGTGAGAGGCATTTTTCTGTTTTTTCAAGGAAACCTTGAAAAGTCCTTTCACAAGTCTCTTGAATGTTTTAAATTCTTATTTCACATTCCATTGAAGTAGGCCTACGAAGAATTGCATGAGTAGGTATTAAGAATTTAATAAAATAGTTCAATCTGAACGAAGGGACAATTTCATATTTTTACATAAACCTCTCAAAATGCATCAACATTCAAATTCGTCCAACAGTCCATGACCATGATAATCGACTGAGCAAAACGCATGACAAGTCACCAAAGGTTTGTATGTACAGTCAGTCCCAAACGGTAGGTGCGATAATATTATGCCTTAAATCTTAAATTAAAACATGGAAGTAGGAAGAGAGCTCGCTTCCTGCTTCCATGGTTCATATAATATATTATGTATCTAATATAGAAAGAGTCAGCAATTATTGACAGTCAAGTGAGCATGTTTATTGAAATATTATCGTTGATATAAAAATACTGTACAATATTATCATTCAACTTTGGATGACTACTTAGACATCACAGCATGATCTTAACATATTTCCTCATTGGTCACATCACAAATAATTATATTTCCTAAACTAAGAATGCTTCATTAAGAATAAACAGGATTTTAATCAAGTTCACCTAGTGCAGTCTTTTACATGATTTGACCAGAATAAAATGGAAATTCCCCATTTGAAAATGTGGCAGGTACATTGGTAATTTATATAATGAAATCATCGTGATCAGAATCGCCAGGATGATCTGATGTACTGTGGGTAGGTATCCATCATGAACCTTGAAGTGGTCCTGATGAATTTTTTTATAGGGAAGTCTGCGATGAGGGGCAAAACGAAAAGTTGAGAATGTTTAGGTTATCAGTTCCGAATAGCTTGAAAACGCGTATAGACTGCGAGGAGTTCTAAACGGTTCGCATCCACTCCCTTTTGGTTTATTATTCTTGGAATAATACACCTATGTTTTCGCGACGCGGGTCGACGACTCCGATCGGCCTCAAAATGTGACATTATCCGTTTCAAGAGGTCTTCATTCAAAATCCGAAATGTCCGTCCGCCGTCCGCCGTCCGCCGTCCAGGCCGTTTTGGGCAGTAGGAATTTTTTAAAAAATCTGAAATTTTGGCAAAATACTTGGTTTACCATCTAGTTGTGCCCGCAAGGTTTTCAGTCCGATCGCCCAAACCCGTGGGGCGCTATGGGGCTAAAATGGGGCTACAGGAGGGGTGTTTTGAAGGCTTTTAGCTATGGGATCAAGTTAGGTGTCGTTTTCGAAGTATTTTTGGACGTAGAATCCATTTTTGGGGGTCCCGGAACGATCCGATTTCACTGTGGCGTTCTATAGGGCTTTCATGGGGCTAAAAATGGGATTTTTGAAGGATCCCAAGAAGTTAAATATTTTTCGAGTAAAAATTAAAGAATTTTTGAAAAAACACATTTTTGAAAAAAAATCCCCCCAAAAAATTTTTTTTGAAATATAAAAATCCAAAAAAAAATTTTTTTTAATTTTTTTTATTGACAGAATTAAATGTCTGTACAAGTAACCTATATCACAGAATAATAAACCCTTGTGTAAAATTTGCAGCGTTTTTACTTCAATCTCGAATCAAGTTCTGAACTGCTCCACGACCCGCTGTACATAAAAATGTAAAGGGCGAGCATTAACACAGCTAAACTCGTGTGAGTCACAAAAGGGAGTATTACGCTGAGACGAATCCCAGCGTCGGAAAAGGTTCTGAATACGATCGTATCCTTCCGAAAGCTATTCACCTATTCAGGGGAATCGACGTGAAAAGATGGCGTGACGGAAGCTGATCGGCCAAGATCGTTTTTTTTTTTTTTTTTTTTTTTTTTTGTCCGGAAAGTTAGGAGCTCTCAAGATGAAACCGAAAATTGCTGGAGTAACCAGACGCCCCAGAAGTCTAGCATCAAATTTCCTTGAACTGCTGCATCGTATTGATGCGGATATTTCAAACGTGCATAAACATGCAATTAATGGAAATTCTTCAAAAAAACTCTAATTGATCAATTATCACACTCTCAGAAATGAAATACCACTTCTATAATTTCAGATTACGCGAAGCCAACTGTGACGATATTGAATTGAAGGTCGTTCACTTGGGAACCGATTGGTTAAACTCAACTGGCTGAATATGGAGGTTTATTGAGTCCAACCTCCTCTTTTCTCAGTTTGATTATGGTCAATTTCGATTCTTTACATGGGAGGCCACATCTCATTACGCATTCTGCTCGGTTTTTTGCCTTTGGCACTAACTTCACTCATTATCAATATATTGCGATTCTAAGTTACTTCCTGATGACTCAATTAGCAAGTTCTTTTAGTGATTTCAGTCGGTGTAGGGTCTACTTTACGGTACTTTTCCGTTATACCCCTCCCCCCCCCCCCAAGATTTTCGAGTTTTTCGCGCTCGCCCGATGCCCGCTACCACAAGGCAACGGGGATGATATATTTTGCATTTCAATCAATATCCTACCTTCGAACAAATCCTCGCCAACTTCCAATAAAGAAGGTATATTTCTACCAAAAATTGATCATTCCTTCGGAGAATAGGTATCCTTCTTTCCCTGTATAGTAAAAAAGCAGGGAGGATCTGATGCGACAGTCAGAACAAGAGGAAACCTAAACCTCAAATCTTTCAGAACCCATTCGTTAGCAATTCCACCGGAGGGAGCCTATTAGTCCACTAATCCGACCTTGTAATTCCACTTGTGCACTTTCTGTTATCTAGTGGACCTAATAATATATTACCAGTATAAATTCCACCGGATACCGGTCACAGAGAGCGGATGCCTTCATTGCAGCCGCTGTAAAGGCACCAAACGTCCTTTATCAGGACATACCTGCTCCAGTCCTTCCTTACACATTCAGGGAAAACCTCAGCCTCCAGGACGGCAACTTTGCAACGCGAAAAGCCAACCCCAAAAATCGAGAATCGGGTTTGTCATCAGAGAAGGCCATTCAAAAAACGGGCATTGAGGTCGATTCATCATCAAAGAAGGTTTTTTGAAAATCGACCCGGGCTAAGTGTTCTTATTCCGATTCTGTTCAGATTTATTATTGAGCGCTCAGGCGGCTCCTTGCCCAACTACTCGACGTCTCCGCTTTCAGTTCAAAATCTTCAAAATTTCTAAAACAGTTCTGCACATAATTATGCGGATTTTTGAACTAAACATTTGTGTTAGGGGTTTTAAAGGGTGCTAAATCCGAATGTGATGATAGAAATGATGAATTCCAAGCTTTTCAAGGAGCCCATTGGCCTCTGCGTGGCGGACGACATTTGATTTTTGAAATCGACCCGTCATGGGGGGTCAAAATTTTCGACGCCCGTCGCGATACATAAGTGTATTATTCCAAGAATAATAAACCAAAAGACAAGAGTAGCCTCAAAAGACTGAAGAGATTCTCATCTAATTCGGCCCCCATTAAATTTCTGATATCACCTACTTGAAAGTAACAACTAAGTCCGCACAGGGTGATATAACCCGAAATTAAGATGAATGAACGAGCTCATTCCGTAATCGTCTCACGTGGGTATGCAACCCGCAAGACTCACCTGTTTGATGAATTTAATCCGGACGCGGCGCTTTCTATGCATTACACCCTTGAGAACTTCCGAAGTATAATAAAGATAAAACCAAGGCGCAAGTGAATGGACTAGTTGGAACGAGAGAGGCCGAACAGTTTTTTAAACTTTTCTGCAATAATTGGATCACGACTGCACTCTAAAATTTATACGGCGCCGTACGACAAACGCACGATTTGATCGTATTTCTTGATTCCACGAAGATAACGTTCTTATGCATAAGCGAAGGTTTGAAAGAGTTTCACACTTAATACTTCTCGCCTGGAGGCAATTTAAATTGAATTAATTGAACGAAACACTTAGTCATTCTCACTAACTAAATTCCGGCTTGATTTCTAGGTATAACTTGCTACACCGCCTGTTAGATTGAGTCGTAGTAGTAATTTATTTGCTCCTGAAGGATCGAATTAATTAACTATCCGAATCAAATTATTGGTGAGGTCATACCATATTTTGACACGCCTGTTTTTTTTTTTTTTGGCGAACGAGTCGACATGTGAGGGGCACGTTCTGGGGCACAGCAAGGCTTCCAACCTTGTTGAAGTGGTCGCACGTGAGGTGTTCACAGATTGAGCCATTCCTCATTTGCGGGTTCGGATACAGTACAGAAGTCGGTGTTAAATTCACCGTCGAAAATGATCAAGGTTAAAATAAACGAAACGTCCGCGGGTGCGGCCAAGGGCTGATGTTGGCCAATCTCTCGAAGGATCCAGGGCCAAGTCTATTGTACTCGTTCACACCGAAAACAGGCTCGGTATTTAATTGATTCGTTCAATCGTTTCTTCCCATAGCTAAATCAACATTCAGAAAGTTGCTTTTGAGAAGAGAGGAAAAAAAAAACAAAAAAAAAAAAAAAACAAAAAAAAAAAAACAATCAACTGAGGTTTGCTCTACTATTTCCAAATTTTGGAAACTGCTCAGAATTGAGCATTTGAAATTTGACAAAAACTACGTCAAAAATTGGGGGAGCAGTGAAGTGTTGTAAGTATTTCATTTGATCTGCTTTTGCCCTTTGGAGAGAGAGGGAGATGCCTGGTACTTATTTTTCATCAGACCCGTAAGCTCCCCCTTTTTTGGAAGTACATTACCAAAATCTATCTCGACCGCCGGTTTCAAATCACGATCCGAGGGTCGGGGATATTATGCGGGCCCAGAAAACAACCCCGAGTCAAGGGTTAAATACATGTTCGGCTTGCATCACGTCGAGCTCATTCGCGCCTTCAGCAGGTTCAAGAGTGCCTAATACGAAGCCAAACTCGTGCAGTGATTTAGGTCTACAAACAGTTGGAAATGTAATTTGACAGGTGAGAGCAAATTCAGAACTGAATACTACAACTGTAGTGCAAATGATGAGGGGGATGGGTAATCGTAATAATATATTCTTTCATCAAACAATGGCCGTAGGGTTCAATTGGATAATCGATTACTTTGCAACAGGGCTACACCGTCTTTAACTAATTTCCGAAAAAAAAGTGAGTTAGGTACCTACGGGTAGTGAAAAAGGGGTCCCTTTTTCACATGTACCTACTTTTCAATTCTGACGGAGCAGTGAAGCCAGTCAGCCGAAAAGCTTATATTCCTGAAGGATGTTGATGAGAAATTTTGGTTTGTTCCCTCCGTTTTGATTTGTTTCATGATTTTTATCTTGAATGATTATTTAGTTTGATTTCGCTGTTTTTATTATTGTATCAAATTTTTCCACTACCTTGTGGATTTGTGGAGAACGGCTACCAACCAGAGGAGAGACTCCGATGTATACCTATCAGGTAATCAACGGAGTCCCACCTTGAACTTACGCCCGGACGACACATTGTTCACTGATATGGTACCGATGACTCTATTTGCCTTCTGGTGGTCGAGGTCCAATCCCTAATACAAGACTTATCACTACGACTGTAGGTCCATCAACAAGCCGGGTCGGCGGCCCCCAGCTCTCCCCCCTCAGTCGTAGATTGCTGTGGCTAGTTTAACGTTCTCAGCAAACGAAGACAATGTTTTTTTTACCGGTCCACCAGATTTTGATCCCGGTTCGAGGTCCCAAGAGAGGTTCGTTCATGCGATCCCTCGATCTTGTGTGTTGAAGACGGATGTCTCGGCCGCCTTCGTCACGGGATCCTCTACTAGGATTCACATAAACGTTCCAACGTTCAGAGGTGAATTGTCAACCGACAAGACAGGTATTACAACACATAATTGACTTTTGGTCAAACATTGGTGTTCTTCCCCGGATTCGAACCAGGCTGATCAGCGCTCCGACTGATTGCAAACAGGCGTCTCGCTGACGCCTTAGTCCACGGGGCTACCCTGTCCCCCCTTCCACTACCTTATAAATAATCGTTTAATCGATTTTAAGGCCCCAGTTAATCGGTACATCGATCAATACAGATGAAATAGTTATCGACTGCCTTAATCGATTATTAAATAATAACAAATTTTGTTGGTCTATTGAAAATTGCGAGGAAAATTTCTATTTGCATGCATAAATTAGTCCATCTTTCGATCCATTTAGATTTGGTATTTACAAAAATCTGAAAGTTAGTTCTCGGCTCGTATCTATTTCGTAAGTAACTAGAGAAACTTACGGTCCTCGAGGCCATTAATCAGTACCTGCCCCCCCTGCGCCGAAGTGCTAAATTAATTAGATACCTATAAGCTATATATCTGGATATTTTACAACCGCCGATTGTTGGTCAACCCCATTCTTTCTTTTCGTATAGAATTCCTCAACGGCGCTCCCACTGAATAGCCAAGGTCTTTGACTGATCACAATAATATAATGAACAAAGAGTATGCCATTAAAATATTTTTATGTTGGTAATTTAACACTCGGTTATTAGTTACAAAGGCGCCATTTTACTGGTGCCACACTCTGTAAATTACAGCTAACTAGAAGTTAAATTGTAGATCTATCCTTACTGCTGTATGTTTGAGTTGCGGACTATAATCATTTTTCAGATTTTTTTTTTAACGAAAATAGCAAAATCAATACTTCATGCTGGTCCGCCTCGTTGCCTGCCAATCTGAAGAAAGGCCGATTGGCTTCCTGCAGAAAAAAAGTGTTGCGTTGGCGTGAAAGGGCAAATAACTATAGCTCATTCGGCATTCCGAAAACGGCGGTTGTTTAAGATCTTTTTAGCTGACTGGCAGGTCACTGACTCGTCCCTAAGGTTACATATTCACCCCACGCCGAGCACTCAGACGCGTCGTTCAAAACAAGATCTTGTTTATCCTGACACAGCGCTCTAACGAACCAAATATTGGGCATAGGTAAGGGATGTTTACCGACACTCTAATAGGCGAAAGACTGACGTCAATGAACCATTTTGCGAATATTTCGCATTTTTCTAAAATGACAGGAAAATAACGTGAGCTGTGAAATATGGTCGTCTTGAAAGCGCCGGCGCCATAGTAGTTGTTTTGAAGCAAAACAGTAAAAACAAACATAATTTTCAAAATGAAGATTTAGTGGCTTCTGAGCTCAAGAATTTCAATATTGTTTATTTACAACTGTAGAACGTGATAGGAGAAGACAAACGCTGCAAATCTTACAAAGTGTTTATTATTCTTTTTATGTCCAAGAATTGCATCTATTTTAATGAATAAACATTTAACAAAAACAACTTTACGTGTATTGTGTTAAAAAAATTAGGAGCTCTCAGAAATGAGTTCTGCGTCCAAAATTACTACGAAAATACCACCTCAATTGAGCAGCTGAGTTGCAAAACTGGTCAAGTCCACTTAGTTTCATTTCGAGAAAAACGGCAAAAACGTATTGAGATCGATTGATGTTCAAAATGGACATTTGACGGTTCCTGGTGAGAGATTAGGTCTCTCTGAATCGAAAAGAATCAAAACCTTACGTAAACTTCAATAAATGGACGTAAAATTCGATAAAAACTTTCGAAACTAACCAGTTTCGTTTCAAATCGCTGGACATAACGAGTTTTGCAATAGAACTGGTGGAATCTAACCAGTTCTGAAACAAAAGTTGTGAATTCACGGAAAGCAAACAGTATTTTTTGTGAAGGTCCAAGAGTTCGAAAAAGATCAAACGCTTTCTTTTCTCATAGGTGGTGGGTAGAGGTCATGGACGTAACCAGCTTTGGAACAAAACTCGTGGACTTATCCTCTCTTTATGGAAAATTAGGCGTTAGCCTGTTTTGTTTTAAAACAATTCCCGGACTAAACCAATTTTGAAAAAAACGCATATTTTCCTAGGGGATCTAACCAGTTATAATGAAAAATAGCCTCGCCATTCGATTCCTCGCTCTAAAATCCTCCAGGAATGGCTGTTATTTGATAGAAAATGGACTTAACCAGTTTTGCAACTCAACGACTCAATTGATCTCCTGGCCAAAGCCCAACAAAAGCCCCATTGATCCACAAGGTGTGGTCGGACGAGCCAGACATCTTCATAAATGATTTCTACGTCGGAAAACACTTTAAATCCCATCCTAAAACCCTTCCTGTAGCCCCACCTGGAACCCCCAAAAATGGATTCTACGGCCAAAAATAGTTAGTAAAAAACCCAAAGGCAAAACCTTTTCAATAACCCCTTTTGAGTCCCATGGGGTTTGGGCGATAGGGCTGCAAACCTTGCGGGCACAACTAGATGGTAAACCGAGAAACTATTTTGTAAAAATTTCAAATTTAAATCAAAATTCCTACTGCCCAAAACGGCCCGGACGGCGGACGGACATTTCGTTTTTGGAATCAAGGCCTCTTGAAACGAATAATAATGTCAGACCGATAATGTTGAGACCGATCAGAATGAACCATCGCAATTACATAGATATATTATTACAAGAATAATAAACCAAGACTGATGCGCATGCTCCATAATATGGAGCATAATATTATCCATCTACTCAAGTCTTGAGCCGGAATAATCTTGGAAGATCTCGGACTGCCCTGAATTAACAATCTCGACGGCAACCCGTCCGTGATCGTCCATACCTAGTGTTCTCCAAACGATTCTTAGATGTGCTCTGCTGACTAAATCCTTCTGATTGATGGATTACATTGCCTAGTTTTCAATACACGTTGGTATGGGAAGGGTTGCGTTATGGAAGACTCAAACCCCTTCTATGACTCAACCAGAGCGGGGTGGGTTTTGGTCCATTACTGATATTTCGCACTTTATCGTCCTTCTCCCTCTTTCCATCGTCACATAATTATCGGCAAGTCGGTATGATGTAACAGAGTATCGAGCATTTGGCTCCTATTTCATAAGGGAGCGGGGAGCGGGAGTGAGAGGTAGAACAATGAGCTCGAGCATTAGGAAGTGGTGCGAGATGAGACAGATCTACTATGCAATTGAGATGAGGAGGCGATGATTTCTGGATAGCATTCCTCCAAGTAGAAAGCCGATGTGATTCACATGGTGCGGGATGGTGTACCAAAGATATTTTTAACTTTCTCGGATCCGCTCCTTGTTGAACGTGTAATCCATCCGGCTGCCGGAGTTCGATCAGGAAGATCGGCCTAGAATATCGCTGATATTGACCAAGTAGGGGTTGAAGGGAGAGAGAGAGAGAGAGCTATTGAGAGGGTTTTCTCGGCACGAAATTAAAACATACAACCTTTAATTATGGTACGTTATGTTGTTTCGTGTAGGTAGGTAAATGTTAGGCGTAGCGATTACTACTACACTGAGAGAAAAAAAGGGCCTATTCTAGGTTATTTTTCGATTTTTTTCTAGGTTAAATGCTGCCAACCTAGATTTTTTTTGGTTTTCATTCTAGGGTGGAACAATGTAGTCTAGGTTGAATATAATTTAACCTAGATTGAAAATACTGGTGAAGTTACCTTCCTAAAAATGCAAACAACCAAGATTTAAAATGCGCCACCCCCACACTTTAGTTCTAGGTTAAGTTCACGGTGTGTGCCGCCGCCTCCATCCATTTACAGTCTAGGTTAAAAACATTAATGTCTTGGTTGTCTCACCCTGGTATTCAATGTTTTTCACTTTCATAGACGGTTGATTTACCCTAAAACAAAAACGTTCTCACCCCACCTCAAACAATTTACAGCCATGGCGCATTAACCTAGAACCCTTTTTTCTCTAGGTTGTGCCCCTTTATTTACGAGGTTGTTTCAATTACTATCCCTGTTGAACCAGTTATTTTTCTAGGTAGCTTCCTATTCTTTTCAGGTTGGTCCTAATAAATTACTAGGTGGTCTATATTTCTTTCTAGGTTTGCTCCACTTCCATTGTAGGTTGGTTCTATCAACTTCAACTATCTTTCTGGGTTGTCTCTGTTTCCTACTCAGTACAAAAATTTGAATGTGACGTCATAATATGACTGCACATAGTGACAGAAATTAGATGATTAGAATTTGACAGAGATTTGGCCTCAACCCCACCGGGTAAATCGTAGGGGTGCCAAGACAACGAGAATTAACGCCCACCGCCTACAGTGGCGCTCTCCGCCGCCGCTTAGCGTACTGTAGAAACAACCTGGAATTTATCGAATGAATTACAATCACTGTTGTTTAAACCTAAAACTATTTGTGGTACTACGGTAGTTTTAACCGAGACTGAAAGTCTAACTTTTTCTTCTGGGTTGTTACCTAAAGTAACAATCTCGCCTTTTAAATCTCTCGGTTGTTTTCAGTTGTACAACCGAGACTTTAATGGAGGGGAATTATATGGAAGGTCAAATCATTCAATTCTAGGTTACCCTACTTAAAAGTCAAAGGTAGGTAATATATTTTCTAGGTCTTCACAATGTCAATCTAGACCAAATGTGAAGTTCACATTTGGTCTAGGTTGACACTTTTTTATTCCAGGTTGTGGTCAGAGGGCGGGTAATAACGGATTAGGTTGTTTCTATATGGGTCTAGGTTGTATTAATATTTTTCGATGTTACTTTAACCTGGACCTATTTTTTTCTAGGTTGAATCAATTGATTCTAGGTGGTTTCAATTTCTTTTCGAGGTTATTTCGGATTTAACCTAGCCACTAAAAAAATCTTTTCTCTCAGTGTACGTACTTATAATTCATAAGTAGGGCTCGGATTGATATGCTCCATAAAGTCAACAAAAATGTTCGAAAAAACCGATAAAATGAAGGGTGGAGTAACAACAAATCTACGAATTGGTTGTTTGTCGACGGTGCAGAGGTCTAATCCAATAAGGTGGTTAGGGAGAACAAACTACTCGTCTGCGGATGTACTAAATTGTTTATTCGTGTACTAAATAAATAATTTAGTATGCTAAATTACCTATAGGTACGTCAGCAGAGGAGTCGTCTGTTCTCCCTAACCATCTTATTAAAAAAATCTACGACTTATGGAGCTCTGAATGGGATGGATGTAAAGCCCTGAGTAGGGGTCTCAGGCCCTTCGGATCCCACCTTGACTGTGTGGGGCATCTTCAACGTACTCGTACATTGCCTCTGAAGGTTGGCAGGAGTTCGAACGACGCGTCGGTTTCAGATTAATTTTGGACATAGAATACATACAATAAAATTTATACATTTAACGGTCCACAAAATCATATAGAATCCAGAAAAGTACGTGATGTGGAGTCCAGTCAGCTGAGTACTTGTTGTGAAGCCTAGTCAGGCAGTGCAGTAGTGTTTGGAACTTGAATGGCGAACACAGAGCTGTGTGTCTTCAGCTCTGAAGACACTTTTTTTCGAACTCAATAGGATTTAATGGAAGGATATGGACACAAAACTTCAATTAACAGGGAGAAAATAATTAATAATAGATTATGAACCTTACCATTTTCGGCATCAACCGTAATCAGTAAGTCAATACATTCCTGAGGTATTTCATCAATTTGGTCGTACCAATGGTCTGAACAGATTGCTGACTCAGACGTTAAAATGGATAATACCCGGAAATTGTTATTGCAGCAGCTGACCCTTGCAGTGGGCTGGACGTGCCGCAGCAACAGAACTGCATTCTAAGATCGTGCCAACTTCCTCTTGGTGAGCGGAGGGTGCATTTAGTTGGCACGGTGATTTGGAACAGGGGACGTGATTAACGTCGGGAGTCCAACCGGTAAATTAGTACTTGAGTGATGAAAAGAGGGCATTAGTCCGAATTTTGAAATCACGAACGGACCATTGAATGAGAACTAAATATGTCCAAGAGATATTACTGCTTTGAGGGGGTGAAGGGAACCAGCTAATTTTTGGGTAGGAATGTTTGTCATAGGTTGGTTTTATATTCGTAAATTTACCACTCATGTAATGGAAAGTTAACCAACCGCGATTGTACGTTATTAAAGTTGGTACAGTTACAACTAGAAGACCAATCATTCGATAGCTACCATTGTGACGCAGAATACGGATTTCGGGTATGTCGCAAGAGCCCAACGGTAGACACGAATGCTCGTGATATGGCGAAAGACCTTCTCCTTAACCCTTTGACTCCGAGTCCGATCGCATATCGTTTGACTGCTCTCAGCGATCTTGCTTCATTTATTTTAAAATGGGGGGGCCAGCAAAAATAATTGGGTCTGACAGGGCGGTCGGAGCAGCTTCGGTAGTGACTTTTAAAGCTCGGCAAAGACATGCTGGAAAAAAAATTAGGCGCTCTAAGGAATAACCCGTGGTCTCATTAAATGTAGGAAAAAGCCTTCCTTCGGGCGGTCCAGTAAATCCAAGTCTCACCACGAATTCCTCGTTCCGAAAACGATAAGTAGTGTGATTATAGAAAGATTGGAGATCGTATTCCGGCGAAGGGCAGCGTTCTGAAACCTACTTGTAATGTATGACCAATTTAGAAAATCAAATCCGGCATAATTTATGACCTGGCTTTCTAAATTTTGCGCATTTTGTGGTTAGACCCCTAATTCCTGACCGTGTAGGGTTGAAATCCCACGAATCCTCTTCTTTCATCGCGAACGAGGCTCTACTTCGCGACGAGAGCCGGTCAAAAAGCGTCGTTTCTAGGGAAAATTTCGCAGAGTAACGAAAACATGAGAAAACGCCAAACCACCGTACAACTTTCGCAGGTTAAAACGAGCTTTCGACGCTGTTTTCGATGAGTAACAAAACGATTTCTGTGCAAATGCATTCAAAGGTCTCCGGGAGGAGGGTAAGGATTCTTTGTGTTTCGGGGTGAGAAACATTAAACAAATTTCGTGCCGAGTATTTGTGGTTGGATTGGGTGCAAGTTCCCACAAATGGGCGAGCCAGAGATTGAATGTCAGTCTTATCAAAAATTTCAGGCTTCATCAAAAATTTCAAATACATCGATTCATGGCTAGCCTGCCTACCTGACAAGGTAGCAGGAGAAATTAGCTGGAGGCACATCCTGTCAACGTGGTAATCATATTATCTATCCCTTTGACAGGATGTGCCTCCAGCTAACATATTATTTTATTTTTGTGCGAAAATTTGATCTTCGAAAACCCTGAAACCCCCTTAAATAAGATTTTATTCGCAAAAAATCCCAAATAAGATATTATAAGGGTCATTCCAATTTAAAATGTACATTTCGTGTCCTCACTTTGCTGCAAATCTCACATTCATGCTGATCCCGATTTCCAGTTTTTTTTTCTTATCTACCGATCCTATGTAACCCAAAACGCTAAAAAAAAACATCAAGCATACTGCAATTCTGGGATTTATTATGCCCAGTATGAATGAAAACATGGCAAAATCTCATGTGTGTTACCGTCCACAGTGAAAAAGCGCCCTCATCTTCATTCCCTCAGCAACACCATGAATTTTTTATGAGGAATCTAGCGCATTCTACTTGTAGAGTAGAACACTGGGTTTCAGATTTTTGGAGGCTCGGGGTCGCCAGACATCCTCTTTAACTGTGACGTCAATGCAAAGGACTGTCCATCACTTTTCAAGATAACTTACCCTCATGTGTGTTACCGTTGTTTTCTTGGCAACAATGAAGTCACTCTTACGCAGTAAGCTCTCTCTTATTGCAGTAGGATGTCTATTATCAGTTTTTGTTTTCCTTGTGAGGAGACCGGTGAGTGGGGAGACGTTCCAAGCAGTTTCTCCAAAAACCATGGTGCATATTTTTATTCTTCTCCATGTGTGTTACCTAAGGTGCAACCTCAATAATGAATAATTCACTTTTTCAATGATTTTCCTCCAATAATTGTGGGCTACACGTTTCATTTGACATGTGATTCGGCCTTCTAGGTTGTTTAGGTTAGCTACAGTGTGGGTTTGAAGTAGGATTCTCATGTGTGTTACCACTCATGTGTGTTACCAGTGCAGCAGTAACACACATGAGCTCCGGGTAGCAAACATGAGGTCCTCGCAGACAATTTTGGAAAGTATGATTTATTCGAATTTCACGTTCATGGGGGTCATTGTTTTGGTTAATTTGAGTTATATTTTGGAGTTGGCGATAACCACTAGACAAATTCTATAATTCGAACATTTTCAAGCGCCGCTGACAGCTGCAGAAAAACAGAGGAGATACCGGGAAAAGAAGAAGTTGGATCCCGTCCGTGAGGCTGCTTTCAGAGCTAAAGAAAAAGAAAGATCGCTTAGTAGAAAGAAATTGAAGGATATATTATATATATATTAACACCACGTGAACATCGCCGCATGAAAAAATCTTGGGAAAAAATGGGACAGGAACTGACGTGGCCAGGAGAAACACAGACGGCTACTTGTGACTCCACCTGACTTGCCAAAATTATTTTGGCAATTATTGCCAAGATTGTCTGTGGTAGTCGCGAGAAGTGCACATTGGGTTTCCGGTGGAAGTTGTTTTAGCCAGTGTCTTCACTATTTCTGCCGGCGTTGTATCAGAGAGCTGGTAGCGGATAACTAACGCATGTGATGGTCGTTTGGCGGAGTCAGGAGAGTTTTCGAGGAGGGCCCGGATGCGTTGCTCAGGCGTGGTTCCATACAGCCGGCGAAGGAGCGTTTCGAGCTCGTCGTAGGGTCGTTTACCAGGCTCCCGTAGGAGGTGTGCTATCTGGTAGTACGCCTCTCTTGGTAGTGCTGCGACTGCGGCGTTGAATTTTGATCGTTGGGACGTCAGTCGCTCTGTTGTGAAGAACGTTTGTAGTAGTAGAAACCAGAGGTTTGGATCTTCCTCGATGAACTTTTGCCCTGTTGACTACGGTCGCGATTGCGGCTGCTGGAAGTTGGGCTGGTGGTTCTGCCATGTGCCGTATTCAATTCATGTGCCTGACTTGTACGTGAGTGAAGAACGACGTGAAAGAAGAACACCAATTCAATATAAATCTGTAGCTGGTCCAGCTCGATGGAATGAATAGAATTTTGGAAGTTGGAATGAATAGAATTTTGTGAACCGTCTCACGGGTTTTTTGGTTGTCTACCAGATGTGTTTTAGTTTCCGAGTGGACCAGCTTCTCCTGATATTTACTTTGTAAAATCAACCAATTGTTAGGGAAACAGTAATTTCCCCGATAACCAGGAATCAAAATCGTTACCTATTTCCAAAAAAATTTCAAAAACATGTATTCCTATTTTTTCTGTGATTTCTATTTCGAATGCAAAGTTAAGTACAAGATTTTTTTATCGGTTACATATACGTTTTCTGTCTCTAACGTCGTTTCCCTTCGATTTGGTAGTTAGATACTACAGTAGTTATACCAGCTGGGCTGTTGCATCAGCTGACAGCTGGGTAGTGTGGTTTTTAAGAGAAATACAAGTGTGCTAACATTGTCAAAATGTGCTAACAATGTCAAATATATCTCGTAAAATTTACGAGTATTTAATACTACATTTTGATCAACAATAGGTGGAGTAGCTCATGTCTGTTCTCTTTCAACATTGTAGCTCATGTCTGTTACCATGTATGTTACTGTGTCCATTCAAGAAAAGTTGGTCTGGAGGATCAGCTGTGAAAGTTTTGGTACGGTCTGACCTTAATAACAGTGAATGAGATGACTGTTGAACAGTAGTAAGAGGTTTTTGAGAGTTTGGGTAGTGCAGTAAAGTATAATCACGAATCATGTGGCCAGCGTGTTTCTTAACGGGTAACACACATGAGATTTAAGGCACAAAATCACAGGTTTCATGGGTTCTGTAGCAGTGAGCTCGATTTATATGATATAAAAAGGGTTCTGCAAAGCCCCTAGAAAAGAATTTCGACCAACCCGACAGTTTGGGCGTCTTACACTAATTTTTCAAGAATGGTAACACACATGAGGTTGAGACCACGTTATTTTGCAAACACTACGGATTTATAGGAATACCAATGTCTGAACTCACGAATTTCGAATTGTGCAGGGCTCTTGGGAATTGAATGGAGCCAGAAAAAATTTTGACAGGCTTGAAAATGCGTTTGGAAATTTTGTGAAATGACGATGCTCGGGAGGCCAAATGTACATTCCAATTTGGAATGACCCATGGAATGACTCATGAGTTTTGTAGGGTTACTAGAACAGAATTTATAAATACTTATAAGTATTTATAAATTCTGTTCTAGTAACCCTACAAAACTCATTCTTGTACCAAAATGCTTTATTCAACAAGTATAATCACCCAGTAAAATATGCGCGGATCCGAGCTCTAGTGATGAGTTTTCAGAATGATAACATTCTGATTAATTCGTTCTTCTCATGATGGTGAATGCATTGCAATGCGGTAAATGCATTCGCATTCATCATTCGCAGAGATCTGCGTATAATACGTACATATATCTGCATACAATGTCTTCATGTGCTATGTTCTGGTTTCAATCAAACAATCGCCCACTTGGCAATTTTCAACATTTCGCACATCATAAGAATGGAAAAGCATCAGAAAGCCTGATTATAATAAAGAATAATTATTGTTGAGAAATACTGTATTGTTGAGAAATGATGTATTATGAATTGCGTCACGTTCCACAACAGATGCATGCGTCAGTTTCTGACGTATTTGGTCTATAAAAAAAAAGCTTCTCTAATCGGAGTTACTTCCTTAAGATTACGGAGTTACCTTCTTACTTACCTACTTATTTCTGCCATAAAAATGAATCTACCTGTTTTGAAAGAGCACCTGGGTTTGCAGTAAAGTTTTTACGAAGTGGATATCAGAGATTGGTATGAGATGGTGCGCTAATAATTTAATAAAACGAAAGTATATTTTTAGTAGCATGCTCATTGGAAAGCTTTCCTTGTTGTAAAATTCATTTTACGATATGAATTATATGTTGTATAATAGTTTTTTAGATGACTGTTGTTCTATGTGACTAATCAATAGATGTTTGAGAAGCATAAGTTTTTTATTTTGGTATTAAACGAATGTTCCTCTAATTAACACCTCCGAATATGGCAGGTCAGCTGTCCCGCATTCACGAGTTCCAATCTCCTTTCCCTTCGGAGAGGGCGGGTTCTTGAGAAATATACCAAACGGTGAACGATGTATGAAGTCAAACCAACCTAATTCTTATATCGACTGCAGGCACAAACATTTTGGGTCAGCTTCGTCCCTCAGATTACCACGGATTGTTTTTGGCAGCCCGCACGTTCTACTATATAACTATCATGAGGGCCCTCGTAGTGTCCGGTGCCATTTAAAACGGGGAAAAAGACATTACATAAAAAACTCCCTCACGCCGCAGCTCGCATTTACGAGAGTAAATCGTTTTGGTTTACTACGCGCCTTTAAAGATCTGTTTGTTCTCGTGAGGCCACCAAGTTATGGTCAGCCAATGCGTCAAAAACGGTTTCCACTATAACTGCAAAGCTTTATAAGGGAGAGAAACTGTGTACCTGGGTGTAATATCCACCTAACGTTTTCTTTCTCATAATCGTTCAATCAGCATTTCGCAACATTCCATCGACTCGGAATCAATCCACTGACAGTGGAATCAGTCCACGATTTTCTAAATCTTAATAAAGCTAATTGACTTCACACGCATGAGCGACTTCCCCGGTCGCCACTCAGTCAATGTCTGGGAAGTAGGTACTTTCACAAGGTTGGCGAGGCCTTCTCAGTGGAAACTGTACCGCCGAAAAATCCAGGCCATACCTTACCGACCATTACGCATAGCCGGCGAGTCAAGCGTTCCGCTGCGGTGGGTCGTCGAGTTACTTAACGTTTGTCCAACAGTTAAAAGTCAATCTTAAGATAAAAGCCTGCTCTTTGGGTCTGTACCACCGCCTTTAGATTTCATTTAGTTTTCGGCAGACGGCGGCATATGAGTTTTCCCAAGTAAATATTTGGTATGTAGCACAGTAGGGCAAAGGAGGCAAAAACCCTAAAAATGCTGCAAATTTTACTCAAGAGTTTATTATTCTTTGATAGAAAATATAAAAAATTTAATTCTATACCAATTGAAAACAATTAAATTTAATTCAATTATTTAAAAAAGTAATTTTTCTTGTAAAGTTTGTGGACAGAGACCTCGAAAAAAGCTATTTTGCGTCCAACATTACTCGAAAAACGACACATCGTTCGTCTTCCTGCCATTCTTTAAAATCCTCATTCGCAGCAATTTGAAACCCCATAGAACCTCTCGGTGAAATCCGATGGTTCTGGGACCCACAAAAAATGGATTCTATGTCCAAAAATACCTCGAAAACGACACCTAACTCGACCCCATAGCCAAAAACCTTCAAAACCCCACCCGTAGCCTCAATTTAGCCCCAAAGAGCCCCATGAGCTTGAGCGATCGGGCTGAAACCCTTGCGGGTACAACTAGATGGTAAACTGAGTATTTTTTCAAAATTTCAGATTTTATAAAAAGTTCCTACTGCCCAAAACGGCCCGGACGGCGGACGGACATTTCGGTTATGGATTCTAGTCCTCTTGAAACGGATAATGTCAAATTTTGGGGCCGATCGGAGTCGTCGACCTCCGTCGCGATTACAAAAGTGTATTATTCCAAGAATAATAAACCAAAAGCTTATAACATATAATTTTGTTTTCTTCTGAAGTTAGTGGACGGATGTAGAGCCCCGAAATGGATTACTTAAGCGTCCGAAATTAGTCGGAAAACGACACCTAATTCGACAACCTGCCATCCTTCGAAATTCCGATTTGTTACCCCGAGAAAGCCCCATTGATAACTCAACCACATAGCAGAAATCCTTCAAAAACCCCTTCCCCCTTTTAGTCCTCCCGAGCCTCACGGGCTGAAAAACTTGAGGGCAGAACTAGATGGTGGACCGTGTATTTTGTCAAAATTTCAGGTTAAAAAAAAAAAAAAAAAAAAAAAAAAAAAAATCCTACTGCCCAAAACGGCTCGGACGGCGAACTGTCATTTGGTTTTTGAAATCATGGAACGGATAATATCAAATTTTGAGGTCGATCAAAAAACATTCTCGACCCCCGCCGCGAAACAGGTGTATTATTCCCAGAATAATAACCCAAAAGTTGCTAAAGAAAAAATGTCTTATTCGATCGAAGAAACGATAGAAGAAGGAAGGAGAACAAACTAATATTTTCAAACAATCAAAGCTGTTAATTATTCGTCCAAGCAGTCACATCAGTCTGCATAGTTCATTTTATGATGCAAGATGATGAGCGAGATATTAAACTGGCGAAGTAAATATTTGTCCAGGACACATCTATTGTGTGGGGAGTTGAGCAATCTGATGGCACACTTGAGAAACATTTCAAACGTTAGATGCAAAACTCACACGTTCGGATTTGTACGTAAAACGCGAGAATGTTTAGTTCTGGTAGAGTTCGAGATAAATCATTGATTTGTTGCAGTTTTTCACTGAACCGTATTTTCAACGAGGATTTGTTCAGATTTGTTAGGAAATGCTTGTGCAGGGGGCGCAAATCCTGAGGGGTAGGTATGTGCTCGTCAGAATAACTAACAATTAATAAATAACTAGCTGAATTGAATTTGATTTTTTTCTTCAGTGTTTCGGGTTGTTGTGACCTCCAAAGATACGCGTCCCCTTTCACTTATCACAGGTGCAAGGTGGGCCATCTCTTCGTCAAGACCGAACTGCCCGACTGACCGCCGAACTTACAATTCCGCTTATCTCATGCGCCCAACGGAGGAGGATCTTGTTTACGATTAGCATCACCGAGATACCCTCCTGGGACTTCGCGCCCAATCTATGTACTACCGCCCGAAGGGAGAGTGAGAAAGTGCATTATTCTCAAAATCGACCTGAATTGGATATGTTGAGTTTCGATTCTCAGCTCCTCTGTCTGATAGTTTGGAGTTACTGCAGACTAAATCAAGAAAAAAATTATTAATAGAAAACTGAGTGAAAAAGTAAAAATAATGCTGTTTAGACGTTTTATAGGCTACAATGTTCCTTTTCTGGTAGATCCCATCATCTCAGATCTCACTGATCTACCACGGTACAACAGTTTTTCCCTCCCGAAAAAGTGGGAAACGTCCTTGAAACGAGACCGAGAGTTTCCTCTCCCTTCCCTGCAAATCGACGAGGCCGCCTCCCCTTCCCCCTTTCCGTCCCCAGGACCACCCCGGACTGTCTCCCGAGCCGACGATCTGCCCAACTGAAGGGGGGAAAACCAAACCACCGCAGGTCCTCAGGCCCGTGAAAGTGTTACAGTCCAAGAGCGGCGCTGGTGGAGCTCAGTGCCAAGTGGTGTAGGTTACCTTACCTGTCGTGTCCGTCGCAAAGTGGTTTTTTCTTGTAATTTTCTATTGGTATTTCGCCCGAGTAATTCTTTGATATGCGTCTTATTTTCGTATTTTTGGCCGCGTCGGCTGCTGTCTGCGCTGCCACACAAGTCCCGACGGGAGGTGCTCGCGTCAAGAAACGAACAGGCAAGTCTCAACGGATTTCTACTTATCTTGCACTAATTGTTCAATTGCATCACAACGTCCCACTCAGACAAAACGCCAAATTCATTTAAGAGCTGATGAGGTTTTACGGCAGAATTGTTATTACCTCAATTCCACGTCTCCATGAAATAGTAGGTACACTTCAGTGCAAACAATTATACATTCGTCTACAATTTCTTGGATTTCAAGTTGAATACCTCTTAACGCAAAACGGTTTCATGGTTCATCAAAGAGCTGCTAGCAATGTAGACACTTCAGACACTTCGTGGTATGGTTGGCTGAACAAGATTGGTTGAGAAATCATAATCAACTCGTGCCGGCAGTCGGTTAGACACCTCAGCATCCTCCAAAATGAACATTGATGTCTATTTAAAGATCTCCCGTTTCATTCAAAATCGACCTTTTTCGAACTACCACGGTTGTTATCGACTTTATTTGATAGGAAAAACCAAAAATATATTAGGGTGTTTTTAATTTATCAAAAATAAATGTTTGTTTTGTGGCACCAAATAAATTATCTATATTTTGATAAATTTGTAGAGATATTAGGGTATTTCAACTTTAGGAAAATTCAAATATATTGACATCAATCTCGTTCCGTTAATTCAGCCCACATCTTAATTGCAGCGGCATAAACAAAATTTGTCTTCGAATTAATGCAAAGTCATTTTGAAAACCTTTCCTATGAGGAGAAGATGCTGAAATTACTCATTAAAATTCAATATTATATAATATATTGAATTTTAATTGCTGAAATTACTCATCAAAATTCAATAAATTCAATAACTGTAATATATAATATATTTAATTTTAATGAGTACTGTCAGCATCTGCCTCATAGGCATTAAAATTTAATGCCTATATTTAATATTATTTAATGTATTCATTCCATGGAGGGGTATTCGGCTTCATTTACATGATACGTGTAAGGGAAAATAGTCAAAATTATGCTTATAACAGGGAACTGACGTCAGATTATGCAGAAAACAGGAAAATGATCAAAATAATTAGTATGACAGAAAACTGGTGGGGAAAATGGGGAAATATTCAAAATTATGCGTATGACAGGAAACTGACTGAGAGATTCGTGTCAACCGTTTTCAAGGGAATAAGTTCCGAGGGTGTAACACACTTCCACGTACGCTCATTAAAGTCACCCACAACGCCGCCCCCAAAGTGAACCATGCAAACCTACCTTAACACCGTTTTACTTTTGAGATGATTACTGTCAGCTACATTGTTCTGGCTCTTTTGAGTTGGTTTTACTGAATTTGAAAACCCCGAGTATAGTTCTCAGCGCTAATTGATATATGGGCCACAATAATGTCATGTAAATTCGTTCAGATTCCCCCACGCAAGACACGCTTTTTGTGCTCGGTGAAAGGCTAATTGAAAATTAACTCGTCCATTCACCCAATGACATTGTCGGCGGAGTGCCCTTGTAATTAAAAATTAAAAAGTTTCAGAATGGGCAGCCAATATTGACTCGCTTAAATGCCCAAGGTGCCCGAGGGTTCACTTTGCTCCGAGTTCTACTTTAACAATGACCCGATTACGTCATCTGCATCGGAGTTAGCCTATGCACATGAAGCAATCGCTTCGGCCGCGGTCACCCGTTTTTTGTTTAATCACGACTCCGCACTCTTGTAACCCTTCATGCTCATTTTCATACTATCCCTTCTAAGTGAATTCAAAGGACGCCTGCTGTTTCACTACCGTAAACCTTTGTGCGAGTGACCGCGCGGTTAACTGACCGTGTACCAACGATACAAGTGTTATGCTCAAACAGTCCAGTACAGAGCTCCACTCAGCAGGTCATCGTTTGTCTGAGTGCTCAAAGCCTTCCGGCAGAAAGCGTGGTCAAAACTTGATACTAATTAATTTTACTTAGTTTCTAAATTACAAAGGATGTGCATTCTCGTATCACTATACTGCACAATTCTTCAACTACCTACTTTGTAATTTAATAAGGCAGGCTCCGTTGCATCCTCAGCGCGCTTGATACAAACATGAACAGTTCTCAAGGCCTTGAGAGTTCATGAGATGGTTGAGACGCTTCTCGTTACGGTACCATCCTTGTTCCGCTCCTGGAATCTCTCCATCAGTTGGAACAATTTTCATTTCCATAGGGATTTGGAGAGGGGTAAGGATCAGTTAATTATGCTTTATTTTCATTTTACGCGGAATGTTAGAGACCACGCAGACAGTCCACGCCTCTTATTTCATTTGATTCGACTCCTGAAATGAGCCATTTGTCCTTCAAACAAGAAACCGAGGGATTTTCACCGCGAAACAGTTAGGCAAAATAACTATCTGCAAGGGTTCTAATTTCATGATTGAGCCTCGAGTGGGTCGAATCGATGGACCTCACTTTATGGAACTGGATATCACTTGAAATACTTCGTTGCTCAACTGCAATTACCGGGAATCGCGCCACACCTTCAAGATCGAGGCTCAATGTTTGGGTCAGGTGAACGGTTGGAGTCGTTCATCTGTGCATTCCCTCAAATTGGAATTAGGGCAGTCTCGACCTTGTGCTCTGAGAAATGAAGTGAAAAAAGTAATCTAGGAGTCATCTGCATTCGGTGAATCCCTTCCCAATGTATGGAACTTATTCCGACTCGGTTGAGCGGCTCACTTTCGTTTTCCTCCGCGTTGCAACTTGGCCGGAGGCCCTCAAGCTGAGAGGTCTCTCAAGAACTAGAAACCGCTTTCCTTCTTTCCTCGTTTGATTGAGGGTTCACGCACTTCATCTCTTTGGGTTCACTTATCATCTCCGAGCTCAAACGATTCTGCGTCGACCAATTCTCTCCCACTTGAGCAACCGTTTCAGCCCTTATGGCCAAGTGAAAATCTGCAATACACGCCCGTTACCCAAAACGTGCGTTATTTCGCGCATCGTTGAACAACATCGGGTATTTCATATATTTTTTCCGACAGAAGAATCACGTAATAGTCTAGTCAAATTAGGAAAAATAGAAAAAAAAGTGTTGTCGTAGTTCTGGAAATTTCGATTCTTACAGTATTTTGGGCTGTTGAACACGAATCTGAGGTTTGCGACTAAAAACGTTGCCCAGAAAAACTTTTGTTGTTGTTTTGTTTTGTGGTTTTTTGTAAATAACTCCGAAACTATAACATTTACGTGAAACACCTTCATATAAAAAATGAAGGGGCATTAAATTGCCTACACTTTATGTAAGAGAAGATTTTATAGTAAAAGCAACCCTTAAGCCGTCAGAGCGTCAAAAACCCACCAAATCTCGCATTTTCGCGTTTTTTCAACTTCTTTTTACAAAATGCTCTTGCAAGATAATTCAGTTGTGTATTGGGATGTTTCCAAACATGATGTGACATTTAAAACATTATAATTTGAGTCGTCTAGAATCAAAGCGTATCCAATCCGTTTTGGCTAACTTTTCAGGAAACGCAAAAAACTGTTTGAGGCACTTTTTCAATTCTACGTTTAAAACTGGTAGCTTTCTAGCACCTATTGGAGTCCTATGAAGGCGTCTGAGGTGAAACAACAAAAATAATTTTGAAGAGATGAACGACAGAGTTAGGAATAAAAAAACCGAAGTTTTTGTACTGTTCTGATGATTAAATCACTAAAAATCAATAAAATAATGAAATAATGGGAACAAACACGTGTTTTGTTGGCCGCCATCATTCTAACCCTAACCCTGCAATCTGATTGGATGAATCACTGCTTGGGATCAAAGTCAATCCCATCCAGTAAAACTCACGGCTCCAACTCTAAACTTTTTGCCTGTTTTCACAAGGAAGGGATGCAGTTAGACTCCAAACGACTTCACCATTGGCTTCAGCGAGAGAAATACTGTTAGAAACCACCATAACCTCATTTTTCAAAAATTTGGAGCAGGAATGCCTCATTTTTTTTTGGAATTTGGATTTGGTTTTGTTGGTAGTTGCGTTTTGCTTCTATACAACATTTTGCAAATTTTTTTTTTTTTAAATATCATTTATAAAAGTCATTTCTTATAGGTCAAATTTTACAAAATCTAGAACCTATTTTGAAAACGACTTTGCGGTTCTAAAATCTAAATGGACTATAATAAAAATCGAAATTTATAAACACATATTATGTGGGGGACCCAAAAAAAAAAAAAAAAAAAAAAAAAAAATAGATTCTTCGTCCGAAAATACTCCGAAAACGACACCCCACTCGATATCATACCTAAATTGCAAGATTTGGTGATTTTCCGTACTTCCCCAAATCTACGTCAGGAATCGTATTATGTCAAATTTTGAGGCCTCTCCTAATTTTCGATCCCCGTCCCGAATTATCAACCAAAATCTTGATCTTCATTGTGTACGATAATGAAATGAATCACGTTTTATTCATTTTTTCCCCGAGAAAGGAACAGATTTGCATTCTCGGTGGTTGCCCCCATATCCACTTTCTTTGCAGCAGCTTAAGAACTTCCTTCATCTTCCATTCATATCGAAGTGAAGCTTAAGAGGAAGCTCATACAAATGCAAAGAGGATCTCCCTGCATATATTTACAACCGTTTACTATTCTCTTTGGGTGTTTTTATAGCAGTCGAACGATGTATCTCTTGCGGTGAACGCTTTCTGACACTCTAATGAGCTCGCGTTTAATCCTATTTATACGGCATCTTCATCTTCGCCGGTCCTTTGAAATGGTTATCTCATCCTTTTTGTCGAGAGGCGGTTTGTTAGTTGTCCCAAGCGGCATAATTACACGCGGTTCGCATGAGCGTTTAAGTAGGGTTTAATCTGTTTTTATGGCCACTTGCTCTTTTTGAAGATTAATACGACAAGGTACGATGTATTTTTAAGATTATACTTTTTTTAAGGAAGGAATTATCATCTTACTGATGCATCTGTGGCACCGATTTAAAATCATGGGAAGTCGTTGTATTTGTATGTTTCTCTGACGTAATTGCTTCACGTGTTCAAATTGGGGTCATTCCACGAAAATACCTTGATTCGCGTCCTTCTTTTTCTGAACGACAAATTTTTTTTTCTTGTTCAGTGTTTTTCTTCTCACATGATTAGTTTGTATTAGCCCAATAAAATGATTTTATGGTGTCCTGTCATTGTGTGAGTTCTATATATTTAATAGGATAGAGAGTAAATAAGTATATGCCCTTTCAGACGGGTTTTATTGGGTAGTAGTACCAATGAGGGGCCGGTTTCGGGTTTCAGCCCTTCATCAGTCTCTGCAAGTCACAAATAACGCTTACGTAAATATAATGGATCTAACATATTTACTTTTGCATTTGTCCGAGC
The DNA here is from genome assembly GCA_955831195.1 of Pilophorus perplexus. Taxonomy (NCBI): domain Eukaryota; kingdom Metazoa; phylum Arthropoda; class Insecta; order Hemiptera; family Miridae; genus Pilophorus; species Pilophorus perplexus. The sequence continues at coordinate 6,578,930 of OY037018.1, forward strand.
TTCCTCTTCTTACTTTTGCATTTGTCCGAGCTTCTCTTCGATATGAATGGAAGATGGAGGAATTACGTTAGCGTTATTTGTGACTTGCAGAGGCTGGTCATGGGCTAAAACCCGAAACCGGTCCCTCACTGTAACAACTACCGAATAAAACCCGTGTGAAAGGACATATATTTACTCTCTATCCTCATTATTATTTTTTAATATTTTGTAGGTATTTCTTTTAAAAGAATTTTTACTGACGGAATAATAACTTAGTAACTAACTAACTTAATGTTTGCACAATTTTTCTTTATCAAAGAATAATAAACCTTTGTGTAAAATTCGCAGCGTTTTTTTTTTCCAATTTTGCGCTTTGTTTTTTTTTTTTTTTTTTTCACCTTATCACAGTTTTCTGACTTTCCTGGCCCTCTGCAGCAATATATCTCTGGGTAATAAATGTGTGAGGATTTTTTCTTTGCTAATATCAATTTTAGGACTACAAACTTAATGAGAAGGTGGAAAAACTGCATTAAATTGAAAAACAGCGGTAAAAAATTGACTCAACTTGCTACAAAATTTCCTCACTGTCAATCTTCTTCTTCTTGTTCGCTGCCTTACAAGTGGTGGACACAAACATCTCCCAAAAATATGTAGAGAGCGATTTTTTACCCATACCAGAAATTAAATTTTGACGTTTTGAGCGACCGATTCATTCATTTGGGCGATACTTTAAGAAGCGATACTTGAAACATAAGTAAAATGAATAGTGACACGTTTGTTAAATAATTTATTAAATGTAAAAAAGAGGTACAGTGAGTTTAACGTCAAGATTTTTGACGTTACTAGCACTCAGACATAAGGCTTCGCTTTGCTCGCCCACGTGACAGTCGCTCAATGCGCTAAATTTAAGGGGCGTAAAATTGGCCGGGGAACAGAGAGAGAAATCGTCTTCCCACACGTCTGTCATCCACCTTTCCGAGGTCCCTGACAGCGTCCCGCCACAAAAGGCAAACGCGCGCCTGATCTCTTGAAATCGTTCAAATTAAACTCGCCGTCTACATTCGCTCATCTCGGAACTCGTTGTTTCGGGATTTCGTATTAAAATTCGGCTCTCTAGTAGGATATGGAGGAAACGCCAACTCAATCGGACACTTAACAACGAAGATACAAATAGTTGCACGAATTTGCGCGCTCCAAAAATTTGTGTTCTCGAACCCCCTATTCGAAATTAAACGGTTCACAGAACCCGTAGAAAAAATCGCCGTATTTTTATCGCTTACCGTTTCAGAGGAGTAGGCTCATGACGTACATAGATAGTCAGCCACAGAGACAGTGGGTATAGATATGTCTGACAGTAATTTATTAAATGTGTTTAACCTTATCTATCTCTTCCACATTGTATTCTATCTCCCTCTATCATTCTATATTCACTTTCCTTTGTTAGCACATCTAAGGAGCATGCAGAAGAAGAAGAATAGCAATTATTGCTAGTGTGGTTCTCCAATGAGCAAAAAACCAACTCTGGGTTGGGGACGGGTGTGTGAAAGGGTTTTGGCTATTTAAATTCAGTATTTTTCGTTGAAAAATATTGTTTTGAAATAAATATTCAAATGAAAAGCAGGAATAACCAACCACCAGTTATTTTACTCAACAAAGTACAATTGAGAAAGAATAGCAACGGCGGAATTGAAATTTGAATAATTGGGAGGGATGACCCTACATTTTGATTTTGATCATCTCGCGTACAATGAATCAATTCAAACCACAAAACAGTCGATCCGTTTCGAAGTCGAAGTTGAGTGACATCAGCGTCCGTGCCGAGTGTCTTGTCCGCCCTCAAACTTTTACTTTCGCATGTGTCTTCTCCGTCAATCATCTTTCAAAGCCTTGATGGACGGGAAGTGGCTGGAAAAAAAAAATTGTCGGCTTTTACATTCCGCGATTTTCCTCGTCGAACGACGTGAGAATGCACCGAAGATTTTCGCGTTCCCTATTATGAGTAGCATGCAGCGTGCCGGGGGGGGGGGGGGGGATTTCTCTTCCGAAGGGATAAAATATAAAAATCCCATGCATATCAAGTGGCATTGAGTGGATTCCGCCTTGACGGGCAGATTCTCGTCTAATTAGCTACGTCTTATAAATTATTTACAGTTGCGTATTTCCCCCTGTGATTCATTGCGGACAATCTGAGAAAAACAGTTTACAAAATGTCAAGCTCTGTGAGAAATCAGGAAGTTCGGCGTGTGACACATCCTAAGAACCACTTTCCATCAATTGGGATTTCCCGGCGAAAAGGGAGGAAAAATGACCAGTTTGAAGTTCTCAACGAAGCTCGAGGTGTGAGGGTTGAAATTCTTATGTATTCCTCCGGCGTGTATATAGGTCAAATCCTATATAGTCTAAAAACTCCACTAACTTCCATCTACCCACTACGATCTCCCCAAAAAGCGCTCACCAATTTCGGGCGTCAAGATTACAAAACTAGGAGCCCGTTTGGAAACCATAATTCTTCGAATCAGAAGAAATGGTTTCGTATCTTGACCGTCTTCCCACGTACTTTTTTCATTCTCACTTGACTCACTCCGTTTCTCACATATCATTTCTCACGGCTATAGGTGTAATAATCAGAATGAAAAATGGTATAGAACGAGTAAGCTTGAAAAAAGTCGACGCGGTTCATTTCTCACATTTTGATGCAACGCAGGAAGAGAATGACCGAGTGACTAATTGTGCAAGTGACGGTTTTTCCAACGTATTGATGGATGCAGTGAGAAGACTTTTAAAATCCGACGTCTTCTTCTGTAAAGTTAGGTGGGGGAAACGCTTGGTATGGTTTGTAGAGTTTCAACAAAACATCAAAAATCGGCCGTTCACGTTACGTCAATTTTTGATTTTGCCCTGGATGCCGCTGGATTCCCCCCTTTTTTTAAATGTACTATTGATTTTTCATAACGTAGGTAGTCGATTCTGTACATTATGGCCAAAATAGCTGTCCAAGTCCGACTTACGCAATTGCCCCATTGAAGAAGGTACAAGTGCCTTACCTTATGTAGTTTATTCTTTCTGTTATTGATTCGACTGTTTCATCGATCGATTGAGAACTCGTTAAAATACTAATGAACATGAAAGGCCGTCGGCAATTATCACGCCGTTAAAATCAAAACTGGTTTCCACATCCGTAGAAAACGATGATCGTAAATCTGAATTAATTAAATTAGAAGGTGACCCATATTCCTGAGGTTACGAAAAGCCCTATCGGCCCAAAAATCTTGCACAACCCGTAATTTGAATCTTGGGAGTAAAAACCACGTCAACAAAACAGCTCATTCTGCTGAAGCAAGTTCAAAGTTATATAATTCCCAACGGGATCGTCAGGCTGAAACAATCTTATCGGTTTTTGGACTCGGCGCTTTTCGAACGGAGCTTTAAAGCCGCTCATGAATATTAATGGCTAAGCCGGAACAATCGTGATGAAATGGGTCTACACCCCTTTCCGGAAATCATATTGTAGGTAATTGGTTAACACGGAACGGAAGAGGATTTTTCACACTGTTGATCCGAACAAGATATGCGGATTCTGTCCGGCCGTGTCGCGTTTCGGTCGAAAGTGCCGAAATTTCCTCGGCCGAGAAATCAGATTTCCTCACAAAGGCGACATAATCTCTAAAGTGGACCTGTGGCGTCAAGTATATCATTTTGATCTTTGAATAGAGAAGGCGAAGGAATGCGACACTAGCGGCGAAGTGGCGGTGGTGAAAACTTGTTGGTCTGTCGTCGTTGGTTTGCTCGTGATTTTCAACAAATTTCGTGATTTTCAACAAATTTGAGAAAAATAGTCCATTTTTGAGAAGCTGTAGCGCGCTCCCTGTCGATCGTAGAAAAAAAGTATAATAGACAAATTTGTAGCAAATTTAGTCCTCTACAATAAACTATTTTGAAGTTTTCCGCTAAACCCAACCGTTTTGAAAATATCTTGAAAAAACCAAAAAAGTGCAAAAAAATCGCAGTTTTTGGGCTGCCAAAAATTTTGCCGGGCCCAAAAAAGGTCACACTTTTTTTTACAGCGTCTTTACATCCTAAAAGACAAAATAAAAAAATAAAACAAACTACTCCACCTTTTGCAAGGTAGGCAGTCTTTTTGGGATAAGATGACTGGACTATTTAGGCAGTTCTTTGATAAAGGATTAATTGGATTCGGTCCATCTGTAATTCCGAATTATTGTGTGGCCAGATGGCCTAGCGAATGAGACAAACATCGCTTTTAAAACTCTCAATGAGTCATCATAAATTAGTTGGGTAGGTCGGTAGTGAATCTACTGCAGTCAGTACTTGAGACCCCCTCAATGGATTAGCCCCTTCAGTCTGAAGTCGTCTGTGTCTATTAATTTAACCTTCTATGTGTCTATTATAACTGTATTAATTTACTTCCTGGCGATTTCTCGACTTTTGTCCTAAGCGTGGTCGGTACTACCAGGTTTTGCTAGGCGTTATGGTTGCGCTGGTTTCTTGGCCAATAGTTGGCTATTAGTTTCTTTTTGTGATAATTTCTTGAACCTAGGGCTCTTCCCTATTTTTTGCTCGACTGAAAGGTGGGTAGCTGCCTGGACTTGAGGATCCCGATTGGTCCCCCTACCACTTGCTTAGAATAAACGGGTTGATTTCATGTCAAATTACCATGATCTTCTCGAAAATGGCAGCTAGATCACTGAAGACCTGCCCTTCTATTCCATGCATCTCTTTCTCTACCATACTTAACCTATGGCAGCTCTACCAGGGTTTTCCATTTTATTCGCCGCAGATCGCTTTAAATTCCATACCGACGAATGGTTGTTGTTTCCAACTTCTTCTGTCCAGTTTGGGTATTCTGTGGTCGAGTTGTCATTTGCAGGGGAACTTGTCTGGGCTGAATGTTATTTATTATCAACAAAAAAAGATTCGAGGCTGATTGAGCCTCCAAACCTAGAAAAAGCCTAAAACACAACCTAGAAGGCACCTAAATAAAACAAGGAGGCTTAATGCCGAGGGCAAAGTATGTTATTCGTGGGTTTGCCGCTGAATAGCGCTAAGGTGCCCCCTCGTCATCCTCATTTATAATCAACTTAGTTTTGATTATAAAAGAGGATGACGAGGGGACACTGCTGTGTCTGTAGCAGTGGCTACACATCCGGCTATTGATGGAATTTGGCCAGTAGGTGCCGTTTTGAACTTCCTTATCTTTCCTAACACTTGACAGGTGGAATTTAGTGCAAAACCCACAGAAAAGATTTTCTGACAGAAACTTCCAAACGTTCATACTATACATCGTTTTTTTGCTGCATATTTCTTCATTTTTCCAAACAGGTAGCTTTTTTTCCAAATGCTCAACCTCCTCGTTGCAGTATTTCACTCAGCATGTCGCAAGGTAGTTAATGTGGAGAGATCTCATCGTTCTTTTTAAGTTGCAGCACCCTGATGAGGCAGGCGATTGAGAGACTTAAATGCACCTGCCGGTTGCAGACGTGACCAAATTGACCGTTCCGTCCTTTTACCTACACGGCAGCCCTCATTAATATTGCCGGCTCATAAGGTACGCCTCAGGCCTACTGCGTGGCGCAAACGAGAAAATTATTTTCCTGACACACACGCCTAGTGAAAAAAAAAAAAAAAAAAAAAAAAGAGAGAGAAAGACATCAGATTGACACAAAACTTACATTACACAACTGGGTTGTCTTGGCTTAATAGGAAAACGGTTTTTTTTTTCGGGAGTCTTACCAAACACCCGAAAAGTTTCTGGGAATGGGCCACACGAGTCCTGGGAAAGTGAGGATATGTCTCACACTTCTTCCAAGAAGGTGCCATTGTTTGAATTTTCGTGACACCTTATTCGAGCGAAGCAATCAGCTACGTACCCCAATAATTGGTGTACGTAATAATCGTTGCAATTATTGCAACGATTATTGCTGATCTTTCGACAGCTGTAAAAAATGGCCACCCCAGGAAACATTATGCCCGTCTGATAACCAGTCTACGACGACGATTATGTCATTTTGTCAATCCAGTTCGGGTCAGCTGAGCACGCCGACTAATAACATGTTGACTTTTCCTGGTTAATTTTGGGTGATTGTCCACTTTCCTGTGGTTTCAAAAACATACATCGGTGATCAAATTTTACCAAATTAACTGAAATAATTTAGCGAGTATTATGTAAAAGTGTCAACAATTCTCACCGTCAACCGTTACCCAACAATGCGAAGACCTTGGAAAATATTAACGTTCAACTTATCAAGTTCTCACCACCGTTTCCCACGTATCCTTTTTCTTTTAGCGCAGCGTTTCCTTTTTTCCACCCAAAACGGATCGTCACATAAACTGCCGCCGACGACTATAAACGTCAGTTTTTATTGTCACGTCGTACGAAACGGCTACCGGTCAAGGGTATATGGGTGACCTCCATCGAGTGTTATATCATGGAAATACGTTCACCTGTAAAAAATACGGTGTTTTATCTCGTTTCTAAAGATTTTACAATCCACATCCTCGGGAACTGCTAGTAAATTTAATCCATAAGTTATTTCTTAACCAAGGACACACCAAGAATACCTTGGGTGTATCGACGTCTCGGAGGTGTCTGTGTAATTTTTTGTCTCGACTATTGTTATAATTAACGACTAGTACTCTGATAGGGGGGCCTCACTTCGCTCGGCCGACCACTTTCTCGGGCGTTTGAATAATAGGTTAAGTGATGGGGTAGATAAAGAGGACATGGAATAAGGAAGCTATTTCTTCCATGTAAAGAGGAATTCTAATCCGACCCTTTAGGTGTTGAAAATAGCTTGAGAATATACCCGAAATTAGCGAGGAGAGAGGAGCGAGGCATCCCGTTCACCTAAGAATCGGGGGGTTAAGATCCCCCTGAAATGCTCGCAAATGAGCGCATTCGGCGCTTGGCGAGCAAAGCGAGCCCCCTGTACCAGAATGTGGTCGGCCGAGAAAAGCGAGGCCCCCCTGTCAGAGTGCTAATTTAGTATTAAAATTTGGATCTCCAGGCAGGGCCGTGGAGAGAAAATTCGGGCCCGGGGGCAAAATTCATCGCCCCCCCCCCCCCCCCAAAAAAAGTTAAGCAATTTTTTCCTATATTGATCTGTCCCTTTTCCCATTTTTCCTCCCCCCCCCTTTTTTTACAAAAAAAAAAAAATTATCAAGAAAATCCGGGCCCCCTACGAAGGCCGGACCCGGGGGCAACGGGTCCAGTGCCCCCCCCCCCCCCCCCCCCCCCCCCCCCTCTACGGGGCTGCAGGTAGTATAAGAGGAAACGCTAACTCAATCGGACTGTAAACAATGAAGATAAGAAGAGTTGCGTGGATTTGCGCCCAATAGGCTTACTGAACTTGAAATTAGCCGGGGAATCCAAATCCGACATAAAAATTAGGGGTTCCCATTTAAAATAAGAAAGTTGAGCGCAAATGCGCCATCTTGCGCGCATTTTTGGGAGATCTCAACCTCCCTAGTAGGTTATGTTTGGGAAGCCGAGTCGGTAGAAAACTCGCCGTATTTTTATCACTTACGGTTTCAGAGGAGAAGGCTTGTGTCATACACACACACACACACACACACCCTCACACCCACACACACACACACACATACAGAAGTCTGAATCATTGGTTTAGAAACATCATCGGGTAGGGTTGTAGGGTAGAGTAGGTATCGAAAGGTTTTTACTTGTACTTGTTTCGGAGGTGTCAGACTTCGAGAACACAAGGAAAGAAATTATACCGCTTAAGGATTTCTGGTGGAGATTTAATGGTCCATAGCTTTCCCTATTCCGAAAGGTTCGAGTTGACCCAGATTTCCGAAACCTCCACGCCGGCTCGAGTTATTAGCGGTACCCATCATTAGAGTCGTTGCAAACTCCTGAGCTGATCGGTCGAAAAATGAAGCACTTCTGGGTTTCCGAGTCGGACGCATTCTATAACTCACATACTTGTGAAGCTCGCGACCCGATTCAAGACCGTTCCAGTTTAATTGGTGCGATTATCGTGGAGGATGAAGCGAAAAAAACCAACAGTCGCTCAGCTACCGGACGACTTCGGAATCCTATTAAAGTTATCTCACTCTCCTGAAATTAAGTAATACCGAACCTACCTAATGAATTTTTTCTGCATCCAACACAATCTTCATTATAAGGTCCTTAGAAACTGCTCGGCCGGCGATGCTGTAGGTCCTCCAGTTCTTCAGTGAACGTCAACTAGAGTGATTTCTTACCAGTCCACCTGAGAAAGCTCTGTTGAGACTCTTTTCCCACGTTCCGTCCTTTCAGTGGCACATCGTAATATACGTACTTGGATTGTGTAAGTTGAACCTGGTCGAAGATGTTTATCAATTAAAAGGTACACACTGCGGTGTTGCCACTCCAACACATTGCCACTAGCGTTAGTTTGCGTTGGAAGAAAGGAGCTCAAAGTCTGGGTCAGGCCTCAAAATCCAAAGTATTCTCCAGCACCAAATAAGGCGGGCTGACCATGGGCCTTCCACATGTGTGCATGCAGACGATGATTCCTTGCTGGTCTGCAATTGTTGGTTCCCCGTATACATCCATGACCCTGTCAGTGTCACGAGTTGCTCTACTGAAGCCAGAAAATGTCCCCTTGCAAGGGCCAAGGATTGGTCTTGCTATGTAGGCACGGCCAGGCTCAAGTTCCCTTTGCTCGGGTATCGTTTTGGAGCTTGAGAAACTAGCACCCTTTGATTACTTTACCTTTGGGATTTGGGTGATAACGTCTTAGCTGGTACCCGAGTAAGTAACAAGACGACAGCGCACCCCGAAGGTTGTTTGGGAGTTTCTGCTTTCCGTGAGTCCGTCAGCTGGCATTGGTCCAGCAATTGTCTCGGTACTGCTCCATGCACCTGACGAAGTTCTTCCTGTGTTGGGGCTGCTGGCCATGGGTCTCCCAAGCCTCTTCTGCGGTTACCTCCACCGTCTCCTCCTGTGAAGTATGTCATCAGCAGCCATCTTCAACTGACGGACGGAGCAAAAGTCAGCCATTTCCTTGAAAAAGGTGGATGAAAAACAAAAAATCCACGTCCAGTTTGAAGTTATTTGACAAAATTGTTACGGCCGCGATACTCCATTCCAGGAGCAGTGTTCCTTGAGTTTCAAATGTAGGACAAAACATTATAAGAAAATCATTCGAAATTTGGACTTCTATACATTCTAGCCCCAATAGCGTTAAGTTGGGGTTTATACCACTTCCCAAGACAATAAGTTTTCAACTGAGGGAACAGGAAGCATCTCGACAGTCTGATGCAACTGTTGAACGGAGACCTCGCATCTTGGGAAGTAAACGTGGGAAGTTTCTTTTGAATGCAGTTGCTGAAAGCTGTTTTGAAACGCCGTGGAAAGCATTCGCGGCGATTTATCTGCAAAACGTTTCAGGAAATCTCTGTTTTCCTGTCTGATTCGAGTGAGACGTCGAGGAAGAAATTACCTAAGCATTTTCGCATTAATCGCAAAAAACTAATCGATAGAGCGGCAAAAATGCTATTAATTTTTTGTGGAGAAGCGCGATGGCACAATTTGTGATATCTTTCCTCGTAGTTTTCAAATGGTGATTTTGTAGGAAGCTGACGCTGACTTCCTTCGACTGTTATTGCGGTAGGCACGAATTTCTCAAGCTAAGGCCAACTATTCAGCCTTCAGGCCTGCAGCCGGTATCCCCCTTAAAGGAGAGGAAGGAAAAAACGTTCCGTCCGGAGGTTCGATCCAAGCTTGAAAACGAGGCTGATTGGATATCCCGCCTATAAGGATCCTCAACTGCACCGCGTTTTATCACCCCTAAATGCTATTTGGAGCGCGTCGCCGTTTTACAAACTGTCGCGTGCGTCAATAAGAATTCCTCGCCGTCGGAACGGTATTGAAGTTGGCACAGTAGTTTGAAGCAACTCCTTCCACATAATTTCCTTTCCAGGGGAAACGGGTCTTCTATTGGTTCATCTCCCGGCGCACCGATCATATTGAGTGCGGTTTTTTTATTTCTTGAGTCGCCATGGCTACGTTTTTCTTTTCCACTGTCCAAACTAAACCAATAACTACGTCTCCCGCAACACCGTATGTGTACGGCACTAACCGCACGCGCTCGATACAAATGGAACGGTTGCAACAGTCCACTTGATCCCGGCCAATATCGAGTCTATACGATAAAAATTATTTCTAAACAGCGTCGAGCAATCGGCTGAAAGGCGCACAATAAAATCAAGATAGAGCTTGATTGGCGCTTTTATTTCGAAAGCTAATTCCAAAGTGATTGCCCTGATAACACGGCCTACTTTTGATACGAGTAAAACGCCTTCGAAACTATGCGAAGTGAGCGATTCTCAAATTCAGGAGGAGGAAAACTCCCAACTGGAGAAATCGTTGAGAATAATGCAGAGCCCGAGAAAGTGAATGAATTACACGCCTGTTATGTTGGCGAAAATACTCACCATTACCGCAAAGAGGTTCATATTTCAATCTGGCGTTTTCTCTTCATCACGGTATCGTGAGTAAGATAAACCAATAGTCGAGGCCGTTAAAGGATGATGATTTTCTGATTAAGAGTTACGATGAAGTCTTGACAGACATCCAAATTTAGACGGATAGTAATCAAAAGTAGCTGGAGTTTCTAAATAAAGGAAAACTCGTCCCTTTGGGGCTCGCCAGGGAGCGAGCTCCCTGGACACCTGGATGCTTTTTGCTTGGAGCCTAAGGCTAAAATTCGAGAAACATGGAACATGCTTTATTAACCGAATGTATATATCCTAAATAAATATATGTATCCTAAATAATTATAGGATCCTATACCCTATATAGAGGATCCTATATCCCTACTAGATAAAAATCCTGTATCCTATGTATAGGACGTATACGTAGGATCCTATATCCTATAAATATAATCCCATATCCTAAATATAGAATCCCCTATGCTATACATAAAATCACATATCCTATATATATCGAGGGTCTCATGGCAACACCCTACATTATCATTTTTGGCGAAAATGAGTACCTAATTCTACGCGTCTTCTCGTGGCGAATCGATCAAACTTGATGGTTTATAAGAAAATCCATAGGGAGCATGGTAATCGTTGCAAGTGAATACCCCCATATCGTCTTGTCATCAGTAATACTCCACATTTTCATCTCAAGTCCTTTGTTTACTATTCACTCAGCGAGTCTCGAAGTTAGTTGTGGGGTATTGCTTTTGTGGTTTTCGGGGTCTCCTGAAAAACTTCAAAATGACGATGTGGGGTGCTACTGTGAGACCCTCGATATGGAATCCCATAGTCTACTGTGTAGACTTCTATGTGTAGACTCTACCTACACATAGAATCCCATATCCCTTAAATAGGACCCTATATCCTATACATAGAAAGATCCAATATCCTATATAGAGGATCCTGTATCCTATATATATATATGATCCCATATCCATTACATAGGAATCCATATCCTTTACATAGAATCCTACATCCTATACATATTTATATATTACGTAATATATAAACGTGACACTTTCGCGTCTCCCTTCCCGCCTAACGTTTTTGGGCAGTTAGGTCACGACTAAATCTTATACCATGATGAAAAAATAAATAAATAACACATATAATTATTCATTTTACCCAAAAATGACGGGATTGCATAATCGGAAAGTAGAAAAGGGTCCTGCACGGCTCGGAAACTGAGATGACCACACAACGAGTTCATGTTAACGGACCACAAAGCCCATATAATTAGCTGTCAATAATTATAATAATTATCACACCCTAAAGTTGGGCACCTCCCAAAAACTGAGCCAAGGTCCCTCGAGCGTGAAGGGCGGTTGACTTTCACATCCACTTCCGAAAGATCTTGAACTTGTGACACATTGCACAATAAAAGCAATTATCGTTGTCTTATAGCTTTGATAATTATTTTTCGATATATATTTCACGACCCTAATTTCCATTCTATTGGCTAAGCTCCCTTTCATAACTAAACTAATTTTCCAATTAATCCTAACGGGTTGCTATTTCGCCCAGCCTCAATCCACGATGACAAATTTTTCTGCCAATTAAGCCACGTGGCAAATGGGGGATTTTGAAACTGAGATATCTCGTTGAATTACGTTGATATTTTCGACCCGCTAATAAATGTCCCTTGGGGATTCAAACCTTGTCCACGTCTTCCCTTGAACTTCACTCAGCTATGCTATGCGGCTGGCATTTCTGATCGTTCGCCCTATCAAAATGACACAGCTTAAAACGATCGGTGGAATCCCAAGTCGAGTTCCAGAGAAAGTTGTCCAGCTGGCTACCGGACGAGTGATCCGATGGACTTGAAGCGTTGAAATGAAAGAGAAACGTCTGAGAATTCAGGAGGAACTCTTAAACTTTTAACCAAGGCTCGAAATAAAGTTCCTGAAAAAAAAAAAACCAAGCTCCCTAAATGAACGTTTTAGATGGGAACTATATTTATCAACTCCCAGTGAATTCCGCTTCAAAAAAATACGGATTAGGCCAAAATTTAATTTTTCGTTTTTGGCGTAAACTGTTCTGGCTGAGAACGAAATTGTCCGTTCTCGCTCAGATCCGTTAGTTCCTGCTCGAAACGAAATGTTTCGTTCTTGACGGTACCTAACCGTTCTCGCTGGGAACGAAAGTTTTGCGTGGAACACGCTTTAGCCGTGGATCTAACTGCCCAAAAACGTTAGTCGGGGAGGGAGATGCGGGATTGACACGTTTATATATTATGCAATTTACGTAATATTTCGTCTTAGGTATATAAATATACGTTAGGCCACTAGTTTGGCATCCTCTTTTGTCTTAACGTTAGGCCAATAGTGCGGCGTCCTCTCCTGTCGTACGTTAGGCCACTAGTGCAGCGCCCATCCCCTGTCGTACGTTAGGCCACTAGTTCGGCGTCCTCACCCGATTCCACCGGGAACAGTATTTTTCAGAACTTTATGATTTCGTTCTCGTTCGGAGCTTTATCCTAAAAATTATAATGTTTTGCTCCTTTCGGGATTGGAACGGTTTGGGGGAACCGAACAGAACGATAGTCCGACCTCTGTGTAACCCAAGTTACACTAGGCTTCTGCGTAATTTAGGATCAATTTTTGACTCGAAATTGCTGCGTATTTCATGCAAAGACATAAAAATATCGGTTATAATCATTTTGTACTAATTCAGCAGTGATAATTGCAGAGTACGTGGCTTTGTGGTGTCATTACTCCAAGTTCATAATTGCACAGGGGACATAAAATATTCGCCGTCTTTTGAGAAAGTATATTACGAGATTACCTCAAAGTTCACAACATAAAAAAATCATCACAGCATTGATTGGCATTCGTTTTCGGATTACAAGCAAATGAGCAAGAAAACTTAATTAACATTCCCTTGACGTTTAATGAGATGTTGTCAGCGATATCTCATCACCAGTGATACATTTCAATATGTAAAAAGGCACATAGAACAAAACGCCTACCGTCATTGCGACGCACGCAAACAATTTGACGATTTGACAAGCATCCGAAAACTTACAAGCGTCGTTCGGTAGGTTCGTGTTTGAAAACGCGTAAATTTGATCTTCTTCGTCAAACGCTTCGTAGTCGCTCTTGGTTTTGTTCAGATCTTGCTTCCCCGTGGATATCATTTTCTGGAATACAAAACGGGTTTCTCTTCGTTAGAATATTATCTATACGAGTGAACTCATTGCAAGGGAGCCTGACATTTAAAAGTCCGTGATTCATGGAACGAATTACTTATTCAGTTTGAAATATCCGATGTCGAGATTAGACAAGCCCTGGGTGTACATTGTGAAAGAGTAGGAAGCGATCAAATAAAACTTCTTTTGTAAGTCATTTTTCAGCTTTGCATCAAATTGATGTTGTACAATCTGTTTTTGCAATTACGTTTTGCTAATTTGTTCCGACTTGTGTTACAGGTGTGTAAGAAAACTTTGATTCCAAAGCAAACGGACAACTTGAAAAAGAGAGGTATTTGATGTACAATTATACAATTATCAACATTACATTACTCACTCGCAATTGACAGAAATGGAAGGGCTTGCGGTACGAAGGGCTTTAGTACGAAAATGAATTAAAAAGAAAGACCATGATTTCGAAGTTTCACGTGTCCCTAACGTTCGATAACATCTCATTACGAATTCAATTTATTTGTACAAGCCTACCCGGAATTAGTAATTATTATCGCTGTCACTATATGCTCTGAATGGGTATTCATGCTCTATGATACTTATTTTATGTCTGAAAGGCTTTAAGTGTCATTTCGATTCGCCAAGGTCACGAATGTCTCATACGCACGGTTAATGGCTAAATTTATTGTCGTTTTTGAATTATTCCCATCACGCATTAGGCGTTCTTTCTTTGGCCAACGTTTGCCGTGTGGAAGGGTCATCCCAAAAGAACTCGTAAGTTTCCCTATTTTCTTAAAAAAAAAAAAAAAAAAAAAACTACAAGTAGTAATCTGCGGTTGGTCTCAAGTTTTTTTGTTCGGATGTAGTGGTAGGTCCTGACCTAGCTCCTGACATTTTCAGGTCGCTGTGTTGATTTGTTGATTACTTATTCAGTATGAAACATAGATCCCCCCCCCCCCCCCACGGTTTTCGTCTGATTGTGAAGTGCCGATAGTGCCCGAATGGTCAGAAAGTGGCGTAAAAGTTTAGAGGAAGGACGTATTGCAGTGAATGACGAGCAGCAGCTATTGGTAGGGGAAGACGGTAGGGGACGCCCATCAAGTTCAACTCGAGAGGAGGCCATTTGCACTGCACCTGATGAAGGCGCCATATAATTGTATCTTACTTAATTGTATTCTTACTTACTTTTGGGATGGCCCTCGTTGTTTGTTTTTGCACATATACGCAAAAAAAAAAAAATAAAATAAAATAAAAAAAAAATTAAAAAAATAAAAAATAAAAAAATAAAAAATAAATAAAACCAATAAAATAAAAAACGAAATGAAACCTCTAATTCCATAATTCCACCAAAAATCTGTTTTTTTTTTTTAATTTCCGAAGACCCTCAAAACTGACCCATGTTGCTGATCAGTTGCCATACCTTGTTTTTCAAATATTAAACGATCAGGTACGTGCGTGGAATCGCCTACGAAAAGCAAAATTGAATAATTTATCATTAAATTGCGCTTGTAATTTATCAGTGGGTCACCTCACCTTCTATGTAAATAGGATGGCGAGAAAAACAAACCCATTAATCAATTCCAACCAATCAGAAACATGATCAGTAAATGAAGACGTTGACCTCACGTATAAGGAACTTGTCTCAATCACATTTCCATAAGCTTCATTACTCATTTTTTCGCACTTGCAAGAGTGTAGAATAGGATTACAGCTACTAGATTATTTTTTATTTATGAACGCGATTGTAGCTATTACTATTTTAGGCAGCCGGGATTGGCACATTTCATAATGTTTTTCAAGGCGGAGTACTGTATTTTATGATTCATAGATTTGACATTTCAAGACCGGCCGTCCTTTGAAATCTGATTTTTTCTTTTTTTTAAATCTATTAAAGCTGCAGCCTAGTTCAGGTTCAACTGCTTTTGCAACTCCTCTAAATGGTCGAACCCACATTCATGCATGCCTCAGTAGATCAGCCTATAAACCAATTAACTGCAATCTAACGTTAATTAAATTATTATCCTCAATATAATATTATACGGATTGTGGTGACTAATTGCCGTGCGATTATTGCTCCATTGGACAAAGGGAGTTGCGATTCGTTGTCAGAAAAGTGACCGGCGTTAATTAGGGGTAATTCAAAGACACTAGAGATAATAATTGAAGACCACAGGGGAAAAACGTGTTAACTAGGGGTAATTCAAAGACACTAGAGATAATAATAATTATTATCATTATTATTATTATTATAATTATTATTATAATTATCATTATTATTATAATTATTATTGAATTATATCAAATTATACGCTAGAGATAATAATTATTGAATTATATCAAATAAGACACTTGGTCAGCACACTCCGGACTCGGTGGTGGTGGGGGGGTCCATTATGTCGATATAATGAGTGAGTGATTACCATTATTACCGTACAACTGATGGTAAATGATACTTAAAGGTTCAAAACCTTCGCTGTTTGCCTGTTTTTGACATTTTGAGAAAATTCCTCTAACTTTGATCGGCTGTATCTCGAGTAACATTAGGTTTACGAAACAAGTTTACACATACAAAATTGTAGCAAATTTGATGCTCTACAACTTTGAACGTGGATAGTTAAGTCGAAAACCGCTTAGTTTGGAAGTTATGAGCGAAAAACCGAGAACAGTCCAAAACGTTTGTTTTTCGGCCCTCCCCAACTTAGCACCAAGGTCCTCGTTTCGAAAAACTTTACGGTCATCTCACAGCACCCCCGAACAACCTGTAAAGTTTCATTAAGTTCGAAATATTTCCCAGGAGACCCCCAATTTTTTGCTCTGTCTACTGGACTAACAGTGTAAACTCTAAAATATCGCTAATGCACTCACTCAATCCAGCGGGTACCATAGGAGAAAGATACACAAGGCGTACAGATGCAAACTGAACTAACCCTGAATAGTAACAAGATTAAAACGTCTATTCGAAGGGAGTTTGGCTGAGATAAGATTATTTGGGCTCGGAGAAATTGAAAAGTTCATTATGTCACATCCTATATGGCTCATTCGGTGGCTATCTTTCTTCATTTTATGGCATTTTTTGAACATATTTCTGCCTTATGGACGTTCTTAATGTTCTTCCATTTTTTTACACGAAGCAATTTACTATTATAGTAAATTGTAGTTTCAATATTAAATATTGATGGTTAGTTTCGATTTTGATAGTATGTGATGATGCTTTTATACTGTTGGTAGTGTAATCGATGAAAGTTCCCTAGTGAAGTTTTGATGGTCAGTTAACCCCATTTCTGATTCCTTGCCATCGTTTGGCAGTAAAAACTCGCTTCGTGCCAAACCAGTTGATTTAAAATTGGCTCCATGTTTGACTTGGGAAGGGAAAAACGTGTACTCTCAATGTCGATATTTTATGCTGTGGGTTTCGCTCAGTGCCGTTTCATTAGTTCGTCCTTCGTGTTACACGCCGAACCGCGCCCATCGTCCTTCGCCGAGTAAACGACCATCCACCTCTCACCCCCTTCATAACTATCCGTATAAAATTAAAAAAAGAGACAAAGACAGGTCGGCACGATTTCAAACTTCCCATTTTCAATGTCACATTTCCACGCAGGCCGCTCTCTTTTTCAAGCTTTTTAGCGTATTTCGGTACTGAAATATAAATAATATTTATATTATGGAGTCGAGGCTCGTTAGGAACTCAAGAATGTGTCCAAGTGATCGAGGAACGCCGGGGCCGTTGACTCTCCAAGTTGATGTTATCCGCCGATGTTAAGGATAACAGTCGTCAGTCATTCATCTTATTAATAAAACAATTTTTGTTCAACACGAGTCGGAAGGTCGAACTCCCCCTTTTACTTGGCCTTGAATTGACAAAAACAATCCCCGTACTATTCCCATTCACTTCGTGGTTTACTCGGTACGTTCTGCCGTCATCGAGTCGTTATTGACTAAATAGTTGGGAGTTGTTTGACTTTTATCCTTGGGATTTCCACGAAAAAAGAAAAAAGCTGCAAATTTTTCACAAAGGTTTATTATTCTTTTAAGTATGTAAATTGTGTACAAATTAATTTCGTCAATGAAAAATTATTTTTAGAAGAATATTTTTTTTTTAAAGCGGGGCAAGCGAGAAGGTCAGAGCATTCACTCATGATTGATTCCACCTACAATCTTTTGACTTGTTTTCAAATCCATGTTGTGGGGAATACCTTGACACATCAAGTATGCCTGGAGCAAGTGAGTCTTCCATTTCTGTGCCTCCATATTCTCCCTGGTCAGCAGATCACGACAATTCGTGTTATGCCCAAGGAGGTAAAGTTCCCATACTCCCTTCCTATTCCTCCAAAACCAACGGCGGCGAAATTGTGGTTTTACGCCACCGGCTTTGGGACCTCAATAAATGAATTATGCGCCCATAATTACATGGAAAACTACACCTCATTCGACCTCATCACATCCTTAAAAAGATCAATTTGTAGCCCCATAGATCTTTACGGTGAAATCGAATCGTTTTGGATCCCCAAAAATGGATTCCATATTCAAAAATACTTCGAAAACGACTCCTAACTCGATCCCATTGCCGAACCCCTTCAAAAACCCCTCCCATTGCCCCTTTTTAGCCCCAAGGGTTTGCGCGATCGGACTGAAAACCTTGCGGGCACAGGAGTAGTTACTACATTGGTCCGAATATTTTTTTTCTAAATTTCAAATTAAAAAAAAAAAAAAAAGAAGCCTAATGCCCAAAATGACTCGGACGGCGGACGGACTTTTCATTTGTGGAGTGTTACGTGAAACGTGTTATGACAAATTTTGAACCCATCAAAATGTTTGACCCTCGTCGTAAATACATTATTATTACAGTGTGGTGTTTGCCGACGGTGCAGAGGTCTAATCCAATGAGGTGGTTAGGGTGAGAAATGACTCCTCTGCTGAGTACATTATTATTATTATTATTATTATTCTAAGAATAATAAACCAAAATTCTTTATTTGATTTCTGTAGGAGCTTTTGTTGTTGTAGAGTATAGGATTCTTGCAGTAACGTCCGTTGTATTGGTAGACCTATTTGTATCCTACGGTGTGCAATGCAACACCTTCAGGACAACCTAAATACGTAGGTGCTTGCCTCGTCAGACCATATGGCATAGCGCATCCAACTGCAGCATTTCTACTTATTTCAGGCATCTTGATCACGCTTTTTTTTTTCATTCCTACTGCCACCGATCGGCAATTACCTTGAAAAAATGAAATAAAATGGTGATGATATTGAAAAATGAAAAGTCACGACCCGGGGTCAACTAGCGGCGTTTTCTTGTTTTTATTGGCTCTTCCGAAAGCAGTTGGGTTCGTGAGGTGTACAAGCCTGATTGCTCAACTTACGCTACAAGATTGCGACATTTCAGCGACCACATCGCTGAGGGAACTTGGAGAGCTGCTGGGAAACCATCGCATTTAACACCTTCTTATTGCCAACAGTTGGAATGGGGACGAAGATTCGGCCTTCTGTTTGAAACAAATTGCCTGTATCTGACGGGTGATCTGCACCGTTGAACAATTAATTACGTACATAAAGATCCAATTTGAATGATTGACGCGGTGAATTCGCTAAACAAACGGGAGCGCGGAGTGTCAAGTTGAAAAATTGTTCGGTGGTATTTGGGATCCAGAAGGCGAAGTATGAGATCGTGGGCCTCCTTTCTAATGGTCCTGGTACTCATTAGAGTTGACCTTCTGAGGGTGCAGATTACGCTGTGGAAATCAAAGTCATGAACAAAGTTTGCCAGACTTGCGTCATTAGACTGAAGAAAGTTGAGGGTCAACATCCGATAGGCTGAAATGTGTTCTCATCTTTACGACCGTGAGTAGACCAAGTACTTGCAACATGGCCGACAAAGTTTGGTCGTGCCGAGATCGAATTTGCCAAAGTCCGGACGGTTAAAATTAAGACCACCCTTGAACCAGACCTCTGATGTAATGTTGGCTAGTGTGGTCTGTATTGCTCTGGTTTAGACGGTAAAAACAAACGGAGGTCAACCGTGAAGTCCATACGGATATGTACTGACCACAATACCAAAAGACGGGTCCTTCGGGGCCTGGAGAGAGCACGACTGTTTCGCATTGCTCGTTCTTGAGTCCGTACTTTTCACCTCCGTCCCATAAATAAAGTCACGTTCGACATTGCCGTCGTCGACAATATGCCGGTGGCAGGTAGCCATATGACTCAATGACTGCGCCCTTTTCTTTTCCGCGGTCCGTAAATTGATTGAGGGTAGCTTTTTTTCGGAGTGCGTTACATCATCCGCATTTTTTAATGAATACCCCGGGTGGGCTCTGAAGAGTTTTTCCGAGAAGAAAACTATTTTCTTTAAACTTGGAACTCGAGTGTTTTGCCAGAGATTGAGCTTATTTTTGTCACTGCTGCCATCCCTTGCGTAAAATACAATGGCTGTACCATCAGCAAAGCCCAACATCTCCCCTTCTATTCCAAGATTTAGTTATTCATTTATTTACAGTAGAAACAAAACAGGGCCTAACACTGTCCCCTGTGGCACTCCGCAGGTTAATAACACTTCATCACTGAGTACTCCATTAATGAGCTCCTTTAATGATTTTTGAAAATGTTTTTCCTGCAAAGGTCGTGCTTCAAAAGTTACGAAAACGGGTCCATATTGCAGAAACCCCGTTTCAATTATTTATAGGGCATTAGGAAAAATATAATATTTGAATTCCGAGGTCTGGAGAGGGTACATGACGTGGGCTGCTTTGTCGTCTTTTGATTGGCCGGGAGATCCCTCTCTCTCTCTCATCTCCGCAAGTCAGCCAACTTTGCTACGCGAAAAGTCGACCCCAAAAATCGAAAATCGGGTTTATCATTATAGAAGGTCATTCGAAAATTGAGCATCGAGGTTATTATCAAAGAAGGTTATTCAAAAATCGACCTGGGCCGAGTGTTTTTATTCCGATTCTGTTCAGATTTGTTATTTAGCGCTCTGGCGGCTCAGTGCCCAACTACTCGACGCCCAGCCTGGCGAGGTGTGACGTCAAATTTCCCTGCGTTCATTTCAAAATCTCTAACATTTCGAAAACAGCTCAGCACGTACCTATACGGATTTTCGAACTAAAAATTGGGGTGTATGGGTTTTAAAGGGTGCTGAATCCGAATATGTTGTCAGAAATGCTGAATTCAGACCTTTTCAAGAAGCCCATTCAAGTTACCTGTGAGCGGTCCAACAAGTATAATATAGATAATAATAAATAATATAGATCTAGTCAATTCTAATGGTAATCCCCTTATCCCATTTCATATTCGCTCAGTAATTTTGAATGGTTAACCAAATCAAATGCCATTCTAATATCCAGAAAAACGCCATAAACAAGGACTCCCTCATCAGATGATTATATCTTGTTGGCGATATTACTTCCCATTTTTGGTTTATTATTCTTGGAATAATACACCTGTTTTCGCGACGGGGGTCGACGACTCCGATCGGGCTCAAAATTTGACATTATCTGTTTCAAGAGGTCTACATTCTAAATCCGAAATGTCCGTCCGCCGTCCAGGCCGTTTTGGGCAGTAGGAATTTTTTTAAAAATCTGAAATTTCGGCAAAATACTTGGTTTACCATCTAGTTGTGCCCGCAAGGTTTTCAGTCCGATCGCCCAAACCCGTGGGGCGCTATGGGGCTATAATGGGGCTACGGGAGGGGTTTTTTGAAGGCTTTTAGCTATGGGATCGAGTTAGGTGTCGTTTTCGAAGTATTTTTGAACGTAGAATCCATTTTTGGGGGTCCCGGAACGATCCGATTTCACTGGGGCGATATTTAGGGCATTCGTGGGGCTAAAAATGGGATTTTTGAAGGATCCCAGGATGTTAAATATTTTTCGAGTAAAAAATACAGCATTTTTGAAAAAGAAACATTTTTGAACAAAAAATCCAAAAAAAATTTTTATTTCTTTATTTTTTCATTGACAGAATTAAATTTCTGCACAAGTAACGTAGGTATATAAAAGAATAATAAAACCTTGTGTTAAATTTGCAGCGTTTTTTCTTCTGACTGTCATTAGCTTTTGGTTTATTATTCTCGGAATAATACACCTATGTTTTCGCGACGGGGGTCGACGGCTCCGATCGGCCTCAAAATTTGACATTATCCGTTCCAAGAGGTCTACATTCAAAATCCGAAATGTCCGTCCGCCGTACGCCGTACGCCGTCCGCCGTCCAGGCCGTTTTGGGCAGTAGGAATTTTTTTAAAAATCTGAAATTTTGGCAAAATACTTGGTTTGCCATCTAGTTGTGACCGCAAGGTTTTCAGTCCGATCGCCCAAACCCGTGGGGCGCTATGGGGCTATAATGGGGCTACGGGTGGGGTTTTTTGAAGGCTTTGGGGTATGGGATCGAGTTAGGTGTCGTTTTCGAAGTATTTTTGGACGTAGAATCCATTTTTGGGGGTCCCGAGACGATCCGATTTCACTGTCGCGATCTATAGGGCTTTCATGGGGCTAAAAATGGGATTTTTGAAGAATCCCAGGAGGTTAAATGTTTTTCGAGTAAAAAATACATAATTTTTGAAAAAAACATTTTTGAAAAAAAATCCTCCCCAAAAAAGTTTTTTTTTGAAATATAATATAATAATTTTTTTCATTGACAGAATTAAATTTCTGTACAAGTAACCTATATCAAAGAATAATAAACCCTTGTGTAAAATTTGCAGCGTTTTTCTATTTATGTTCTTTCTAGTCCCCCCACTAGAATGCCGTATTGTTTAAAATGTAATTGGGCATGCCCGTAAATAAATAAATTAATATTGTTATTTTATTTGAAAAGGGCATGACCAGTACCCACTCCTTCACGAAAACAGTATTGGTTAGGTATCTGAGATATGTAATGCCAAATCCGTCCAAAAAAAAAGAAAAAAAAAGATACTATCCTCTTCTTTAGGCACTTCTCCAATATCTTAGACAGTGAAAACAACCGAGCTATGGGCCTATAATTAGTTCTTTCCATTCTATCACCAGGCTTGTACAGAGGAACGAGAACAGTATTTCACTTCAAGAAGATCCGATGATCAAATGTCTTTTCATTTGTGTTCGTACTGACAACCCATCTTGATTCATTTTCCTTCTTCTGTTCTTACTGACAACCCAATTTTGATTCATTTTCCTAGTCACTGAGTTTTTCTAGCACAATATTTGGAGTCGACTTGCGTAATCACTGCAACGGTGTGGTCAATCCCCCCGAGCCGACCGTTTCCACTTAAATCGATTACACCAGCTGTCCTCTCGCCTTGGCACAAAATGCTTTTTTCTGCATGTAGTTAAGATTCGACCGTTAGTAAAATATTGGAAAATTGCTAATTCAATCTTGTGAAATTGTTGGCAATTAAGTTGGTGGGTATTCGCCCATTATGAAGATTTCTCGTTGATTGTGTTGGGAAGTTTTCTCTTAAAACCATGCACCTTGTTCACACGGCTTTCTATTTTGATGAACTACCTATAAACGTCTGTATTTACTGTTTGACCAATCAAACCGGTAGAAGTAACCCGTGATCGTCGCAGTGTTCGCTTGTGTGCGCTGTTAGCGTCTTAATGTGGAGGCGGCTCCATCCGCATTGTTCATAATGAACTTTCGTGTCTAAAGGACGCGACTGGAGGCATATCGATGAGCTAAGGATGATGGAGCGGTTACGTGACTGTTGTCGAAGCTCCACAAAGATTTATTGGCCTCGGGCTGAACTAGTCTTCTATGAATGCACTGGGCGGTGATGAACCAGACTACAGAACCACACAATGTGCCCGGGGGGGGGGGGGGGGGGGGTCGTAGAGTTCCTGGGCTTTAATCGATTAAACCATTCAGCACTTTCTCCGCGGCGATTTAACTCAAAAGACGTTACACTATTGGAATTTGATAAGGTCGGGAAGTCTGTGAACGCTTCCGAAGCCACTTTCATGGTAGCTTAGCTCCTTACATCGAGCCTGACGTTGGAAACAGGACACAGTAACGACCTCTTTGACAGGCCAATACAGAATCTGAGTCTTGAGTCTGATCCTTTCAACAACCTCAACTTTTTACCTCCCCAGGCAAATCAATGAACTCGATTATTAATTTCACGGTCGAAATGATTGATTCTGGAGCATCATTACGTACGTGACTTCCACAGTAAAAATGTTGAAGAGGCTTTTGGTATTTTGAAGTGCTGACCTTCACCCAAAGATTGGAAGGAGCTCAGGCGAAATTGTTTTGAACGTAATAAGGGGGCTGCTCTTCTTTTGGAACTTATTCTGATTGCTTTCGGGTCAGTGGGATCATCTGAAGTTCAAGGTCTCTGAAGTGGGTCAGACACTATGGATTTACCAGTATCACGTCCATAGGCCGCGTAACAAGAAACTTTTCAAAGGTTAATTTCATCTAATAGTTACATTTTGGAACTTCTTAAGTGGTGTAGTCAACGAACGCCCAAATAAGGGTTTTGATGGAAATGATAAGAGCAGTGATGTCTTCATAGATGGGGTTTGACCCTGAGGGTGGGGTTAACAAACTAAAAATCCTTCTTCCTTCCTAGTTTTGCATAGTTATTGCGGCAAATGATGAGTATTAATAGTCATCATTTGCCGCAATAACACTAGGAAGGATGAAGGAAGAAGATTTTCGCGAAAATCCCAATATAGCAACAAATGAAATATCACGACGAAATAGCTGACAGAAACCATAAAATGAAATGTTTAATTTAATGTTTTTTTGAAAGGAAATTGATGCTCTAGAGCTTGGCTTAAAAATGAAATCCTTACAGCCAAGTTCTAGAGTCTAGAACTTGGCTGTAAGGATTTCATTTTTAAGTCATGACAATATTTAATGGTCAAAGTTTGGGGAAAACATTACCGAAAAGCGGGTTTTTGAAATTTCACAAACTTTCAATTCGTAATAATATTAAGAGATTTTTCTCCTAAACTGCATCATGATGTAGATAAGCGAAAAATGAGTAGGTAAGGCACTGGTGTAGCTAATGTTGTCAGCTTCATGTTTTATATTGATGATTTTGGTTTATTATTCTTGAAAATTTCATTAATAATATGCACCTATGTAATCGCGGCGGAGGTCGAAAATTCTGATCGGTCTAAAAATTTGAGATTATACGTTTCAAGATTTCTAGATGCCAAAAACGAAATGTCCGTCAGCCGTCCTAGCCGTTTTGGGGTGTAGGATTTTTTTTTTTTAATCCGAAATTTTGACAAAATACTCGGTTTACCATCTAGTTGTGCCCGCAAGGTTTTCAGTCCGATCGCCCCAACCCGTGCTGGGGCTACGAGAGGGTTTTTTGAAGGGTTTCGCCTTTGGGGGAGAGTGAAGTGTCGTTTTAGGAGTATACCTATTTTGCAAAATTATCCTATAACGAAGAATAATAAACCCTAAGTTTTTCTGAAGGACCAACCGTTTTTGATTCAGGAGCAAACCTACGAAAATATTGACCTTCTTCGCTCACACTCCACGCTCACCTCGTAGGCTCGTCGTTAACACATCGTTACAGTCTTAACACATCCGTGAAGAAATCTCTTCTCCTCGTTTCCACCAAAAATAATTTATTGCCTCCACTAATGAGGGAAATCGCTGTAATGTTTACTCAAGGGTTCAATATTCTTTCGTATAAATTTTGTAAAAAATTATTCAACGTCAAAAAATCACGAAAACCCGTATGCCTCTCTCAGGTCAGATAAAGTGCCACCATGGTTTTTACGTTCAAAATTACTTCGAATACGCCTCATTCAAGTTCCTTGCTTGAGTCCTGCAAAAGCTCCATTCGTCGCCCCGTACAAGTCCCACGGTGTAGTAGGACGGTCTGAGATCCCTGGGCATGTTTTTCCGTCCAAAATTACGTCGAAAACGACACCACTCTCGACCGTAAACCCTTTCAACCCCCCTCTGGGCTGAAACCGTTGAGGTTACAAATAGACGACAACAAATGTCTCAATTTAAATCCCTACCGCCCAAAATGACATCGGAAGATCATTTGATTTTTGAATCTTCAATTTTTACAGCCGATTAAAATAATAAACCAAAAATTAAATCGTTAAACGCCCTCATGGCTTTAACTTCAACTGATATGGTATTTCTTATTGATTTCATTATTATTGGAACAATCAAGATGATTTCACCTCACAAGACCCGTTCATTGGATGGTTGTAATTTTAACAACTCGGTAGTTATTTTTTGCCGTTTGACGTGTTACGCAATTGGGATACTCAATTTCTCCGCGACAGGAAGCAACTAGAAGATTTCTTTTGAAGATTTTACGATTTAAATAATACAAGCAATTAGCGATTTCAAAAATCTTATTTCCGTCCGCCGTCGAGTTTTGGGCAGTAGATTTTTTTCAAGTCTGAAATTTCGGCGAAAAATACTCGGTTTACCATCTAGTTGTGTCCGCAAGGTTTTCAGCCCGATCGCTCAAACCCGTAGGGCGCTATGGGGCTAGTAAGGGGGTGCGGGAGGGGTTTTTGAAGGGTTTCGGCTACGGGGTCGAGTTAAGTGTCGTTTTCGATATATTTTTAGACGTCCAATTGTGGGGGTCCCAGAACGATCCGATTTCACCGTGAGGATCTATGGGGCTTTCTAGGGCTACAATTGGGACTTTTGAAGGATCCCAGGAGGTCAAATTTGACATATAAGGTGTCGTTTTCCGAGTAATTTTGAACGCATAGTCCATTTTTCGAGGTCCCATATTTGTCCGAACATTGTACTGAAAAACTTTTAAAAAGCTTTTTTACTTAAAAATTTTTATTTAATTTATTTTAAATATTTTATTTTTTTTTATTGACATGCAATTAATTTTCGCACAAAAGCGTCCATAGTCGGCACTGCACCATTAGTCGACACCCCCTTCAGAAAATGAGAAAATCCAAGACACAGATTTGCATTCCTGGGTGGCGCTCTTGATCCTTCAATGTCTACTGAATGTTTGATGGGAAGTTGCCATGAAAACGAGTGGGAAAGACCGAAAAAGTGGAAAGTTTGCACTAATTTTGCAGTTTTCATGGCCACCGTTTTTGAGGTGTGATTCGTTAGCTGGAAAGCGAAGAACCCATTGAGTTGTATGCAATTTTCACCTCTTATCACTTGATATATTTCAATCATTCTTGAAATATTTAAATCATTCTTGAATTTGTGTCACAGAAATACAGTGTTTTCTTGTGTTTCTATTTTATGTGGATCCAAAATATTTGTCATTTTAACGAATTTGTCTGGTTTCCGGCCATTTCGACTATGGTTACAAAAAAAAAAAAAAAAAAAAAAAAAAAAAAAAAAAAAAAAAAAAAAAAAAAAAAAAAAAAAAAACGCACATTATCATTGGTCGACAACTGAATCATTTTGCTTTGAGTAAGTAGTCGACAGAGTGGTTTCTCATCGTTTCAAGCCACATAATTTCGATAATATTTCTTAGTAGTAACTGTTTCTATTGGTTTATCAACTAGGTGATTTGTGACTATTCGAGCGTTAAAAGTGGCTCATTACTCAATTTTTCCCCATTTTGGAAAACGTTGCACATAATATTATTTAACGTTCGGTTTCAGCAACGGCGTAACCGGATTGGGCCCATGGGCCCATGAATAGGCCTGAATAGGCTCCTTCGACGCAGAATTTTATCCTCTTGAAAAAAGCATGTAATGACCTTTTCGTCCAGACGCTTCCTTCTGTGTGAAAATGGCCGAAACCCCCCAAAAAAAGTTTTAAAAAAATATGGCGGTTTTTGGGCCATCACAGGTGGACAAACCAGTCAAAATTTACTTAAGGTTTCGACTTATCAGACAAAAATAAATTCTTGTGCAAAATTCGTAGCTTCTCCCCCCCCCCCCCCCCCCCAAGTCGTGTTTGAAAACCATGAAGCCGAAGAGACCTTAATTTATTTAACCCCAAAATTCAGCTATACGTTCAAAGCCTGGTGTACTAATGTAACAGGAAGTAAAGCTACGCAGTAATTTCGGGGAGATTTTTTGCTGTAATTTCTCGTTTGGCGTTTGAGGGCACACTTTTACCACGTACCTTAAGCCTACACCTCCAGATGGACGGGAGAGAGCAATCTACGTGACTGTCCTGTTGAACCAACAGGGTTGACAGGACTGGGCGAAAATAGACTCACGTGACCTGCGGTATTATGAAGAAAAAAAAAACAATGCTACTCAAAAAAATGCTTTCTTCACCCGGAAGAAATGGGCTGTGCTCTGAATGTCATTCATTTCATTTCTCTGAATGAAATTTTTTTCTCATATTACACCTGACTGGAATTTAGCCAAAATTTGGCTGTATTTAATTTAATTTATTTGGCTGTATTTAATACTCTGGCGACGATACCAAATTTCCGTGAAAGTTTGTCTTGATGCCATCAGGAGGCCGTAAAGGTGAGCGTTGACTGACAAAAATTTTTTACTGACATTTAATGTGAAGTAAAAATGTGATTTACAGAGGGGTTTGAGGCTGGTTAAAGTTATTGGGAAACTTCGTTACGTATTATGACGAGGGTCTCAATACGACTATGTAACATCGTAACGGAATGGGATCCTTGTTGTACGTCAGGATCAATTACAGAGTAGAAGTCCCGTCATTACGTCCTGCGGGCCGTCACGTTCTCGACCAAACTGTTTCAAGGGTCAGCGCACAGAAAGGCTAATAAAAACGAACGGAACTGAAATGTTCACAATGGAATCTATGGGATTCTGCAACGCTGGTGGCTGGGGAGAAGGAATCAAGCGAGATGGTAGCCTCGCAATGCCAAACTTCAGATGGCGCCGTGAAGTGACAATCAAGCAGATCAGCCCAAGTTCGACTCGCTCAATATGTTCGACCCACCAATACGTTTTGGCCATACTCGCTCAACTTATTGCCCTAGTCCCCCGGCGACCAAAAAAATCTAGGGATTATTTCACCAGTGTAAGTTCTGGCCGTTCGGAATCGAATTAGAACTCGAACGCTTCCAGGAATAAAAACAGACCGAATTTCGGTCCTCCGCCAACAAAAAAGTACTCCCTACGAAGTTAACTCCATAGAAGGAAATGAATCGCGCAAATGTGACTTTCCACAATCGAGGAGGCAGTCGGAATCAGTTCGGAAAGTTCTGGAAAAAAACAAAAAAAAAAAACAGCCGAATTCGATTTTGAACGATTCTGAACGAGTTCTGCGTTCGCAGAGCATCAGAACTTGAGTGTTTAATTCCTGGAAGCCGATGTACCCCCGCCCTCGGCCCTTTCAAAAGGCCCTACTGCGCATGCTCCGAACGGTTCGGAAATTTCAGAATTACACTGCGAAAGCAGCTAATTACTGGTGTTATCATTATTCATGTTTGTTATTTCATTATTTTATTTTTTTCTTTTGCAGTGAAATGAATTTTGGTTTATTATTCTTGGAATAATACACCTATGTTTTCGCGACGGGGGTCGACGACTCCGATCGGGCTCAAAATTTGACATTATCCGTTTCAAGAGGTCTACATTCTAAATCCGAAATGTCCGTCCGCCGTACGCCGTACGCCGTCCAGGCCGTTTTGGGCAGTAGGAATTTTTTTTAAAATCTGAAATTTCGACAAAATACTTGGTTTACCATCTAGTTGTGCCCGCAAGGTTTTCAGTCCGATCGCCCAAACCCGTGGGGCGCTATGGGGCTATAATGGGGCTACGGGAGGGGTTTTTTGAAGGCTTTTAGCTATGGGATCAAGTTAGGTGTCGTTTTCGAAGTATTTTTGGACGTAGAATCCATTTTTTGGGGTCCCGGAACGATCCGATTTCACTGGGGCGATGTTTAGGGCATTCGTGGGGCTAAAAATGGGATTTTCGAAGGATCCCAGGATGTTAAATATTTTTCGAGTAAAAAATACAGAGTTTTTGAAAAAACACATTTTTGAGATAAAAATCCAAAAAAAAAATTTTTTTTTAATTTTTTCATTGACAGAATTAAATTTCTGCACAAGTAACGTATATCAAAGAATAATAAACCCTTGTGTAAAATTTTCAGCGTTTTTGAGTTTTAAATTGTATTTATTCACTAAGTTTATTTTTGTGAGGATGTATTAATTTTTTCTCGAAGTTCGCCGCGGACCACACTTAGGGAACCCCTGCTCTAGGGTAATCTTACTCACATCGTATTTGCATCACTTTCGTATCCATACAAAGCAAGACTGGGTTTTAATTGGTCGCCTTTGGTCGACGAAGATTGCATTTCATTGTCGCCATCGTGTATGATGAATTGGACAAGACTCGCTCAAGTAAATCAAGGGATCCGACAATTACTTGGCGTGGTCGTTTAAGAGGGTGGAAATTTGACGTTTATACATTCTGGCTTGTTCGAGCTATTTCTCTTTTCTCCATCTTAGTGTATGCGAGAATAAGTATCCAGATTTACTTACTAATTCGAGTTAACGAACAGATCATTAACGAACGCGGAGTCTTCGGGTTCAATCTTAATTTCGCCTGCACTTCTTGAGTCATCTGTGAAACTGACATCAGGCGGGTTGCTTAACTGTCAAGTTGTTCTCATATTCCAACAGACAAGTTAATTTATAGTAATTTATAGTAATCGAATTTTAATCGAAATTTAATTTATAGTAATCATCGCCGAGTTGGCAGTTCGGAAATCATCCGACGGCATCGACGGCAATGCTGATGACTTGGCCAATAACGGCTTTTGCACACGGAGTCGTCAACTTTGCTTGAACGGAAGACGTTGAGACACCAAGTGTGGAAACAGTTTCAAGGTGTTAATCGTTCAGAAATTGAAGATACCGAAAACCTGAGAAACGAGCAGCGATTTATAGCCACAGACGGTGATATGTTCGTCAGATCAAATTTATTGTTCCAGCCGTTACGGTTATAACGTCGCGTTCAACCCATAAACGATAGCAAATTTCACACGAAACGACGAAACAACTTTTGAGTGAGACGTCGATAGAACTCGATGACGGCAGCCAGACGTTGGGATTGGATCGATTAAAATTCCTCAGACTCAGGTGGCTTTACGATCTCTTTATGAGGATAAAGTTAACACTGGTTATCACAACTTTCATTTCAGGGCTTTTGATGCTTGGCATCTTTTTAACCCCTTGTTTAACAATTTAAGGTAGAATTGACGTTGGAAGGAAATCTCATCAACTAGGTATCTAAATGTTGTTTTTCAAATCTCAGAATATTCAACCTGTTTTAGCGAAATATTTCGTTTCTGTTGATTTGCCATTTTACGAAAGCTTCTAGACCCAATTTATGGGCTAGTATTAAGCTTCAAATGGGCTAGTATTTAGAGTGATTTCTAAACGTGGCATCATATTCACCATTCTCTTAATGTAATTCTTGAGTAGATACCTTATTTCACGACTAATACCATACAATTTTGCCATTACGAAGGGGCATATTACGTTCCATTTATTGGTCTGCTGACATTCTACTTTGCAGTGTATAATATCATAATATGATATTATCATGATTGTTATGGCGAGGATGATTCGCTATTGTCCAGCACAACAAGGTACCTCGCTTACGGTACAAATGCTTATAATATCCTGAAATCTTGCTCGCCATTATGAAGAGTCTTCCATTAGAGGTTTTTACGCACTCCTTTAAGACACGACCCAGACGATGCAAACCATGTTGATGCATTTTGACGGACGATAAACGCCGGTATCCGGTTTATCTGGTACGTGACCCTCGGATTGATTATCGGTTAGACACCCGCGAAAAAAAAAAAAAAAAAAAAAAAAAAAAAAAAATGCAGTGGGCGAGCAAATTGTACGGCTGGTGAGGAATTTATGTCGTCCTACAAATGAGAGGCCTCCGGGCAAAAGGTTTGGTGCAAGGCCGCATCAATCGCAAAAAAAAAAAAAAAAAAAAAAAAAATTGGATTGTGTGATCTGTATGGTAATCTATAAGAGCGCATAGGCTATTTTGGATTTCAAGGCGTTTAAAGTCATTGCTGGTATCCTCTGCCAAGGTGCAGTAAACTGGGTTGAAGATTGCCGACAAGCCGCTAGTCTCGAAATGGGGATACCGTCCAGGGTTGCCATTAATTTTATAACCGTAGTATTATACTATAATTCGAAACAAATATACTATACAAAAATGCTATATAGTACGCAAATTTGGTCATCTTAATTCTAGGGTACTTAGAAAGTAAGTCTAAACTACTTAGTAAGCTGTCGTAAATTTTTGAAAAAAAAAAAAAAACGCACACCTTTGAAGAGTCACTAGCATTTTTCAGACAAACCAAACCCTCTTGAAAAACAGTGAAAAAACTTGAAAAGATACTATATTTTTCCTAAGCATTTTTCGGTATCTTCTTATTTTGTAGCAAAGTTACTATATTTGGCTAAAACGTTTCTGGTAATCCTAATGCTGCCCCTTCTTGGCATGATGTAGCAGTGCGAATGGGCTGGCACCCAGGGGCGGATAGGCAGGTCGGGCGATCGGGCGACGCCCGAAGGGCCGAAGGTTCTGAGGGGCCTGTCGAAGCTGGAAACAAAATTTGTCCTTACCCGAAATATGAAATCGAGACCGAAAAGGAAAATTCAGACACAATGAAGGCGATCTGGTTGGCTTTGTTCCTAACAGGGTGGATGTCAAGTGCAATCAATGCGTAATTTGCATACAAGGTTTTAAATCCTCATGGCCTCATTGTATGCAATTCTCTTTTTGATTCACACATTTTTGGTACCTACCTACCGCTCTCTACCACCCAAGCTGAGTGTTAGAATAGTTTTTCAAAATTGAAAATCATCAAAACAAGGCTGAGGCTAACTCTGAGTGATAACAATCTGGAGGATCTCATGTTGATGGCTTGCGAGCAGGAGCGTCTGGCCAGAGCACTGAGCCGAGTGGCTTCAGTCGTTTCTGGCCCTCCTCGCCATCGCCTACCGCTTGGTCTCTTTTCCCTCATCAGCAAGTGTTTCGTCTGTGGGCGTTATGTGATCACGTTTTGGTTAATACACTTAACACTTAATACTTTGAATAATACACTATGTTGTTATCTAAGTCCAAAATGTTGATCGTCCTCAAAATTTGTCATTATATCTACGATTTAAGACGAGCAGATTCCAAAACTGAAATGTCCACGACGTTTTGAGCAGTAGCAATTTTTCTCAAAAATCTGAAACTTTTGACAAAATACTTGGTTCTCCTAGTTGGGCCCACACAGTTTTCAGCCCAATCGCACAAACCAGCGATGCTCTACGGAACTAAAGAGGGCTACAGAAGGGGATTTTTGAAGGGTTTCATCTATGGGAAGGAGTTAGGTGTCGATTTCGAAGTATTTTGGGGGGTCCCAGAAGCGTCCGATTTCGCCTTGGCGATCCATCAGACTTTTGAAGGATACTTACTAGAAAGTCGAATGAGGACTCATTTTCCGAGTAATCATTTTTGGGTCCTTCATCCGTCCAAACACTTAACATGACAATTTAAAAAACAAACTTGGGGGGGGGGGGGGGGGGGGGGGGTTGAAGGCCGGTCAAATTGAATCGCCCGGGCCGGTCAAAACCGCCTATCCGCCCCTGCTGGCACCCCCCCTTCCCCTTGAGCCTGCTAGTCGGTTTAATTCATTTCGTTAATCGATTTTTATCATGTCGTTTGATGCGTTTTCATTGGATATGGAGAAAACTCTGAGGAGGAGTCTGAGACCGGCTTGGCTTTTCCAGCGAATGCCGTCTATGTCTCTGGGAAATCAGATTCCTGCAACCTGCTCTGGGCTTGAGGCAGCTCCTCGCAGGATAAACCACAGAGAACAATGATCTCTCTTTTGAGGATTTGGTAGGAATGCATATAATCGACCCTAGTGATTATGCTTTGTTTCACCCACCCCTCGGCTCCAGCAGAGGCATACCTTCAACGATACAACTGTGGTGCCTGGGAAGCCTACACTGGAACTCTCAGTCGGATCCTCCAATACAAGCTCTGGCGAGAACTATAATATAGTCGTATATTATACGACGCGACACTTTCTGCTCTCCACACAATACAATTTTTAATTCAAGTAAAATTGTACGAACACAAATTTCACCTGCCTCGAGGTCAATTCCCACTACTTGTAATGGATGACGTTTGATAATAATGTCTATCCATTAAGGGGAAATTCTCTTGGTGATCCTCGCGCTGAAGCGATAACACGATAAGTGGCATTGTTCTAAAAGCCAGAAGGAAGGACTCTCGAAATGGAAATTTCTCTAAAGACGGGATCCACCTCCTCAAATGCCACCAGATTCACGAACCATGTAACAACTCGTGCTCTTGAAAGCATCAGAGTTCAAAGCCACTCGGGACCGGTTGGCACACTTGGCCTCTGGAGGAGCGCCCGATCAAGTCTGCCCCTTTCTGAAGGGAAAACGACAAGAAACCCGCCGAACAAGTGACGTTTAACGAACACAACGATAAGGTTAAGATCGGATCATCTCGTTATTAACTGCTTCGTCAGCATTGAGCGTATGTTAATGGTGTGGGTTTTTTCCTCCTTCCTTCTTTCTCGATAATTGGTGTTACTTTCAGTTCCCGCTTTCTACACCTCAAATTACCAAAATCCGACTGAATGAAGATGTCAGAACTTGTTACATAAAATACGACCTGCCTCAGAAATAATGTTGATTTGTATAGTAAAACAGGGTTTTCCGTCCAATAGAATCCTTTTAGTTTACAATCGTAAATTTTGGCTCTTTTTTGCAATTCCAATTTCAAACTGATATCGATTCGAAAGTTGATCGATACTTGTACAATTCAGGTGTCAAAAGATAGGGTTACTTCCTCCCAACACATTTCGGCTGTTTGGAACACTATTCAACACTCCATTGTTAATGATAACGTAATATCATCACGACATTGTTTCTCATAAAAGCGGCATTTTCCTCTGACACGCGATACTTTTCTTTCTTAATAACCTGCCTATAGGTATCCAATGACTTGGCCTGCGGTTAACAGCACTTTAACTATGTGGCATAGTTGCACTTCAAGGCCATTCGACAGATCGGGACCGTTATCCTCGTCGCCTGTTGGCCAGAAATGAGTTGCTCCCTTCTCGAATAGTTTCCCGTGTGATATCTCAGGTTGATTTAGTCTGATTTTATAGTTCATCGCGGGAGTTTCATAATTTTTACGCAGTGATGGAGCGAGGTCACTTATGCCAGTCTAAGAATTCCCACACGTGAGTAGGAGAGGCTTCCGTTTCTCTCTAGTGAGAGGTTAATCCAGAAAGGTCACTCCCACATCCCTCCCGTTTTACTTCTTACTCTGAAAATCCTAGAAAGAAAACTTTCATGCCATTATACACCCGGCTATCTAATTGTTTCTGCCTTCCTTAGCTTAACGAACCCACGTAATAAGCCTGATTCATTGACGATATTAACGAGC
The DNA here is from genome assembly GCA_955831195.1 of Pilophorus perplexus. Taxonomy (NCBI): domain Eukaryota; kingdom Metazoa; phylum Arthropoda; class Insecta; order Hemiptera; family Miridae; genus Pilophorus; species Pilophorus perplexus. Next base: position 6,613,899 of record OY037018.1, read on the forward strand.
AAATGTTTTTTTCTGTTTCAGGTTCGTCTACATTAGAGTAGCAATGGGTGGACAATGAGGCACGTACAAGTAAGCATTACCACTTTGAGATGTCAAGGTTGATTCCTTCTCGTGTGGACTTGAAATCCAATGTGTTTGACATGTTCCATTGTGGCTTGCTGTCAAACCGATTGCGAAGCCAGGGGCTGAACTCGGACTGCCTTCTCGATACTCTCTAATTGGCACTGGATGTCTCTAAGACTTTACGGCCCTAGTTACGGGTGTACATGTGTTAAATGAGGCTTATCTTTAAAAGGGAAAGAGTTAACCTTTTTGAGAGGACTGCGCCAAAGTGGCTCCTACTGTAGGCGTCTTATTAGGCCCAGGGGAAAGGATTATTGCCCGCAGCAGAGCAAGGATAACTTGGTTCCACCAGCAGGAATGACAATTGGGACGTAAAGTCTTCCAAGCACGGTAGTTTTTTAGCATAGCAGCTAATCTGTAATTTTGGGGCCTCGCTTTGCTCGGCCGACCACTTTTTCAGGCATTTGAATAATAGGTGAGTGATGGGATAGGATGCTGTGAAAACTTCGACGCAATCAAACTGTAAACGTAAGATAGGAAGAGTTGCGTGGATTTGCGGGTGTCAGAAATTGCGCTCAATGTGCTATCAGACGTATAATCCGCTTAGGAATTCGAATTCGCAAAGAATTTAGGGGTTCCCATTTAAAATAAGGAAGTTGGGCGCAAATGCGCCGGTTTGCGCTCATCTCGGGGGGGGGGGGGGGATCTCAACCCCCCTAGTGACAGCTAAACGGGTCACTGAGACGGTAAAAAAATTAAAAAATAAAAAATCGCTTCGCTCGCCCATTTGAATAATAGGTCAAGTGACGATACAGAAGAAACGCCGACTCAATCGGACTTATGTGAACAACGAAGATAGGAAGAGTTGCGCGGATTTGTGCTCATCGAAAATCGCGCACAATACGCTTACTGAACCAAATTTGGCCAGGGAATCGAAATCCGACATAAAAAAAAGGGGGGGGGGGGGGGGGGTTCACATGTAAACTGAGAAAGTTAGGCGCAAGTGCACCCATTTACGCGCATTTTCACTGGACCTCGACGGTATGTCATTAGGGCGTACGGAGGTCTTCCTTCAGAGGGGGGGGGGGGGGGGGGGGGGCTAAAAAATGTTGCAGGTAGGCAAGCTGCCAGCTAAGGTAGTTAAATTAAAATTAAAAACGCTGCAAATTTTACACAAGGTTTTATTATTCTTTGATGTAGGTTTACTTGTGCGAAAATGAATTCTGTCCTTAAAAAAAATTGTATTTTTAGTTTTTTCTTTCTACTCGGAAAATATTCGACCTCCTGGGATTTTTCAAAAATCCCATTTGTAGCCCCATGAAAGCCCTACAGATCCCCACAGTGAAAAACTTGCGGGCACAACTAGATGGTAAATAAAGTATTTTGTCAAAATATCAGATTTTTAACTAAGTTACTACTGCCCAAAACGACACGGACGGCGGACGGACATTTCGGTTTTGGAATCTAGACCTCTTGAAACGGACAATGTCAAATTTTGAGGCCGATCGGGGTCGTCGACCTCCGTCGCGATTACATTGGTGTATTATTCCAAGAATAATAAACAAAAATCGGCGTATTTTTATCACTTACAGTCTCAGAGGAGAAGGCGTGTGGCATACATACAGAGAAGGTCTGAATTAGTGGTATAGATTTCATTCTCATTAATTTCCCTACATTGGAAATACTCTTTCATGATACGCCTTAGTGCAGATGACAAAAACAACGGCTTTGTTTTCTTTGGCGGTTGCAGCTGCATTTGCACCGGAGATCCCCCATTCACAGCCTGGTGGGCGTCTCGTTGATATTTCTTGCTCCACATTTTCTAACGAGGCACCTTCGCCTTCTCGACTCCTATTGAATAAAAAACGGTCGCTGCATTCAGAGCCAAGGACGAATAGAGTTCGAGGATCCATTGTGTCCGGCCGATCCGTTTTTTTTACCCGAAGCGTTAACTGGTTATTTTCAGGGTTGCAATGCTTTACTTCCAATCGCGGAACCGCGTTATCCTTGCTCCCCTATTCTAAACGTTTTTCCCCTTTCCCTGTACGTATACGCGTAGGGGGCTAGAAAGGTCAACTTTTTTTTTCCCTTTTACAAATCTTTGTAACAACGCCGAATTGGAAATCGCCAATTATTGGCTTATCGTTATCCCAGTGATGGTTCATTGTATCCCAGAATTGATCCAGTAAAATTACCATACAGGTTCTGGAAAGGGATAGCTGCATCTTGCACTCCCTGGCCTACTTTTGGAAGAATGCCATCATCACGAGGAGAAAATTCTAGCATCCGTGAGGCGATGAGAGGCGGGTCCGTTATTGCAAAATGTGGAGCAGGATCCTGATGGCAAACATGTGTAGGTACAGGTGATCTATTATGCAGCTATGCGCCTGGGTTGGTCCTCTGGTGCATTATAGCTATCTAGGAGCGGGCCTTCAACTGGAAGGTGCACCTCGTGATATTTCGTTTAACCCCATTCACCTCCCTCTTGTTCCGAGAGGCTGTAAATCTCCGACGGTCAGATGTCATTTTGCGATATGGAACCTTCCCTTGTACGTACATGTGCTCCCTTCATGTGGTTTTACACTGTGATGTAACTCATTGGCTGTAAATAGAGTTTCAAATATGAAATCACAGAATCAGAGAGTCAAGCCGCTAGACGCTCATTACCTTGCGCTGTGAACAATACTCTTCCGGTCACAATGAGTGGTTTGATCAAATCACCAGACAGCTATATTCAGATTTCCCTCTCAGAGCCCCGCGGATTACCTCCCAACGCCAGAAGACGTCCTGGGAGGAGAGGATTTGGCGAGGAAGAGTTTTTCGTGCGGCTTAAGAGGGAGAAACACTTTCACTCTTACCCGACCAACAAAATAATGGACTAGTGATTTACTTTGGTCGAAAGAAAAAGGAAAGCGAGGCCTTGACGGATAAAAAGAGCCCATTGGCATCCGACCAGCGTCAGGATGCATTCTTGGGCTAACAGTGCAGCGCCACGCCTTACCTATCAAACGCACACGAAATAATAAACACTTCTATTCGACCAGGATACAATCAAAGAGCCAGTTGACAAGTCAAGGTTGTGCATACTTTACACTAGCTCCCCTATTTCGTCTCATGATGTCATAACCGTAAAGAGCGTTACTTGCAAATTACACCTGTTGGGCGTGTTATAGACCACAAAAACTATTATTATGCAAGATAAAGGGTGAAGTCCTTTAAATTTCTTGTTCATCACGGTTGCTGTTTTCTTTACTTCTGCGGGTCATGTTTTTCTCATTTTCATCGAGAATTTCCATCGCTAATATTGAGGATATTTCTTTTTTTCATTCAACAGTAATAAACACTATTGCAAATTTCAGCACTATTGATAGGAAAAAGCAGTCGATACAGCTGCTAACTCGATTTTTATAATAATCAATTAGTGGTCTAAATAAAATTTTGATTTTATGAAAATGCGTCAAAATTACGGGCGGTTGGACTTTGGGCCAAAATTTCAATGGCTTTGGGCCCACCCCTGGGTAATGGCATTGGACCAACTGGAAGCACTCAAAAGTAATGGGTTTGGGCGCATACAATTGAAGACACGGAATGGGTATTGTCTTTGGGCCAATTCGTCAATATTTATCACGTCAATTTTCATTAGTAGTATTTCATTAGGTTGTCTTATTAAATGATCTTACAAACACACCTACCTTAGAGTACCTAAAACTAATTGATCCGTCACCGGCTCTACTTCGACCTAAAACTGAAGTTTTTGTTTTTTCCTCCGGCTCAGGTGGTTTTTGTGCATGTGATTTGGCAGCACTGAGTCAGCCATTGTACAGCATTCCGTAAATTTTACAATTATAAAATTGTAGTTTATCAAAAATGAATGTACCGAAAATGAATAGATAACGCTGCTTCTTCCACTGCTTGGTTGTGGTGTTTCGCCTTGGCTGTAGTATGCGCCCTTTGTGCCTAGCTCTGGAAGAGATAGGAGTCGGTAGACGTCAGCTACCAAAGCAGGTCTTATTACGTTTCCTTTACGCTGCACAAGCTCCAGCGCTCCTCCCCAGGCCGCCTCGGGCCAGCAACGCCGTCTCGGTCCTGACTGAATCGTGTCCTTCTTCAAGCAGTTTAGGGCATGTGAAAGGTGAATTCTGCTTCACACCTATCTCATCAGATGTGTGCACACCTCAGGTGATATTGGGGTATGGCCCAAACCTGAGGGATACTGCATCACGAAACTGGCTTGCTTACAGATCAAAGCCGTCTGTGGGGAGGACTGAGAGCCATTGCAAAGCCAAAGCCTCTAGGACACGTTTCTATCAGGGTTGCAGAGATTCCAATCGCTCTTGTCTGACCTTGGCCCCTAGGTAACTTAGTGGACCTAATGCTGGTTCTCACTGTAATCCAGAGGAGCCCCTGATTTTATTGTCTCTTATGTTACTAGCTTTGAGGTCTCGTGTGCTGCTGCTTGAGTTTCCATTGTACTTCCTATGCCTAGACTCCAGAATATTCTGAAATGTCCCCCGTCACGATGTGTGTCCCCTGAGATCCTCAGATCAGTGTATTTTGCCTGCTTCCATAGCCGTTTGAGTTATTGCGTGCAGCTGTTGGGGAACTCTCCACACAGCCGCCGTGTGTTCGTCCTGCAGAAGAAGGCTCTCCGAATACTGAAGCACCTTGGATGGAATGAGAGTTGCCGAGGGCATTTTAACAGCTTGGGAATCCTCACCTTGCCGAGTCTGTACATTCACTCAGTTTTGATGTTTGTGCGACAAAATGTTAACACGTTGCAGAGGGGCAGCAACTGCCATCATTACTCCACAAGGCAATGCGAGGACCTTACCATTCCCACGGTCCGTCTGACAGCCTCGCTGCGGACGGACCCAACTCAGAACGGCTCTCGTCTGTTTAATCGGCTACCAGAGAGGCTGCAGAGCTTGCCCATCCCCGCTTTCAAGCGAGCCCTGAAGGATATTCTGATCGAGGCGGAATTGTACAGTGTTGATGAGTTTTATAATATCTCATTCGCCTCAAGCCCATAAGTTCGCCTGGGTAGCTCCATTCTCATGTTGTCAGGGTTTGTTTGTGAACTGTACGATGGGGCCCAAATTGTTGCTGTTTTGATGCTTGTGTTTTTTTCATTACCGATGTAATCTTGTAATCTTGACGTTTGCATTGTCATAGGCATATCATATATCAAGCCCATAAGTTCGCCCGGGTTGCTCCATTCTCACGTTGTCAGAGTTTGTTTGTGAACTGTACTATGGAGCCCAAATTACTGCTGTTTTCATGCTTGTGTTTCTGTCATTACCTATGTAATCTTGACGTTTGCATTGTCATATACATGGATTTTGCAAATAAAAACCAGTTTGATTTGATTTGATTTGATTTGACTAGTGAGATAGTTGAGCATTTCTTGTGATGCACCGCCGGCGTCATCTCTTGTCTTAGAAACTCAACAAGGTCACATTCAGTCTTAAGACAACATTAGAGAGGTCAGTGGTGGTAGGTCCTTGCTCAGGCTCAAACCACCCTCGACCGTCGTGTACAGTTTAATGGGATCGCAGTAAAAAGTTCGAAAAAGGAGCTATTTAATCTTGAAAGTGTCTTTTGACTCAGATTGGGGAGGGGGGGGGGGCTCGTAACAATGAGACGTAAGGTTGGAAGTAGGTAATGACTGACGTGATGGAATTTTCAACTTGAGCCAAGGCCGTCATGAAACGACTGTTTGACAGACTTTTTCGCAAAGCTTGACCGTCAGAGCTGTGGTCAAATTGAGAGGGTTGAGGAATCCTTAGATTTGTCTAACTACAGTGAATTATAGCAAACCGCAAGTCGGCCCGGCTATGGCGAAACTAGCCCTTACGGCCTGGGAACCCCAAATCGTGGACCCTTGTCAAAGGCCTCCATCAACTCAAGAAATACTCACATTGTCCCGAGAGGATCCTCCCCTCAAAATGTCGAAGCCTTCAAAAACGAACGCAGGCGGGGACGTACAAGGGGGTCTTTGGCAATAGTATCGCTCGACCTGGAGAGTAATGAGGTCGTGTCTAGATCACGATCGTATCCAAGGGAAGGGGTTACCACACCTCTTCTCACTTTCAAATTTTATTATGTTATAAACATTTCTATCTGATATACTGACCCAATACTTCGGCGTGACTGATAAATCTGAAGGTGAACGTGAACGGAATCAAATCGCTTTTCTTAAGAATATTACATAAAACACCCGTTCTGCGGTTTTATTTTGTCGATTTTTCCACCTCACTTAGAACTTCACGCAGCTTACATTTGGCCCTCATAAATTGCTGAATCGGCCAAATTAGGTTGGAATCGAATGCCATGAGAGGTTGCTCCATTGACAGTTGCGATACTTCCTTCCAAAATCAGTATTAAGTCTCTCCACTGCGGTTTCTCGTTCAAATCAACCAGCGATGAATCTTTTCAAGTTTTGGAGCACATGGAGCAACTTTCTGATGGTTTCAGATTTTTCTTACTATGCTAATCAAATTTAGACTAGTCATTACATACACAAAAGGTGGTCACTTGTGCAAAAGGTGGTGTAGTAAATTTTATTTTAGGTACTTCTAGGTATGTGTACCTACTAGGAAGTAAATGTCAAAAATGGTGACACGAAAAATGAAGGGAGAACTTTTGTCAGCCTAAAAACCTCGAAATTTTGGGCTTTTTAAAACGTTTTTCTTCGGTAATATCTATACGATGCTTCCTAGCGAAAATGTTACTATCTACAAACTTAAAGAGCATTAAATTCTGCATCGAATGAGCACCATAACTTTATACATCGGTCAAGTGGTATGGTGCAACACCGCGAATAATTCTTCGTGTCCAGTGCAACACCGCGTAGGAATCTAACTCAATTATTGAGTTAGATTCCTACGCGGTGTTGCACTGGACACGATTTGCCACTTCTGAACACTTGTTAGGCGAGCAAAACAAAAGAACGCTTTGTTCACCACTAATTGATACAAAACACGCAAATTCAAGCACTACGGGCTTTTAACTATTCTTTCACATAATACCAACATAATACTTTGAACATTTTACACCCGCGTAACTACTCATTATCACTACAATGTCGTACCCGAAGCGGATCCAGAATTTCTTTGATCGGGGAGGTGGGAATCACTCGAAGGTCCATTACATCTAATGGATGCATCCACTAATATCTCGTGGACGCTGGTGAGGTAATAAGATGCGTGAACTCCATCGTCTTTTCATACAAGATCCTCATCATAAGCGGTCTAATGATGCGAGGAATTCAGCATACCCTCGTGAGTCTGTTGTAACTGGGTTCTTGGTTTTCTTACATAATTTCTCAACGTGTTCATTACCCGATGATGTCTCATAACTGCTAAATAGCCGACCTGAGTTGGGGAGTAGAATTCTTGTTAGTTCAAACTGCCAACGAAAACTTCACGGGCGTTAATTTTGAGGTCAGAAACGTTTGACGAAGGTACTAAGAATCAGGTTGAATGTTTCAACATAACTAATGAATATTCATACGGCTATCTTACGTGTTATAACGATTTATTAAGAAATAAATGGGCTATTCCTGGCTAATAGGCACAAGTCGTGGTGATGAGGGTGAAGGAGAGGTTGAATTTGACGTTGGAGGAAATAACCTGTCACCACGTTGAGAACAAGTTGGAAACTGATTGAAATTTTGTTGCCAGAAGTGGGCGAGTCCGATGAACATTCTCTGCCGGTGCCGTTTTGGTCGGTGTTAACATATCACTATGTTCGGTGATGTAAGTTTGCCTTGCGTTGTCGGGGAACCTAGACTCCGTCTCGTGTCTTCATTAAGAGCCACAACAGCTTAGGAAAAGGGCAAGACTCCGTCCCTCTGGTAGCCAACCGGCTTAAAGAAAGTGCAAGACTCCGTCCAACCATTAGCAAAGTGGTTCAAGTGAAATCCAAGAATCTGTCTCGGAGAAAAACTCGCTATCCTGATATGGTTGCCAGGTGGCGACAGCCAACCTGTTGACGTGGACCATCTTCTTCACTTTCCCCAGAACCTGGAACAGAACATCGTTCTTCTTCTCCATGACGGGCCTGTCCATTGTGGTTGGAGTTTCGGGCAGTGCTCCACCCTTCATTTCCGGTCATGTAGCCAAACCCACTCCTCAGTCTTGAACTTCTTCTGCTGCCGCGTCTGGACTCCCATGATTCTTGTGGCGCACTCTCTGGTGTCCTGACCAAGACTTGGTCAGGACACCAGAGAGAAGCTTAGTCTTCTGGCAGCTGGAGCTCGCGACCATATACCATCAAGGCTAACGAGAAACTGGTCGTGACATGGGGCGCACTCCTGTAGGCCAGCAGGAAGAGCGGTTGAAGCCTGTCCGAGGCTACGAGGACATACTGGTTCTCTTGTTTTGATTTGACAATGGTCCCAGGAAGTCGATGCCTTTCCTCTCAAGAACAGGGGTTGTGAGAGCCGAAACCAGCTCCACAACAGCTGCACCGATCAGCAGCCTTACCACCGGAATAGGCTCTGACGTCACACGGCTGACGCTGTAGAGCGGCGAGAGAGTTTTCACTCCTGGTAGTTCTCGATCGTCTTCGCTCTCAGGACTTCACAACAAATCGTTTTGCGAGACTGATATTCCCAAATCAGCCAGGAGTTCGATTCGGCCCGTCCGGATTAGCTCCCGAACGCATAAGAAACTCTGTTGAATCAAATTCGGATACTGGCTACGAAAGGTTCTTACGCGAATTGATGTTTGACCAGGGGAGTTTCTTATACGTTCAGGAGCTAATCCGAACGGGCCGAATCGAACTCTTGGCTGTTTTGGGAAGTTCAGTCTCGCAAAGCTCAAGGAACGGGATTACTCACAATTTGCAGTGAAGTCCTGAGAGCGGTACGGCCGCCGATTGGACGGAGGTTTTCCGAGTGACGACGATAGAGAACAACCAGGAGTGAAAACTCTCTCGCCTCTTTATAGCGTCGGCCGTGTCACGTCAGAGCCTTTCCCGCTGGGAAGGTTGCTGATTGGTGTGGCTGTTGTGGAGCTGTTTTCGGCTCTCTGAGGGGTCCAACAAAATTGTCTCAATGTGGGATTCCTATATTCAGTGGATCACCCAAATGAATGAATAGGTCTCCACCATGCCTGGCTCGGACGGAGTCTAGCGTTTTTCTCGAGGCGGGTCCTTCCACCTAGGGACGGAGTGTTGACAAACATTCAAGCCGCTGCAGTCACGGATTACTGCCTTAAATTTAATGAGACGATGGGACGGAGTCTTATAACTCCCGCGTTGTCAACATGGCTCTATCGGACGACCTCATCTAGGGTTCCAAGGAAGTCTAACAAGCCTGATCGGCCTTCTGCGCACTGCACGATCCGACAACCTTCACGAACCTGGCCAATCGATTCCAATAAGGCGATCATGAAGCCGAGGAAATGGCTCGTGCAGGTAAATCAAACTTCTTTTTGGGCGAGGGTGTTTCGGCCGATTCAGTAGGAAGAGAACGTCTGGTAACACGCTACACGTCCTGATCGCCCCACTCGTGCCACAGCGGACCTTGCCGGGACCCGTCCTTGACCCCTCGTGCCCTTCTTTCACTTGCCCACTTTCGTTTTACGGTAGCCGGCCGGATGACGGCATTGCGAGTAAGTGGGAATCTGTTAACTAGGTAAAAATGGACTTTAGGAATCGAAAGTTGCGCGATCGTCACCCAACATCAAAAATGGTAATGGTTTTTTATTAACATCACTTAGCGGGCTTATTTACCGTTTCATTATCACTACCTGCCGAAATGTACTCACCTCACAGAAACCAATTCCCGGATTCAGTTTCACTGTTTATGATGTCATGATCTATTTATTATGCAATCACTTTTAGGGTCTGGTGTGCCATCGAGGATTTGAGAGTTTCGCATAAACGGGTCGTAAAATTACCTATTATCACTCATTATTTTGCAACACGAGTCAGTAAAAAGGTCACCAAGAATTAGCTTTTCCATTTCGAACATCATTACCACATGTGAACTGTTTTCCTTTCGCATTAAAAAAAATCGGTTTAATTGTCAACCGATCGGTGACTTTCATTTCCGCCTCGTTCACCGCTAAACATCCTGCACTTGTTTCCGTAAGTCGCTGAAATTATTACCTCCGCGTCTTTCAGTCTTAAGGTTGTTATTATCATTTACGTCCGCAAACAATGAAGCCATACGTTAACGTGTAGCTCACCTACGCGCCAAGCAGTTCGCGCTCAAGACCAATACGGACTGACTAGAATATTTTAAAAGATCGCTGAAAAGGTGAGGCTTAAAATTTACATTAGAGGTCACGTGTCAGTTAATGCGAGGGTGTTTGAATGTTAGCGAAGTCACAACAAAAAACGCTGCAAATAACTGGCAAGTGCTTATTAATGTTTGATATGAATAAGCAATGGGCGTGCACCCAAATTTTGGGTTAAATCTTCCTACGCTTCATGTAGTTTGAAGACAAAAAGAGGAAAATACATCATTTTTCTGATAAAAAATCTTTCAAAAGTTCTTTCTAAAGTTGTTCTGATTCAAAAAGTACTTGGCGTGACGTCACCTACGGACACTCTGGTTTTACGGCCAGTGTTGCCAACTCAGAAAACCACTTTTTCCATAGGTCGTTCCCATAAAAAATCTCTTGACCTTATTAAAACTAATAATTAAATTTAAGATTTTTTTAATGTAAATAATTCAAATTTTAAATTATTTACATTAAAAAAAAATCTTCTGTTCTCCTTAACCCATGAACGAATCAAAACAACGGCCGCGGTGTCACGCATAACCTCAGAGACTGGTCCTTCAGTTTTTAATTTTTTTTTAATGGTGGCCAGCTTGGCAACATGGCGAAATCGTCGACTGATGGGAGCTAATCGCTGGTTTCAACCAAAAATTCAAATTGCTATTTTTCTATAAACTATATAAATTCGTACGAACTACAATCGTACAAACGGGAATTTTTATGGGTACCTTCCATTGTGAAACCTTGACACGGAAATTGGAGCTGTGAGAAATTTGATGTTCGTGCACTACTGTAACATGTAGTGGCTGCGCTGAGGACGTGTGCTCTCAACGCACGAATTTCAAGCTGCAGTAGGAGGGAAATCATGTCACTTTTGAGGGAAGAAAATCCCGACAAATTATCGTACGCATGGGAATCTGCTTGATGATAAGCGATGATAAGAGATAACTAGTTCTATGTTCTCCAGAAGAATGCGCCAAAGGGATGCAAAGTTTCTGTGGCAGACCTATAGGGAACGTGTTTTTAGTATTTTCTACTAGGTTCTCCTTGTGCCTAACCTTTGGTGCCCGAAAACGTTTCTTGCGATTTTAGCGATTTAGTGTACCTACTATTAAATAGCCAAATTTTGGCCCTTCGAACAGTCGGGGACGTGTTTTTTCGTAGTACTAACGGAAGCCTCAGCGCCTGGGTGATAACGTGGACGAGACAGGCTATACCCCACAGGGTTGGGCGATCGGGCTGAAAACCTTGCGGGCACAACTAGATGATGGACCGAGTATTTTGTCCAAGTTTCAAATTTTTTAGAAATCTCCTACTGCCAAAAACGGCTCGGACAACCGTCGTTGGACGGACATTTCGTTTTTGGAATCTAGGGGAGGTGGGGGCAAAAGTTTCCGTGGGGCAAAAGTTTCCAGGCACGTAAAAAAAAAAAAAAAAAAAAACGGGAACAGTTTCGATGGAAATTAAGTAGGTAGTGCACTCCTCTAGTTCTTATTAGTTGACCTACGTAGTTTCGAGAGGACCAGTGCACCCTCTCAGGAGTAAATGAGATAAGTGTGTTTTTGGCATGTTTGATGTTATTTTTTGGAACTATTCAGCGCAAATTTAAACCTAAGAGAGAATAAGTTAGATTTTTTGGCATATTTTCCCTTTGTTGTCCATTAAATCAGCTGCAAAATGCTTCAACTCCCATCTCCCTAACCCGCCTACAATTGTCACAATCACACTTGAAGCAGAATGTGCCAAAATGGGGTAAAAGTTTCCAGACGCCGGGGGGCAAAAGTTTCCACTTCCCTCCCCTGGAGAAAGTGGAAACTTTTGCCCCGAACTCAAAATGTATTTAAACGTTACTTCTATTACTACTTAACTTCTATTTGTGACCTATGATGAGGTGGTCTTCGAGATTAGAAACCCGCCTAGCTATAGTGCCAACCCAACCGTTACAAAAAGGTCGTAACCTTGGTAAAAATGAAGTAAGGTCAAAAACTGATGTTATTTTTTGTTTTCAGCAATTTGAAAAAATGAACCCTTTTTTAGAAAACTTACAGTCTTGATTTGGACAGGACACCCACCTCTAAACTGATAAGTGGGTCAAAATTTGCCTCTAGAAACATTTTCCCCACGCGTGGAAACTTTTGCCCCAGTGTGTGGGGCAAAAGTTTCCAAACGGGTGTTTCGGAAAAATGGAAAATTCGCACTCTAAATGTTTCGGTAAATGAAACATTTTTTTCTGGATGAAGGGAAGATGTTAACCTACAATACAAGCCAATTTTCAAATCCATAGGACGTTTTGGATGGAAGGCGGGGAGAGCGCCGAATGTCAAAACTGGAAACTTTTTGAAACGTCTTATGACAAATTTTGAGGCCGATCAAAAATTTTGATTTTCCACCTCCGACACAAATACATAGACTTATAAATCCAAAAATAATAAACCAAAACTCGCAAAACCAATTAATGTCCCTTACTCTGGCATAGGCAGTACACACGATTGCGGTATATCCCGCCCACAACCTACACTCCAATCCAGAGCCCACCCATCAATCATGAGGCTCTGACATACATAATACATCCCTTTCGTAGAGCCATATCTAATTTACACTCTCCACCTTTTTATCTTGCAAACAGATTGCTCAACAAGTTGCGAAGCTGTCGGCGGGATTTGTGATTCGTACATAATCTCGAATAAAACCGTGATCTTATTCATTTTCACGCTCCTCCCTCGTCCAGTCACCACCTCGCAAGTCATGTGGTCCTCTCGTTTGCTTTCTCCTTCCGAAAAATTGAAAGCGAAAAAAAAAAATCATCTCACTTTCTAATATCATAACTCAATTTGAATTTTCGTTAGCTTTTGCTGACCGTCTGAAATAGAGCACGACGACAAACTGATCATGCAGCCCATATTGAACAATCGGTGTACATTTTCATGAACTTAGATAACAAGTTCTCATGCGTAGAGCCTAATATTCAGTAGCCTATTCAACAGGTTCAATCAATGTCATAATCTTAGTTTGAAGTCGTAATTGAGGAATATGAGAATCCTTTGTGAACTTTTCGTGTGGCGTCAATTAACGTCGGTGACATGTAATTCATTAGCGAACAATGCAGTCGGTAATTGAATATGACTAAATAATTACATGTAATTAAAGTACGTGACGAGCCGTGAGAACTTTGGCTGTTTTCTCTGTCAATCGGAATCGTGCGAGAAGATTCCGTTGCGTCAATACGATTGTCGCAGGGATTGATAGCCGATCTTATGAATGAATCGAGTAATACCCCTTCAACAGGTATAATTATCGTGAATGGATCCCGACAACGCGATAATTCCTCGAGGGGTTAGAAGTCAAGACATCGTTTCCAGCCATTAATCACCAACATCCTCACGATTTGATCGCTGCGTTCACCGTGACGGCTCAATATTTAAGATCCATTACCGTCTTAATCGGGTTGTCAAAGTATACTTTCCCGTCTGGCGGCGGAGACAACGTTGGTACATTTATCGGATCATATTTTTTGCTCGGTTAACTTTCTCGTGCAACCCGATTTCCCACGAAATTAAGGTACGCGATCGATTAGAAAATTCGGTAATGCGTCTCTCACGTGCAGGTAATAAAGTTAGTCATCCCTGGTGTTCACAGTGACAAATCATAACGAATCTCGGGACCAGAACCGGTTCATAAGGCTCCGTGAAGATCGAAAACCACACACGCCTTAAGATAGATTTCCACTTAGCCACTCACCTTGTTTTACTAATGACTTGAGCCGTTTCCATAATTGAAACACGTTGTAGAGAAAATACGGTAACGACTAGTTCCGATTCCACTCGTTTCTTTAATTAGTAGGTAGTCGAAAAATCCTTTCGAACGTCTTGCAGTTTAATTAAATTAGTTTTCTTCTGCAAGTCACTCTGAGAACAAGTTGGAGCATATTGGAATAGGATCGCAGTCATTGACGACCACACACAGCACTAGATATATCATCGGCGAATGGTGAACTACGATTTCCGAGTTAGGTATGATAATTCATGGCTTCGTTTCGTTAGAATGCGCTGATTCATGTTGATCTGAAGGATACTAATTCATATCCGTCAACCTGCGTGCACGTGAGTCGTAAATGTAAGATTTTAATTTTCTGTAACTGTTCTTATTGTGTATATGCAGAAAGAAGGCTGAATGTTGTACAAAATGGTTTATTATAATATTGCTTTATGTTGTAAGCAAAATTTGCTTACAACTTTTAGTTTTAGTTAGAAGTTTGCTTAACATTTAATGTTAATACTGTGTTAGAATCATCCCACCCGAGTTTCCTCTTTCCACCGCATTTGGCGCGAAGGTTGAAAGCACTAGCTCTATAGCCTTACAGATTAGGTACTCCCGAAAAAGGGCACATTTTGAGACCACCGTAATTGTTGACGTCGCGAAAACAATAGTTGATCATCCAGGGACTACTAAACCGAATCCTTGCACGTTTCTGAGTGTCTTATTGAAACAGAAATCGTTGTTCGAAGTGTTCAGGCTAAATGCGGCTAATCGGGGTGTAGCATGGCCGTACAAGATTATTATATCACCGGATAAAAGGCAATTTCCAAGTTTCGTCACAGAAAGGATATTTTCGATTAAGCATTAAGTCCTTTCTTATGTGAACTACACTCGACGGCAACAAGGGTACCCTTCCTTATTGGTTTTGTAACGACGGAGTAACAATGGGTTCTTTCGAATCACCGATCACACGCTTCCAAAGATATGACCTAGTATGAATCAATTAAAAATCACCTTCGAGCGGGACAAGTGGTCCTTCTTTGGACGGCTTTATGGAACGCTTATTACGAGCTGGAGCACGCAGGCAACTCAAGGTCTCAGTTTTCTTCATTGATCTTTCTTTCAACTTGAAAAGAAAAAAAAATCCTTCTTTTCCGATTTTTCCAGGTTCGACTACTCAACGTTTAATCATTGAAACGGCTTTTGTGTGCAGGATAAGAGGCCGTGAAAGATTAAATTATGTCGTCCGAGGTCCTCGATGGGTTCCCTTGAAGTTTCCCGCCTTTCTAAAAACCATTAGGGAGGTGCCCTTTTACCAGGCTGTTTTTTTTTTCGACGCCGTTTCGTCGGCACCCAAACGCGATGATTTTACGCAGCGCAGATTTGGGGCGTGCTGGCGCCTTTACGCCTTTAAGGCGTTGAATTGATCAGAAAATACTAAAATACTGTGAAAAGTTACTCAAATTCTTAGTAACAAATATGAAAATTTATAAATAATAATTATTATTAAAACTATTTAATATTATTCAATTATAATTATTTTAATATTACAAATTATGAAAAATAATCTGGATCCTTGGATTTTTAAAAACACGGTTTTAACCATGAGAAGTAAACATAATATATTGAATAATATATTATGTAATATTTCGAATTTTCGTAACTTTTATTTATTATAATATAATACATAAATAATAATAAATAAACATTTATTTATTATATTATATTCAATATTCAATATATTATGTTTACTTCTAATGGTTAAAACCGTGTTTTTAAAAATCCAAGGATCCAGATTAAATTTATTATAAATAAAATATAACATATAACATATTATATGTTATTTTATAATAAACATTATAACAGTTATAATGTTTATTATAACATATTATTATATAACATATTATATGTTATTTTATAATAAACATTATAACAGTTATAATGTTTATTATAACAGTTATAATGTTTATTATCAGTATATAGTTACTATATAGTGATAACTATAATTATATGTTATATAATATTATTATGTTATATAATATTATTATGTTATATAATAAATTTTATTGAACGATGCGTTGGCGAAAACAATGCGGTCTTCAAAAGATGGCCAAAACACCGAACACCTCATTAACGAGTCTAAGTGAGAACAAACATCCTAATCGAAAGATGAATCGAAACGTCTCGCCAGTTGAAAACTGTTATTCGGAACTTTCTTTCATCGTGTATCTTGATCCGATGTTTTTTTTTTTCGGCCCGGCGATTGTTCCTTGAGATAAACTCATTGATTATTCCGTCCGCCGTGAAATGATATATGTGATGATAAAGTGCCGCATAAATTTAGAAGTGTGTAATGAAGTTCCTGTAGTGGCTCAAGTTATGAAACCAATTTGTTAGGACGCGACACGAATTAGCGGTTGATCGCCGTTTTGACCGACTTTTGTCCTCATAGGACCAAATCTGGGAGCTCTCACGACATTCTATCAGTTCCGCGTCGATGCCTTTCGGCCGGTGAAGTCCGAAACGTTTGAAATTTCTCGATTATACCATTAGTTAGCCTTCGATGACTGATCAGCACAAAAGGGGCTCCAGGCAATTCCTTTCGAGTCTGAACCAAGTCAAAACTTCATCACGTTGATTTACGAGGTCGGTGATGTTCGTAAACGACTTACGTAATCTCATATGAGTACACTAAAATACTTGATGTGGTAACAGGAATACCATTATGTCGTGAATGCAACGTCCCAGCGCAAAGAAAAAAAAAATAAAGACGCAAGAAATTTACCGAAGGCCCTCAGGGTAGACGAAGGCGAATGATCTTAATTGCTACTTCAAGTGTTTCATGTTGCTCAATAAGACACTTTCAGATAGCCGTTACCCACCAACCAGGAACCAGCTTTCAATTTCTTTCGTTTTGATGAGAAGAGGACGATTACAGTTTAAGTTTTTGTTAGATAATTGATGGATTGAAGAACTCATTGATCATTAAATGGATCACAATTTGTCACACCGTGTCTGTGGCTGGCTGACTAACGGAGAATGTCAGAAGCCTCCTCACGGTAAGCTCTAAAATTACGCCGGTTTTTTTTTTCCTACCGTCTCGGCTTCCCGTTTTTCTACGAATAAGGAGGTTGAGATCCACCAAAATGCGCGCAAATGGGCGTATTTGCGCCAAACTTTCTTATTTTAAATGGAAGCCCCTAAATTGTTCATGGGATGTGGATTTCGGAGTGAATTTCATGCTGATAAGCCCATTGAGAGCAAGTTGCAGTGTGGGTTGAGATTCACTAAAATGCGCGCAAATGGGCGCATTTACGGCAAACTTTCTTATTTTAAATGGGAACCCCTACATCTTTCGTCGAATTCGGATTTCGGATTGAATTTTACGTCCGATACGACGATTTTTCGAAGAATCGTCACTACAGAATTGATTTTGGATAAAAATTGAACTCGCGTTATCTCAGTATCTATTCAGAAAATCCATCCTCATCAGCGCATCGAGGTTTTTGGCTCTCCTAAAAATTAACAACAAATCAATGGTGACTTTTACCGCCAGACGGTTACGTGCATGTTTGTACAAGGAAAGATCTTTCAAGGTGTTCTAGGTCACTTTGATAGGTATGTTATCGTTATTTATAAATTTACATTTATAAAACTCATGTGAACATCGTCAGTATGCAGCCTTGACAAAATTGTTCGTTTAGCCGAGCGTAATTTATATTAGCGGATTACCTACTGCACAAAAAAAAAACTGGTTACAAAAACTTGTTTCTCAATGAGGAAATTTCACTATTAATACATAGGTCCATAACCGGAGGGTCGTTCCAGTACACCTTGACTGATCTGCATGTAATATCCGCGCTTGAACGGTTTCAGAGGGTGGATTCCTTTTGTCTCGTTGACTAAAACAGAGGTCCCAAGGGGATTTTGTAAGGTGCATATTTATTGTATGAAACGTTTTCAACATAGTGGAAGTTTACTGGGGGAGATTGCGTCGATAGTTCCGAATCGAGAAGACGGCGATTTGCACTGACTCGTGATCTGTTTGCAGAGCATTGACCGTGAATTTTCCACTCCTGAGCAGATACGCGGTATCAGGTGGGATTAAACCGTTCGGATTGCGTGAAACGCAACGTTTGGGACCAGAACGGCTGAGGCAATTTCCGCCGTGTGGACATCCCGACATCTCCGCGCCTCAGTTCGTTTTTGACAGGGGAAAAGACGGATCCAAGCCATCGATTATACCTGCAAAATGTAGCCTTCAGTGGCAAGATGTCTACATTCATTACACATCAGCAGAATTTGTTCTTCGAGAGGGGATTGAGGCTTGTGTCGTCGTTGATCCCCCAGGCTCTGAACTTTGTAGCTTTCGGTGCCAAGATGTCCACATTAATTACACATCAGCAGATTTCTGTGCTTTACCACTGGGGATTGGGGCGTGTGAGTCGTGGATTCCCCGGATCCTGTGAACACATAAAGGCGATCTCCGTGGAAGGATTCACCTGTGAAAATGAGAATTACTGTTGGTGATTCCTGACAATTGTAGGGCTGTAGGAGCCGCAGCAGTTTATGCAGCGGCCCCAGCTTTACACCAGGGCCATCCCTGGACGCCATCGACTGACTTCGCCGCAGCATTGACAAGGCCCTCCAGATGTATGTCCTCAGCGCCTGGATATTCAGGGAGCGTTTGACAACGCATAGGGGCCCCAAGTCTTGGCAGAGCAAGTGTGAACAGCCCCATGAGCTAATTGTCCCTACTCTCCAGCTACCAGTCTAGGAGAAAAATTCGGTTGAAATGGCGATCGACCCATGATTTGATGATGTCCAAATGATGGAGCGGGGTCAGCCAGAAACTATATTGCTTTTGCCAAGCTTTCGGCATTACATTATGCTTCCTCAAGACTCGGCAAAGGTCACCGTGAGACTTGCGTGATGAGTGATGACGCAAGTCTCACGGTGACCTTTGCTAAGTCCTGAGGAAGGCATAATATAGTGCCGAAAGCTTGGGGAAAACAATAGAGTTTCTGACTGTCCCCTCCCCCAATCATGTGGACAAAAATCAAGATGGTTGACCGTGACCTGGCCATCGGAAAGTCTGTGACCAAGGACAGCCCCCATCGGACATGGAGCCGCAGCTGTGGAACCTGGTCTTTGATGGGGGGGGGGGGGGGCTATAATCACCTCACCCACGAAGAGCTGCTGATTCTGCTCAAGGGCGAGCTCGTGCGGCCGCACATTGGCTGTGGTGCCGCTTCTTGGCCGAAAGTTGTTTTGTCGAAGACATTATGGTCATACTTCCTGCATCAGAGTGACGCAATCTCACAAGTAGCATACCGCCAATCCAATGTTTTTGTGACACTCAGGGGCGTGGTCCGGTTCGCCTCCACGGGGTGCTGGGGTAAAACCCCGTTGCCAGACTCATATCAGAAGTCAAAATAAATTCCAGTTTGTCAAGCAGCCAACGACCAATTAATTAATGACAACTTCCCGATTCCTGTCTCCTGTTTTTTCAGTGAAAGGAACGACTCTTTCACGTGGGATATATTTCGTCCCCCTGGGATCCTGCGTTAATTTAGAGTGCGAGATTTCTCCTTTTTTTTCGTACCCCTTGAATACATTAGACAATTCTTTACGCAGACCCCCCTCCACCCCTTTTTCCTTTCTCCTCCGCCATTTCCAGACTTCCCCGACTTCGCTTATCGTCCAGTTTAAGAGAAAACCATGAAACTCCCCGGAAACGGCGGCTTTTTTGATGGGCCCCCCAAAACTGGGGCCTAAACCAGTCTTTCGTCCGAGGTAATCTCCAAGCTACGTGATCCTGTTGCATGAAAGCAGGAGCAACATTAGCCGACACGGCCACTTTTTCCTGGACATTACTGAAAACTTCGGAAATTATGCGCCGAGAACCGCAACCGTTTTGTGCTGCGTAAGACCACGTGTTTTAGAGTATTGGGAAATGGGTTATTGCAGATGTGGTGAATGCTTAAACGATGGCCATGCCGATGTTAAACCCCCACATCATTAGGTTTACACGCTGTCTGGCAGAATCAGCCCATAAATAAGATACTTTTTTCAATTTTTCATCATACATCTTGCAAGAAATGAGTTCTTAGCGTGCCCTTCGTCTTGCGTGGCTTTCACTCGAATGATAACAACTTTGAAGAAACCAGCTTCAAAATCGGTTCACAACCTTGTCTACTGACTTTTGAAGGACGATCGTTGCAATAAGTCACATCCTGCGTCCTGAATACCAAGATTGGAAGATTATCTGCACTAAATACAGATAATTACCTCAATCAATTTGCCCCAAACGCGATACGATTAACTCACTGAGTCGCCGGTTATTCGGTTGATGACCCTGAAAATTCCCGCTAATGGCGAATTAAATCATCATTACTACAATTTACATCTCGTTTAATCGAATGTAATTATGTCTGTCACCAGTTAACCTAAGGACGTTTGCAACTTATTACAACCAATATTTGGCTGTTGAGAGGATTAAATGTGTCACACACGGCTGTAAATTTGTAAACTTGTTTGTAACCTTGTATTCTCCTCAGGCAGTCATCAGTAATTTATGTCGTCCATGCTCTCACTTTGCTCTAATTGGGTTCTTTGGTCAGTCGGCATATAAAATTTTACGACCTCACATTCAGATTCACGGATGGGTGGGCTGATGTTCTAGCTACGTAGGGTTTTTCGCCAGCCAACCCCCGACCTTTCCTCTTCTGGTCTCAGACCATCTACTCGCTCAGCTCAATTTTGCAAGACAAATTCGTTATTTATCCAACTTGTAGAGCTTGAATATCGTAGAACAGGAGGCCATCCCCTGCTGGCCAACGCCAGCCTACCCCCAACCGTATCCCACCTGGCCTCAGACCACTTCTACCCACTTTTCGAGATATCGCTGAGTTCTTATTACTTTACATACTGTGGCCACCCTCAGACTACTGTGTAGCTGCGACTTTCACAACATTACGATTCCTATACTTAGTGTTTTTTTTAACATGGTACATGTTTTTACGGGCGTTCTCTGGATTGGAATGTGAGTACACCCCCCGTAAACCGTCGTGCCTTATAGGCGCCTAAACGGCTGAACGGATTTGAATGGGTTTTTTTTCTAACGATCTCGGGTGAGATTGTCCACAACATAGGCGCCTTATCGCGAATTTAAATATACCAATCCGAAAAACATGTACCATGTTTCCTTGCTATGATCCTTGATCAAAACTTAGATAATCCGGGGGTCTGGGGGTGTCCCACAGGTAAGTCATAAGACAATCATGTACCATGATCTACACAAATCACAAGCGGCAATACACCCACAGGCGGCAATATTTTTTTTTTTTTTTTTTTTTTTTGCAAATTGCCAAAGTTGTCAGTTTCCTCCATTTCCAGTTTGATTTATCTTGTTTTCCAATTTGGATTTACCCAAAGGAATAGATCAAACCCGAGGGGCATTACATAAAAATGTGCTGTAACCACTCGGGAAAAATGATAATGTGCATTAGATGTGAACGAATCCAGGCAAGCTTTTACTAGGTTGACCAAGATTAAGGCATAATCCACAGTCATCCAGGCAATTCAAAAGATGAATAACCTGCGTACAAAGTCTTCATCAACTCTGCGGATCGTGTCGTATAAAAATGCCCTGTCACTGGTGTCCATACTAAAATGGTTCTTGGACGTGCGTAGTTAGAGACCGTGACATCAGGCGTTGAGGGAGTCTTTGAAAATTATTCACGAACGAGCTGTTTAAGATTGGTCGTCCTCTGGAGTTTTGAAAACTAAGGCCACTATGGTTCAAGCAAGAGACTTGTAGTAAATAAAACAAACAATAAGGTGACAGTGGCTCTAGTTTTCTGAAAGCATCTCTCTCCTTTCTTTCATTAACAGTTTGTACACAGTGAGCGTGTAAATAATGCTAATTGAAACCAAGCCCGTGACCTTGCCACACGATTGACGTCTTTGAGAGACCTTCAAAGGTCAGCTTCTCATCTAAGAAACCGTTTACAGCCTACTGTGGTCAATCCTGCGCTCAATCAACCAACCCGCCTACTGATTTGCACGTTTATTTTCCGAAGAATGAAGGAGGGGCCTAGCAATCGGCTTTCACTAGCAAGAACAAAAGCTCTTCTAATCTTTGAGAAAAAAAATCCAATAATGAGAAACTGTTGAGGGAAACTTTTTTTCTTTTCATTAAACAATTACGTCCACGCTAGGCAATTTTCTTGATAGGTTATGAACTAACGAGCCTTTCTTCAGTAATTCCCACACAAAAGTACTGTCGAGCAGAAGAGAACGAAAAAAAAGAAGAGTCAATTATTTCCCTTGGTAATCGTCTAAATCGAAATTTCGATTGTTGCGATTTAAATGTTTACGGTTCATTGTTCTGGTCCTGGCTTCTTTTGGCCAACCATAAGAGAGCTTTGCCATTCTGAAAAGGTCTGTTATTGCGTTACGCACACACACTAGACGGTCGTATGACAAGAATTTTTGGGGTGTTTTCCCCTGGCGTATGACGCGACGAAACGTCTCTCATTCGCAACCGTGATGAGAAGAAAGTGCTTCCTTTCTTACGTTTCTATCCCAATTCAATTCTTTCGAGCTCT
The DNA here is from genome assembly GCA_955831195.1 of Pilophorus perplexus. Lineage (NCBI taxonomy): Eukaryota > Metazoa > Arthropoda > Insecta > Hemiptera > Miridae > Pilophorus > Pilophorus perplexus. The sequence goes on from OY037018.1 coordinate 6,636,562, forward strand.
GCTCACAAAACGCGGGGGTCCTTCTCGAGGATGGTGAAAGTCGAATGACATGTGACGTTCAAGTTGCCGAAAATTCCGACTAAGTGGACGACTTTGTTAGCGGAGGCTGGCGAAGAAGAAGCCGGAAACTACAAAAAACCGCCGGGTCGTCGTAATAATATTATTATGTTAGGCTCACCGTCTCTTTTGAGCGGCGAATGAGGGGGTGTCCACACGTTTTCGAAAAAAAATCGAAATCGCAGGACAAAACAGGAGTTATAAGCCGAAAACTAAAAAAAGTGGTTTTTCGGCTCCCACAAGTTCAGAAACCGTCACAAACTCATATTAAAATTTATTTTATTTTATTTTTTGATGCCCAAATTGGATTAAAATCATTTCCAGCTTTACGAAATTTTATCGAAGGCCAAAATCAAATTTGTCTGAGCTATTTACCAGGTACCTGGTTTACCTTTTTAGATTTTATGTCTTTGTACGCAGAATTCAAAAGCGTTTCTTTTCAAAGTGTCACAAATAAAATTCTCACGTAATATCCGGAGTACCCTAGAAAGCTGAAAGTCGGTAGGGTGCCACCCTGAGATAGAACGAGACGGGCTCCAACCGGATCAGCTGAGTGAGCTAAATTCTCTTCTGTTCACCGGAGAAAGATGAAATTCGGTAAGGAGCCTCCCTGAGAGGCCAATCATATAAAATGTCTCAATATTTTGCAGACTCGTATGCGAGCGTTTTACAAAATGGCTTTACGTCCTTTGACAGTTTTGTCGAATCTGAAGAAATTTTTACATTGACCCCCAGCCAAAAGACTGAATGTTAGCCTGGTGTCTTGTGTTGTGTGTTAAGACCTACATTGTCTTAAAAAGAAAATTGATGCTCTAGAACTTGGCTGTAATGTTTTACCTTCGCTCTTCTCAATTTTCTACCCATATTCTTGATTTGTATAATATATTATCAGCATATTTTTGGAAATTTTACAGGGGACTGTAAAAACTTCTGACTAAAAATATAATCTGAAAAAACTTTTGAAAACATTACTTTCGTCAAAATGGGACATACATGGTTTTGCAAATTTACTGTCGATATTATAAACGTTTCCTCTTCCATTAACTATTCTAAGTAGGTACCTACTCAATTCATCGTCCTCAACATCAATATTATGACCACTTTCTCTGCAATGCCAGATAGAACATGTTTTTCTTATCGTGTTCAATAATTCGTTTTTATCGAGCCAACGCTCTCCATTTAGGATGGTAAAATGTGTTTCGTGTGACAAATTTGTGATCCAGAATTCCTTCCAAATTCCTCAAGAACGGGATAATCCGCCAAAAAGTGAATCGTGTCTTCCGGGACACCTATATGTGAAACATGTGTTTCACAACGAACATTTGGTTCACACTCTCCTACGAGTGCGGCCCACAGTTGAGGCTGAGCATGACATGCTAATTGTCAGACATTGTCTCCTCGAATCCTACAGGCCCACCAGATTATGGATGTCTTCAGGGTCTCCAGAGAGGATTTATCATGATCCAGAAAGTGGTAGGTGCGATCTCGTGATGCAAGCTGCAGCCATGGCTGAGGTCTGCGTCATCGAATCATCCCATTGTTGAAGCAGATCTTCATGATCCTTCAGCCTACCCCCGTCCCCAAACGAAAGGCTTATCGCACATCCCACCCGGTCACGCCAATTTTTAAGTGCCTGACACCAAAACAGCTGGCAACCCGCCATCTCCATGGCCAGCATTCTCGGACAGCTTCTTTTCAACTCCTCGATGAGACAGCCGTCAAATAACCACCGGACCAGATGACTCTCCTTTGCAGACCCACTGAGACTATCATCGAACGATATTCTCTGAGTAAACACTAGTTTTGCGGACTTGCATTAGGTTTTAAACCGAAAGTTTGTAAATTTATTAATAATTCTCAATTATTGTGAAAGTGTACAAACAGATTCTTTGAGGCTGAGATTACTATATTCACTTGACCTTTATTGCCACTTCATTTACATCCCTAGCAGATAATCAGGTATTTCTACTGCGTGTTATGAGATTTCCGGACAACTTGATGCAGTCAAGGAAGTGCGTGACAACAAAACGGATCCTGCCAATTTGATTGAAAAGAGAGCATGTCGCCCCTGTTGCACCTATCTCATTAATAACTAATTATTATTCAATCCGCCGTTTGGCGATGAAAATATGCCGATTGTCAGATTAGAAAAAACAACATATCCTGTTATCCCGACATAACCGAGGCATTGGCAATGGGCAAGGTCCGCCAACCTCCTACTGGCATTTACGTAACTTTCTCGTGCAAATGTCCCGCCCGTTCGACCATGCGAAAGTAACACTTGGGTGATGCCTTCTGCTCAGATGTGCGTGTTCGACGAAATGAGTGATGACTCCGTAAACGCCTGCTTAGAATGAAATTACCATAATATGGTCATTTCATAAATGCTCTCTGTAACTAAGCGTGCTTAATCAGACCGCCTACTTGGCGGAGTATTTGCGAAGCCGTCAATTACAACTGGATCGAACGGGTTCAGCGAAAGTACCCATTTGTCGAGCCTTTCTGTGAATTACATAATCTCTCCTTTTTAGTGGAAATGATGAATCGGGTCCTATTTTCGACTTGTTATTATTTTATCTCGAGAATCTACCAATGTAAGCGATTCATCAAAATCGCAGCGAGGAGTCTTGAAAACCACTTTAGTCCTATCAGTTCCGGCTTGATTACAGAACCGATGTCGAGTGATTAGGATAATGCATAGATAGGGATCTCCTGTTAGGCTCCCTAAAAGGCAATAATTTAAAGAACAAACGAAATGGAACTGTCATGTAAATCTTTAACGAGTTGGTTTGGAGCCAGCCCCAATTTTGCATATTACTCATTCTGACTAGGGTCGTAAATTCTATTCCACAAAATTATCTTCCGGGCGTTACCTAAGGGTAAAATTTTCACCGTTGCAATGGGTTGAGGTATGATGCGATTTTAACTAGAACTGTTCTGGTTATGGATTTTAACACACTGTGTTTTCACGGAGGTTATTTGCCAAATCGTACCTACGATTGCAAATCAAATTTCGATTAAATAGAAAAATTTACCTTCGATTTTTTCGATTGCGAAATCGATTGCAAAAATCGAGGAAAAAATCGAAGGTAAAATTTTTGTACAACTGTAAAAATTGTAGTCAACCAAACCTTCATAGTCACAAACAACAATAGGTACTCGTTTTATGACGTGGAAATATTTTGTTCGCAGGATCGTTACGACCGCCGGTGGGCGACCCTTCGACGTCGGCGTCGTGGTGGCGGCAGGAGCTCGCGCCCGGCCAGTCTTTCCCGGCGGACGAGCCGCCGCCGGACTTCTTCTCCTCGTCCCACGGGCTCGTCCAGAGCCACCCGGGCGACTTCAGCGCCGCCTTTGGAAACCCCCAGCTGGTAGATCCCAGCCAGAGGAAGTACACGCCGGCTTCCGCCCTCAACTTTGACCGTCGAGGGTTGGAAGAATTGAGGAGGAACCCGTTGTTGTCGTCGCCTGAAGAGTGCGCCAGGGCATGTCGCGAAGGTGAACCACCCAAGACCTGCTACTACCACTTCACTGTCGAGCTTTACACCGTTCTCGGAGCGTAAGTTTACAACGATACAAACTCGCATAAATTACTCAAAATCAATTAATTTTCCCCCTACGAATAATGAAATCTGACCTTATTTTCATTACTGTTTCAAAACCCCAACCGTTTTTTCCCAATAAATAACCCGACATGGTTCAGACTTTATCACCCCCTGAGGCTGTCGATTGGTCCACATTTCGAAGTTAACGAACCCAAATCGCCGACACCGTATTATAATGAGTGGGCGTCGTCAAGGGAAACCGAAAAACGCGTTCGTCAACCAATTCGCGAATAAATCAATATTCAATAAATTGGTTGTTTTACATCTCTGAAAACCCCTTTCGAGCAATACGGATTCAATTATAGGAATCTAATGTAAATAAGGTCGACAGCGTTGGTGTGTTTAATGGCGGAAATCAATCTTTTATAAGGCCTACCTCATAAATTGATCTTAGAAGCCATAAAAATGTGAAAACCACGTAACTCAGCGGATATCCTCATCATGTCCGAGCTTCTGATGATCACATTATACTTGTAGCTATCATGACTTTTTTTGGCGGAAGCGTGGCGTGATGTTTCGAGTTACCTGCTGCGGAGTTATAAAATTGATTTATCATGCACCTAACTTTTAATAGCTGCTAGGAGTCACTAATGGTTTTAGGGGCATCATCATGATGGAAACATTGTTTTAGTGCGATGGGGGAAAAACGAAGAAATTTCTGCGGACGTGTTGATACCGAGGGGTGGTTCCCCGACTTCCGATCTTGACTTGTCCCGGCTGACACCCCTGGCCATACAAGGGACCGCTTTTCCGGCTTCCGATCCCGAGATGTCGAGTATGGACTTCTGGACAACGGGCCCGTTTGCCATTTCCTCCCCAGAAATCCCGCCTGAAGGGTCAGGGGGAATTTTCGGATCGACGAAAATAGGGCGAAACGTGTTGTGATTTGGACTTGGCGCACATCCACAAAGAAATACGGGCTATGACAGCTGCCGGGAGAAGCTTGCATAGCTTGTAAAAACCATTGAGAATAAAAATAATTTGCACTAAAATAAACGAAATGACGGCTAATCGCATGAAATGGGTGTGAGGGGTCGGTAGAGGGGGGCAGTAGTGGGGGGGGGGGGGGGGAAAGTCGGTGGAGGGGAGAAGAATCAGTAAATGAATTTGAAGAAGCCGTGGAACTAAAGAAGAGAAGTGCTGAAGTCAAGAAACGAGCTTTACTGGGCGAGAGTTGGTTAGAAAAAGAAGATTTCGTGATTTTAAACAAATTTGAGAAAAATAGTCCATTTTTGAGAAGCTGTAGCGCGCTCCCTGTCGATCGTAGAAAAAAAGTATAATAGACACATTTGTAGCAAATTTAGTCCTCTACAATAAACTATTTTGAAGTTTTCCGCTAAACCCAACCGTTTTGAAAATATCTTGAAAAACCCAAAAAAAAGTGCGAAAAAATCGCAGTTTTTGGGCTGCCAAAAATTTTGCCGGGCCCAAAAAAGGTCACACTTTTTTTTGCAGAGTCTTTACATCCTAAAAGACAAAATAAAAAAATAAAACAAACTACTCCACCTTTTGCAAGGTAAAATTCTCTGGTGACTGGACTATTCATTTCATGTTAATCTCCTAATGTTGGGGTTCCTTAATGAAGATGAAAAGCGCTAAAACTCCTTCCCATCAGAGGGACACCAGGCAAATGCGATGCGATGACTTGATCAAACATTCTCGTTTCGTTCGTCGGGTGAATTTTGATTTGATTTTTTCTTCATTTTAGTTCCTCCTTTTCTTGGGGTTTCAAAATGAAGATGAAACGTGCTAGAACTCCTTCCCGATAGAGGGACACGAGGCAAATGCGATCTCATTTCACGTTCCTTAAACGGGAGACAGGCAATGACTTGACCAAACATTCTCATTTGGTTCGTCGGGGTGAACCTCGATTGGATTTTTGCTTCATTTTGTGTTAGGAATGTTCCTTCCACGACGAGTTCATTAAAAAGGCGAGTTCATTGAAAAATTCGGCGCTGCAGCGCAGGGAGTACGGCAATGACTTGATCAAACATTCTCGTTTCGTTCGTCGGGTGAATTTTGATTTGATTTTTTCATTTTATGAATGGTTCGAAAATTAAGATGAAACGCGCTAAAACTCCTTCGTTAGAGGGACACGAGGCAAATGCGATCTCATTTCACGTTCCATATTCGGGAGACAACCCGACTTGACCAAACATTCTCATTTGGTTCGTCGGGGTGAACCTCGATTGGATTTTTGCTTCATTTTATATTAGGTATGTTCCTTCCACGACGAGTTCATTAAAAACACGAGTTCATTGAAGAATTCGGCACAGGGAGATGCATCTGCCGGATTCCTTCCGCGCGGGTCAACAAATTCTTCGACTTTCTACCCGGACTGTATAAATAACGTGTTCCTTAATGCGGGTTCTTTAATATATTACACCAGGTTCAATAATATTCTACACCCTCTCGAGGCAGGGGTTTTTTCGCTGCACCTGAATTGTAACAGCTAATATAACCTGCCCAAAATTCATTTTTGTGTTTTACTTCGTGCTGGGCACGTCGGCCATAGTAATTCCAACAATTAGTGCCTCCATCCCTAGGTTTTTTTCCAATTAATTTTTCAGTTCAGTTTTTACGTTCTGCCCGGTGAGTTCACTCATTCAACTCTCTGCGTCCGCGCTACACTCTCACACCTTACACCCTGAACTCGTCGCGGAAGGAACAAACCTGTTAACCTTATCTTGGGGTTCCATAATGAAGAATGAAAAGCGCTAAAACTCCTTCCCGATAGAGGGACACCAGGCAAATGCGATCTCATTTCACGTTCTTTATACGGGAGACAGCCTAACGACTCGATCAAACATTCGCGTTTGGCTCGTGAGGGTGAACTTCGATTTGAGTTATTCTTCAAATGCTTGTAGTACTGAGATAAGGGAGTATTAAATACTCCATCACGCAATCACAGCTAGATTGAAGATTTGCGATGATTACTTTTTTCCACCTCGATTGGCGATTCGCCTCACTGTGGGGCGGCTGAGTATATATATATACTGACTCAGATATATCTGACTCACCTTTCGCCAAAGAAAGCCTTTCGCCCAACAACTTCAAACCAAATAACCTCCGTAAAATCACATTCTGTGTTGAAAATTCCTACTGCCCAAAACGGGTCGGACGGCGGACGGACGTTTCGTTTTTGGAATCTAGACCACTTGAAACGTATAATGTCAAATTTTCAGAATTGTCTACCTCCGTCGCGATTACATAGGTGTTATGGCCGCATTGACCATATGGCTTAAATTCGCTCGCTCACCCCACTTCGTTCACTCGCGGGCCACGGGAAGCGCCACTTTTTGCGGCGTGATCGGTAAGTCCAGGGGTTATTAAAAAATTGCAAATTTTGCAATTCCGCCAGAGGGAGCTTATAAGTCGTAATCCGACCTTGCAATTCCACTTGTTTACTTTCTGTTATCTAGTGGACCTTATACATCAATTACACCGGTAACACACCCAATAGCAACTTGGTTGGGCCTTGAAGTCGTTGCCTGAGATGTTGGGGCGGCTGCTGGAGGCCATGAGAGACAGGCACTGGCTTGTGGTCGAGCCAGGGTTTCTGGAAAATCTTGGAGCACGCATAGCCCAGCCCGCCTGTAAAGATGAAGCAAGAGCAACTGTGATACTGACGACTGTGATGCATCCCCAGCAAATTAAAGAACAGTAACCGTGTAGCAGTTTTTTCTTATCCGGAACCCATACAACCGGTGGAAACGAAGGCTCCACCAGTGGAATTGAAGGCCGGTGGAGTTGATAGCACGTCCGGTGTAGTCGAAAGAACCCCAAGTCCAGCTTCTCTCGCTAACGAGTGAGCAGCTAATTTCCATTACAACAAAATGGCAAATCGCAGTGAACTTTTTGATTGGGCCTCTCTGGCGACACTTTGTTCGGGGAAGCCAGGTCAGCGGGACCAATATTTTCGCGCGAATTGATGGCTCTGGCCGCCCTTGTTGACACTTCAACTATTAATCAATTAGGAACACAATATTTGCAGGTAGGTACAACTCCCAACACCCGTTTTATTTGGCGAACAGGTATTATTCCAAGAACAATGAACCAAAATTGTCACGAAAAAATTGTTAAACATGACATGTGTGTTCAACATGTTGTTCAATAAATTTTATTTTTAAACTGTCTGCTTCGTGGAATAAACACAGGAGGTTCCCGGTCATTACACGGCTAATGTATGAAAACGGGCACCCTTCAAGCTCAAGCATGTGTGTTGCGAAAATGACCTGAATGCTCACCAAGGCTTCGACTGGGCGATTGTCACAACGAGAAGAAATTTATGTAATCTGGCGTGAACGACCCAACCGATGTGAGGCAGTACACAAGTAAAGCTTGTATGGGGGAGTTCTAAATTGTTGAGGTTATTGGATCCTAAGGTTTTTCAATCCTACGTGCGACTAGAAAGGCGCGTGTACAGCCTTCACAATAATCGCCGCCGATTCGACTGCCCATTTAGGATAACGGCAATGCGACATATTTTGCCCTTCGTGGCTCTTGTCAAAAAATAATCGTTAAAAAACCATCATTGCAAGGTGATGAAATGAGTAGTGTCCTCGCTTTGAAGCAGTTTCCAGCAACTTGCTCTTCCTATACGAACTGCACATTAAAACAAATTTTGTTTTAATTGCTTTTCGCTTCACTCCTGATAATTTCATGCTCTGCAAATTCTTGGTTCTTAATTTGTGCAAGCTAATTTGTCGATATTTGTAACTCGATCTCCGAAAATTACATAATATTGACGGAGTTTAAATGAGCCGTTTTCGACTTGACGATAATTACACTGTTGACCTATCGATCATTTAATTTGGAGCATATGTAACAGGGATAATCCATAGTCACAAAATGGTGATTTGGGAAGCCGTTCTGGACTTCCGGCGCGGTTTCTCAACGAGGTTTTGGTTGACGTTAATCGGTCCCTCGGTTATTATTTCGTGCCACCCCCGTGAAAGCGGAGGGAGATAAAATGAGACAAAAAAAAACTGGTCCTTTCGGGGTGTTATAATTCTTGCCAAATGCACGTAGGGTCTCAAAAGGCGACAAATGTGGGTTAGCTTGTCAGATTCTATCTGCCTATGATGTGTTGTGGTGCAACTCCTATCCCACGTCCTCGTATTTTTTCTGAGCTTTTTTTTTTTTAAATGAATATCTCGTGTCAACTTGATACCTACTTCATAAGAACCACAGATTAGTGGATAAAAGGTTGGCACGCTCCTATCAAAGCAAATTACCCAAGTTTTTATCACACCCAAGCCGATGTATATCATCAACCAAACGACTTTTTTTGGGAAGGGTGATATCCTATACTTGTAAACATGTGTTATGTAACCCAATCTTGGAGGTCGTTGGAGGGCTTTGCCATAAACGAGCAGCTGCCAAACGTTTGGTAGTTGTATTCGTCCTAAGGGATGTATCAGCTGCAGTAATGTATGCCAAGAAGTGAAGAGTTGACTTTCAAAAGAGCATTTATCCAATTTTACTTGTTGTTGTTGAGAAACTAAAAAAACGTTTAGTGGCCCTAATAAAATATAATGGATTTCCCAAATTACTGAACTGCTCAAGTCTTGGTTCGCTTTCGGAGGGAAATCTATGCACTTGTATACAGAGCTCTTCCACGAGATCAGGAAAACACTAAAAGTCGAAAATTTTCCCAACATGGATGTGCCCTTTTGAAAGTAAACTCCTCAAGTTGTAAATCGTGTCAGTTGGTGCACAACTGTTTTCTTAGCCCAGCAACCAGATTGCAAAAATTGTTTCTGTTTATTTTTACAATCATATTCATGAGTTTTACAAGTAGGTTGTGAACGCCGTGTACTGTGACACGATTTTGAAACACGCGGATTATCATTTCTTTCGCCGCTTTTGGGGAAAAAAGACTATTTTTCTTGGTTTTTAAGCGTGGTGTCTACAGAAAATTCCCTCAAGAGGAAAATCTCAACTCACCAAATATAATAATTATATTTGCAGTAAAAACTGTATTGGTAGTTGGAGGGAAACAAAAAAAATCTGCGAAGCGAACGAAATTGCGAGTGTGGACATTTTTTTCTGGGGAGTTCGAGGAAGCCGAGCCAAAAGATTTACGATCCGTGAAACGAAGTGATTCTTATAGTCTGGAAACGATTATGGGGGAAGTGCACAAGGACTTCCTAACCGGCAAGGGCTTTCCTCTTTGATTTTCCCGCTGCGTGTTCGGGAATCGTTGCGGTGGACCTTGTTGAAGTTGACCGCTTCACGGTCTGAAAACTGTTTTATATGGGGGATAAATCGGGCGTTAAGAAGGTGCCAAAAAGCTGAATTATACATTGCCAAAATATTCCCGGGCCATAGACGTTATGCTTGACTTGGCCAAAAGTTACGGTTGAACAATGCGACCGGGCTCTGTTTCATCAAACTCAAACTTATTGCGAATGAAGTTTGCCAGGATGTGAGTCGAAACTAGTTAAATAAGAAATAGACGAATAAAAATGAATATGGACAAATATTAGTGTACCTTTTCGTTAAATATTTCGTAGCAAATTTTGCGGTACCTAATGAAATGTACCATGCTGATGATCTTGGTTATTTACATTTTCCGACTTAAATGTGGTGAACAAATAACGCAAGGGAAGGTTCCATGAAGGGGATATTGAAAGCCTTCATTGTAAAGCGCGCTGACTTAAGTCTCAAAACATGTCTACTTTGAGAAACTCTTCACTTCATTAAATTCAAACTCTTCACGTCAGCAAATTGTATAAATGCCATGGTATATCGATATTTTTACGTCGAAGTATTGGAATTTCCATACAATGTTGATAATTGTATATCGATGACTCCTCTGCTGTGGTAAAGTGGAGTCGTTTCTCCCTCACCTCCACATTGAAGGGATTCAATACCTTCTTAATGAACCATCAGCTCTTGCATTTTTGTCCATCATGCTTTATAAAACACAAAAATTAGGTATAACATCATCGCGATTATAACAACATTTTCAAGCTATAATAAAAGTTTTTTATTTATTTTCTTTAATATTTTATTTATTTCTTATTAAATAAGTTATTTTATTTTTTTATTTTACTTTTTTTTACATATTTTACATTCTTTATTATTAATTTTTTTCATTTAGGTAGGTATCTATTGGTTGTTTTATATTTTTTGATCTGGTGAACGAATAACGCAAGGGCTGGTGGCTCATCAAGAAGATACCTACTGAAAACCGTTCTTTTTAAGAGCGCCGTTTGACATTTCGAAACGCTTTAAAAGAAACAGTTACTCTTCACGTCACCAAAAATTTCAATTTACATTTCTCAGAGCTATAGCTGTATACAGATTTCAACGTTGAGCGTCACAAAGAAGGTTTTCAATATCTTCTTGATGAGCCACCGCGTCTTACTCTTTGGTTCATCATGCTTTTTAAAACACAAAATCGATTAGGTAACAACAATTAAAACCATTAGGTTTGTTCCAGGTTTGACGGAATGTTAACAGAAATCGCCGGAGACATGCGCAGTTTAGAAACTGCTGTTCCAGGCCGATCGTAAGTTGGACGGAAACCGATAGCTCGAGTACGTGCGGTCGGTTTCTGTCGACAGCTGTCCAACTTTTGTCGACAGACGCACTCAGACCTGGAACAAACCTATTACTAGTAGTAGGTAAACGTGAATTTGTGGGAATCACTAAGTAGACATGTGTCGACGTGGGCTTTCAATACCTTCTCTATGTACCACCAGGGCTTGCATTTTGTCCACTCAAAATCGATTATAACAATAATTATTATACAATTTATAATAAATATTTAATACCTAGTAGAATCATTAAGTAGACATGATGTGTCCACCCTCGCTTCACAATGAAGGTTTTGAATACCTACTTGATGAACCACCGGCCCTTACGCTATTTCTTCCCCAAATTTTCCAAAACAAATTCGTTTTCAAACACAAAATTTTGATTTCTGTAGAACTAGTGAACATTTAAAACACAAAGTAGGCATGTGTCGACGTGGTGCTTCACAGTGAAGGTATTCCGAATATCTCCTTGGTGTAGGTATCTCCTGCCATTCGGGTGTTGCGTTCCCGAAATCTCGGTGCTTTCACTTCTGTGCGTGAACTCATTAAGGAGACCTTGCTAAGGTACTCTCCACTTGCCAAAAATCTGTGGGAGAAAAAAAAAACTTTTCTACTTAGCGGGTAACCTCGCCTTATAATTTCATCGTTAGGTCCCATCTGTGAGGGAGGGGAGGGTCGTTTGCGAAACGGGCCCCTCCAACGACAAACGAATGCAATCTACTTTAACTAGGAGCTTATAATGAGGAGACAAGAATGAACTTAAATAGATCAAGGACGCCGTCATTTACTCATTCTTGAATGAAAAAGGCGAAAAAAAGGGTCGCTTGCGCAAAAAATCCTTGCAACCTTCCCAACTTCATGGCGATTGCGTGACTGATATCATTGCATTTCGACGTCATCTGACTACCGTAATGGCGCAATCTTTGCAAAATACGATACCTAATTGATCTATTTTATGTCCTCACACTGCTATAAACTCGCAACATGGCTTTTCATGGCTAACTTTCCAATATTGTAAACTTAATTAGATCAAAATTAATGTTTCAGAGCTTGTCAAGTGTGTACGCCCAACGCTACCAACACTGTATGGAGTCACTGCCAATGTGTACTCGCCGATGGTGTCGAAAGGGGTATCATCGCTGTCAACCGGATGCTTCCTGGTCCCAGTATTCAGGTATTTAAATTCCAGTAAGGTTGGGAAATAGGCGAAACAGATTCACGCAGGTGTGGAAATTTCTCGTGCGTGTTGAGCTTGTTACTAACAAGCTGTAGTGAATTTTTACGCATAATTCCCAAGCCTTTTCACGCTCTCCTTCAACGAAGCTCTGCTGGCCAAACATAGGCGGTCTTTCATAAACAGGCAAGGAAAATCATCTCTAAAGAGGATGTGATGGATGGGAAACCAGTGAAAGCGAGCGGAATCGGTTTAGCACTGAAGGGCCGTTAATGACGCTTGCACTGGACTCACGTAAGGTTCATTAAAAGGTAACTGGATACCTACTACTGACTCATCTCCGTCGCATTTGACTGAAGGGAAACCCGCTCGGACAAGAGCGGGGCTTTAAAGAGAAAACAAGCTAATAAGTCTCAATCAACACTCTCTTTACATCGAAGATAACTTGATTAAGGGCACGTTATGAGCCAAATTACCGATTAAGGTAGTGTTATCGTAACTTGCCAGTTTTCTGGATTAACGAGAAGACCGACCCCAGTCACGCAACCTCGAAGGTTGTCCCATCTTGCCAAAAGAATTTCCTCTTTCTTGAGAAATATGGGTGCAGACAGTTGACTTTTTTTCTTCTTTTTTTTTTTTTTTTTTTTTTGCAAGAGGAAGACTGCGACGGTGCAAGCCCATGACAATAGGTTGGCGACATCTCAGACGCCCCTTAATTATGACATTCTTGGGCCATAAAACGGTATTGTAGTCTTGTCGATGTTGGTCTGGCCCCGTCGAAGATATCACGCTATAATAAGAGTTTCTAACACTTCCGTCCACGCTCACGATATCCTTCGAGCAGAAAGTGACGTAAGATTAATTTGCGCCTCGGATCTACTCATTTTGCGGTGGATTTTTCACACCAAGATCGAGTTCATCTGTTTGTTATCAAGTCAGAAATTGGAAAGCACTCTTGGTGAAATGGCGCTTAAGCAAAATGCGTAACTTCCTTATGCTGGAAATGAATTCGTTCCCGTCGTTGGAGCCTTTTTTTTTCTTCTTATCTCGCCGACATCCGCTGTAGCTAACTCTGCTCGAATTTCAGGTTTGCGAAGGTGACAAGGTCGTCATCGATGTTCACAACATGATGCAAGGAATGGAGCTGACCATTCACTGGCACGGTATCCACCAGCGAGGCACTCAGATCTCCGATGGAGTGCCGTTCGTCACTCAGTGCCCCATCAGCGAAGGCAACACTTTCCGGTACCAATGGACTGCCAACTCCGGAACCCACTTCTGGCACGCTCACACTGGTATGAACGTATTGTACTCGGTCATTCATTCAATTTAATAACAGTTTCCTTCCAGGTGAAAGGGCGCAAAACACAAAGTTGTCATTTTGTATGGATTTTTTTTGGTTCATTATTCTTGGAATAATAGTTACTCCTATGTAATCGCGACGGAGGTTGAAAATTCTGATCAGCCACAAAATTTGACATTATATGTTTCATGAGGTCTAGTTTCAAAAAACGCTGCAAATTTTACACATGGGTATATTAATCTTTGATAAAACATATCAACGAATAATATGCATAATATGCTCCTATGGAACTAGACTATCATAACTCAAATTTCCATGTTCTGAGTTAAACCCGCATTGGACCGACACTTTCGGGAAAATTATGTGCTAGACCGTTCCTACTCAGCCTGGCATTCCTGTCGCCAAAACGCGCTGTGCTAGGCTATGACATCTCCCCACTTCATCTGGAAACTATGAAGACCGTCACACGTCTAAATGTGATAGTCTTGCTGAAATGCTGAGTTGTTACCGAATTTATTGTCTACAATAATGGTTCATTTAGTTATACAATACTCTTTCCCAAATGTTCTGTCAGAATTTGGAGATAATTTTATTATGTCGTCAGAGATGTATCTCTATGATATATCATAGTCTTGACTAAACATTTTCCTGTCTACGTTCTTGGCCAATGTGACCATCAATTTTGCTCAATACTGATGATAATATCCGAGATATTATCTCGGAATAGGGGATGAAAGCTCTCATTTAAGGGTGTGATCGAGCTACTCTGTAAAGGTGAACCCTGCAGTTAGTAATTCATTCTGTGTCAATAAAAAAATATTTTTAAAAAAACTTATTTACATTGTTCGGACAAATGTGGTACCTCGAAAAATGGATTATGCGTCCAAAATTAGCGGGAAAATATTTTATCCTTCAAATATCCCATTTGTAGCCCCATGAGAGCCCAATAGATCCCTACGGTAAAATCGAACCGTTCTGGGGCCCCCAAAAATGGATTCCACGCCCAAAAATACTTCGAAAACGACACCTAACTCGACCCCATAGCCGAAACCCTTCAAAAACGCCCTCCGGTAGCCCCTTTTTTGCCCCACAGAGCCCCGCGGGCTTGGGCGATCTGGCTGAACATCTTGCGGGCACAAGTAAATAAATTAAATGGTAAACCGAGTATTTTGTCAAATTTTCAGATTTAAAAAAAAAATCCCTACTGTCCAAAACGTCTTGGACGGATTTCGTTTTTAGAATCTAGACATCTTGAAACGTATTATGTCAAATTTTGAGGCCGATCTGAATTTTCGACCTCCGTCGCGATTACATGGGTGTATTATTCCAAAAATAATAAACCTAAATCGAAGGTTAACAGTCGATGTTACAAAATTTGATTATTAATTAATCAATTATTGGTGATTAAAAATCTATTTTTATCCCCAAAGCTCACCTATTCTTAGTTGAGCTTGTTACTATACTTGATATAATAGAATGTATTACACTTACAACACAATATTTTATTACAATATTACATAATATTATTATCATCGTATCCCATATTACATAATATTATTATGTTCATAGCAAAACTGCTGATGTATGAACTCCTCTGAAAAGAAAAGGACTAGCACTATCGTGTCCGGCGCGAAAAACACATTGAAATATTTATACTACTCCAAAAACTACTACTCCATCTTGATAGGTCGGCTTACCCCAATGAACCTTCGCTAAAGTCACAGTAACTGCATCATAACAGGACATTTAGATTTTTTACTCGATCTACTCAGTCATGATGCGGAAGCCCGCGGCGGTACTTCGTCTATTGTCTGTAGAGCCTTCTTTTTTTCGGTAGAAATTAGTTTTTACCAAAAGAAAATACGGCTTTCCGGGTGACTAGGCGTGACCAGTGTGACTGCTTTCGACGTAACTTTCAGTTTCTGAGCCAGCCGGCATCCACCAGACCAGTCTGCGAATTCCGACAGCCAGGAAATACGCCCGTTGAAAATGCAAGCTTGTTTCTTTTTCATTTACCCTTATTTACTCGGTACATTTTCCAGGTCTGCAAAAGATTGACGGTATCTACGGTAGCGTCGTGGTCCGACAACCGCCTTCTCTCGACCCCAACAGCCACCTATACGATTACGATCTGACCACCCACGTGATGCTCCTCAGCGATTGGATGCACGAAGACGCCCAGGAACGATTCCCCGGCAGGCTGGCCGCCAACCAGGGACAGGACCCAGAAACTCTTTTGATCAACGGGAAAGGACAGTTCGAAGTAAATACAAATTTGTTGTTTTTCTTTTCCTAATTTGTCCAAATTCAACTTGCACGTTTTAAATTCATTCTGAACCTAAACGTAAAATTGGATTTTATTTATACGAAACAAAGAACGCGGGATTAGATCGGGTTGTAACTAGCTCAGCGGTTGGCGAAGGATTCGCCATGCTTAGTAACAGGCTATAGTTACGCGGCTCAGCTAACACCATAACCATGATTGAGTCGACCACCCAGGTGAGGATAAGTTCCCGTTTTAGTTGATTTCGCTGCAGAATATCTATAGATCGAAATTTTGTGGGTTGTGTTCAATGTTTTACGTACATGCTATAAGCATTTTAGAATCAAAAGAAAAAATAAATGAAGAAGAACATCTTTATTTATTTAACAATCTTCAGCAAAATACTCTGAAAAAACCGCAAAGGTTTGAGATTGTGCTATGCCTGTCTAACAGAGTCTGCATTTTAATTATTTATAAACTTAACTTCCCAAGGAAGCCAAGTCAATAGGACCAAATATTTCGCACGGGTCTGTTGCCCAGGCCCACTATTGTTGACAGATCAATCGTAGTAGCCAGGAGATCGGACCTCCGTAAGACTGGGTCAGCGGGCCAGGCCTCCATGTTTGTGGTCGGCCAGAGATGTTAAATCCACATTTCGCACACAAAATTTCCTTGTGGAATTAAGGGGGTGGCCAAAAAACCTCGATATTTTCGCACTTTTTTCAGTTTTTCGCTTAAAACTCGGAAACGACGCATCGCACAGAAAAAATTAAAAGAATTCTAAAATTAAAGAGCATTTCATTTTACATCGATTGCACTCCCTATATATTTCGAATCGGTTCAGCCGCTATCGATCTTCAAAAATGGGTGATTTTTTTTTTCCCCCAAATTTTCCCAATTTTGGGTTTAGCCCAACTTCCTACTCCTGTACCTCAAAAATGGCTCCCCGTATCGTAAAATGTCATTATATAAAAGTTGTAGAGCATCAAATTTAAATTTCAGGGAGCACCTAAAATTAGAAAAAAAAAATACCAGTACCAGCCGAGAAAACAAATATAAACCAAAATAATATACCTCCAATCTGGTAAGCGTTTTTTTCAGAACGTTTTTGGCTGTAGCTCAGAAATTATTGGCCCGATTCCAAATTACTTCGTCTCGTGAAAAGCTGATTAAATTTCCTATCGCAGTTGTTCTGTGTGAAAGTTTGATTCGAGCGTTGATAAGAGAGCGCCCCAGGGTTGCCACTCCACTACTCGTCACAGAATAAAATTCAATTGAGCCGTGAATCCTTCTGATAATGCTTTAAAATTCAAGTATCGTGTATTATAATTAAAAGCTAATGTTTTCCGTCGTATCAAGATATAATTGCTAAAAATTTATCATATAAGCTGACGACGCTAGCGCTCCTGGTGAGAGATTCACTGGAACTGTGACGTCACTACCTAAAGAGTGACTGGTGGGAAACCCCTGCTGATTCAAACTGTGCGTTTCGTTTTTTCGTTTTATCTCCTACAATGATTTTTTTCGTTGGTATTGGAGGCTGTGCAAGTTACTTTTTAGCCATATTATTGAATGGTAGGGAAGAATTCCAAATCTAAAATCAATGCAAACCCCCCATTCATGCCAATCTGGAGATAGCGGATCCTCCAATAATTATTATGTATCGATACAGCCTCCCAGGTCAGCAGATCACGACATATCGTGTGATGCCCTGGAAAGGGATATTCATGCAGTCCCTTCCTCTTCCTCCAAAGACACTGGGGGAGTAATCCTAGATTCCTAGAGGCATTCCCCCATAAACGCAACACATAATAAGTTTTTTTCCTCCTCACAGGATCCCAACACGAGGTACAGGACAAACACTCCTCTGGAAATATTCACTATTACCCCAGGACGAAGGTACAGGTTCCGTATGATCAACTCCTTGGCCACCGTGTGTCCTGCTCAGCTGACTATCCAGGGTCATCCTTTGGTCCTCATATCCGCCGATGGAGAGCCAGTGCATCCAGTTGTAGTCAACACTATCATATCCTTCTCTGGTACGTCAAAACTAATATACTTGAGCACTGAAGCGTATTGTGATGCCCCTGAGACTCATTCACGATCCCTTTCAGGTGAGCGATACGATTTCGTCATCACTGCTGATCAACCCGTTGGAGCCTATTGGATTCAGGTTCGAGGCCTCGGAGAATGTGGTACTAAGCGAGTTCAGCAGCTTGCCGTCTTGAGGTACGCCAGAGGACCGTACCAACCGCAGGCACAGGCTCCCACGTACGATGTCGGCCTTCCGCAAGGAGTGGTAAGTTTTAGTGGCTTCCAGAATTCCACAAAGTTGAGTGATTGGTGGGAGCATTTTGAATAAGCGTTTTAACACAGAAAATTGGATTTCCAAAAAAAAAAACATCATCCTGTAAAACACTGCCTTCTTCAAAAACGTGGGCTGGCTTTCGCGAGCAGGGGGTGCCCCCCGTGTATGTAACGTGGGCGCAATAAGAACTCAAATAGCAATATCTCAAAGCGGGTAAAAATGGTCTGAGGCCAGATGGGATACGGTCAGGCGCGGATTCAAGGGGGGGGGGGGGTCACGGGGGTCATGACCCCCCCCAAACCAGGTAGAATTTTGAAAATTTTTGAAATTTTGAGATGAACTAAATTTTTCCAAACCAAAAATCTAACAAAATGAAGAAATTGACTAGAGCAACCTTTTTGACAAAAGCGAAAAGACCAATTTTGTCATGTAAAAAGGTCGTTTGGTACCTACAGTAGGTAGTACCTACAGTAACTTCTCTGACGTCATTCGAAATTGCTGTACTCTGTTGCAAATCAAATGTTGACTACCGGTTAGGGATGTCCATACCGTAAAAAGTATCGATTTATTGAACATCGTTTCAGTAGTTCGATATATTTTGAGTTATATATATATTTGAGTTATATATATTTTGATTTTACCCTGTGACCCCCCCCCCCCCCCCCGAAAAAAAGTTCTAGATCCGCGCCTGGATACGGTTAGGGGTTGGCTGGCTTTAGCCAGCAGGGGATGGTCCCCTAGTCTGTATTATTGAAGCTCCAGCCCGAGAAGAAGGGGAGGACGAGGTGGAGAATCATCTTTATTCCAGACTACTTCTAAAAGTCAGAAAAAATTTGTCTTGAAAAATTCAGCTGGGCGAGTAGATAACTAGAAAAGTTTGAAATCACCAAAACATTGTGGTCCATTTGAACCAAGAAGTGTTTAAAACAAAACAAAAAAAGGGGGTAAAAAATCGATTTTACCACCCAAATTAATCCTTTAACTTTATCCATTAAGTATCGAAAAGTGAGCTGAAGGGGGTCTGAGGCCAGGGGGTGGCTCCCTAGTTCTACTATACTGGAGCTGTAACATGTAAACTTAACATTATTGGAAAGCCAGTCGTTGGGTTTGAGGCAGGTGGGAAAAGTCGTGGGTTGGCGATGCCAGCAGGGGGTGGCCCCTCTAGTCTATTGGAGCTCCAGCCCGAGGAGAACCTAGGAGGTAAAGCTTCGTGGGGAATCCTTGCCGACTATTTTAAACCCTAGTTCATCAAAAATCGGTTGTATATTGAAAGAGATAATTGGGCAAAATGTTCGTTTTCGTGAATTATTGATCCAAGTACACCACAATTATCTTCGTAGGTCCTCAACCCCTTGGACGCCATCTGTAACCAACCCAGGAACGACGCTGTCTGTATTAACCAACTGAAGAATGCCAAGAGTGTCGACGAAGGTCTCCTGCAGGAGAGGCCAGATGTCAAGATCTTCCTTCCCTTCAGGTTCTTGTTCTACAGACCGGAAGAACTCTTCCAGCCCCACCAATACAACAGATACCTCGGTGAGATTGGTTTATAATTTAGTGTTTTCACGCGATCGTGATTATCAGGTTTAACTACACACACGGTCTTTCCACGATTTCTACTAAAGCGATTTCTGAATTACAGTTGCGCCTGGAGGTGGTGACCACGTCATCAGTTTGGTCGACGAGATTTCCTTCGTGTTCCCGCCAGCTCCACCAATTTCCCAGATTCAGGACATCTCGCCTGAACAGTTCTGCAACGGAGACAACAAACCGGCCAACTGCGGAAGGAACTGCGAGTGCACACACAAAGTGGACATCCCATTGAACGCTATCGTCGAAGTCGTGCTTGTCGACGAAGGTGAGCTTTTCAGGGAGCCTTTTCTGGTATTTTGTTGAGCGTGAA
This sequence comes from Pilophorus perplexus, assembly GCA_955831195.1. NCBI lineage: Eukaryota > Metazoa > Arthropoda > Insecta > Hemiptera > Miridae > Pilophorus > Pilophorus perplexus. Next base: position 6,656,722 of record OY037018.1, read on the forward strand.
TTACGAAATCCTTTTCTTTGCAGTACAATCGCCAAATCTGAGTCACCCCTTCCATCTTCACGGCTACTCCTTCAACGTTATCGGTATGGGTCGGTCACCCGACAAGAACGTCAAGAAGATCAATTTGAAACACGCCCTCGACCTCGATCGACGTGGTCTCCTCAACAGGCAGTTCAACCTGCCGCCGTTGAAGGACACCATCGCTGTTCCCAACAACGGCTACGTCGTCTTCAGATTCCGAGCTGACAACCCTGGTAAGTTTAATGGCAACAATTTAACCGATAAGAACTTCCTTAGAACGTCACTTAACTTCTCGCTGTTACAGGTTACTGGCTCTTCCACTGTCACTTCCTCTTCCACATCGTCATCGGCATGAACCTCATCCTCCACGTCGGAACGCAAGCAGACCTCCCGCCCATCCCGCCCAATTTCCCAACTTGCGGCGACTTCTTACCGCCCATAGACGCCCACTAAGGATCACCGATAAATTCAACTATCGCTATCGATACCGGCCAAAACAAATCGATACTAGGAAAACACTAGATAGGTCCTTGTGCTCGAGGTGCATTGACGCTGGTCAATAACGTGGAATTGTGTAAACAACAGAACAGTTTTATGGGAAGCGTTTTCTTCTAAAACGACCGTACTGGGGCCATATAAACTTGCGGTTTCAACCAAATGAAATTTTTCTGTCAATTTCAACTTCTTTGATGCTACCTTTGTTTTTTAGCTAACAGATTTGTATAAGAAAATAAACAATTTGTTGACTTTTACAATAGTGGAAGAATGCAACAAAAAAATGCCTATTATCTGCATTAACAGAACCGAACCTGGTTTCAGATATCCCTTAAGAAGATTAATGAAGTTTGGCAGAAGCAATTTCGTTCGGTTGCAAACGCCATAATCCCTGTGCTGTATTGAATTTTCGCGGTATCGTCCATTAGGTGTGTTAAATCTACCATAGATTTGTGTTTGTAGATTTCGTGTCACTAACTTCCCTCGAGAGAAGCCTACATAATTTGTATAGTGTTTTATATTACGTGGTGTATATTTTTCTGTGGACTTTTATAGATTTGTAGAAAGGAACCCTCCCTATTTATAGCAAAAATTGTATTAGCGTACGACGGAATCCTCCTTTCCCCTAACCCAATGTCCTACCTCCCCTATTCCGGGGTCGCGCTTAACGCAGTGTGTTGCCATACAACATAGCAACAATTCTTTTGCAGAGTTGTTGTTTTTACAGCGCTCCAAGGAAAACGCTTAAATGAGCGCCAATTTCAACCTGTAATTTAGTATAATTTTGTACGAGAAAATTAAAATATCTAATTCGGTTATTCGGCACATATTTTGATTGCAACTTCTTTACCGAAGTTGCCAAATGCTCATATAGCTTGCCAAATTATTTACCTATTTTTATACAATTTTTTTATACGATTTATTATTTATTTCATTAAGATAAGTTTGTACGAATCTACTTTACGACTTTTTTCAAAATTGAAGCTACCAACATCATTTTAACGAATCTAATTTGGCCAATTAACTTTAAATTTTACACTAAGTGTCAGTTACCAAACAACTACAATACCAAATTTTGTTCGTTTAAACGATTTACCAATTGAATTTATCAAAATGTTAAATTACTAAATTTAATGCTAAGTGCGATTTCTATTTTATTCTTTCTAACAACCTTTGATAGCTTTGTTACTCCTTTTGTATATGTAATTTCGGTCTAGTTAATGTGTACAAGATATTTAAAAACAAACGTGTGTGGTAGGTTACATTATTAGCTTGTAGTCATTTTGTGTAAATAACTGTTTTATATGAAATTATCTAATAAATTGGATTCGTGTGTGTAAGATGCCTGTTTGTATTGATCCTTCGGAACCAGTTGAGGAATGGAGGGGCTCGCGAAAGTCGAAAGTTGACTGTGTGAGGGTGAAGTAACGCGAAGTTTTTCTTTCATAGCCTGCCGGTAAACTAAAGGTTGCAGAAAAGGGCTCAAAAAGTTTGATTAAATTTAATTATGGCTCCTCAAGGCTTTTTAATTGAATTGACATGTCATTAAAGACTTGGGACAAAAAAGCGTGATTTCAGCCTTTCAAATTGGACATTGACACATTGTGTTCTTGGATGACGTGAAGGGCCCTACAATATTCGTTGACTTCAAGTCTTTACAATAATTGTAAAGTAATTATTACTTTAGTACTGGTGGACACCCCCAGACCCCCGGATTGTTAATGTTAAGATCAAGTATGAAACCAATGAAACACAGAACGTGATTTTCGGTAACTCCACCGAGGGGATCGACTCTGGGCGTTAGAAGGAGTTGACATTTGACTTACCTTACGCCCATCAACTTCAAACCAAATAAACTCCGTAAACACGGTCACGTCAGGTTTATAAAAAAAAAGTAAATTTTTCGGGAGATCGGAGTAAACACTGGATTATAGACTCAAACGACTCCACAGAAGTCGGAGTAAACACTGCAGGCAACACTTTGGGGGAGACCCAGTACGGAAGCCTTCTGGCCTATTGAACTCCCAAGCCTTGTCCGTTTTTTACTATATTTGCCTCCTGGGTGGTCGAGGTCCAATTCCTAATTACCTAAAACACGTATTATCACTGCATCTTCTTGGTGGGTGGTGAGGGGGGGGGGGGGGGGGGTCACAACCGACCGTTCAGGAGGAGGAATTGATACTTCCCCCCTGCCAGGCCTGCAGATAGTGTGGCTAGTTTAACGTTCTCAGCAAACGAAGGCATGTTTTTACGGGTCCACCAGAAAATTGTTATCCCCGTCCGAGGTCCCAAGAGAGGTTGTTTACACAGTAAACTTAGTTCCTCAGATATTGCATATTGAAGACACATGCCTTGGCTGCCTTCGTTACAGGAGCTTCACATAAACTTTAAAACGTTCAGAGGTGAATTGTCAACCTACAAGACTGGTAAATGAAATATTACAACACATGATTGACTTTTGGTCAAACACCAGGTTGATCAGCTCCCTGACTGATTTGTAAAGAGGCGTTTCACTGACGCCTTAGTCCAAGAGGGCCACGCTTTCCCCCACCAGAAAGGGTATGGAAGTGAGATCCTGAAGGGCCCGCTTCCCACTCCTAGGCCTGTAGACCCATTGTGCTGCCTCTCGGAGTTACTATGGTAGGAGTTCTGTGCCCTTGAAGAGGTTCAACGGTCCTCCTACCGCGTCCTGTTGCGCCAGTATCTCTCCCCGGTCCACTGATCCCAGATATACTCGCTATCATACCCGAAAACCATCAAAAACCCCTCCCACAGCCCCTTTTTAGCCCCACAGAGCCCCAAGGGATTGGGCGATCGGGCTGAAAACCTTGTGGGCACAACTGTGTGGTGGACAAAGTATTTTGTCAAAATTTCAGTTTTTTAAAATTCCTACTGCCCAAAAAGACCTGGACGACTTTTCGTTTTAGGAACATACGCAGCTTGAAACAGGTATTTTGAGCAATTTTGAGGCCAATCAAAAATGTCGACCTTGGACCCAAATGCATAAGTGTATTTATTTATTCCCTGAATATAAACCAAAAACGCTGCAAATTTTACACAAGGGTTTATTATTCCTTGTTATAGGTAAATTGTGAGAAATTTGATTCTGGGTCATTAAGAAAACATTTTTGAACAAAATGTGGGACCTCGAAAAACAGATTATGCGTCCAAAATTACTAGAAAATATTTGACCTCATGGAATACTTCAAAAATCCCATTTGTAGCCCCATAGATCGCCACGGTGAAATCAGATCCTTCTGGGACCCCCAAAAACGGATTCTACGTCCAAAAATACTGCGAAAACGACATCTAACTCGACCCCATAGACGAAACCCTTCATATAAGCTCTCCCCTAGCCCCATTTTAGCCCCTTAGCGCCCCACGGGTTTGGGCGATCGGACTGAAAACCTTGCGAGCACAACTAGATGGTAAACCGAGTATTTTGTCAAAATTTCAGATTAAAAAAAAAAAAAATGCCTACTGCCCCAAACCGGTTCGGACGGCGTACGGACATTTCGTTTTTGGAATCTAGACCTCATGAAACGAATAATGTCAAATTTTGAGGCCGATCAGAATTTTCGACCTCCGTCGCAATTACAAGGAATGATAGAAAACCAAAAATAAACCAAAAATTTTTCAACAACATTGTTGTTGCCTCCACTTCAAACATTAAAGGGTTAAGAAATGAACTGAAATGAAGAAGGACTTGTTGAACTCTCAACGTACGTTGTAAGAATTACGGGTATTAAAAATGCTTTTTTCGTCGTGTAAAAGTATACTTATTCAGAAACTATGCTACACTTTTGAAATGAGCCATTTTGTTCCTTTCAATATGAAATTTACTAAACTAACTACCTATTGATCACATTTGTTTGATATCACAGCCGCGTCATGGTTGACTTCCTACTTCCTGTCAGTGAGGCACTCCGTTATTTCCAATATATAGTTCAATTTTCTCACGATAGATTTCTTGTCGATTTAGAACGAGAGCTTTTTGACTCTGGAGAGCTGGAGGAATTGTCCCTTGACGCCTTCCCAGAGGCTGCATCCGGCCAATTCGATGCCGAAATCCTGGCAGGTGGCGAGCAGCTCCGGATACAGTTTAGGCAGGACGGAGTGGTCCAACGTCGGGAACAAATGGTGAAGGCAGTGGTCTCCAAATAAGGCCAGCCCCAAAAGGTTGTCTCTGATCTCCACCCGGTCCTTGACTGTGATCATCTGATACATGCCCCAATCCATCGACTCGTTGGTACTGTCAATCGAAATCAAATGATTACAAGCATTTCAACTACTACAGGCTCGACTACTCAACTTGGGCAATCTCGTGGCCTTACCTGACTTGATCGCCTTCGTGGAAGAGGTCGGGAAGGTGATGACCAGCGTTGAGGCCGATCAGACCGAAGAAAAAACTCGACGCCAGAAAGACGAAGGCCCACCAGTATACGATCGTAATTGGGTCAAAACTACCAAAAAACATGGCGATAGGAATTACGAGAGGCAGAACTTCAGGTAGCCCATTGTGGCCAGTTACCGAAAATCTGTAAGATATAACCCAAATTGTAAACAAATTGTATTTTAACGCTGTGAACTACAACACTATTAAATAGTTAGAAATTTTGTAAGAGAGAGAGAGAAAAAAAAGCTGCAAATTTTCAGACGGGCTTAATATTCGCGATTATAAATAGTACAACAGACAATGAAATTGAAACAAACAATTTTGTTAAATAAAGTAAAAATGAAAATTCTAAAAAAAAAAAAAATAATAATAATAAAAATAAAATAAACAATGAATTATAAGAAAATAAAAAGTCGATGTATCTTGTATCTAGGAATACAAATTGCGTAAAATAATTTGAAAAAAAAATGGTGCTAAAATTTAATCATTTGTCAATAACAATTCCATATTAAAATGGGTCAATCAATATAGCTTTGGACAAATGAGGGACCCCAAAAAAATAGATTAGGTTCTACAACAAAGACCTTCTTTGAAAACGACACCTCATTCGACCCCCTCATAGTGGTACAAGAGCGGCAAACCCCCTTTTTCCTATCATGCTGATTTCGATTATCTGATTCATTATTCTCGCAGTATATTAGAAACTGAAAAAGTAGATTAGGGATTTTTCCCATAAATCAAGTTTACACGGTAAATTCAGGCTCAAAGTCAAAATAATGGATTTTTTGCGCGAATTCCACTTGAGCGTCGGTGAGGATTAGGTATGTAACTGGAATAGAGGGGGGGGGGGGGGGGGGATCATAGAATTTTTTTTTCTAGGACGTTCATAAGGGTGGCAATGAAAAATAAAATTTATACACGGGTCCTCTTCAAATCGTACAAATCGGCTAGAAAAGATTGGCGAAGTTTGAGACCGATCGGACAACCTTTACCCGTGCCGCAGAGCCTCTGCAGTTTGAAAACAACTCTACAGTTGATTTATTTATTATTTTTATTTTTTTTATTTTTTTATTATTTTTTTCACAAAATTATTTTGTTTTTCCTTTATAACTTGGAAACGCTTTTTCATAGAGACTCGTCGTGTAGGTAATTTAGTTGCCTTCAATTTATATTCCAACACATTTTCGATAAAACTGTTGTTTTTTTTTTTTTTGTTTTTTTTTATAGCGAATGTGGGTTTTCAGGCGTTGGTACCCCAGAAAAGCACGACAAGACCTCAATGTAATGTATTCCAATTAATGTGATTTTGCTTCTTACATTACAATGCAACGTATTCCATGGGGTCTTAACAGGTTGTCGTGGCGATAAATTTATGGGATATTCCTGAAAACCCACATTTGCTTAAAAAAAAAAAAAAAAAAAAACGCCCTGGGATGGAAAATGGTTCATAACAGAAAACGATTAGTTTTATCGAACATGTGGTCGGAATAAAAATTGAAGGCAACTAAATTCCCGACACGATGAGAGCTTGGCGAAGTCTCTATGAAAAAGCGTTTCTAAGGTATAGAGGAAAACGAAATAATTTTGTGAAAAAAAAAAAACAGTTTTTACAAACTTCAGAGGCTCTGCGGCGCGGGTTAACGTGGTCCGATCGAGCTCAAACTTCGCCAATCTCATTTTCTAGACGATTTGCACCATTTGAGGGCGACCCGCGTATAAATTTAAACAGTAAAATTTCCTCCCTTATGCACTATTGCTACCCTAATGTCCATCTATGCAACACAGCTCGTTTTCCGTGGAAATTTGGAATCGGCAGAGCTACAAAAAAAAAAAAAAAAAAAAAAATCCGGCTTCCTCCAAGATGGTAATGGTTTTTTCTCGCTCCAGACCAGTAAATTTATAAATTTACTGGTCTGGAGCGAGAAAAAACCATTACCATCTTGGAGGAAGCCGGATTTTTTTTTTTTTTTTTTCCTTGATTTAAATCAAGGACTAGAACAAGAATCATCTGCCCTCTGCCCTTAGCCGCCCCTCCGGCATTAGCGCACGTTTGAACTTCTTTTACTCAACTAGTCAGTTCGAACATGAATTTTTAATTGGGCGATCGATTGCTACTCAAAAAGGGCATTTTTCGTATCATCAATGTGGGGTTTGTGCTCACCTCAGAATAACCACTACCGGAAAAATAAGAAAGTACACCACAGGAGAGAAACCCCACATGAAGAATCGCATGATGTAATTTTTCCGACGAGGCAACCACTGCAGCCAGGGCTCGAACATGGTCACCTCCAAATCATGTCGTGTGTTAGGGAAAATGTGATGCGACATGGCGTGGCTCATCCGCCAATCTCTGTAAGAAGCGGGTTGTTATAAGAATGCTCAATGTCGTCGAATTTGCATTATCCTGAATGGCTAATGAATTGATAAAAGTCAAAACCCTGACAAACATCGTCAGCCACCTTCAAAATCACCCACTGTAACGGTCGATAATGAATCTTACTTGACGGAAAGTCCGCTGATTTGAAAATAATACATCCGCCAATTGTCTTGCTGGTGGAAGAAGTTGTGAGCGCAGACAGTAGTCGCACACAGAAGCAATCCGGATAAAAGACCCAAAAAGTGACTTCCAGTCCGCGCCGTCGCGGCGCTTGACGTCAAGGTCAAAATCAGGAGCAGATCAGAAAAATATTTAGGCCTGAAAATCAATAAACGAGTAATTTCTCAGATGTTGGGGAGAATTCGAAGCAAACAATCGACTTACATATTGCTAGGTTTTATTTTGTGTTCAATAATTTTCTCCTGGGCCCTTTTCCTGACCACTTCATAAAACCCATCGGGCTCAAAAGTAAAAGGCGAATTTCTCGGCGTCGCTGCCTTTTTGACGTAAAACATGGGCAACATGGAACGAGCGTTGTCGCTGACGTGGAAGGATTTGAACACTTCAGTGACGTCCGTTCCCTGGAAATGAGCGAAAAAAAAAATTTTACATCCGCGGATCGTGTAATTCGCCAAAACAACTCAACTCACTCTGGTGATTTCAATCCATTGCCTCCCGCCAGGGTGAACTTGAGCGAAGTCGCCAAGGTCGTAAATACAGTCGTCGATCCTCCAAAGATTCTCAGCGCCTTCCTGTTTCCTCCGATCTTTCATCCACCCCCGCGTCTCCCGGATGGGCCTCCAAGCCGGTCCTTTCCAATTTACGAAACTCTTGGAGTCAGCCTTGAAAAAATTGAATAAAAAAGATTTTTTAATAATCAAAAGGCAAACAAGGACTTGTAGGGTCTATAAGTCTTTCGTAACGTGTACAGTCAACAGGTGTTTTTTCAATGCAACGTTTGGTGTAGAATTCTCAACGGTTTTACGTGTTTTTTGGGGTGATGAACACGAATCCGAAGCTTCCCAAAAAAATATGTGCTCCGAACACCGTCAAAAGCTCAAAAACCACGACATTTCGGCACTTCTTTTGGTTTTTACGGATAACTTCGAAAGGGTGCGTAAAAATAATATTTGACCTCCTGGGATCCTTCAAAAATCCCATTTGTAGGCCCATGAAAGCCCTATAGATCCCCAAAGTGATATCAGAGCGTTCTGTGACCCCCAAAAATGGATTCTACGTCAAAAATACTTCGAAAACGACACTCCACTCGACCCCATAGCCGAAACCCTTCAAAAAACCCTCTTGAAGGCCCATTTTAGACCCATAGAGCCCCACGGGTTTGGGCGATCGGGCTGAAAACCCTGCGGGCACAACTAGATGGTAAACCGAGTATTTTGTCATAATGTCAGATTTGTATTAAAAAATTCCCACTGCCCAAAATGGCTCAGAGGGCGAACGGACATTTCGGTTTTGGAAACTAGACTCTTGAAACGGATGACAAAATTTCAGGCCGATCAGAATTTTCGACTGGCTCACAGAATCGAAGAATTGGACGAATTTAAAAATCTTCGTGCTTGTCGCTTCGTGAAACCTGTTTTTGGCTTCGGGTTCAGCCGGCACGAAACCCTTGGACCATTTCTCAGCTCCATCATTGGATGGTGTCAACCTGTGGCAATAACTAGGCAAGATTTCCGGGAGAAACTTGAGGTTTTCTGAGCACGCGAAGGTCACTCAGAATTTCGTCAGGCAATTTAAAGAAATTAGTTTCTCTAAAAAGACGATTTCAGACGAAGTAGTCTATTTCCACGATAAATAAAATAATAACTTGTAGACGCGTTTCGGTTTACTAAACCATCATCAATACAGAATCTTCTAATTTTAGTAAATTTTAGAAGGTTGGTAGGGTGACTGGCGCTGCCGCCTGCGATTCCATCTGAACCACAATCATCAACCATGCAGACGCCGAAAAACAGCTTCTCACATCATCTTCGAGTGCCCAGCTCATGGCAGTTAATAACAGGCCTAGGGATAATATTATAGGGGGTAATAACATGGCTAGGAGATAATATGACGCATATTATGCCTCGGGATTCTTACCCCCATGAGGGTATTTCTGTGCAGGCAGGTAATACGAAGATAGTGCTGCAAAAAAGTCGACATCGAAATCGATTAATGGATTTTTTCCCAAATATCGAAAACTCAATTTTCCCGGATAAAATCGGACACAAAAAACTTCGACTCTTGCAAAGGAGGAAAAGTGAAAATTCATCTAGTTGGTTTATAACAGCGAAAAATTGGGATCGAACCAATATAAATAATTTAGCTAATAAAATTATTATTGGAACAAAAAAGTGGGTAGTAACAAAACATCTGCCCTTTGGACCCCCAGATGCTTTTAGCTTAGAGCCTACGGCTGAAATTCAAGAACCATGGAGCATGCTTTACTAACCGTGAGATTGAAACCCATCTTGCGTTTTGGAAAAGTAACTGTCCAACACCAACCACAAACTAGTGGCCAGACAGTGAGACAATTGACGATGGTGAGGACGCCGAAATAGTGGCCTAACGTACGACAGGGGAGGTCGCCGAACGAGTGGCCAAACGTATGACAGGTGAGGACGCCAAGCTAGTGAGGATGCTAAAATAGTGGCCTAATGTATATTTATATATTACGTAAGATATAAACGTGTCACTCTTGTCTGTCACGGTTTAGGTCACGGCTAAAGCGTGACCCATGCTAAAAATGATGGTTATTCAAAATACAATAATTACTCTCAGTGCTGATGGCACAGCGTTTGTGCCGCGTCTGTCGTCACCTACTGAGACGCAGCTCCTATGCCAAGGGCTCGTCTGGGACGTTCCAAACGCATACACAATATTCACTTTCAAGATAATATCTTATGTTATCATTATATAATGGCCTGTTGAGGGAATATAAGAAAAATTGTTGTTTCAGTCAGGAGGAAGGGTCTCGGATTTTGGGTCAGCACTGAGACTGTTAAACATTTTTACGATTACCTATCAGTTCAGTCGTCGATACCAAAAATGTAATTTGGTATTATTTTAGGTTTGTTTGGAAAATGTTTAGATTTTGGTTATTTAAAAAAAAAAAAAAAAATCAAGCTTGTCTACGTTGTCTGGCAGGAGCCAGCTCCGTAGATTTTGGATGGTATCTATAGCCAGTCGAGCTGAAAATCCTTATTTTTCGAAACCTTGACATTAATTGAAACTTTTTTGCTTTTCAAGTTTTTTAGCCCAAAATAATAGAAATCGAAAAGTTGAAAAAAAATCGCAGCACTACCTACCTATAATTTAGGCAGATTTTTATGTACATATTATGTAGATTGACTAGATGCTTGGGCTCTAGGCCTCCGTGCTGGTGGCACCCCTGACCGTTTTGAGCACCCCCATACATAGTATCGGTTGGTTTGTATACTACAAACGAATCCCCCCCCCCCCCCCCCCTAATCTCATCAGCGGTTCAGCTTCTCTGACAAAACCATAGTATGCTGCATTAAAACACCTTACAGGATACTTTAAAGCCAGAGGTTTTGATTGGCATTAACAACTGAGCGACGTCCGGAGTCAGAGGGAATCCCGACGGTGGTCAGCGGACCAAACAGCCCCCAATTACCTGCTTAATCGACATAGAATACGATTATTAGGTCTCAAAAAATACCCCACTTACTCCATCCTGTGGGAACAAGAGGTCGTGAACGGTTTTCTTCACATAGCAAAACGGCCAATTTTCAAGAAGCATGTCTGACAAACACAATCGAACGCGAACGCGACTCACATGCGAATGAAAACATCAAACGCGAGGAGGCACAAGGCCTGGGTGAACTTGACAGGAGCCCCCACTTCCCCGACGATCAACGTCAGTGCCTCGCGATGATAATCTAAATGGTGGCATCGACGTAAACTAAGGATGGGTGAAACAACTACAAGTTGCTATCTCACCCATCCTTAATTTACATCGAAGCCGAGTCTACAACTCGGTGAGACGTCATTCAATCGTGATCATTCGACATCATCATGGTGTCATCGTACCGAACTAAGTTGTGAATGACAATAAGGCAATGAATGTCAGGAATGAAAATCGATTGTCGTTATCTTACCGACGATTATCGATAGTTTTTATCTATACTTGCTCTACCTATTTATAAAAAATGTCAATAACTGAATAAATGTGAATAATTAGATATTATCGTTAGTTTCCAGCTGATATTGTCAATTCAATCCACTTTGTTTTCTTCTTACCGAATACCTAGGAATTTTTCTATTCTTAAAATGACCAAGCCAGTAGTAAAAACGGTTTAGGACCGGATCACCCGAATTGAAGGGGAAGATTTTGTCCAAACATTAAATGTACAAATTTTGTACGTCCAAGGCGTCCCAAAAAGTGTTTTCTTTTGACCATCTAAGTACATTTTGTTCTGAATAATTTCCCCTGTTCGCGCTCATCACTGAGAAGGTATTCCGGCGGAGTAGGCAGTAAACAAGAATATCTGGCATACCGATATTCCTATCTCCTAGAAATACTCAAAGCCAACAGTTTTTTGGCCTACCTTCAGTAAAAATGAACCAGCGAGCGTTGTGTTAGGGAATTCATCGTTTTAACAATCTTCGGGAAGTCCAGGGCGCTCACGTCTATTGGGCGATGACCGCGTCAGTCCTCCTTCCGTTTCGCTAGAGCGACGTCCTACGACTAGTGCACTTGGAGTGTGGTCTGTGGCTTCCATAATGATGAAAATGCTAGGCGCAGCTAAACCAATTAGATCGTGAAAATTGGGTTGCGTTTAAAAAAAAAATGAAAATTAGGTAAATGGGAAATGTGTGAGTAAGTGAGTGTGGAGAGTGAGCAATGTCATTGATAGGGGTGTGGAAAAATCGATGAATAGATTTCGTTTTCATTATTTCTAATAGTTTTGCCCCTTAGTCTATTTCATTTTGATTTTATTTAATTAGAATTTATTTTTAGGGTTTCTTTTGTAGAGGACAAGGGTAGGTTGATAGTTTGATATATATATGATATTGTATATACACATACTGTACTTACATTGAATGTAAGTATTTTGGTACCTACCTACAAATTGTTTCTTACGATGAGTCGGGGTAAGTGACCACCAAAAAAATTGTAATTTTTACTTCTGGTGGCAATAGAAATGTACCTACTTACCATTAATCGATAAAAAATAATCCAATTTTTTCCAAGGTTTCCTACCAACTCTCTTCTATCACGCTGCCTATTAAACAAGCCATCAATTGAATTGAATAGATGAGCGCAACCTTTTTGTTATTACGAGAGAAACAAGAAACAGTAGGTATCTAGCGACCAAACTATGCCACACAGCACATCAAAAATATCCACGTGATGCTCATTACGTAAACAACTGCACCCTAACGACCGATGCTTAAGAAAACCTTATGCCGATCAGAGGTAACGAACGGCTCAGGCTGCGAAAATCGTTTTGGAGTCGTTGGAATCAGCCTAAAAAGCTCATTCCATAGACCCTTGTACCAACGAAATCGGACAAAAACTTTCGTCCCCCTATTGAGGCCTCCTTAGTTACACATCAGAGATAAACAACTTTCGTCGTGAAGTACCTCCCGAAAACCGATGAAAGGGATGAGGGAGGAAAAATCAAGGTAGCCTATAACCACCCCACGAACTCGCTGATCACAATGAGACCACCCTCATGAAAATCTGTTGAGCCGCTCGGGCGTGATGCTCTGTACACAAACAAACAAACAAACAAAAAAAACAAAAAAAAAAACATACATGTCGAAGAGGTGAGCGCACCTTTCCATTTTTTGGAAAAAGGTTGCGCTAAACATACATGTCGAGGAGGTGAGCGCACCTTTCCATTTTTTGGAAAAAGGTTGCGCTAAAAACCAGAGGTAAGTACAAAATAAGAACCAATTTTTAGGAAGCAAAAAAAAGGTTTACGAGTCTCTATTACGCACTAGCCCCATTTTCTCGTCTACGCGAGAACTTTTCTTGGGGCAAGTGTGTGACAGGCTTCGTATTTGAGCATCGCACTCGAAAAGGTCGTTGCAGAGCAAGTGAGTGAAACACCACCTTCTGCAGAAGCTCTAGGAAATATTAAATTCCGCCAACGTTGACTGAATGAGAGGTTTTTAACAATTGGTTTTTTTTTTAACAGAGGTGTTTTACAATAATTGTAAACCATGGGAATTTGGATTCAATTATTAAAAAATACTTTTCAAAAGTTTGCACTTGCCACAGAAAAATGAGAAATTAATTAGCAATCACGATAACAGCGGAGCGACCATCTTCAGAAGGTACCCAAATGAAGAGATTCAACTTGTGGTTGGAGGCAACCTTCCTTTCAGTTCCTCAGTCGTAACGCGCTCGAGTGAGCATCCTTCCAACGAGGCTATTTTGTAAACTTTCCCAAATTAATGCTGTATCCGTGTATGAATCAAATTTTTCACAATAACCCCAGGTAAAATGTCATTCGATTTTTAATCGAAATCAAAAAGTGAAAAATCGATTTTTTTCTACATCCTTAGTCAGTGAAACGATGCTCGTGGGGATTCGATTCGGTTTTTATTTACTTTCAAGAAAACTGGGCTGAAGAAGACTTGCCCCAGGCCAGAGTAGCTGAAACAAACGAGAAAAAAACGGCGATTCAATGAACTTAAAAATAAACAGCATGAAACGCAAGCGTTTACACTTCACTACCATACAAACCACATGTCTTGCGATTAATAAGCAACGTTAGTAACTTAAGAAACTTTTTGGGTAGACTATTAAAATCTTCTTGCAAGATTCGCGCCACCAGAACAAGATCAACACCAACACACGGCACAGGAGGAGCTCGCTCCACCGAGAGACATTAGGGGGACAGCGTCACAACTGGTCGGAATGGAGAACTGAATGCCTCGTTCGAAGCCTTCACGTGAGAAACCAAAAGCAAACTCCCCTGGGCATACATTTAGCTCGTTGCAAATCGTTTCATTCTTTCCAGACAGTGAAAACCATGGCTGATGATGACGACTGCCCATTGGACCGTTCTCGTTTGGGGCGCATGTCGTGGGGGTTTCTTCATACGATGGCCGCCTACTACCCGAAAAAGCCGACTATGGACGACCAAGAAGACATGAGCGCTTTCATTCAGCTGTTCGCCAAGTTCTACCCCTGTCCGATCTGTGCCCGACACTTCCAACAAGAAATCCACAACAGCCCACCAGACGTTAGCAGCCAGGCGGCGTTGACGCAATGGTTTTGTAACGTCCATAACAGAGTGAACCGTCGTTTGGGGAAGCCCCTTTTCGACTGCACCAAAGTTTACCAACGGTGGAAATACGGATGGGACGATGGATCATGCAATTACTAAATGTTTTGATTTTTCCATCTCAGGAACACAAACAGTCAATAAAGATCCGGATGAGAAATTATGGAATGTTCTGTCGTTCCAAATTAATGGAATGGCGTTATTTAGTCGAAACTAGCTGGGACACCCGTGCTTCGCACGAAATATCATAATTCCGTCCATCGTCTATCAATAATAACTGAAGGGTCGGTCTCTGAGGTTAAACGTGACACCGCGGCCGTTATTTTTATTCGTTCGTGGGTTACCGTGAATGGCAGAAAAACTTTAATTTTATTTAAATTAGTTCCTAAAATGTCAAGAGATTGTCACCAAACACTTGTCTAACCGTTAGGCTACTCGTTCGGCATCCTCACTTGTTTTACTGTTAGGCCACTAGTTCGGCGTCAGACAGTTACTTTTCTAACTCGCAAGATGGGTTCCAATCCCATGATTAATACAGCATTAATTCAGCCGTAGGCTCTTAGCAAAAAGAATCCTGGGGTCCAGGGGGGCTTGCCCCCAGGCGAGGACCAAAGGGTCAAGGTTTTATTTAATTTTGGCGGCTTCAGACTTTTGTCGTACTATTATAATATAATGATGAGTGAGCTGAGCTGAATATTTGTTAAAATTTTCCTACCGCGAGAAGTACCTATACTGGATATCCAAATTTGGTTCACTCTCCTCCTCGTCTTCCTCTTCCTCTTGTCGAGGCTTTAATATAGTAGACTATGGGGCCACCCTCTGCTGGCTACGTCTGAGGAACCCTTCAGAAACCCACCCTTTGTAGCACCTTTTTGGCCCCACAGATCCCCACCGGTTTGTGCAATTGGGCTGAAAACATTGCAGACACAAAGTTCTAAGTTGTGAACCGAGTATTTTGTCAACGTTTCAAAGTTTAAAAAAATCCTATTGCCCCAAACGGTCAAGACGGTGGACGGATATTTCATTCTTGGAATTTACACAATGATGACACAATCATGAAGCATAAGACAAATTTTGAGGCCGATCAAAATGTTCGACCCTCTTCGCAAATACATGAAATATTATTCCAAGAATATGAAACCAAAGAGCTCCTCGTCTTACCTTTATTCCATTCTTGAACCTTGCAATCGAACAGTGATGAGTAGATGAAGTTGGCAAAGAAGAAGACAAGAGCCGAAGAAAAGGCGACTTTCCTGTACACTGCGACAGTCATCTGAAGCAACGGTTTCATGTTAAAACACAGTACCGCTGTAATACCTACTTTAACAGAAAGCTGACTCACTGGCTCGAAGTGTTCATCATTTGAGACGATCAAGAGATATATGAAATAACAGGCCAACGGAAAATTCGAAATGGACTTGACGACGCCGAAGAGGTAGCCGGCGTAGTTAGGAGCCATCGAGAGGAAACTCACATCGATTCCCGTGGATGTAAAAGGGGCGAACAGGGAAGATCCAGCTGCCCACTCCCCGGCAATAGCTTTCGACGAATCCAAAGTAGCGAAACCAGACAGCACCAATCCTACTGCTTGCCCCCATAATCCTAAACCGTAATGACAATAATGACATGAGACGCTTCCAGGAGGTACCTAACTACCTGAGCTCGTGGATATGCAGTAAGCTGTAACAGCGGGGTAAGTGCGGCCTTTTTGATAAATTTGACTTTGAGCCTCCATCAGATCCACAGCTTTTATCCAATCGCTTTCAAATTTTTATGAGATGATCTTCAAGATATCCTTGATACTTTGGCCTATTTTCGAGTCGATAGTTTCACTCGACTGTCTGTAACACGAAAATTACAAAAGTGCTTTGTGGTAGTACTTGCCCACCCTAAGGCAACTGCGACCTAACCTGCTGAACAGAAAATGAAAGTAAAGGCTATTAACGAAAAATATAAACATAAAAACGCCAGGAAAACATTTCCAGTAACAATCTCTAGGTAGAAACAGCGTTTTGAATCGAACTCATTTTGTGAATGTAAAAAATCGTTAGTCTACATTTGTATAAAATCAGTCGAACAATCTCATATCTTCTTATTTTCATATTGTAACAACATACTTTACAAACGGCAACAAACTATTTCTGACGCAAAATTAAGGTACAGCAACATTATTTTCGTAGAAAATAGCAGGTATGGGGCAAGTGCAACCTAGAAATGTGACATGGTGCATACTTAGGTCGCACTTCCCCACACTTTTGGGATTGCACTTGCCCCTCACTCGTTCCTGTGTGGGGCAAGTGCGCAAATACGACATAAGCACTTCAAGTTATCAATAAAGAATACTAACACCTTGAATTTGCTGGGTTCCTGGATGTTGGGATTGTTGACCCTCAAAATGAGGAGCACACCAAGTCGCAATCAAAGTTGAAAAAACAATGAGAGTATGAAGCTAACCTTTCATTTCACAAAGCTAACCTTTCATTTCAGTAATGCCAACTCACTATAGGTCTCCCACAAGAATATTGCGCTCCGACACTGCATTCTGGTGGCAGAAGTCCAACTAATCTTCGCACGATTCTTCCACGGTCCCTCTCGTTTTTCCCTTGCTGGTGGCAGCACTTCTCTTTTTCTCCCCCCACACGGGTTTTTTAATTGAAAACTTTTGAATTTCACACGATTGAATAGAACCTAACGACTTTTTATTTTAGTTTTCTATTGTGCAGTTATTAGGAAGAATTGGGAATACCTCAAATTTCAAACAACAGTTACATCGCGAACGTTGACTCAATTCTGTTCTTCCTCCTCCTTGGCAACGTTGTAGACAATATCCCTCGCCTGACTCCTCGACGACTTTCCCCGATAAATTTTTGTTTTCTTCTTTTACACGAACTTTTGTATTAGGAAGAATTAGGAATACCAAAACTACACAAATACCAAACTGCCACAGAGTAACAGAGAACAGGGGTTCTAACACTACACAACCGGGAGACGTTAACAAAACGGCGAGCGAGCAGAGACAATGTTGCCAACAAAAAACTCGAAATCCCTTCGCTCCTCCTCGGCTCAGGATGCCACATCAGCGTTTCCTTTTGCGGCCACCAGACTGCAGTGTCGGAGCGCAATATTCTTGGGGGAGACCTATAGAATGCTAGTTTACGGCTCTATGAAAGCTTTCAAGCATTTACAGTTCAAAACCCCTCCAATAGAAAGCAGGAATTAAGGCGGTACATTTTGCCTCATGGTCGCGCTTACCCCATAGTACCTCCTCACAATCGACGCAGACCTGGGCCCAAACAAAACAAACCCAAACGATATCTACCTATTGAAGCGCAAGTCTTTCTCTGGTGGCAAATATGAACCCTTTTCCTGTGCACCAAAGTGTCGGAGATCACAGCGTTTACCAAACATACTATCAATAAGCTCGTGCTCAATACGAAGACCATCCCCTTGCTCTGTGGAAATAAATCGCGGATGAAAGTTGCAACTCAATGTCCTAGTCAAAGATGGGCACATTTCTATTTATAAATAAGGTTGTGCATTAATTCACATCATGCTTTGTTTGTGAATGTGAATTCACCACTTTTTCTGTAAATTAAATGAAATTCACAAGAAAAAGAAAAAAATTCAAGTTCATTTGTGTTTTGTAATTCGTCGTAAATTTAAAAAAAGTCAAATATTTAGTTGTGAATTTTAAAAAAAATTCAAATATTTACTTAAGTAGTTGTGAATTTAAAAAAATCACGTATTATTTAGGTAGTTGTTAATTTTTTAAAAAAATCACATACTTAGTGGTGAATTTAAACAAATTCAGATTTATTTATGAAATAATAAAAATTACAGGATTTTTTGTAATTATTAACATTTTTGGTGAATTTAATTTACAGAAAAGGTTGTGAATGTGAATTAATTCACATTTAAAAGTACAGTTGTGAGAATGTGAATTAATTCACATTCACTCTAAGTCTTATGATGAATACGTGAAATATGAATTAATTCAAATTCACAAACAAAGCATGATGTGCATTAATTCGCAACCATATTTATAAATAAAAATGTGTCCAACTCTGATCCAAGTAAACACAATAAAAACACTTGATGTTACCTACACTCCATATATCTTGTTCAGGGTGTTCATCCGTTTCTCCCGGACCAAAGAATTCTTCCACGAAGTGGGGTATCAAGAGAGGGCTCTGAGCCCAATCTTTCATACAGCATGTAATGATCAGCACGTATAAGGCTCTGGAACTTTTTCCGGTGAACATGATTCTCCAACGGTATGGACGTCGCTGAAAAATTAATCCAAAAGTGGGAAAAGGAGCTTGAGCCCATTGGATCTTGATTTACTCATCATACCCCTCCCCGACTGGTCAGTCCGAACGAGTCCAAGTCGAGCGTGTTGTTGACCATGAACAGTCTCTCTTCGGCCGATATGTAGAAGCAACTGCGGAAATCGTTCGAGCCGAAAGTAGCCCAAGCCACGCACCACAGCAAACCGGCGTTTCCCGCTGTGTAAAAAACCGTAGCCCAGCCCATCACGTTTTTACCGATGAAGTGAAGCCCAGCACGAATCACGATGAAACCCGATATAGATCCTGACAACCGCCCGTTCATTAGGAAAACAAAAACATTCTCATCTTGCACAGGAAGGCGCAATAGGATCGGACACATTTGAAATGGAGGGTGTGGCCAAATGGTGGTGGTCTGCCGGTCATCGACCCGCCTGTTGTGTGCAGAAAGAAGGGGAGTTGCAGTTTATGTCGGTTGAACATCGCATGTTAGTTAGTTAGGAGTTAGTGCGGAGTAATGAACCAATCCATGGAGGAATAGAATATCTATTCCTCCATGGAACCAATTGTTGCCGTCAAGCGCACGTTCCACCGCCGCGGCGGTTCAACGTTCCCAATCGTGCTGTAATGTCTTCGTGAAACACGATTTTGAGTCGGGTGCGTAAACTCCAAACCACTGGATCATGACATTGAGTTCCTTCATTGAGAGAGAGTTTAAGGTCGGCGAGGACCCCAGAGAATGTCGAACTTGTCTGACTTGATGTGGTTGCTAGCCCGCGACGCTCAACAAGTGGGCTCAAGTACTTGGGAGTTAAGACTTCTATCCAAGCTGAAATCGGCTCGATTCCGGCCAACATGCTTGAGTGAGCCATGCGGAACTTCGGCAACCGACTCCAAGAATGCATCATTCAGGAAGGAGGCCATATGATGGACATCATTTTTCAAAATTAAGATCACTAGACTATAAAATAAAATCCCTTTTTAACTCGACAGTTTAAGCTTTATTTCAACCCGGTATCTTCAAAATTGACTATTTGAGAACAATTCAAAATTTGTCCGATCCTATTGCGCCACCCTGTGTGTTTGTAGCGTTACTGACTCACCAACAGGAAGAAGGACGCTGGACAAACAAGTATTCATTACTGGAGTCCACCGCCCCAATATGTGGTAGCTTATAGCCTCGTTGACACCCTGAAACCGAAAAAAATGTCAAACGATCTACACTACACTTTTTAAACAACAGTCTGCATTCAGCCTACCTCCACGATCCCAGTCAAGATGCGGACGACAATTATAGTAACGTAACTAACATCTTGGACGCGGGAGCGAAGAACCGAAGGCAATACAAAACACGTCAAGGACATGAATAATGTCGAACCTAACAAAGTGTATTTGGCATTCACTCGGACACTGAGGACGCCCCCTACGAATAAAGCCAAAGGGTATACGAAGTACAGAGACATATCGAAGACCGCAACGTCATATTCCGACCAAGGCACAACCTGCGAAATGCAACGTACTTGTTAGAGGAAACATCAAATGAAAAATGTCTGATATCTATTATAGTCCAGTCATTAGGTAAGTTGGAATGAAAAAAAAAAACCTTAAGACCTCAGGTATTTTTTCTCGGATTCACTACTTTTGGACACCTAATGACAGGACTGTCATACTGTACTATACTATACTAGTTTATTTTTAAAACGCAGTCTCTGGGTCAGAAGACGTTTGTATGTTTTTACAGATACTATTGGACTTCTACTCACAACATGTAGGTATGATTTCTTTTCTTTTTTTCGAAAAGCCGTAGGAAAGAGATTTTTCCAAGTATACCCTTTCAAAACTGAAAAACTCAACTCAACTAGCTCACTTTTCAACTTAAATTTCGCGCTAATCGCAAAACTACAGCAGGACGATTCTACAGGTAATTAACGGTACCTACCGGTATTTATGTACATAGTGCACAAGATCGATGAAAAAGCAACTTTGGAAAATTGACTTTTTTCTGCTTCTACCCCACTGTGCGGCGTCATAACAGATCCAAAAACGCCCAATTTGAAAAGGCGACACATGGTCAGCGGACCCACACTATTAGTTTTATTGAAAACCCAGCCTTGTGGTTATCATTGGCTCAGTGGTGTGAGCATTGGACTGCTGAGTCAAAGGTCGCTAGTTCGAATCCAGCAGCCACTAGACATCTTCCTTATACCGATCACCTCTCAGAAGGCAATGGCAAACCATCGAGAGTATCTTGCCCTGGAAAACCTCTCACATTTGCCGTTCGAAGCCAGCGTTAAATATTAGGTCCCTACTACTGTAATAACTGTTCAACACACTAAACAGAATTTAGCAGCGAGAGGTTGCCAACGCCTGGTTACGAAGGAAGAAACCGCAGCCCCTGGGTCAGCGGACCCAAAAACGACCAATTTTTAAAGTCGACACCTGTTCACCAGACCCTCACTATTAGTTTTATTTAAACCGCAGCCCCTGGGTCAGCATACCCAAAAAACGCCTACGACACATGTCAGGGTCACCAGACGCACACCAATGCCCAGTTGGGGTGGACCGGCCAAGCTGTACTTGGCTGGGGGAATATCACTTCTTACGAGACACCTTCAAACCAAATAAAAACAGATTGTGTTAAAATTGCTTTCACCTTCCAAGTGAATCCTTTCACTTTCACCACGTTTCACACTGAGGGAACTAGCGGGGGTTGGCTGGGGTAGCCAGCAGGGGCTAGTCAAGTAGAAATACCGTATTTTTGAACGGATCTTCATGATACGAAGAGCTCTCTTGTTGTTCTAGTTTGGCCAGGCGGACGGCCATCATTGCCGAAATTCGGAATATCAGCACGACACCGAAACCGCACACTATGAGGAACAGTTGGATGTGCCTAACGCCCAAACCCCAGCACGTCTTGCAAGCTGGAAAGAGCAACGATTAGAGACAAGGAGACATCACGTATGCAGGACTAGCGAGCTCGCTTACCCATACGCTGCGCTCAGATCCGCTCCCAGAACGTTGAAAGATATCACAATGTTAATGGAATAACCAAGGGCTACCAAATAATTGAATGTGTCCTAAGCGAGTTGTCATGCAAGACACTCAACAAAGCTCAAGTTAAGAGAGCACTGAAGCCCGCAACCCAATGACGGTCTATTTCATTGGGTCACAGTAGAAATACATATTTTGCACATGCAAATATTTTAAGATACAGCCAAAAACAACGAGAGAAAAGCATTAAAAAAAGTTTTATTCGTTAAGTTAAACCTAAAATTTACAGGGAGTTTTTTTGTTCTTGTTTAAATTACACTTCAACCACATAATTTGGATGGACAACCAAAAGTGGATCATCTTCATCTTCTTCGGCGTCCTCTTGTCGTTCTTCTTCTTCGTCTCTGATTTGGGTCAGTGATATGATGACACTGTCCTGAAAAAAAAAAGTATATCGCTCTATACATATGTAGTTTCCGGAGAGCCGCTGGGTGGCGTGGTTGGATGGGGGGAGGGGAGCAGGTCCTAGTGGTGCATAGATGAACAATGCACCATGGAGCTG
The DNA here is from genome assembly GCA_955831195.1 of Pilophorus perplexus. Taxonomy (NCBI): domain Eukaryota; kingdom Metazoa; phylum Arthropoda; class Insecta; order Hemiptera; family Miridae; genus Pilophorus; species Pilophorus perplexus. Next base: position 6,679,112 of record OY037018.1, read on the forward strand.
CCATCATTGATTCGTAACAAGGCAATCCCATTTTTCCATAACCAACCAAGTGTGATTAAAGTGGGCACAAGTCGATTTGGACGTCAAGAATAAGAAAAATAACACAGATTTGAGCCAAACGAAATTACAACTCGCATTTCAACCATCTTCATACGGTTCAGTACTTACGTGGTAGATAAGACGGTCCAACACTTTCATTACAAGCGATTTCTTTTCCAGGAGCTCTTCTTCTGTTTCGATAAGGTGCCCAATTTGCTCGAGGTACCAATTGACCAACTCGCTTCTTCGGATTCCAGTTTCTGGAGAATGTAAATTCGGGTTATTCGAGTATCGCGATCAACTGTGGCCGATATTTTAATATCCGACGCCCAACAATGCGAAGGTACCTTCCAAAGCCGAGCTGCGCATGTGGGTGATCAAAAGAGTGGAAAGTTTCTTGTACTCGTCGAACGAGAGGGTCAACTTCTTTTTGAGAGGTCGAGACTCGTCGGCAGTGGGAGCAGATGTTCCATTTTCTGAAATCCATAGCGATTAAACGATGTTGCATCAGGGTAGCCAATAGCTTCGAAGGTAAGGTTACCTGTATCAGGAGCATCTGTGTCCATCGGGATGTCATCCGCGTCATCGTCCAAGTGGATGTCAGGTTGCTCCACGCGGATGATGGATTTATTCAGAAGATTGTACGCTTCCAAGACGTGTCTCCCAAGGACCTGTTAATTCACGTTATTAGACTGTACTTTTTAAATTGCCGAAACAGTGTATGATGTACCTACCTCGTCCAAGCATTCCATTTTAGCGATGGCTTCCGACAATCGAATGAGACTTTCCAGCTGTCTAACGGTGATCCGCCACGTGGCTTTGGCACCCGTACTGTTGTCTCTTTGTCTCAACTGTTTGTACAGCTCAACCAACACTTTGGCAGCTTCCTAAAATAAGCGGGGCGTAAACAGTGCTTCACAATACAACGCACTTTTCGAGATTCCATTACTTACTTCGCTGATCATTGGCTTGAATTGGCGGGCGAATGTTATATACCGAAGGACTTCTTTTTGTGAGTAAATTCTGTCGACATTGTCATCAATATTGTTGTGGAGTGCGACTATTTTACGGGCAATGGCGTAGTCTATGACCTGAGAAAATGAATCAAATTAATCATCTTCAACCTTTAGAAAGCCAAGTATTGCTTTCTTACTCACTTCGTTGCATTCATCGAGCAGAACGAAGAAGAGATCAAATCGTGACATGATAGGAGCAGACATCATGATGTTTTGCTGCAATGATTTGGTTCTGTCGTAGTGTCCTCCAATGGGATTAGCCGCAGCGAGGATGGAAGTTCTGGCGTTCAACGTGGCTCGTACCCCAGCCTGGAAACAAGCATTACACATCAACATCCTCCAGAAAGCTTCATTAATGCCATCTGGTCAACGCACCTTAGCGATTGAAATGGTCTGCTGTTCCATCGCTTCGTGAATGGCCACTTGGTCGTGGGGGTCCATTTTGTCGAATTCGTCTATGCAACAGACGCCATTATCCGCCAACATGAGGGCTCCCGCTTCGATGACGAAGTCGCCCGACTCTTCGTCCCTGACGACCGCAGCTGTCAAACCGGCGGCGGTCGATGCTTTTCCTGAAGTGTAGACGGCTCTCGGTGACATTTCTGCAACCTGAAAGTCGAATGGACACAATGAAGAGCCAATTGAAGGTTACGTCCCGAGATCAAAGAATCGAAAGAAGAAGAACAGAAGCAAGGCTTGCAGAAGCAGTCGTTAGTACTCACTTGTTTGAGCAACTGAGATTTAGCTGTACTGGGGTCACCAACTATACAACAATTGATATCACCTCGAAGTGCTGTTCCTTCGGTTGTAGTTTTTGGAACACCACCGAACAGCATCAGAAGAATCCCTGAAACGTGAAGTTTCAGTCACAGCCCAAGAAAATTAGGAAAAATTGTTAATAGTCGTAATAGCCACAATTATCTACGTTTTTGGATCGCTGGACACGAATCTGAAGATTGCAGAAAGGATTTTTGCCGGAACATCGACAAAATCGCAAAAAAACTCGAAATGTTGGCACTTTTCTGGGTGTTTCGCTATTATATCCGTAACTAAGCGTTCTAGCGACATGACCTCGCTATACAAAATGAGAGTACATTCAATTTGCTACAAAATCCACTAGTTTAATTTGAATGGTGAAGGGGATCGGCCGCTAGAGCGCGTTGGATAACAGACAAAAAGTGGAAAAATAGCAAACCTTACCTTTTCACGTTCTGATTCCGAAAGAACGACACATAATATGTGATATAACATCAAGATATTATCATAATCTTCTCAATATAAGACCAATAACAGTAGAGAAGATATACATGTAAATAGGAGAAGATTGGCGGGGAGTGGCTGTGACGTCCTGCAGCCCAAACCGCTTGTCCCAATTTATTCCGGTTCCTTCATCGATTTCGTGGCAATTCATCGCAACCGAAGGAGTTGGTTAACCAAGTCCCTAGTTGGTTAACCAAAAAGTAATAATTATTACTTTTGATTTTTAAACAAATTAAAAAATTAGTTAGCTAACTAAAAACTTATTAGTCTGGGTTTGTTTACATAACATTTCGCTAACTCATTTTTTAATATTTTTTAAAATCTAAAGTTCGCTGAGATTTTTCTGAATTCTCGAATTGTCCTTTTCCGTCGAGCTTTCCTGGAAGTGCTCGTGACCCCAGAACAAAAAACCATCCTTTCCAAAATGGGTAGAAATAGGACAAATAAGGACCCACCGACATGCTGAAGTATTTCACTGCAAAGTCATAATATGGCTCAAGAACAGAGATGTAAAATACCCGGGTATTCTTTTTTAAGGGTAAATACCCAGGGTAAATACCCGGGTAAATACCCATTTTGGGTATTTAATAGGGTATTTTATCTTCAATGAAACGGGATCGCAAAAAAAACCACGTAAAACGTTCTTACTACTCGAGAGCCAGCCTCTACCAAAGTTTCAACAATTTTCGAGTTCAGGATCATCCTCTAAATGAAAGAAATACTCATGTTCGATGGAAATCACACAAACAAACTGCTATAAAATCATATGCCACTTCCCACTGTACTTAAACAGCTGTAAAATTGACTGCTTTCATGGTCATTAAGTGCCCAAAAACCAAGATGCAATTAAATCTTTTCATCAACCATGTTTTGTGGTAAAAATAATCGTAAATTAAGATGATCATGTTGGAAATTATTTATTTCCAGCTTTAAAAAACATGTACATTTAAAAAAAATTGCTCAAACTGTTTTTTTGCATTTAAATACCTAGCAATCATTCCCTCATCTCATCGGTCTCATCGAATGAAAGTTCGCTTGTAGATGAATCTGAGTCTTCATCCTCATCCGAGCTGGACTCATCGTGAACTCGCTTCTTGGCTACATTTGTAGGTTACGTTAAGTACCCTTTTTCTTCCTATCAAGTTGGACTCCTTGTTACAGTCATGGAGGACACACTGTAGGTACGTAACAATCGCGTCGTGAGGTAGGAAAGGGTAGTAAGGTGTGCAGAAATGGTCGTAAAATTGACCTTTTACTTGATTTTTTTTTTCAAAACTAAAAAAAAAATGAAAAAAAAAAATTTTTTTTTCGGTATTTTTTTGGGGGTTCCCGTTTAATGGGAAGGTATTTATTCGGCGATTGGGTAAATACCGGGTAAATACCCAGTTTGTAAATACCCTACCCACTGGGTATTTACCCCCTTTACATCTCTGCTCAAGAACAAAATTCACCTCAACGATAAAGACAAAAATTTCATTATCATTTAATAATTTCTGCATAGCTTCCAGATTCTACACATGACAGCCAGCTCTTCAACATTGTGAGGTGTTACGATATTATGGTCCCTGTGGAGCACTGAACCCAACATTTCCCTGCATGGCTGATAAACGTTGCACTAATTGCTATCCCAGAAAATTTGCAATTTTCCACTTTCACGGCAATTTTTCCTGTTTTCCTCCACGCTCTTGCAGCCGTTCCCTTACACAAAATTTCAAATGAAACTAGTGCATTTCGTAGAAAATTTTATGTACTTTCACTTTGTATAGAGTGGTCATATCGCTAGAACGCATAGTTTCGGATATACAAGCAAAATACCAAGAAAAGAGCCAAAATTTTGAGGGTTTTTGTAATTTTGACGATGTTCCGGGCAAAAATCCTGTTCGCAAACTTCAAATTCGTGTTCAGCAACCCAAAAACAGGGAAAAGTGTATATAACGACTTCAAAATCGTCACATGTTTTAGGCATCCTTCACAATCCAAGACCATGTTACCTTTTTTGACCTGATCACAGCCGTGAACCGACGGGAAGAGACTGTTGATCAAATTTTGGTACAAGCTTTTATCCTGATTCATTTCGTAGATTTTCGCCCACTCACTGTCGCTCATGTTTTTTCTCATCATTTCCGGTGTAACGTCTTCCATGAGCAGCTCGCCGCATCCTCCAAACTAGAAACAATTAAATTTCAAAAATGAGCAAAGAATCACCATTTGGGGACGGGTCATTTTGCCAAATGTGGCAAAAATTTGAGTAAGTCGTTGTAGATTCAAAAACAGTGCTTTGGTACATTAACAGAAGTTGATATTTGAAAAACTCATCATAGAAACGACTGGTTTTTGAAAAACGTGAGATCGATCTTTGGATTCAGGGTCAAAACAATGAAATTATAGAAAACAAGAAGAAAATTTTATGTTCCAGGGGTGTGAGATCTATACTTAATCATTTAGGCACACTGTCAAAGGCCAAATTTATTGAAGTTAGAAGTAAGACAGATACAGCCAGGATTCAGGGACGACACAATGAAGGACAACAATGAGGGAAACTCTCATAACCTGGTCACTCTAGGCCGGAATTCTGAGCCCTGCCGTGAACCGATTTCAACATTATGCGGCTCATTGAAATAGGGAAGTCCCCGTGATTGTTGCAAAATTGTCGCCTTTCTTCTAAACCTCCTCCTTCGTCGTCAACTCTGACTTCCCTGACGGCTTTGCCTGGGTAAACAACTGCGTAGTTACGGTTCTACTAATTAAAAATTAAGTTACACGTAGAGGTAACTTGAGTGTGAGTGTGAGCATGAGGATGCTAACACGATTTTCAAGGATATAGGCATACTTATGCGTTAACGAGTGAGGTTTCCTTGGAGTGACGTGAAACTCACCCTTGGGCTGGTCGGTGTAACGCTACACGCTAGAAAAGACATCTTGTACGACAAATCTCGGACTCCCAGAGATTTCAGACCTCGCACTCCCTCGTCCTTCGACTCCCCCGGTTTCTTTCTGGAGTCAGGATCGGCTTTGGCTCCGGGCAAAGAGATGGCTCCCACGTCCGGGATGACGATGGGAGTGCCGGTGAAGTCGTACCTGTCTCCGGCTTGCACGAGTTCGACGACTTCCCCTCTCAAAATCACTTCGACACTGAAATTCAGATCGCCAATAGATCGCCACGTTACAAAGGTACATACATTGAAATCTAGATCGACTATGAATGTCTTACCTTCTGGGGATGCACCCTTTGGGTAGTTCAGCCTGCGACTCTTGGATGCGGATCTTTTGGAAATCGACGAATTTCGACTTGTCGACATCCAGCATAAATCTTCTTCTATTGGCACACACATTGTTTCGACAGACGGCAGGTTGCGTGTACTGTAAACGCACAAAAAAAACGCCAAAATGAGGATCCCCAATCACGCCATACAACTCAAAACAAAAACGCTGCATGTTACACACGGATTTATTATTCTTTGATATAGGTGCAAAAATTAATTCTGAGGCATTAGGAAAATATTTTTGAAAAAAAATAAAATCTTTACTGTTTGAACAGATGTGAAAATTCGAAAAATGGATTAAGCGTCCAAAATCACTCGGAAAACGATACCTCATTTAAACTCCAGGGAACCTTAAAAAAATACTCATTTTTACCCCGATAGATCCCCACGGTGAAATCGGATCGTTTTGGGACCCCCAAAAATTCTTCGAAAACGACACCTTACTGGGCCCGAGACGAAAACCTTTAAAAAACCCTCCCGTAGCCCCGTTTTAGCACTATAGCGACCCACGGGTTGGGGGATCGAGCTGAAAACGTTGTGGGCACAACTAGATGGTAAACCGGGTATTTTGTCAAAATTTCAGATATTTAAAAAAAGTCCTACTGCCCACAACGGCGCGGACGGCGGACGGACATTTCGGTTTTGGAATCTAGACCTCTTGAAACGGATAATGTCAAATTTTGAGGCCGATCGGAGTCGACCCCCGTGGCGAATACATAAGTGTAACCAAAATCACTCACCTTGAATTGCTGTTCAACGTCCTTGATAACAGTTTGGCAGTCCATGCACACAAAGGTTCCCGCCACTAACTCTGGATGGACCGGATGAGTTCTCACGACCTGTCCGGATATTCTCACGAGGGATCCAATTTTGGACGTCGTCAGCTCCCTTATGTTTAGCTTAGTGGGCACTTCAGTGAACCCAACGTAGAACTCTTTGTTCGCTTGGACTTCACCGTGATCTTTCACGAAATTCTTGACGGCTCGGCACAAATAGGGATAGATTCTGCGAAAGCAAATAACGTGTGAAAATGCCATTAACATGTTACGAACAAAAGCGTAGTGTACTCAAAAATACCTGTAATATTCTTCAATTATGGCAGTGGCGAGGTTTTGATTAAACTTTTCAACGTCTTCGAAATTCACTTCAAGCGTGCACCTTTCAATGGATGTCAATTCTTTGGCTGATTCCAAGTATTTGACGTCTCCGTCTTCTTTAAATCTGGAAATCATCGAGTGATTGGCCTGTATAACGCCGCTTAACTTCACACCACGGACGTTTCAACGCTACAGCTTCCACCACATACTGACTCGTGATCACTTATAGTGAAACAAACATCTACGAGCCTGCGGGAAACTTGATGGTAAATACGTAAAACTCACTCTTCGAGAAAGTCTTGGAACAGCTTCTGACACCGAACGCCCACTTCATCCTGCACTTTCGATTGACCGTCCTGCGCTTCAACGGTATCCATAGTTAACAATTATTCTAGTTTATATTGACGGGTGAATTACCAGTTAAAACAAAATAAATAGCAAGTAGAATGACGAAAACTTTGAGGAACGCAACAGGTAAACGCGGAATGGCGGAACCCCGCTCGGAAATGTGATAACATGGTGATACTAGAAAATGAGGCGGGAACGTGCAGTGTTGCCAAAGTTGGCTCGTAGTGAGGTAGTTATAAAACCAACCACATGAGCGCTAGAGTAGCTAAGCCCTAATTTTACTTTTTACCCATTTTTCTTGGTAAAATTTACTACATAATTAAATACATAATAATAATAATAATTACTATGAATTTATAATAATTATAACATTTATTATTACTAATTAATAGTAGTAAAATTACTAAGAAATAAAACGACAAAAAATATTTAAAAAAAATTATAATTAGGTGTTATTATTATTTATTATTATATTTATTTAAATATTTATATATAAAATTATAATATATTTCTTATAATATTATTATAAGATAGGTATATCTCTTATAGGTGAGTTCGCAAAGTTCTGGCTGTTTGGAATCGAATCAGAACTCGAACGCTTCCAGGTATTAAAACAGGCAGAACTTCGGTCCTCCACCAACGGAAAAGTAGTTGAACGACTCGTGAGGGAGGCAGCGTCGCAACTGCACCCCCTCGATGCAGAAGGGCGAGAGGGGGGGCTACGTATTACCTACCTAATTAGTTACCTACCTAAAAATGAATCAAAACTCCTTGGCTCGAATATCTACGTAAGTTCTTTTAGACCTTACATAGTTCGCGGAACGTCTGAAAAGCCTGTGTTGATAGTCCAATGATAACGGGAGCACTGCACCTCTTGAGACGATTTTTTTGCATGGACCTTATGGAACAACGAACTAAGTGTGAAGCCAGAAATGTCGAAATGTGGTGCAGTTCTGGGCAGTGCACACCCTTCCTTCTCACCATTCACCAGAATCTGGTGAATCATCTGATGATAAATCAACTCCACAATCAGTGTTGGCAGTCTTCGTTCATAGGCAGGGAATTTTCGTTTGTAACAAGGGACTTATTCAGGATCTAATCTGTCCCAAATCATGGAAAATAGGGGCTTACTTTTGGAATATTTTGAAAACTTTTTGGTGTTGCTATATTACTTTGTACGGTATGAAATCATAAAATTTTGATCGACCAAGGTTTCTGATTTTTTCAGTTTTCCCACAAAGGTATTTTTTACCAGAAGCTACAGCAGTTGAGGGGATGGCATCAGTGGTTTTTTGTGCTTCCATGTTTTCTGGGAAGTGTTTCTGAACTCTGTGATCTGCGTTTGTCTCACTTATAAGTGAATAAATAAGTTTTTTATTCGTTCGTTTCGTTCGATCGTTTCATTGTTCATTTCATAAAGCGTTTGTTGGATAACTCTATTGATTTCATCTTGAGGGAGTTTTCCCGTTTAGGCGTGAGTGAGAAGTGTGCCATTCGCGACATGGAACGGGCAACCTCACCTTTACCAGGTTTGCAGCGTGTACCCGTTTATTTTGAAATGAAAGGAAACTGGTAATAGTTAATTGGAATTTTTAAACGAATAAATAAATAATGAACTATAGCAAATCTTGATAGTACTTTTTATCTGTATTAAGTGCAATAATATTTTCATAAAATATTATCACGAATCCGTGACTGCACCCCCTTGTTCTGCCACCAGTGGTGGTGGCCCACCACCATTCGCGCCTGGTTCCTACGACATTACTTCCACGAGATCACAGAAGGGAAATGGCACGTGTGTGACTTTCCACAATTGAGGAGGCAGTCAGAATCAGTTTGGGAAGTTCTGAAGAAAAAAAATCAGAACTGCCAGAAACGATTCTAAACAGTTCTGTGCAAGAACTTACACCGCGAACGAACCTGTTGTTTCATCAGCCTTCGCTCGCAAGCAGAAATTTTCATGTTCTATGGTAGAATTTTCAATTCCGATAATCAAGAGCAGGCTGAAGATGATACTTTTGGGGGTTTCGCCACTGTATACGCTAATTCGAAAGGAACAGCAGGAGATATAAACAGCGATTCAAAATAATACATGTATTTTCGTTTATTAAACAATACCAAATTAAATGTGATGAAATAATAGGAGAGTTCTAGTGACAGGAAATGAATTCACTAATTTGTTATCACTTTCCTAGTTCCTAGTTTTTAGAAGATGCTGAGATGAAAATGACCATTTTTTTGTTGAGAAGTTGAATTTTCCCTATGAAAAGGAACGCGGGGCTCCGAAGCCCCAAACGTAATCATCCTTAAACATCCGAAATTTGGACGTACATCTACGAAAAACGTGGTCATTATTAGGGTCAACACCTTCGAAAAACTGAAACAAAACTAATTATTTCTACTAAAAATGTATTTTTACGGGGCGCACGTGAGAACTAATTAACTCAAATAGTACATACGAAACAACAGGGAAGTGAAAACGAAGCTTGAGTAACAAAATTAAAGCTCAGGTACACGCAATCGCGTAAAACTGCCAATAAACCACTTTGTAAGAAATTGCATTACATGCAATATACAGGAGTATTAAATTACATGAATGTAATGTGAAACGCCCATTTACAGACTTCATAAATTAAAATAATTCACAAAGGCACGAGTAATTTATTAAGCGATGAATCTCAATGAAAAAGGAACTACAATGTCGATGGAAATTCAATGCGGGATTTGTTCAATTCTGGAAAATAGTTCAAATAATTAAACCTAACATAATTTATTCGATTGCAAGTAAAGGATAAATTAACCGGGAGGAACACTTTTATATATTTATATCTTAAGTAGTATTAAATTAGCTTGAAGTTATATGATCACATTTTGGGTACAAACGCTATTAATGTTAACAATATATAATGTATTTTCTTTGGTATATACATTTGTCACATGGTTTATGTACAAAGGTAATGTATTGACCAGCTTTGCGGTAGATATGCAGTTAGGCGGTTTATTTACAGGGGCGGCCCACATAAGAAAAAGCGCTTGGAAGCTAGTGAAACTTAGGGGTACAAACTATGCAGGTAGTACCTAGGGTTAGGGTTGGCAACAAGGTGATCCCACGCGAAGGGTTAACGGAAGGAGTCTTCCTGCGGTTTTGACGCGAGGTAGCCTTCTGAGGTTTGAGTTTGAGTTTCAGTCTTTGTTGCATTCGATGCACTGAGCCTGCTGTTGGCCCTGGATGCAATCCGTGTGGTAGCCGTGTCCACATCTGAAAGTGCAAAGATGGATGACTACGCTTCACGAAGGATTTCCCGATCGGCAATGTCCAAACGCAAAGAATCTCACCTGAATAGACATAGCTTGTCTTTGAACGGAGCGTCACAAACGAGGCACGACGAAGGGGATCGGCAGCCAACTTTAGCCGACTGGACGACGGAAGACAGCTCGCCATGGAGACCAGCCATGTGCAAACGCTTCGTCGCCTCGAGCATCCTCCGTTGATCCCGACACTTCACGAACAAACCTAAACGTTGAACGAGAAACAAAAAATTTTAATATTCTCGTTAGGAAATTTTGGTTTATTTTCTTGTAATCGCGACGGAGGTCGAAAATTCTGATTGGTCACAAAACGTTTCAAGATGTCTAGATTCGAAAAAACGAAATGTCCGTCCGCCGTCCGAGCCGGGCAGTAAGCATTTTTTGACAAAATTACCATCTAGTTGTGCCAGCAAGGTTTTCAGCCCGATCGCCCAAACCCGTGGGGCGCTATGGGTCAACGGAAGGGGAAAGTGGCAGTAGAAGCAACACCGCTTAACCCACTTTGGTCGGAAAATGAAACAGCTTTTACAAGAAACGGGTTTTAAATGAAACAGTTTTTCTCCAATGAAACATTTTTTTGTGTGACGTGTTTAGTTAGGCGGTGATGCTTCTACAGCAACAAATCATCACTACCCAACGCAACATCCACAAATCCTGTACCACAAATTTGGCTTACCCATTATTAAGCCCCGAAGTTCCCCTAACGTCCCATTCGTGTGTTGCATTAGAAGATGAAGTTCAGAGACTAGATTGAGATCTGCATTGCTCAGTACCCGCTGAAGCAAGCCTTAAAATTAAAAAATGTAAATTAATTACATTTGAAATTTCAGAGATTTTTCAGCTGAGAATTCTTAAACTTACGATGTGAATTCAGTTTAAGTAGGCACATAAGGAGTGGTAACCACGACGTTTTCGAGTCGAGCACGTTGTTGCCTCGCTGTGCTAAGCTGACTAGTTCTTCGGTCATTAGTTCCGCTTTATCTTCGCCCTGAGGAAATTAATTCATAAGACAAAATGTGTATGTAGACATGTAGACGACAAGTCTAAAAATCTGGTAAACACTCACATTTTGAATGGCGGTTTGAAGGCGGGCCAAGAGACAATTGAAGGCACCTTGTAAGTCGCCGGATCGCTCGAGAAGGACGGCGGTCACTTCGTCTAAGCCCCTCTCTTGGCTAACTTTGATGGCCGGGTCGAGCTCGATGTTTTCATTCGTTCGAACGACGTCGACGACTTTATCGGGCTCGAAGCGGCACATGAGGCATACATACCGCGTCATATGTTCCGTGTCTAACTCGCTCTCTTCTCTGCAAAGGGAGTGTTTGATTTGTGAGAGGGTTTAAGGCGACAAGACTCATTAAGGGTGCACGACGTGTACCTAAATCAATAATTAGATTGTGTTGCCAAAGTTTTTCCTTACGAAACCCGACACTCCAACCATGTGGGTTTCCAAGAAAAAAACTGTAGCGCGTCGAAAAAAACCGGCAGGTGTATGGCCCCCTATTGGTTGGCGGGATCGCGACGGGTCCGTGTCCGTAGCTGTGAACCACCTACATGAGAAAAATGGGCCCGTGCGGTCCTGCCAACTCGCTCAGCGCTCGCAGTGATCACCGGCGGCATCTTTCGTATCTCCGGCGACTCACTGAGCTTACTGGATCGAGAATGAGAACAATATTCCCCACAGGGTACAATCAACGAAAGCAATACATCAGGTTCATACTTACAGCATGCCTTGTAGGAAAAAATAAGTTTGTTGTTCAGTCAATTTAGGAAGTAAGGCAGGAATGTTTTGGGGCATCAGCCTGACAAAAATTTGTCCAGTCTTCTTAGTATCTATTGCCAATATTTCCTGAAAAAGAGGGAAATTTTGTGAGTTTACCAACTAAAATGGGAGGGCACAAAGTGAAATTGAGTTGAAAGTTATACCTGAAATATGTCAGGCAGTGTGATGGCCATTTGAGCAGAATGAGGAGCGCGTTCCAAATATGAAAACACGTGGGGTCGGCGGTTCGGGTCCAAAAGGTGACACCTGACGACTTCCACGTATTCTCCTCTCATTTCGTACAAAACCGCGCACACCTGGTGACTAATTACGGGAAAAAATGATATCGGGCGGTTAAGAACCATACACGACATTTTTGAGGTTAATAACGTACAAAAGAGCGGATTTAGCGAGCTGCAGTAGCGAATCGTGGGCCAAATCGTTGAGGGAGCCTGACGTTAACAGCTGGAGGAATGCGGATTGACGTTCTGCATGTGTGCACGGGTCTTCTTCGTTGGTCAACCTTTCAAGAGCCTCCGTGTACAATTGAGGGTCAACTCTGAGTCCCCTACCGACGGCCGAGCTGTTGAGAGTACAAAGTACCCAACTCACCTCGTTACTCTGGAAAAAAATTACTACGTTCGTCAAATTTCCAGGAAGAAATACTTCGACATAACAAAACTCACCTTGAAAGAATCACTTTCCGTCATCACTTGTATGATGATGTCAACAAGCCTCTGTTTCACTTGCATCGACAACGACGCATCAGAAAACGAAATCACCAAAGAGTTCAGAAACTCTCTCGTATCGAATTCTAACAGCGTTCTGGAAAAAACAAAACTCAAATGACCAAATATGCGTACAGAATATAAGTGACAAAATGTAAGAAATGGGGATGCAAATCGATAAATCGATTTTGTTTTATTATTCAGAAAAATTCGAAAATTTTGATCGGCCTCAAAATTTGCCAATATACGTTTCAAGATGTGTACATTCCAAAAAGAAATGTACATTTGCCGTGCGCCGTCTAGGCCGTTTTTGGCAGTAGGAAATTCTTTTAAATCTGAAATTTTGACAAAATACCCGGTTTACCATTGAGTTGTGCCCGCAAGGTTTTTCAGCCCGATCGCCCAACCCGGTGGGGCTCTGGGGACTAAAAAGGGGCTACAGGAGAGGTTTTGGAAGACGTAGAGTCCATTTTTGGGGGGACCCAGAACGAAACGATTTCACCTTGGGGGTTACGGGGCTACAAATGGGATTTTTGAAGGACTCCAGAAGGTCAAATAAGGTGTCATTTTTCGACGCATAATTCATTTTTCGAGGTCCCACATCTGTCCAAACGTTTTACAGAAAAAATTTTTTTTTCTAAATTCTTTCAACAATATTTTCTTAATGACATTAGTTCTAACTAATTTTTGCACAATTTTTCTATATCAAAGAACAATAAACCCTTGCGTAAAATTTTCAGAGTTTTTTGTTTTTAATATAGAAATAATTTTTGGATAATTTGTATGAAGGTATAATAAAACTCCGTGTAAAATTAGCACATTTTTTTAGCTTCGATTTTCGATTTTTTGCAATTGGTTGATTGTACCGATTTTTATCCCAAAATCGATATAGGTACATCACGGTGTTTATTTTTTCTCTTTCGTATTGTACTTACAGAGAAGAACCACGAGAAGGAGAAAATAGAAAACAACGACGTCTAAGAAGGGAGCCGAGTGACAATCATTAATGTCCACTAAGAGAAGCCGAACCGGCACCGAAATTTCTCTGACATAGGAAGATTACCACCCCTACCGAACAGTTCAGAATGTTCATCTCGAATTTCGTACTCCATCCCCCATTTTTCTAGTTTTTAAATCTTCTGAGCTGATGGAAGTGACTCTATCCAACCTTATTTTATTTTTACTATGCAAAAGGTGTTAGAATTATTACAGTTACAGTTCTACCATTTCGTAAAATAATTTGCATCAAATAAAAACCACAGAATTTTGGTAGGTCAAATACTATATTACTTACCCATAAATTTACTTTTTGATGTATAAACAATTTTTTTGATAATTTGGATGGAAAATCGATTTTTTGTTCGATTAATTGGTGCAATCGATTAAGAGCTTCCGATTAAAATCGATTGTTGGCTATTGATTATGCGTCCCTAGTAAGAAAATACATTCTCACCTGATGTAAGGGAAGCAGATTTCGTCGTCATCGGCATTCTGCGAATGTTGGCTGCAAAGACCGCGGACCACCTGTTGACGGGCAGTCTCAGCTCTGTCGACCCCAACCGCTCCGCTAAGGCACGTGGCAATGTACACCAATAGTAAATTTCCTAACCTCCTACCTTCCTTGCTGACGACCCCATCTGTAAAACACAGTTCGAATCATCACGTCGCGCTTTCACACGTCGCTAACAACCTAGTCACTCACTTACCAATAATTTGGTCGCGTAAAATAGGAATGAGCTCGTGGAGAGGGCTGGTGTAGTCGTTCATGGCTCGATTCCAAACGGATATGAGTGCACTGTAGAGACCTTCTCGCTTGCAAATGGTCATCACTTGTTCCAGATCCAAACATATCACGTCAACCCGCTGGATACACGTTTCTAGTTCCTGCAAATACAATTTTACCGGAAAACGGCAATAGAGGCAATGACAATCTAACCCTATGTGGTGTAAATTTAGGTTTTAGTAGTTTTATTATACATGAATGAATTATGAATTATTCAATCTTGGAATAGAAGTTGAGATGTTGGGCTTTGCTGATGATACAGCCATTGTATTTTACAAAAGGTACCTGATCATAATAATATTATGATCCTCATTGCTTCTTAGGTTCAATATTATAATTTGTGTAGTGTGTTTGGGAGAATGCCTCTAGCGTCATATCTAGGATTACGCTCTCTGTGTTTTTGAAGGAAAAGGGAATGTATGGACGTCACGCACGTCCTTTTTGAATTGACCAGAACAACTTGAGATGAATACCTACCTATAAACTAAGTGAAAGACTCTTTTGTCACGAAAATGATACATTTTTCTATTTTTGGCTTCCAACTTGGCACAGCATGATTTAACCCGAAATTCGGGTGCACGTCCATTTCTAATTGAATTGAAAGGGTTCCCCAGGTTGTCTGTCAGATATGAACCCATCAGCACCACCGGGAAGAGGTGAGCCTCCCATGATGTGTCCCCAGATCTATTGGCGCGTTGATGAAGTACGAGTTTAGTCATGACCACCACAAATATCATCTTGTATTCCAGAATTGTCAGTTTTCATCACCTAAACTCACTCAAAACACCGTTTCTAACCAATGGAGGCACAAAACTCACCGTCCATTTCCGACAAAATTCCTGATAGAACACGAGCCGCTGCATGATTTCAGGAGGGACTTCCGTCAATTTCCCATCAATGATCGCCGACTCCATAGCGTCGAGGAAACAGGCCTTGTCTTCTAAAAGACCTTCCCAGAGTTTATTGAAGAGAAGATCTCTGGTGATGAATTGTAAAAACACGGAATAAGCAACACAAAGTTTCACAGTATAAAAAAGAGCAATACCATTTAATTTCTGAAACTTACGTTTCCCCAAGTTCTATACAGTGTTCAACGACTAGAGGGACTGCTTCAGTGTAATTGAGTAATGGAGAGCCGGAACTTATGACATCAACGAATTTTTCCAACGTATCTATCACCTGAAATTTGATACTAATAATTAACACAAGTTCAAAACAAAATTATACTTAGACAGAGATCACCCGCACCTTTTCTTTCACAAGTTTCTGCCTGACTTCCTTGGCACCTTTCAATCCTAATACAGCTTTTCCCCTTTCCTCGTAGAAATCCATAGCTAACCTCAACGCATCATCATAACGGTTCTGGAAAAAAACCGGTTGTTTGCAAAACACGTTACAGTCACAATGTAAAACATAAGTATAAACGATGAACTCACTTCCCGAATGAGGCTGTCGATTCGTTCAGCCCATAGACGGATGGATATCACGTGGACAGTTTTACTGCCCAGAAGTAAAAGTTGATTGCCATAGCTATGAACGGAACTGTACACCGCACGTTGTCCCGCTAGAGCCTGAATCACGTAAATCAATTATAATAGATTAGTACGGTGTTGGTTTTATATTGGCAACACTGCGTGAAGCGACGTACCATCGCTTTACTGACGTTCCCACCAGTCGCCAGTCCTTTGAAAGCGGCCGAATTGTAGACGACTTCGGCCATCGAAAGGTCCAGAGATTCGAGTTCTTGCTTCGACCGGACGTCTAATAAATGCAACGTTTCGTTTGTGTCGATGAGGGCGACAGTCCGGGATGTCAGCCAGTGGCAGGAAATGAGCGGATAGGAAAGGCTGACTGATTGCAATCCGTGACAAGATATCCGGCCGCTCCTTTCTAAGCTTATCTGAGGAAAACATTGGGGTGTTCCACAGAAATTGCTACATTCAAAAGTGTTTTGCAGACTTGATAAAGTTACCTGATAGAAATAAATAATATCGTTGCGAGCTACGGCAAGGACTGGATCCATAACTCTGGATGTGTCTGCCACTTGAATCACCACAAATTGCCAGGACAAAAGTGGTAGAGTAGTGGCGTTGGCTTTAAGACTCTGAGTGAACAGCAGGCGGGTTTGCGGACGTAAACTCACTAAGATCATCTGAACATTTTTCAAAAATATTAACTTTACATTGGGCGTTGACTTGAAAGTGGAAGGTCTTCAGAGGCCCGATGACGTTGGGCAACGATACTGGGCCAGCAACGTCGACACCAGGGGGGAGAGCGTATGGTTTGGATATTGAACGATATGGTTTGGATATTATCTGCATGTAGGGTTGCCAGACTTCCGGATTTATGAGGTAGGAACCGGCGATCCAGCTTGGCACCAACTTTGCAAGCCTTAGACAGGTCTGGAAAGCTTGGGATCATATTGGAAAACCTTGAAAACTCTTATACAGCTTGGCATCAACTTTGCGAGCCTTGTGAGAGAAGCTCTTGAATTTTCAAATTTGAACATTCCTTTGCATAGATACACACACACATGCCCAAAGGTCTCTGTTACTCTGTGGTCGTACCTAACACTGAATTTTTGCAAAGAGGCTCTTTTTGAAATAACATGACTGTTGAACCCCAAACTCGAGTCATATTTTGAGTTGGCCCCTTATCCATTAGGTACCTATAATCGATGACATTGGAAAGCTAAAGACTCGAAAATCACTGTCAATCAACATGGCTATATCACAATCTGCTTCAGTTAGTAATAGCAACCTGGCCTGGTTACGATCAGTAACCTGCTAGGGTTAGTAACAGCAACATCTCCAGGTTACGATCAGTAACCTGCTATGGTTGGCAACAGCAACATTTCCAGGTTGCAATCATTAAATGAAATTATCTGGGTGTGAATTTCCGGTTTTCTCAAAATGAATCTGGCAACCCTACGTGTTTTATTGAGCGACGGTTTGAGTCAGTCGAGAGATCATTCCCGTTCGATTATGCATGTCTCTCGGAGTGCTCATTTGGCCGAATGTCATTACTTTAGGGATGGCCCAAAGCCGTTAAAAGTCATTGCGTTTTGAAGTCTTACGCCCAAAGTCAAACAGCCCATTAAATTTTGTTTCAGAAAATTTGATCCTTCATCTTCTTACATCATACCTTCGAGAGCGTTGCCATAGCGACTAGTACAGACCCGGCGAGAGCGTGTGTGGGGAGGTTGTGAAAAAGAAGTGGCTCCATAGCGACAACTTCGCCCCGACAGCCGCTAAAGACGCATTTGCAATCCCAGGATCGAACCCCGAGCACTCGTTTGAGGCCAATTTCAAATACAGAGCCGCCACTGTCACTTAGAAGAGCTAAAGATGGTGTGTCGGTGAACTGAAAATTATAACAAGGCAACCCGTTAATGAGCAGTATTGTACACAATAACACGTACTGTATGAAAAATTGGAGAAACTGTACTTTGATGTGCACAACAGCCGTAGAGTATGTGTGAGCGTCTATTGGAATGACTCGGAGCACTTTCGCGTCGACAGCATCCAACATCAACACCATTCCGCGAGCAAACCCGGCGAGGATCCGAGTCGAGTCAAAGTTGACCGAAATGGCTGTCACTTGTCCTTGATCTCGGTCGGCCTCGTGTTTCCACCTTTGACGTTGACTCCAGTCGAAGCAGATTATCACACCGTGCGTCGTTCCAACTCCGATCAAGTGACGGCCGACGCACATGGCCGAAGGCGTTCCAACTGTGAGCCCTTCCTGGAGGGGGAAACAACTCCGTTGAACCACTTGTGGCGTTTTTTTTAAAGGCTTGTATGTACAGCAGGTCCTGGACCTGTTCAAAATCAAACTCGATTCGAGATTGAACTAAAAAGGGAGGAGATGCGAACTGTTCAGAACTCCTCGCAGTCAAGCAATTCGAAACTGATATCCTAAACATCAGTAACCTCCACTATGAATAGGACAACTCCACAGCAGCGTTGCCAACCCGTACGAAAATTTACGTTTGGTACGGACGGCCTGTTTGTACGGAAATTTTCGTTGTGCCCCGTATCGCAGACTTCCCTATAAAAATTCATTAGGTTCTCTTCCATTTTCATAATGGATACCAACCTACTTCTTGTTCACGAGAACTTACATTGGCAGCTTGAAGTTGAGACGAAACAGCTCTCAAATACTCAAGACGTAGTATGCTAGCTGAAGGAACGGTGGTCCTCCGAGAGCTGCTCACCTGAGTCCCACCAATGGAACTACCGGCACTATTCACCGAAGCCGTGTCCCCCCTGGGTTCCAATCCAGGAGTGAGCAGCTAAGTTAAAAAACAAACAAACAAAAAACAGCTTTTAGCTACAACTTGATCCTTCAAAATGCCACAAAATGAAGTAATAGCCTTACATCTTGTTGATAAGCGTGGATATCATCTTCACTGATGAAACTCTCATCGTCATTTAGTACGCTGCTCCTCGAATGCGCCTTTTTTGGTGTAGGATGCAAGGAGTCCTAGAAACAAACAAAACAAAAAACGAGTGGAATTTTTAATTCTGGAGAACGAACTTTTTTTTCAACCTTGAAAGTGAACACAGGGCTTCAGCTACCTTCGGTAGGCTCAGAAGCGAAACAGACCAAGGTAGCACGTCATTAACCCTAAAATCAACTTGCCCCACCTCTAGAAGTACGCAATACCTCATCTACTTACCTGATCTAATCCCTCCTACAAAAAACATATTGTAACACATACTGGCTCATTGCCCTGGGGACAAACGGCGCACAGTGGGCAAAATCGCCGATCTAGGAGGACAAAAAGGAAGGTTTTAAAAAACAATCCGAGTGTATACTGTTTCAATGTGCTACTAGATGAGTCCAGAGTCACCTCTGATAATGGAAAAAAGTCAATCCTTACCAAAGGAGGAGCGATTTTGGTTTATTATTCTTGGAATAATACACCTATGTTTTCGCGACAGAGGTCGACGACTCCGATCGGGCTCAAAATTTGACATTATCCGTTTCAAGTGGTCTACATTCTAAATCCGAAATGTCCGTCCGCCGTACGCCGTACGCCGTACGCCGTCCGCCGTCCAGGCCGTTTTGGGCAGTAGGAAATTTTTAAAAAATCTGAAATTTCGACAAAATACTTGGTTTACCATCTAGTTGTGCCCGCAAGGTTTTCAGTCCGATCGCCCAAACCCGTGGGGCGCTATGGGGCTATAATGGGGCTACGGGAGGGGTTTTTTGAAGGCTTTTAGCTATGGGATCGAGTTAGGTGTCGTTTTCGAAGTATTTTTGGACGTAGAATCCATTTTTTGGGGTCCCGGAACGATCCGATTTCACTGGGGCGATGTTTAGGGCATTCGTGGGGCTAAAAATGGGATTTTTGAAGGATCCCAGGATGTTAAATATTTTTCGAGTAAAAAATACGGAATTTTGGAAAAGAACACATTTTTGAACAAAAAAATCCAAAAAAAATTTTTTTTGAAATAAAAATCCAAAAAAATTTTTTTTTTTTAATTTTTTCATTCATAGAATTAAATTTCTGTACAAGTAACGTATATCAAAGAATAATAAACCCTTGTGTAAAATTTGCAGCGTTTTTTGTTTAGGTTCGCGAGTTTTCGGTTATTCTAGCTTCAGAGCAGAATGTCTCGTACCGTTCAGTTAACGCCCTTGCGAACGTAGAGAGTGCAAACATATACTATGGTGAATACCGATCATCATAGATTAAAAATCAATGTGCGATATCGTATACGCATGGTCAGGCTGCCTTATGAACAGAAGGAGTGGAGGCACCTGACAGTTTTTGCAGTTTTCCCCTCGTTCTTGGCTCAGTTTTGGTTTATTATTCTTAGTCTATATTATACAACATTGTAATCGTGACAGAGGTCGACGACTCGGATCGGCCTCAAAATCTGACGTTATCCGTTTCAAGAGGTCTAAATTCTAAAACTGAAATGTCCGTCCGCCGTCCGGGCCGTTTTGGGCAGTAGGAATTTTTTGTTAAATCTGAAATTTTGACAAAATACTTGGTTTACCATCTAGTTGTGCCCACAAGGTTTTCAGTCCGATCGCCCAAACCCGTGGGGCGCTATGGGGCTAAAATGGGGCTACGGGTGGGGTTTTTTTAAGGCTTTGGGGTATGGGATCGAGTTAGGTGTCGTTTTCGAAGTATTTTTGGACGTAGAATCCATTTTTGGGGGTCCATGAACGATCCGATTTCACTATGGCGATCTAGAGGGCTTTCATGGGGTTAAAAATGGGATTTTTGAAGGATTCCAGGAGGTTAAATATTTTTCGAGTAGAAAATGAAGAATTTTTGAAAAAAAAAAAAAATTCACTGACTTACATTTTTGCACAAGTAACCTATATCAAACAATAATAAACCCTTGTGTAAAATTTGCAGTGTTTTTCTAGTAGGAGTATAGAGGGGCTCTGCTCTCCGTTCTGAATTTGAACGTGAACTCTTCGGGATTGCTTTTCAATGTCAATTCAATTAAGTTAAATTTCGGCAGATTACGATAGCCTTCAATGAAGAGTAGCAGGGCATCTGTTTTATTTCGGCTCATTTTGGCCAAATTTAACTACATTTGCATAAATACGAGGGACGGGTGACCCGCGACCGGTCCCCTAGACCTCTCGAGTGGAAAACTGAGAGATCAACAGTTGATTGTTTTCTTAGTTACTAAGAAAACTGCGCGATTTATCGCAAGAAAGTATAAACTAATGCACATTCCAACGGCCGGAGAAAAAAACCTGCGATAACGCCTTTTCTTCCTTTCATCATTCAACTGCCAATTTTGAAAAGTCCACCGTCCTTAATGGTTTCAGTGGACCATTACTCTTCCAACAGAAACAATCCTTAAAGTCTAGTTCCATCTTGAACCCGAAGAAGTCAACTCGGCAGATTGGCAACAGGTGACATTCGGAAGTGATCAGCCACCGCAGTCGTCCACTGATAGTCAACTTACTTCGGATAGATCAAGATCCAACGAATCCGGGCCGCTCGCACCCTCAGTCTCGCCGTTGACACTCATAAGGACGTTTCTCTGCGACGGAGGACCCGAAGATGGCCAAAAGGAAGTTCGCCGAGCGCCAGGAGACGACACCTCCAGAATCCTGCCACGACTTCACCGCTCACAACCAGACTGATAATTTCCGTACATTAATGAGATCCCACTTCAACTTTGCATTTAATGAATTTCAACTAACCACAAGAGACTTGACAAATAACAATCATTTAAATATCATAAGCGAGATATTTTATAGATTAATCTTCGGTCCCACATCAGTAATAAAGTTAGGAGGGAGGGGAAGGGGCGAATTTTATCAGGGCGTATTGATAAGAGCATTGTTGATGTTCGTCTTCTTCCTTTCAAATCTCGTTGTTGTTGGTGAAAATTTAGTGGCCTCACTGTTAACGTTTGCTCCGTGTTACTCTGTGGTTAACGTTAACGTTCATTTGGTGTTTGTTTATGTACCTGTCGTGTGCCTGTGTATTTAGATTTTCGCTTAGCTTTTAATAAAACTAGGTAAGTAATTAGGTAAGTAGTTATTTGTAAATAATTTCCTGGTTTGTGAAGGTGATATTGAAAGAGGAAATTGGTAGGTATTAGTTTACTTTTATTGAAGCATAGGTACCTAACAAAATTTGTTGTTAATTTAATTAAGGTTGATTAAGGTATGTCGGTAGGATTGATGAACTGAACAGGCTGAAATATACAAGAGCAGCCAGATCTGGTTGAAGAATGGCGACTACCCTGCTGGCAGCAACTAGCAGCAGGCTGCTGCTAGTGGAAGCAAGTGTGATGGAAATCTTCGCAAGACGTCAGTCGGGATTGATGAACTAAATAGGCTAAAATATCCAAGAGCAGCCAGATCTGGTTGAAGAATGGCGACTACCCTCCTGGCAGCCACTAGCAGCAGGCTGCTGCTAGTGGAAGCAAGTGTGATGGAAATCTTCGCAAGACGTCAGTCGGGATTGATGAACTAAATAGGCTAAAATATCCAAGAGCAGCCAGATCTGGTTGAAGAATGGCGACTACCCTCCTGGCAGCCACTAGCAGCAGGCTGCTGCTAGTGGAAGCAAGTGTGATGGAATTCTGCGCAAGACGTCAGTAGGGCGAACAGTTTTCAAAGTGGAGGAGTGATGAGCGAGGGATTTGACACTGGGAAGGAAAGGAGAGAGGACTATTAGGATTTTTTAATCTTCTTGCCTGGATGGGGCACTAATTGCATCTCCTTTCCGAGCTGCCCAGTATAATATGCTTTTTCTTTTCCATTCTGGAGTGTCGTCGGCGGGTTTGTGCTGCTCAAGTTTCGTGCACACTTCCAAGTGCCAGTCGTTCATAGTTTCCTGCAGGTCACAGAGAGGATACAACGGCGTGGGCATCACTCCAAGTCGATGCAAGTGGACCTGCAGGTAGTCATGTCTACTACTGGCAGAAATTGGCCGCTCTTTCCGTGGGAAGTCCAGTGGGATAGGGTTGTTGAGAAGCGACTCTCACTTCTTTCCCTGTACTGCTGCTTCGCCAAGATTCCTCAAAGCTGCGTAGGTGTGCTGCTTCACCGTTGCCACGACATGCCTAAAGGTTACCTGGCCATCTGGAGGTGGCAATTCGCTCCCATTTTTCGCCTTTTAGGAAGTTAGATTATGGGTTTATGTTGAAATTAATTTAGGATTTACAGACAGTTCAGGTATCTATGTGTTTTCATCCGGACAACGAAAAAACACATCCGAAGTCCAATAATGACGATATGTTTTGTTTGTAATGGCATACCTAATAATGTCCCTCTTACTTTCAGATGCCTCTACGGAGTTATCATGAAGGAATTCGAATTCAAGATGGACGAAAAAGTACTGCTTCTCGGTGAAGGGAATTTTACATTTTGCCGAGATTTGGTGTCTTTGATGAAAACCGAGCTACAAATTGAGGGATCTGGAAAGTTTACGAACGTATATGCATCTTGTTTTGAAGAGGAATCCCTCGCTATAATCAATGATGACATCAAGGAGTTTCTGTTACGTGAAGGTAGGTAGAGTTAAGATACGCAGTGACGTTTCGGAAGGAACTGAAGCTTGTTATGTTTCGGATGCTAATTGCTGACGCTAATTGATATCTTACTTATTTTAGGTGTTCACCTCATGTATGGGGTCGATGCCACTGATCTCGCCAAGATTCCAACAATAGTAAAAAACAAATTTGACCGAATTATTTTCAATTTCCCTCACATCAGCGGTAAAATGAGGATGGACCTCAACCGTGCCTTATTAGAAAAGTTTTTCATCAGTGCTGCCTCTGTCCTTGGCTTTGATGGAACTGTGGTTGTGTCACTTTGTGAAGGTCAAGGTGGCACCCCCGTTGACAAGCAAAGAAGGTGTGTTCAATCCACAGACTTCAACCCCAAGTTGGAGTAAAAGTCTGTGGTTCAATTGGTCATTAGCTCTCTTAAAACGGAATTTTTCCTCAGTTGTACTTCAACTAAATTCAAGTTGAATCATTTCGTTTTTTTGGCAGGTACGACGACACGTGGAAAGTGGTCGAAAACGGAGCTGCCGGCGGTTTTGTGCTCGTCGGGGTTTCGCCCTGGCTGGCTGGGTGTTTGTCAAATTATCAGTCCAGTGGCTTTCGGGGAGGGAAAAAGTCGTTTCGGACTGAAGGAGCAATGTTGCACTCTTTCAAATACGTTGAACCGCTGGACACTCACACCGTCCCAGAAGACCTGATGGGCTACTGCGATGTGAAATTTCACAGTGAGTTGCTGCAAGTGAAGATCTTCACGACAGAATCGTAAAATCTTGGGGGGATTTTGGCTAGGGGACGATGGGGTAATTAGAGACAGGGGTTATAAGAGACATGAGCATTTTAAAATAGCCCGCGAAGCCGTATTTTTCCGAAAAGCGCCTAAAGAGATCGCCGCCAGCGAGGTATTTTCCAACCGCTTGTCCAGGACAGGTTACGGACAAGAACGCATGCGCACTAGAGCGTAGCCGACGGGGCAGATCAAAAACCGGGTTCGGCAGGACACTTGACTCCCGCAAAAAGTGAGGGGGGGCCCGCGTACGTGAATCGCTCACCCTTCATTTAATGAAGGTTCGTCAACACGAACCTCTTCTTGTTGACGAACGAACAAGTCTTGGTCTTGTGAAGGACTACGAGGAGGGGAAGAAGAAGGCTGGGAAGTGGCTCCACTGGTCGTTTGGTTTGACTTTTGTGATCTGGAGGAAGTTGAAGACGTGTATTGCGAGCGGTTATTAGAGAAGCCAGCGAACGATTCCGGCAAATACGAAGACTTCGTTGAATACATCTACCACAATTATGTTTCCTCTGAGGCCGTATACCCGCCATCTCTGTGGGCTTGCAAGACGGCGAACTTGACTTGGACTACAAATGCATGCGAGTCCTTCAATGCTACATTCAACCGGGAATTCAATCCCAGACCAGGCCAAACTATGCAAAGAAACAAGATTGGATTAACAGGTACATTGCAAAACAGCTAGACGGTTACTCCCTGTACAAATTTGAACCTCGAGAGGTGAAACTACGGCCTCAGAGGAAACATTATTGTCGTAGGTGTAGGACCTACACGGACTTCGCTGAGTACCTACACTGTAGGTACTCAACCTGTACTCAACGAAGTCCGTATTTGCCGGAATCGTTCGCTGGCTTTTCTAATAACCGCTCGCAATACACGTCTTCAACTTCCTCCAGATCACAAAAAGTCAAACCAAACGACAAGTGGAGCCACTTCCCAGCCTTCTTCTTCCCCACCCTGTACAATTTTTTTTTTTTTTTTTTAAATTATTTTTTAGGTGAAACTTTCAGTGAAACAGGTTGCCGCTTGTCACCTACACCTGGTGTATAACACCAGAAGTTCCATGGAAGTGTTTCTGACTTGCCCATTGTTGATTTTTACATCAGTCTCTTATTAACCCTTCGTAATAGAAGACGGCGAATGTACAAGAAAATTCAACGATTTTTGTCTCCTACCCGGATGACTGCTTGGGCCTCTGAAAAATTTTGGTGTTTCGAATTGTTATAAGCTTCACATAAAAAATTCTCGACGGTGAAAAGTTATTGGTTTGGCTGAAAAAAAAAAAAAGTATCTTATTACTCCACCACAGTTGCTTCTCCATGATGACTTCTTTGTTTCAGCTGGCCTGCAAGTTCCACTAGCTTATAAAAGACTGCTTGAGCGTGACCCAGAATTGTGGGAAATGAGCGTCCACTATGTAGTCCAATGTAAAATTTTGTGCTATTTACCTGAAGAATACGCTAATGTTGGTGAATTACCATTGACAACCTCCTGCCGGCTGGATGAAACTCAGGTCGAGTGTCGACTCTCCAATGATCGAGCATATCTTCGGACCAGTTTTAAGCAGGTCATCCCAGAAGAACTTTTCTCAAGTGGAAAACCATTTTATGCGTCCGGAGTTATTTTTAGACAAGCGGACAACACCTTTGTCTCATATCCCGGTAGTTACAAGGTTGGTTTGAACGTCCGAAGTATTTTTCTGTTTATGGTGACCTAAACGATCTAAAATTATTTTTCTTTTTAGATGGTAATTGCTGGATGTGACGTCAACAAGATAATAGTAAATATCAGCTCTGGCCTCAATGTTTCTCTTGACACGAGATGGTGCGAGCCCCTCCAGGATAACGTGCGACAGTTGGACTTGGACTTCCTCAGCTTAGAAATGTTTAAAACGTCGCTGTACAGCCCCAAAACCCTTTGGAACCCCCGCACAATTGTAACCACTATCGGCTCTGGCTATTGTATAACTGGCGTCAGTCTGTATCCACCAGCCTTCTCCTTCGATCTCTCCTTTTCATCTAACGGCCCCCTTTCTGACGAACCTTTTCTAAACCTTATGCACAATCTTGCTGACCATATGGTTGAATCAGTCGACCTTCAGTCCCGTTACAGCCCGGAGGGTTCGTACGCCGTTTACCATTGTTTTAGGATAACGTATAAATCTTTTGATAAACCGTTGCATCGGAGTTGCGTTGTGGCGTACCAACACAACGCCGTTAGGTTCGCCTGTGAAAAATACTTGGACGTCGCAGTTCGGTAGTGTTGTTACTGAGACATTCCACATTGTGTTTTGTCCATTCGTGAAAAAATTCCTCTGTAAATAATTTACAACAATTATTGTTTTCCATGTCAACACTGTCTACATTCATTTGTATCGAAATCCAGTTAGCAGTGGATTCCAAAGCATATTCCTGCGCTATATCGAAAAATGCCTTTAGAATCTACCAAAACTGTCTCCTTTCCGCTGTTTTTGGCTCCGAAATTTGTTACAAAACTGTTCTTTCAATGAGTCAATGTAGGTATTCCAAAACAAGGAAGGACGTAAAATTTTCTTAGCCGCCTTCCTGTTTTGGAAGCCACCGCCTATCATCTAGAATGAGGTAAGTTTGGCTCGGGAAGAAAAGTAGGTTAACAGAATCTGTTAACCTACATCTGATGATGTAGACAGTCATCTGATGATGTTTGTCTGGGTCAATCACTGTTGTCATTGCTATTTGAGACGACCTCAGACCTACCATACCTTGCTGCTGCGAGCCAACTGCCGCTAATCACGAAGACCATCTTATAGGTCATCCTCCGTTCCAGCTCCAATATAATATATATACCTAAGTCATACGTCATCAGTTTACCGAGGTACTTGACCCGCCACGATTTCTCGAAAATAAGCAAGCGGGTTCCTGATCCAAACTTACCTCATTTTGCATCGTATAATATACGATATTATACTGACAAATTTTTCTAAGATCCATTGGCCAAGCAACTTGTCTAGAAGATCCCCATGGTTTGTGTAAAAATAAATACTTTATATTTTCATACATATTACATGATAGTTACCAAAAATTATAAACTAGTTGGAATTTTTACACTTCCACGTGCCCCTTGAATGTGAATACGCTCAACAACTTTACCACTGGTTTGTCAAGGTTGGCACCCATGTTGGGTCCGTTTGCTGCTTTTATTTGAAGACTGCCCCGCAGTTGTTGCAACGAAGGAATCTGGTGCTTAGTAGTGGGCAGAAGAAGAAGATACAGCAGAGTGAAAAACACGAACATTCCGGTTCTAGTCTTCCTATCTGAAACATTTAACAACATGCAATGACCCGATGGAGTTTTGATGTGCTAAATTGTTTGAACCCTGCTGGCAAAACGGTAAAGTTCATAGATTTTCTGTCTGTAATGACGTTGGGCTCTGAACCCGATCCTAGCAGCCAATGAGAGAACCAAAAAAACGGGGAATTTTCCCAATTTGAGACTTTTTCGCGTGATTTTATCCCTTTGAAGCGACACACGTGGGAGTAGATTCTATCGATTTCACTGATGTTTACGGTTTACTATAATATATTTCGAAAATGAAATATTATTGTCTCGATGAGGTCGGAAAAAAGAATGAAAGTAATTTTCTTACAACTGCTTACCTACCTTGATTTCAGACCATCATAATAAGTGAGGATTACCAAGGAAACCAAATTGTGAAACAGAACGTTGACTTCTAATTGAATTGTTTAATTGACAAAAAATGAATATATGTTGGAGGAGAGGAGTTAAAAATCGTCATCGCTGCTTTCACATTCAGAAGAGCAGTCTTCTGAGCTCCCTGTAACAGTTTCGGCGATTATCACTTAGAATGTGCACGATTGTAAACAAACTGGCGGGAACAAGCTGAGCAAGTTTACGGGAGGGGGTAAAAATTGACTGGTATGCTCCGGATCAATCTACTTCAGGTTCTCGGACTGTCCAGGATTGCCCCTTCCCCACTTTTGGCTCGGGATCGTCCAGGACTGGTTCCTCCGAAACAACCTGTGAGAGTCGAGGAGGACAGGTCCTGTCGTCGAACCGGTGGAGTTGTCTCGGACGATCCCAGACTGCCCTGAACTCACAATCCCGCTCTATCCGAACAGCGGCTACTCGTCCAGGATCGTTCCTGGTGTTCTCTGATCGGACAACTGCCACAGTACTGGACGTTCTCCGAACGATCCGAGTGTTCTCTCTAACTTTGTTAAACCGTTAAAAATGATGTCGTTGTTTAACCGTTAAAAACACTTGTCACGAGTGTGTAAAACTTACCAGGCAAGCTTGACAGGCTGATGAGGATTGTCTCAATGTAGGAACTCCATCCAACGTCGCTGATCCATAACGGGGTAATGCGATGGGTTCGCAGGGCGCGTACCCTGGTGGACCGTCCGGGAATGAGGGTCTCCGGTAGTGCCCAGCTATATCACAATGATTCCTGATTACGTAATGTTTTTGTGTAAAATGGATCATCATTTCGTCATTCGATATCAACTCACCCTGAATTCTCAAGTAAGGAGGAGGGGAATCCAAAATGTGTTTTGACATATTTTCACTGTTTATGCGTCTTGATTGGGACATAGACGAGCTACTACATTTTTGAGAAGGTGTCCGCTGTTGACTTGTTTGCGTCCAACGTCCGCGATTGATAAAGAGATTACGAATGTTTATTCAAAGTCGATGCTCTGTTGAGGGGATTGTCGTCAAATAAGTAACAAAAGTTACAGTTCAGTGACAACCAGCTACGCGGATGGTTTGTATTTAGAAACATTTTGCTAGTTGATAGTCCTACATAATTAGCAACACTTGATAATACCTACTCTCATATTGTGAGAACAAGCTGACCGAGAAGCGCTTCTTAAAAATAAAAAATAAAAAAACTCCTAATTATGGTCCGGCCTCAAAATGAGTGATTATACGTTTCAGGCTGTGTAGATTCCTAAATGAAATATCCGTCCGCCGTCCGAGCCGTTTTGGGCAGTAAGAATTTTTTTAAACCCGGAATTTACCATCTAGTTGTGCCCGCAAGGTTTTCTGTCCGATCGCCCAAACCCGTGGGGCTCTGTGGGGCTAAAAAGGGGCTACGGGAGGGGTTTTGAAGGGTTTCGGCTATAGGGTCCATAAAAATGTCCCTCTGCCGTTTTGGCCAGTAGGAATTTTTTTTAATCTGTTTTTTTTTTTTAAATTCTGAAACCATCTGGTTGTGCCCGCAAAGTTTTCAGCCTGATCGCCTAAATAGATGGGGCTTTGTGGGGGTGAAAAGGATCTAAGAGAATGGTTTTTGAAGGGTTTCGGTTATGGGGTCGAGTTTGGTGTTGGTTTCGAGGTATTTTTAGACGTAGAATCCATTTTTGGGGGTCCCAGAACGATCCGATTTCACCGTGAGGTTCTACGGGGCGTTCATCGGAATAAAAAAGGGGATTTTTGAAGAACGCCAGGAGGCCAAATAAGATGTCGTTCCCGAGTAATTTAGGACACCTTTTTTCGAGGTCCCACATCTGTCCAAACATTGTAAAGAATTTTTTAGCATGGAACATGCTTAAGCCGTGACCTAACTGCCCAGAAACGATAGTCCGGGAGGGAGTCGTGGGAGTGTCACGTAGGTATATATACATAATATATATAATGTAACATATCCATGTACACGGGGGCCGTGGAAACCGCATATTTTTTCCAAGCGGTGGAAACCGCTTACCGGGTCTGCGGTTTCCACCGCTTGAAAGTCGACATATATAGGCGAACTAGTTCATTTATGAACGTTAATCCACTAGTTCAGCATCCTCACTTGTCTTACCGTTAGGCCACTAGTGAGGCGTCCTCACCTGTCGTACGTTTGGCCACTAGTGAGGCCGGGCAATTACTTTTCCAACATGCAAGATGCGTTTCAATCCCACGATTGACAAAGCATGTTCCACGTTTCTTGAATTTCAGCCGTTTGCTCTAAGCACAAAGCATCCAAAGGTCCTGGCAATGCTCCAAGGACCGAGATCTCCCTAACCCCCCCACCAATCCTTAACCCTTAATAGCTGGGATTTTTGAAGGATCCCAGTAGGTCGAAATTTGACCTACTATTTGACCTATACGTTATGTAATAACTTGTCGTTTTCCGAGCAATTTCGGAAGCAAAATCCATTTTTTGAGGTCCCACACTTGCCCAACATTGTACAGTAAAAAAATTCTTTTATTTTTTCAAAAATATTTTCTTAATGACAGAATTAATTTTTGAAAAATTAACCTACCTCGGTATGTTAAGCAAAGAATAATTCTTACTGAAAAAAATTTTTACTGATTTTGGTTTATTATTCTTGGAATAATACACCTATGTTTTCGCGACGCGGGTCGACGACTCCGATCGGGCTCAAAATTTGACATTATCCGTTTCAAGTGGTCTACATTCTAAATCCGAAATGTCCGTCCGCCGTACGCCGTCCGCCGTCCAGGCCGTTTTGGGTAGTAGGAATTTTTTTAAAAATCTGAAATTTCGACAAAATACTTGGTTTACCATCTAGTTGTGCCCGCAAGGTTTTCAGTCCGATCGCCCAAACCCGTGGGGCGCTCTGGGGCTATAATGGGGCTACGGGAGGGGTTTTTTGAAGGCTTTTAGCTATGGTATCGAGTTAGGTGTCGTTTTCGAAGTATTTTTGGACGTAGAATCCATTTTTTGGGGTCCCGGAACGATCCGATTTCACTGTGCCGATCTATAGGGCTCTCATGGGGCTAAAAATGGGATTTTTGAAGGATCCCAGGATGTCAAATATTTTTCGAGTAAAAAATACGGAATTTTTGAAAAAAAAAACACATTTTTGAACAAAAAAAATCAAAAAAAAAATTTTTTGAGATAAAAATCCAAAAAAAAATTTTTTTTTTTAAATTTTTTTCATTGACAGAATTAAATTTCTGCACAAGTAATGTATATCAAAGAATAATAAACCCTTGTGTAAAATCTGCAGCGTTTTTACTAATTTTTACTGGAAAAAAAACTGCAAATTTTACACAAGGGTTTATAATAATTATAAAAAAGAATAATTTTTACTAAAAAAAAAACTGCAAATTTTACACAAGGGTTTATAATAATTATTATTATAAACCCTTGTGTAAAATTTGCAGTTTTTTTTTTTTTTTCAGTAAAAATTATTCTTTTTTCGGAACTCAGGGCCACTTTAGGATTCATTTCGTCAAAATCGAGGCCTTTCTTCTGAAATATCAAACTTGCGCCAAGCCTCTTCTCGGGCTAGAGCAAGTTTTCCAACAGTGATTCTCTCCGGAGGAATCGGCTGGAATTGTTATTTTGCTTATTGTTACTCATAGTTCTAAACGTAAGGAGTTGGATACTCAACTAAGCCACCACTGAGGGGTTGATGTCGGTATGTAGTTTGGATACAGGCAATTACAATAAATTCACAGGTGATTGAATTGCTGCCAAGGCAGATTGCCAGAGGGTCGCATTACCTACATATTATCTGGCGTTGCTAGCTTGTCTCAGGTTGCGAGTGTTTCTGACCGGTGGGAGGGGTGGAGGTGAATTACGAGGGACCCAGAAGGGCAGGTCATCAGGATCCGGGCGTCCGAGGTCATCCGGAGGCGGCCAGAGGACCATCGGAAGCGGCCTACGCACTCGATGATGGGCGCCTGCGCTCTAAACCGACCCCGCCGCCTGGACGATGGAAGCTTTGAAGGTTTGGCCTACCCCGACATCTTCCACTGTTGGGCCGGCACTCTTCTTGGACGGGTCACCACAAAGGCAACCAGTTGAGCACGTCCCCGTCTCGTCATAACGTACGTCGCTAGGCAAGTAGAACCCCAAAGCTGAAAACAAGACACCCAAAAAATAAAAAACCACCTTCGGCATGAATATTTTTTTCTTCTATATTTCTTCTTTCCACATTCCTAGTTAATTTTAAGATAACTAGTTTCGTTTAATTAAACGTTAACTTATCTCGTCTACGTACAGGTACATAACACTACGGTAAGTATTACTGGGCGTTGAATTCTCGACAGCTATCGCAAATGAGATTTATAGGCATCTAGTGGACAATATAAGCTAGATATAAGCCAAAAAGGGATTACAATCCCTACAACCTGTTTATATGAATCCTACTTCAAGCGGACAATCCATTCCATCCATAACTAGTCCTTTAACTGCTACTAAATAACAGGAATTCACTGAGTTTCTGGCTATCGAACATGCGTTTTTACGACCTTTTCGAACGATCTCTCCGAGAAAAGGATGTCCCTTCGTTTGAAGTTTCCTAAGATATTCCAAATCGAGTTAGAAAAAGAATGTAGGTGCCTGGTTTCTTTCTCTCGAGGATGATTCCCAATTATCGAAGGAGCGATTTTTTTTTTTTTTTTTTTTCTGCCACTCGTTGATCGGATTATCGAGACACCGGAAGGAGAACGATCCTTGGGGGGCAGAGGTTTTTTTCAAACGGTCCGAAGGTGCTCCATTCAGAACAAAATTTAATATTCTCCTCCCATTACGAGGTCTGCAAAGCCTGGGAGCTAATTATCTTTCATTCGAAAACCCCCAATAACCAAACAGAGTTTTGAGGTACCATAGTTTCTTGATGTAGGTATATTACTGGAGGAAGTGTACCAGTTATTGACCACTTACGGCATAAATCCAACTGCACTTCCTCCTGGCGTGTTACTGAAATGATTATTATACCATCAGAAGTCAGTTCTGAATTCTTCAAAAGCTTGCAAATATGTACAATTCGTGGCGGAGGTTGAACGTTTTTATCGGCCTCAAAATTTATCATTATAGGTACGTTTCAAATTGTGTAGATTCCAAAAACAAAATCCGCCGTCCAGGCCGTTTTGGGCAGTAGGACCTTTTTTTTTAATCTGAAATTTCGACAAAATACTCGGCCACCATCTAGTTGTGCCCGCAAAGTTTTCAGCCGGATCGCCTAAATAGATGGGGCTTTGTGGGGGCGAAAAGGATCTGAGAGAGTAGTTTTTGAAGGGTTTCCGTTATGGGGCCGAGTTTGGTGTTTACGAGGTATTTTTAGACGTAAACCCCATATTTGGGGGCCCCAGAACGTAACGATTTCACCGCGAGGAGCTATGGGGCTTCCATGGAGCTACAAATGGAGCTTTTGAAGGATGTCAGAAAGTCGAATGAGGCGCCGTTTTCCGAGTAATTTTGTACGCATAATCCATTTTGGGGGTCCCACATCTGGCAGACAGATTAGAAGTACAGGAAATTTGTCGTAATTTTTTATTGGCAGAATTAATTTTTGAACTTTTTTTTTCTACATCATCAAAGAATAATAAACCATTGTGTAAAATTTGCAGCGTTTTTGTATAGGGCCCCTTTCTAGGAAAAACAGTTTTTGCACCTCCATTGTACCAATGCTTGACCAGGCTTTCTCATTGACTGTTTGATTATAATCATTAATTATCGATCATTTTTTATTACGACCGCTGGGGGACACTCCCAGACTCTCGGACGCTGTCACTTCACGCTTCATTTGCTTTTAATCAATACTACTAAATCTGTTTCCGTCTGTCTGTCCGGGCTATGTTTCTGTCCGATTCACGCCTAAACGGTAGCTCGAAAAAAACGGCGGTTTTTCTGGAGGGTTTCGCGTGTTCCGGGGACGGACACAGGCTGCCTCTGAACCGCCCTTCGATCCCCCTTTATTCGCGGAGGTCGAACTACATACGCTGTATACGCAGAAGATTCCACAGCTCTTAAGGGAAAAGTAAAAGAGAAATGCCACTCAAAATGTTTCTCACAGAAAAATCACAGTGAACTAAAAAAAAGAGGCATTAGCTCTCTCTAAATCCTCCTGGTTGTGTTGACGGTTAGCTTGCCATTTCTCACTCTTTTCTCCTTAGGATTTGTCGGAGCATTTGCTGAGGAAAAGAGCTCCGAGGCCAAGTACCACAAGAAACTAAGGAAGACTTAGTTGAAAAGATTCAAAATTTTTCAAGTGGTGGTCAATAAATGGAACGTTGAGAAAAACGACATGCTCCAAATATCCAATAATCGGGACAGTGTCATCTTTGTGTTCCGGTTATTTTACAACCTGTATAAATGATGAAAAACTATTTTTGCTGAGTTTTGGGCACCAATGGAAAGGAAAATGTAAATTTTTAGGTAATTATACCTATTCTCTAGTGAATATATATTTTTTCCTTTCCATGACAATCATCCATAATATATCATGAATATATTATATCATATAATATATGGATATATTATATCATGATATATATGAAACGAGGTCCCCCTATCCGAGTGCTAGTTAACGAATCAATCAATCATTCTAAAATCATTCTAGTTGGTTAAATTAACAGGCTGGATGTGCCATCGCTTATTATTTTTTCTTTATAATTAAATTATTCCCATAATACTTTTTACGTGACATCCTTGCCTCATCAAACCCAACTTTTGATGATCATTTTATTATACGATAGTATACCGCAAATTTTCGGGCAACATTTGAGAGTTTGATGATGGCAATAAGTTTTTTATGAGCGGACGCTTCGGTTATTTTTTTCTTTCGGCCAAGTCCTAAAAGCATCGAATGGACCACTTTCAAACTAGCGAGCAGCCCATTGTTAGCTACGACTACCAAAGTTGGGACCCCCGAGTGCTATTTTCGAAATTGCATTTTGTCAACGAATTAATTGCTTTCGATATATAGGGAGATAATTACCTATATTATAATACCTAATACTCATTCATTAAGTCTGTTATGGGATATATTATGGGGTATATTATAATACCTAATACTCATTCATTAAGTCTGTTATGGGAGTGTACTAACAAAATACCAATGGTAAAATACCATTTATGGTCCAGCAGCTAAATCAATGGTTCCTAACCTCTTGACCATTGAGTATCCCTTCAGAAAATATACTCAATTCCGCTTTCCAAGATGGTACCGAGAGCTGTCCAAGACGTGCCAACATGGTGCCAAGCTGGATAAGGGTTTGAGAACCCTTAAGAGGCTTGCAGAGCTGGTCCAACGCTGGCTAAGAGTTTTAAAGGCTTGCCAAGATGGTTCCAACCATTCCAGAGCTGGTCCCAAGATGGGGGTCCTAAGGAACGTGCCTAGATGGTCCCAAGCTTTCCAGCTCTATCCAGGCTGTTTCCAAAAAAGGGAGTCGGAGTCGACAGCCGTTTTAACTTTGTCCGAAACAGGAATCGATAAACGGGAGTAGGTCTACCTAGATCGCATCGGGAGGGGATCGCAGTGCCTGTGGCCAGAAGGGTCGTCCTTCGTGTGGCCGATCGTGTTGCCTCGCCAGGCTTCCTTCAGAAGTCTTCGTGGCCAAACGAGTTTCCCCGAGTCGCATAACCCAGTTTTGGGGTTTTCTTCGAAGAATCGCGAATTTTCTGTCATTAACATTTAACAAACCTTAGGGAATTCCCCTACTTAACTGAAAGTATTCTGAAGTTTTCTTCGATGAATCGCGAATTTTCCGCCATTAACAATTAACACAAACCTTAGGGAACTACCCTACTTAACTGAAAGTATTCTGGAGGTTGAGCGCTCCACGGGTTATTCACCGGTCAAACTTTACTGGACAGTCTTGTGTTACACGGTGTGATTCTGACGAGTTCAAGTTTCCTTTTGATGTACCGGAGACCTATTATGGTTGCTTGGAGGGAAACTTTGTGAAAAGAACTTCACGATGAGGAAGAGGCAGAGAGCGTGCCGAACTGTACGAAAATATATGTGGGGAGGTGAGCCGCAGGCTACAGTTCTCGAGTTTCACGCTGAAACTGTGAAAATGTAATCCTCGGCATAGTAAACCCGTTCTTGCGATGTTGTCGACGATTTTGATTCTCTTCATCCTATTAGTAGGCACTTAAACATTTTATTTGTCGAGCTTCTCAATCAAAACAGTTTCTCAATAATGGACGACAAAATTTGTTATTGGACGACTATAATTTAATTATAGTGGTCTACAAAAAAAAAAAAAAAAAAAAAAAAAAAAACCTGCCAGCTGTTGCCAGCTTCTTTTCCAGGGCTTGAAATTTTAGTCAGGCATTCGGGTTGACGAGGAACAGGTCTGATAAAAATGATGACTTTCCTCTTGGGAGAATCGCAGGAGGGAAATTCTGTGAAGAGAATCAAGTTCCCGGTTTTTAGTTGCCAAGCTTTGAAAAATTGTAGCTCCCTCAGTTTCAATTTTTGAGAGTCGCAGTTGGCCTCATTCTGTTCAGAAAGGTCTAAGCTTTCAAAACGTTACTCCCGATTTTTTCCAGGACTTGTAGGAGCGAGTAGAGAGAGGATATAAGAAGGCAAAAAACAAAAAAAAACAAAAAAACGGTGAAAAATATTGCTAATTAAATGAATTTTTTAAGGTTTTTGATAGTTTAAAATGGTTTTAGACCAGGTTTTTTTTTTTTTTTTTTTTTTTTTTTTTATGTAAGTATACATTCGGAATCCACAGTGCAATTGCTATGAGTGTCTTTTGAAGAAGTTCGAGTGAAATCTGTGATTACTGGAAATTTCAGTGTAAAGAAAGGTCCAAAAAAATAAAAGAAGAAAAAGTCGTATTTGAACCAATTAAATAAAAATGGCTATCATTTTTGGATTCAGCACCCTCAAAACCCCCTAGAAAAGTTAAAAGCAAGCCCACAATTCGCAGGTTTTTTGTTTTGTTTTTTTCTTTTTAGACCACTCACGCCATCAACTGGTGAAAACAATTTTCGCCGGTGAAGCCCAACGTTTTGAAGCTAATTAAGCTACCTTCGTGCTTTGAGTTACTTAATGACAAAGAGCAATTGAGTTCCATAACTCCCGAAATGCATCTTAACTTATTTGAGCACCACAAAGCCAATTTGCGAACAGGTTGGCAAATTGAATGATGTGGGTCAGTTGGTTACATTTTCAGGTTCGCCCAAAGGAGGCGGGAAACCTATGAAATATCACTTGTTTGCGGGGGTGTCAGTTCAAAGAGGGTTCAGATTTAATCCACGGCGAGGGGGTTTAAGTGAATCGGTACCCTTAACAGCCCATCTAGAGAGGATCTGCTCCCTAACAAAGGACATACCTTAGTACGGCCCCACCTGTTACGTGCTCATTCCCGAGCTTCGCAACCCCGCGTGTAGACGATTCAATCGATTGTGCAAACCCGAGATATTGTCGATGCCCGTGTTTGCGCCCTGAAAGGGAGAGAAGACCGAGGCGATGATACTGAGTCTCAATTAAGCTTTAGCCACCACGTCGACACTTCTTCGCTAGGATTTAATTATAGGTCAAAAGTGATGGTAGCACCGGAAGGAGCCTCCTCATTTCTTAGCCATGTCACTAGTAAACGTATGGGACATTCCACGTCGAACTGTATACTCAAAAAATTAATCAAAACCGCTAATTCACAACAAGTCTGTGCCTGGGAATGTTACACTGGATGGATGGATGTCACAAGATCACTCCTTGTAAATGGTTGACGAGAAAATTAAGTCCAGGGTACTCCTACCAACTTGGGATTCCTACCTCTTACTGTAATGGAGGGGGGGCGGGGGTCTCTCGCGCAAATTGGCGCACCTAATCTGTGTTTATATTACAGTCTGACTTAGATGGCGTGTTTACTTTTATCTTCCTCTCGATCCGAATTTTAATACTTAGTGTGGGACACCCCATGCAGCGGGTTATGCGGGTTTGTTGCTGTGTTCCCATATCAAAATTTAAGTTAATTAAATTTTGTGTTGTGTGTTTGGTGGAAGGCCTGTAGCTTGAATCTACGGTTTCACCGCCGGTGTTTTTGGAGGAACAGGAAGGGAGTAAGGGAACATTAATGTTTTCCTTTTTTTTTTAAACATTTAGAAATTTTCCTTCCTGGGCATAACACGAATTGTCGTGACCTGCAGCCACAGTATGGGAAGGCTTGCACTCAGCAGGCTTGCTCGAATTTTCGAGGTACTGTGAAGGTGCAGAATCACCGGCAGGAAACCGAGAGGATGTTGATACCCAACACGAAGTGTCGTGGCCGGTATCAGTTCACCCTGGGCTCGCAGTATGAACTGAGACCGCTGCTACAGCTACCTCAAGCGAATTGTCGCTAAAGATCGACCTGCCCAGCGGACCCAGTCTTATGAGAGGCCGATTTTCCGGATCCCTCAATCGAAATTGTCGGCAAAGAGGCCTGGCTGCTGCAATTGATCCCATTATATTCACTCGGAAATGTCACAGTGACTTATCGTAAATAAATTTAACAGTAAATGGCAAATTGAATGTAAAATTCTCCCCGTCTTCCAACGGGGAGGCTGGGCCACCAACGGGAGAAGAGGGGTTTCGCGTAATTGCGTCGCGACTGTGGCGCGACCCACTCGTCCCGCTGGTACTATTTTCAGCCGCAGACATAAGGGTAAACCCCCACACTTAGTTTGTAACTACTGACCCATTTGCTAAGCTGAAAACCCCCTCGCTGTAGAAGATTGACAACCTATCAGAAAAGTTCTCCTACTCGGCGCTTTCGTTATGGTTTTCCTCTAAAAACTGGCGCTATCGTCCATAAAAATTTAGTGCTTTTGTAACGCATTCCAGAGAGGATCGGTCCGTTTTCACAAACTCTCCAAAACTTCGGAGAACACTTTTTTTTGTAATTGGCAGTTAGGCTTGGAATGCCTCATATAGATACATACAAAATGGTGACGTAATGAACAAGACTTGGGTGAGCACTTTTCAACACCACAAAAATGACTAATACTTCAATAAAATCTGACTTTTCTCTAAAATTATAAATGAAATAACAGGAATTATTCCTGTGTCTCCCAGGTCAATAAATACGTCAGAAGAAGATGCAGTCGTGAGAGAGCAATTCCTTTTGGATGATCTTCTGGGGATTCCTTTTAATATCTTAGGAGGGAAAGAAGAATTAAAAGAAAAGATTCATCTCTTGGCTTTTTCCCCCTGTTATAAGGACACTTTCTCTCAGTCCGCATATTCAATATTCTATTCTTAATAATGTGGCTTCCCTCCAAATTAGCCAAATTTAAGACTTAAATCACTTAGTGATTTACTTTAAAAGTTAGGTTGTTTGTTTTCAAAATCCGCAGGGCATTGTGACGTAACTAACATTTAATTTTCCAAAGTGTGTTGGTTAAATTATAGTTAGTAGACAAGTGCACTCTGGAATTCAAGAGCATGCAGTGAAATATAAGTAGCAAAGATAAAATCACCGACGTGAAAAAGCCAATGTCAACATAGTCAGTTTTAGTCTGTATGCTAAACAGGGAAACCGGGGATCGCTTAAGCGTTTGCCGTTTGGATAGCAGTGACGGCAAAGAAGAATGATGAAATTAGAATGCCTTTTGAAATTTTAGAAGGGTTTGCGATGCTCTAGACCAGATTGAAGCTGATTTGAATCTGATACGCTGAAGGCACCAATTAACTGATTCGACGGAAAATGTATTCAACCATTGTGGGTGCGGAATAAGCAGCCCTGTTTGTCATTCTGTTCTGAAAGCCCGATTGGAACCGTTTAGTAGAACAAACAGACAAACGGGAATTCAATGAGCCTCACCGCGTTTGTGACTCGTCTATCACGACGGCGAAAAATCGCTACTTTCCCGGTAATCTTTCCATCACCCTCCACTGAACAACCACTTTCCTAACTTGCAGGTATTTAACAGTTTTCCCCTTCGCTATCTGCCTTTTCAACCCGATTAGCTCAGTGTCAGAGATTACTTGGAGTTCTTCGATCGTCCCCCGCTTTTCTTTCAGAGACCTGGCGGTGGCGACTTCCGAAGAAAATGTAACTGGGTGTATTTCAGGAAAGTGATGAAAAATACTTACTCATCAAAAGTACCTTCTCATCCGAAAGTTGTCTAAAAATAACTGCACGTGTGTCTCTTTCATTACAGATCCTCTTTCTTGATATTTTTATATAAAAGATACCATTGAAATACTGTTAGGTTTTGGTTTATTATACCTATGTAATCGCGACGGAGGTCGAAAATTCAGATCGTCCTAAAAATTTGACATTCAC
Source organism: Pilophorus perplexus (assembly GCA_955831195.1). Classification (NCBI taxonomy): domain Eukaryota; kingdom Metazoa; phylum Arthropoda; class Insecta; order Hemiptera; family Miridae; genus Pilophorus; species Pilophorus perplexus. The sequence goes on from OY037018.1 coordinate 6,719,471, forward strand.
TGTTTCAAGATATCTAGATTCCAAAAACGAATGTCCGTCCGCCGTATGCCGCGGCGCGCCGTCCGCCATCTGGACCGTTTTGGGCAATAGGAATTTTGAAAGTTTGACAAAATATTCTGTGCCCAAAAGGTTTTCAGCCCGATCACCCGAACACGTGGGGCGTTATGGGGCTATGGGATGGGTGTTTTTCGGCTATGGGGTCGAGTTAAGTGTCGTTTTCTAAGTATTTTTGGCCGTAGACTCAATTTTTGGAGCCCCAGAACGATCCGATGGCACCGTGGGGATCTATGGGGCTTTCATGGGGCTACAAATGGGATTTTTGAAGGATCTATCAAATAATCAAATAAAATGTAGTTTTCCGACTTTTGGGCGCAAAATCAATTTCTTCGAGATCCCCTTCGGTCCAAAATTGAACAGATTTTTTTTTTTTTTTTTTTTTCAAAAATATTTTCCTAATGATTAGGTCCCCCACAGCTCGCAGTTATATTAAAATTTGGCTGACTAGCTTCCACAAGCAAATGTCGCTAATGGAGGCCTGGTCGCCTCCATCCAATCTTACGAAGGTCTGTTCTCCCGGCTTTGTTCCTCAGATCCTTGGCTGCCTTGTCACGGAAGCCTCTGCAAGGATTCATTTAAACTTTCAAAAGCTCAGAGGTGAATAATTCACAATTATTGTCAACAACAGGTAGACAACACATGACTGACTTTTGGTCAAACATGGGTGTTAGTCCCCAGATTCGTACCAGGCTGATCAGTGCCCCGACTGGCAAACAGGCGTTTCACTGACGCCACCACGGCGCCACCCTGTCCCCTCTCACACTTACTACATTATCGGAGAGCGATTTGCTGGGTCTGAGGCCAGATGGAATACGGTCGAGGGTTGGCTGGCATATCCAGCAGGGTATGTCCCCCTGGTCTACTCTGCAAAAGCCACAATATGAGGCTATTTTTACTCTGAGCCTCATTTCAAGAGGAAACAGTAAAGACGATTTTGATTTCAGTGGTTACAATATAATCTATTCTTATAACGTTTTGTGTTGCCAATGAACTATTATTGCGGGTTTATATGAGTAATATGTACGTAGCTTATTGTCAACACCGTGGACAATGTAGCCTTTTTCATGTTGACACTAGCCTTTAATAATAACCCTCTGGTAAGATTTACGGTCACGCGAGTCTCGTGGAGCTCGGGTACAAAAATGGCGCTCCCAAAGAAAACACTGTCTCTCACCAAACGCTGAATAAACTTGCGAATGTTTTCCATATTCACAAATATGGAAAAACATTCTCGAATCAGTTTATACGGAACGGATCGTCATACGTGATGGAAAGAATGGAAAGTTAAGTTTATGTAGACCATAATGTGGATATTATCATTTGTTTGGAGCGGTATTGATTCCGAGAGCAAATTGATTTCAAGATTACAGAATTGATATTGAACTGCCATTTCATTTGGAAATTGAATGTTGAAAGGATGCAGGGATCTTGAAGCGACTTGATGTTCAGGCATTCGACATTCAGAAGAAAATCGCTCAAAAAAAGTGGCCTACTGATTCAGTAGTGGCCTACTGAAAATCCAACTCCACTAATAATTATGAATGGAAACTTCTCTGGATTTTTGGTTTATTATTCTTGGAATAAGAAGAAGAAGAAGAAGAAGAAAGAGATTTATTTTGAATATAAGCATAAAATCACACTAAATTCAAAATAAACAATACGGCAATGGATCCAATCCGTCTGCCGGAGGCTCGGGCCTGAGGGCACATTACAAGAACAAAACAAGTTTACTAGTTATATGGTGAAAGAAATATACATAACTCTCCGTAATGCTAAGGAGAAAATAAAAATAAAATAAAATAATATAATTGAATATTCATGTTTCGGGTTTGAGTGAGAAGGCTTTGAGAAGGGGGGCTTCGGCGAGAACAGAAGGGCAAAAGGGCGGGAAGCCAGCGACAAATCCAGAAGAAAAACCTACTAAGCAGAGAACTGGTCCATCCTAAAGCTCCTATGTCTCCACGCTGCTTTACAGAACTCAACCAGCTCCGACCAACTAGGGCCGTTCAGGATCCCGATAGCCTCCTCCCTATCCAGGAGAGGACGGCCAAATGCGGCCTGACGAAACTCCGCGAGCGCAGGGCACACGCACAAGAAGTGGAAATGATCCTCTCGCGCCCGCATATCACAGATGAAGCATTCTTCTGGCCTGTCCACCGGATACGGCCTGGCGTTGAGGGAGACAAGTTCAGTCCTCATCCTGAATGTCCATCTTATCGACTGTATTGGGGCCGCCGCATCACGAACCAGGCTTGCACTTTTAACCGATGAGTCCAGCTCTCGATAAAGCGTGAACGTTTCAGAGGCTACAGCTTTATTTCTGAAGTGGGAGGTCTTCTCCTCCACAAAAGACCTGACAAATTCCACGACGTCCGACTTCATAAGAGCCGCGTCCAATGAAGCCAGGCCACCACTGGACCCAAATTTGGCTGCGAGCATGTTCCAGTACTCCGCCCAGTCAATGCCCATCCGTATGACCTTCCTGGCCACAATGCGAGGTAATCGAGAGTCTGGCATCCTCGCCACCTTCACGAGATAATTCAGGTGGAGACGCAGAGTAAACGCAGATAATGTCTCCATCTCTGTCTCCAGTAACAGCAGATAGTCTGGCGCGTACCGTGGGAGGTGAAATACTCTCTTGATGAAAAGCAGGAGGACCCGTTCGACGTCTACATACTCTCTGAAGCCCCACACCTGCGCCGCGTAGGAAAGAATTGCCCTCACAACCGCACGGAAGACCTGCAACTTCGCCTGTAGAGGAACCAACTGACTGGCAAACACACTGCTCCATACATAGTTCATGGCCATCTTTGCCACTGCAGCCTTCCGCTTGAGATGCTTTGAGAAGGAGAGCTGGGGTGTGGGGATTCTTGGAATAATATTGGTTTATTATTCTTGGAATAATACACCTATGTTTTCGCGACGCGGGTCGACGACTCCGATCGGCCTCAAAATTTGACATTATCCGTTTCAAGAGGTCTACATTCAAAATCCGAAATGTCCGTCCGCCGTACGCCGTCCGCCGTCCGGGCCGTTTTGGGCAGTAGGAATTTTTTTAAAAATCTGAAATTTTGACAAAATACTTGGTTTACCATCTAGTTGTGCCCGCAAGGTTTTCAGTCCGATCGCCCAAACCCGTGGGGCGCTCTCGGGCTATAATGGGGCTACGGGAGGGGTTTTTTGAAGGCTTTTAGCTATGGGATCGAGTTAGGTGTCGTTTTCGAAGTATTTTTGGACGTAGAATCCATTTTTTGGGGTCCCGGAACGATCCGATTTCACTGTGCCGATCTATAGGGCTCTCATGGGGCTAAAAATGGGATTTTTGAAGGATCCCAGGATGTTAAATATTTTTTGAGTTAAAAATAAAGAATTTTTGAAAAAACACATTTTTGAACAAAAAAATCCAAAAAAAAATTTTTTTTTGAAATAAAAATCCAAAAAAAATTTTTTTTTTAATTTTTTTATTGACAGAATTTAATTTCTGCACAAGTAACCTATATCAAAGAATAATAAACCCTTGTGTAAAATTTGCAGCGTTTTTGGTTTATTATTGGAATAATACACCTATGTTTTCGCGACGGGGGTCGACGACTCCGATCGGCCTCAAAATTTGACATTATCCGTTTCAAGAGGTCTACATTCAAAATCCGAAATGGCCGTCCGCCGTCCAGGCCGTTTTGGGCAGTAGGAATTTTTTTAAAATCTGAAATTTTGACATAATGCTTGGTTTACCATCTAGTTGTGCCCGCAAGGTTTTCGGTCCGATCGCCCAAACCCGTGGGGCGCTATGGGGCTATGGGAGGGTTTTTTTTGAAGGGTTTTAGCTATGGGATCGAGTTAGGTGTCGTTTTCGAAGTATTTTTGGACGTAGAATCAATTTATGGGGGTCCCAAAACGATCCTATTTCGCTTACTGGATCTATAGGGCTACAAAAGGGGGTTTTGAAGGGTCCCAGGAGGTCAAAATATTTCATATTTTTCGAGTAAATAATTTTGAAAACTTTTTTCTTTTTTTTTTTTTTTTCAAAATGTTTTTTATTGAAACAGAATTAATTTTCGCACAAGTAACCTCTATCAAAGAATAATTAACCCTTGTGTAAAATTTGCAGCGTTTTTTTATTTTGTCGAAGGCGTCCAAATAATACTGAAAAAGGGGTTAAAAAATAAACTGCAAGTTCGAAAGAATTTATTAACGTTTTGGAAAAATTGCAATTTAATTTTGGCGGAAACCCGAGGTCAGCTCCTATTGGTCGACGTGTTGGCCACCATTAAAAAACTAAAAACTGAAGGATAGGTCACGTCGAATAAGTTAATTTATAGAATAAGACGAGTCAATCAAGAATAAGTTGAGTCAATCCGGACGATCATATTCACAACAAAGCGAACACGGCCATTTTCGCCTTACTCCAGTGTCACTAGTGCCAATTGGACCATTGCTTAAGCACCAAGAAAATATAGAAAAAATTTGAAAATCGACCTGCACTCTGGAGTCTTAGATTGGAAACCGAAACCGTTGTAGTCACCTACACCGGCTTTTGAATCGGGCAGAACAACTTAAGATGATTATAAACTACGTGAAAGACTTTTTGTCACAAAAGCGATGTATTTTTCCCTTTTTGACTTCTAACAACATGGTTCAGGATGATTTAACCCGAAATTCGGGTGCATTTCCATTCCTAATTTTCAGAAAAACAAAAACTCAAACGGTTGGCCCTCTTAAAAGTTTTAATCTTCATAAAAGCCATTACTTACGGTTCACATAATGAAAAAGTTACGCGGTAGAGCACTAAATGACCTGCGAACAGAAGTTTTTTTTACTGTGAATATGGAAACTGAGAAATGGAAGACACATGCAACAAAGAGGGTTAAAAACGTATGAGATTAATAAACGAGGTGGGGTTTTCCACTCCCCTTTACCACCGCACTTTCACAGCCAACTGTTGCTAACAGAGATTTATATTGCTCAATTTAAAAAAAAAAAAAGTAAGCATTTTTGTTCTTGTTTTGGCATGAAACACAATTCTTTGAGAAATGGGTAAAAACGCTTCAAATTTTTAGGTAAGGGTTTATTATTCCTTCGAATAAATTGTGCCAATATTTGATTCAGCCAATAAAACATTGTTTCATACAAATTAGAGAGTGTGAGGCTCACGATCCTGCTTCTTCTCTTCCGACACCTTTGTCCCTTTGTCTCTTCTATGAAGCAGGTGTCCTGTAGAAATGCTTCCAATCTTTGGCGGCTGATTATTCAGAATATGGGCGTCCATTTGAATTTTGCCAAATGAATTGTAATATCGAAACAGAAAATTTGAAGTTGGTGACTCCCAGAGGAACCTCCGGAGGCAACGCCGAAGAGGATGAGGAAGCCGCCAGATTACCTGCAAGACTAAAGTGGTTTAAACATTTAGCAGGGGAGAATGTGATATATTAAGTACCTCCTCCTCTTTGCAGTGTTTTCAAAAACCGGCCCATATACAAACTCTATGAAAAAATTTGGTCGTTACCATTAAAACGACTCCTGCTTCATAAATAGCAATTTAATTTCAATTTATAATACAGGAAGTAAAAAAGAAAAAGGATACCTAGTTAACTGTATAGAGTTTGAACCGATGCGAGACCCCCAAAAATAGATTTTACAAGGAAAATGACTGAGAAAGCGACACCTTATTCGACCTCCTGGCTCATGTAGTTCAAAAAGCCCAATAGTGTGGCCCCTTTTCAGCCCCACTGAGCACCACAGGTTTGAGCGATTGGGCTAGAGACTTTATGAACCCAACCAGAAGAAGACAAAATTCAAAACTTCGAATTTTATAAAAAATTCTGGACAGTTCTAATTTTTATGGAATCTACATGATGATTATATTACCTACCATTATTTCCACTTTGGTTTATGTATTTCGCAACGTTTACTCTATAAAAAAAAAAGGAGTTGTGGTTAGGGTTGGAGCTAGGGAACTCGAAAAAAGGACTACCTTTGCGTCAAAAATTACTCGGAAAACGACACCTTATTTGACCTCCTGGGATCCATCAAAAATCCCGTTTGCAGCGCCGTAAAGACCCATAAAACCCCACAGAGAAATCGGATCGTTCTGGGGCCTCCGAAAATGGATTTTACGTCCAAAAATACTTCGAAAACGACACCCCGCTCGACCCCATAGCCGAAACTCTTCAAAAACCCCTCCCGTAGCACCTTTTTCGCCCCCCAGAGCCCCACGGGTTTGAACGATCGGTGGAATTGAATCGATCCGAAGGCGCGAGAATTGCAGGTTTGAGTTCCTGACATAACACTGATTTTAAGATTATTCGTATTAATCAAAGAGGTACCTATTTAGATTTATTTTTCGAGAGGTACATTTTCTCTTATTATTTTATTAAATAAAATAATAATGTACAAATTTTGTACATGATATCATCATGTACAACATTGAACCAAAGTTCAGAAATGGGAAATCCATTCGCGAGGAACCGTCGATCCCTGTGTCAAAATGCATTCAAACGTTCGAGCTTGTAAAACGTCAGGCGTGCAACCCGTATCCATTCAACAAGCTAATCCCTTCAAATTTCAATTCTCTCCAACCTCTTGGGATTAACCCTTCATCAGTAGTGCGCAGACACCTCGGGAGGCTGGTAATGAAAATCGAGCCAATTCCAATGGATATTGGGGGGAGGGCTCGGAAATGTGGGTTGATTTGTGTTGGTAGGAACCTTGTGGATATTTCTGGGATGAAATGAGAAAATGAGAAAATATACTACCGCTCATTTACATACCATCAAGCGCTCTTTGATGTCCTGCCCGATCCAAGGTGTTAACAAGTAGAAAGGAAAAACAATACGGTGAAATGAAATGGGGCCAGTCGAATGAAGGTCTAATAAGGGTAGCTATGCTTCGTATGTCCGCTTGATTCGTTTTTCACCCTTCGGAGAGACCTTTTCTGGCGTCAAAGTTGCCTTGTCCTGAACAGGTGGTTGTAATGGCAATTGACGAGGGTGCTAAGGGCGGAAAGAGGAGGTTTCATCCCCTTTAACCCTCACCTGGGATGGAAGAGGAGTTTTAGGTTTTCTATTGCTTGTCGCCAAGGAATTTTCTCAACCTCAACCTCCTAAACTCCTCAACTCGTTAAAAACAAAGACCGCAGAATCAATCTAACTACCGGAATATCCACGTATTTTACAAGCATTTTGAACCAGCCGCCGGTGATGAGGAACGGTTTTGATTGATAATGGATTATCGCGAAAATACTACACAGGGGAAAGATGGGTGAATCTTTAAAAAACGCAATTGTTCAGGCAAGTAATCATCAATATGTGAAAGTGTTGCAAAAAATATGGAAACGTTTTCAAATACTCTGGATGGTAGGTGAGATCCGGATACACGTCTGACATCAAAAAACAAATTTTGAATGGGGTTGTGAAATTTAAATTTTTATTGGGGTATGGGAATGAGAATACGGTCATGGTCTTGAGTCCAGAGACGAATGTGTTGAAGAAAAGAACAGAAAACGGCCCTTATTCAACTTGGCAATTTACCCATTCTTAAGAAACCACAATTTTTGAAAATCAGAACTAATAGATCTAACTAATAATTTCATTTTCTTATTTCGTAAGTCATAATAAGATCTAAACTAATAATTTCATTTTCTAATTTCGTAACTACGTATTATTTAACGTAACGTACAACGAAAATTATTGCGAATTCGTCTTGTTTTCATGGTGAATCTTCTCCCGTATTCTGTTCCCGGATTTCCGCCATAGTAAATTATTGTTGGAAAATTTTAAATTTTAAATCGTAGCATAATAAATTTTAGCTTACTTCTCACTAATGAGGTACGAACACATGCCAGCTAAGAGTGGCTTTTCCAGTAGGAGAATATAATACCCCGGCTGCTCACCGAAACCAACTTTTTAAAATAAAAATCATTCTTACACGCACTCACAATCTATCCTAGTACCTAACGTTTCACGAGTTTGTGTGAAGATCCCACTTACCGCTGGGACTACATCAACAGTCAAATACATCAAAATTTCCGAAGTCAACCGCAACAGCAGATCTGCTGATTCGTATCTATACGAATTAGGGACAACATTATTGCGTGTTTTGAGAATCGCTCATAAATGCATCGCCTGTTGCGCATTGTAGGAAAAATTCATGCCTGGCAATCAACTCTGAAGGCCCCTCGTCTTTTCCAGCGAACGCTCTCGCAACGCCCGCATATTCATGAGCAAAACCGCGGGAAACTACAATTTTCAAAAAGTGCACATGAAGTGGACAACCATTCCCAAAAGCACATAACACGTCGTGGATTGGGTACATCAACCGACAGATGGGCTTATATTTCATGAATGACCCTCTCGCAGATACCTCTAATGACGCTCGTCTCGCTGGATGCGGTTCGTGCTTTATTTAGGTACCATCCGATGCTCTGAATGGAATCGCATCTCCAACGCCTTCAACCCCGACACTCCAGAAAGGGGAGTCAATTCTGTAGGTCCTACAATCTTACACACGATCTGAACTCCTCATATTGACGAAAACTTCAAATCCGGATAATTATAAGCCAAATAACGAAGAGAACTCGGGATCACCATTTGAAATACTGTGCTAAAAGAAAGTTGAAGTGAACAGATCAGGGGTGGGAGACCCTTAAAAGTAATGCGATTTGTACGAAGCGTCAATGTAATAAGGATGAACTTTTTCAATTTACAGCTTTGAGAAAGTCTTTCGCTTTTTGGTTCCTGAGAAACTATGTTTTCGCGACGGGGGTGAACATTTCGATAGGCCTCAAAATTCCCAACTAAACAACCCAATCACCCCAGCCAAAAAAACTCAAACACCCCCCGTCAAACGCCGAAAATCTTCTTAGAGCCCTCACGTAGACACATTATTATTACATTATTTAGGCCCACGGGTTTCAGCGAGTGGTTGAAAACCTTGCAGGCTCAACTAGAACTATATAAAAAAAGAAGTTCTCAAAAGATACCTACTTTAATAAGAACTGTTTTTATTAAAAACATAAAAACTATTTAAAAAAAAAAAAACTAACAATGCCCATTTAGCTTTTTATTTGACATTCTAGATTTATTTTCCAATAAATCTACTTTGCTACGACTTATCACAAAATGTTATTATAAATTTTACTCAAGGGCTTCAAAAGGGTTCAAACGTTCCATTTGTAGCCCCATAGATCGCCACGGTGTACTCGGATGGTTCTGTGATCGCCAATAACCGATTCTGCTCCAAATATACTTCAATTAGTTTAAAACTGACATTGACATGACCTTGTGAAGCCGTATGGTTCCTGCACCCTGCTTGACGGATGCTGAACCTACGTGCACGAAATGAGTTCCTAGTTGCTTAATAGGTTTGTGCTTAATAGGCTTAATTGTGTTGTGTGTTTGGGAGAATGTCTCCAGCGTTACTGAGATTACGCCCCCGGTGCCTTTGGAGGAAGAGGAAGGGAGTACCTGAGTACCCCTGCCCAGGGCATAACACGATGTGTCGTGATCTGCTGATCTGGGAGGCTGTATCGAGGCAAATATGGGAGACCCGCTATCACCAGACTGTCAGGATGTGTCGTGATGGTCTGGAATGCGTTGGTCTTCGGAATGGAATCTAGGGGAATCCAATATTGAAGATGATGTGTCAACAACAATATTGGTATGTACTTCCTAGATTCGCAGTATTTACGAAAGTCAGCGGGCTGGCTTCCCCAGACAAGGTCAAATCACCAAATTCACCACTTAATTGACCGAAATTCAAATAGTTTAACTAAAATAATATTTAACTAATATTGTTGTTACAATAAACCGAAGGCGTATAAATTAATTACTAATTCGGTCATTCGCTCTGGTCAATAACTTGTTCCAACGTACCAATAATAATTATTACGGCATTTCAGTTAAAGAGCCAATCAAAGCAATCAACGCTTCAAAGCGGAGGAAATTAACCGCGCGAAAAATTCACAGTCCGTCAAAAGGGGTTTTCATTTGGACTTCCGTTGTTCCGTTGCTTTCGACAACCTCGCCTCTAAGGGGTTAATTTAACCATCCAAATGACGAAACGTACTTTGCTCCGACAAACGCTCAAAGGGCTCGTCTTTATTGTGGGGGCGAATTATGAAACTTTACCTACTCAGCGTAAACTCTGGAATATTAATTTGGCCGCATTGTCTACGTGGTGTAATTGAGTTTGATTGGGATGCGCTTAAGGGAAGCCTTCTTAGGCGTTTTCTTACTTTTGGAGGTTCAACGGGTAGAAAAATGTTATTCCAACTGCTCAAGAGATAAGGCAGGTAACCTCACCATAACGGACAGCTCCCCTGTGACATCGTTGCCGCGAGTTTTGGGCCCGCCGTGCATAATAAGAGGAAGTAAGAGATAAACAAGAAAGGGGAAAGGGGGTTAGCCATCCACACGTTATTTCTTTATTATTTTATACACCAGAATGACAAGTTATGTCGTCGGGAGACTCTTGCTTGAGAGTTGCTCTTTCCGAGAGCTGTGCTCGAGCGGGGGTCTCCTAAACCAACAATTGTTGGGATTATTACAACCGACGTTGGGAGATTAATCCAGTTAAAGACTAGGACCTTTTAAAAAAACTTAAATCGTTTAAAACGTCAGTAGAGGATGCGATGCTAATATTATTGTAAGGTTAAACAAGCGAGAATTATCCTGACTTTAGGTGTATTATTCTCGGAATAATACACCTATGTATTCGAGTCGGAGGTCGAAAATTTTGATCAGCCTCAAAATTTGCCATCAAGGAAAAAATCGGCGGTATTTTGGATGAAAATGTTCAGTAGGTGGTCAACCGAGCAACTTCGGGAAAATGGAGAGGTAACAACATAAAAACGTAAGGTAATATTAAATATTCAAAATTTTTGAACTTGTCTCCGCCTAACCTACATGTATGTGCGGTAGAAATGACGTGTTATGTTCGGTAATTATTAACCATTCTATGGAGATAGTGAAGTTGCGCGGTACACTTTTACTTCACTTCTTCACATACCGTAAACTGGGGCTATTTAAGAATCGCGAGGCTACTTGAGAGACAGCTGTTTATTTTTTTCAAAAATTCATTGTAAAGGCTAGGATGGTCCTGGGACGTTGATCCAATTTTTTCCCGACGCTACTATGATGGCTATACACGCTAACGTGACTAATCAGCGCACAACTGATAACGCATAGTGATGGCGGCTTATCACATTTTCCAGCTGTTTTCGTAGGTTAACGGCACGTGGTACAACTTCTACCTGCCCAAGAGGATTCAAACATTTTCGGGTTAGTTCAACTATCCTATCTTTTCAAAGGATATCTTGGAGAGATTCTCTCAAAATCGCAGCTTTCTATCTTCAAAAATGGCGACGCTATTGAATTTTTTGTACAATGGGGTAATTTGAGAAAAAAACTTGGGGCAATTTGAGAATGTGTTTTTACACCGTTTTTTCGCGTTTTTATTCCAGAAAATGGTTCGTAGCTATAAGAGGAAGTTCAGCAACCACAGAAAAGGTACATCGTTCAAGCCATATTGGGCGTACACGGAGGAGATGCTAGGGAAGGGGGGGGGAGGTGATTGATCACGTCAAAGACGGCTCTGGTTCTCGGTTAACGTTCTGGTTCTCTGTAGAGTCAAGACAAGTTTAAGTTTCATTCAAGTTTGGAAATATTATGGTGTTCTTTAAAAAAAAAGGAAACCTCTAGTTGGATTGTAGGGAGTCATTTTACTATTTTGTGATTGATCGAGTGATTGTAGTTATTTTGTGATTTAGAAGTCTGCTTTTGTGATCTATTCACTGTGATTTACAGTACTTAAACGTTAAGTGTAATAAATAACACTTAAGAGAGAGAGAGGAAACTTAAACATTTGTTTTTTTACAAATTTCATAATAAAATGTTGGTTTTTCTTCAAAAAAGATTTTTTTGATGTCCTATTTTGTCAAAACAATTTTTTAAAAATTTGGGGTCACCTCTCAAGTACCCCTCGTGCGATATTAATTCGGAAATGCCGCAAAACAGCACTTTTCTCAAGTTACCCCAACTGTCGGGGTGATTTGAGAACGCTATTAAAAAAATTATATAAAATCCCCCATTGGGGGGATTTAAATTCTGATAACGTAGAAAGGTAGCCCAGAGGCCACTTTATCCAAAACCTTTTCGAGCCGATTGAAAAAAAAATGTTTAGGTACCTAAATTTGCGTTTAAACGCGAGAATTTTCTCAAGTAGCCCCAGTTTACGGTAAATAGTTAATGTGAGGTACAGTTTCATTTAATTGACTTGATGGTACAGTAGAAAGTTTCCGATAAGTTGTTATGTTCGGTGACAATCTGACCCAACGTATTCGATAGCTTCGTAGAGTAAGAGTTTTACTAAAACCTCTCGAAGGTAGCGGCCTTTGGTGTACGGTAGACATTTACCGCCCTCGTGTCATGTTCGACTCCTTTCTGTGAAGATGGTGAAGTTGCCCGATACCTGCATTTTTACTTCACATCTTCGCATGCATGCATCACCATGGTTGATGCAGTAGAATTGTACCGAGCTGGCTTCATTGTGCGGTTGATAATCGAATTGCACGGCAAATGTAGCTCTCGGTTTGTTCGGTTATATCTGGCAAGAATATGTTCCGTATAATTTCTTGTATTGCTTGGTAGCTGAGAAGACACGTACAGGTAAATAATCGCATTTTAAAGGTGGAATTTCCCTGAAGCGTCTGCGGCGGCGACTACATAGGATTTAAACTCACTACAAGGCAGACGCAGGTAACTACGGTACCGCGCGGCAAAACTCGAATTGTTAGGTAGAATTTCACCACTCACGCAGTTTTTTATTCGTTAAAATGGCTGCCGAAACAGTTTACCGAACAAAAACACCAATTTTTTTTTTCCGCGAACCATTGACTTCCCGTCGAAGACATTACAGGGTTATTTTTGAGATAAGTCACGGAAAATCGTGGAGTTTAGCATAATGATAACGTTGCCGACACCCCCAAAACCTCGCCGTGACACCAAAGTTCAATCCTGCTTTTCCCTCCCACGTTTATAATCTGCATCTTAAAGTGGGGCAAACGAAATTTGAATATTTTTCAGTATGAATATGTAAAAATGGTGTTACGCGTCGGGTTCTGCCGCTGCATGGTCTACCACGTTGTTTCCTATTATAATAGGATCAGATAATTATCTGATATGTTAGGTATATAATTACATCGTAACAAGGCGTCATGCACAGGGTCAAATTCCTTCTTTGCGTTCTTTTGAAACCGAAGGCCCTCAATGTTTTTGAGTTATTCGAAGGGATGCCGCCGGACGTCTTCAAAAGGGGATAGTTTCGAATCTTGTAAAAAAAAATCACAGGAATTTTTTTTTCACTTGAAGGCAATTATTGCACCTAAAATCACTTAGAACAGGAACTTCGAAACCATTTTCTAAGAGTTGAAAATCCCGAAAGAATCTGCGATGGTTGTAAAACTGAAAAAGAAGAGGAAATTATCATTGAACGACCGAATCCGTCTCTCTCGCCCCTTTCCACCTCGACAGAAGGTTATACAAAAGGTTCCACGGGAATTCTCGTAATATCATTTCCACCTAGTCGGAAAAGCAGGGCACTACGACAAATGGCCCATCGACATTTTTTTCTCCTTTAAGCAACCGTTTGGTTCATCCCGAATTAGTTTAGCGGGAACTATCACCGACTTTCGCCGAACGTAGTTGAATTACTGTAAATAGCCAAGCGATTTAGGTACAAATTTGTACGTTTATATTTTGACATACATATGATACTTATATGTATATCGTCACTGAAGTTCTAACCCCTCGTACCTGATTGACATTTTGACGAAAACTCACTCTCTCTCTCTCTCTCTCTCTCTCTCTCTCTCTTTCATTCGCACCTACGTCACATAACAAATGCCAATGAAGTAACTTTCTTTCTGTCCTCCTCCTCGTGAATCTCGTACTTTACGCGAGAATTTTCCACTTGAATCGCATAGTAGATTGCAGAGGGTGGGTACCCTTGTCGTGTGCATAAAATAGCGCAGCCTTTTCAACCTTACTCCACGATCTCGTTTGAAACTCTTTGCAATTTTAAAGTTCATCTTGGAATGCTTCTAGAGGCAATTTGAAGTGAGTTTTTGGTTTCCGCAGTGTTAGCGCCGTGGATCGTGGAATGAATGGAAGTCTGCAGACTTCAAAGGCATGCCTTCAATTGCTGGCCTACAATTTAGGCTTATTTAATAAGCGCATAATTCGGCCCAACTCTATAATGTACTGCAGCCTATTGACACATTAATTCCAATCATCAATAATTAATAATAATTATCAATTGATAACAATTATTAATTAATGATTAGGAGTGTTTGTACGAGCTCACGATGAGCAAAGGGAGTTGTTACTAAAGCCCGCTTGACAGATATGTCGTGATGGTGAGGTATATCTAATTCCTCAAAATTTGCAACCAGAACCAACTTGCAGCACAATTTGCAACCTGAGTCCAACTGTTGTATTATTCACCATCGTGTTACCATTGACATTGATCAGCTACATCAACTCCTTGAAAAGATCGGAGTTTCATATTAAATGTTAGAAATTTTCTAACATCATACTTGGATTAAGCACAAGTTGTGTATTAGGGGGAACGCCTTCAGTGTTACTGGGATTTCGCTCCCGGTGTTTTTGGAGGAAGATGAAGGGAGTTCCTGAATATCCCTGCCCAGGGCATAACATGAAGTGTCATGATCTACTGACCTGAGAGGCGACTTCTGGCACAACGTTGATCTGGAATGCGTGTTGATCTCCGGAAGGGAGCTGAGGGGAATCCAACGCCTCCTTGTGGTCGAGGTCCAATCCCTAATACAAGACTTATCACTACGACTGTTACAGTAGGTCTGTCAACAAGCTGGGTCGACGGCCCCCAGCTCCCCCCCCCCCCCCCCCTCAGTCGTAGATTGCTGTGGCTAGTTTAACGTTCTCAGTAAACGAAGACAATGTTTTTACCGGTCCACCAGAAAATTTTATCCCGGTTCGAGGTCACAAGAGAGGTTCGTTCATGCGATCCCTCGATCTTGTGTGTTGAAGACGGATGCCTCGGCCGCCTTTGCCACGGGAGCCTCTGCTAGGATTCACATACTCGTTCCAAAGTTCAGAGCTGAATAATTCAGCTTACAATTATTGTCAACAGACAAGACAGGTATTGCAACCCATATTAAATATCAAGTATTGCAACACATATATCAAGTTTGACCAAAAGTCAAATTTTGACTTTTGGTCAAACTTGATATACCTACGTTATTTGTGCAGAAATTTAATTTTGCGTCAATGAAAAAAATATTTAAAAAAAATTTTTTTTTGATAAAAAAAAGTTTTTTGGATTTTTTTCTCAAAATTTTCTGTTTTTTTACTTGAAAAATATTTGACCTCCAGGGATCCTTCAAAAATCCCATTTGTAGCGTCATGAAACCTCTATAGATCGCAACACTGAAATCGGATCGTTCCGGGACCCCAAAAAAATGGATTAACCTAACTCGATCTCATAGCTAAAAACCTTCTAAAATCCCTTCCCATAGCCGCATTTTAGCCCCATAGCGCCCCACGGATTAGGGTGATCGGGCTGAAAACCTTGCGGGCACAACTAGATGGTAAACCGAGTATTTTGTCAAAATTTCAGATTTTTAAAAAAATTCCTACTGCCCAAAACGGACATTTCGGTTTTGGAATCTGGACCTCTTGAAACGGATAATGCCAAATTTTGAGGCCGATCCGAGTCGTCGACTTCCGTCGCAATTACATAGGTGTTATAAACCAAAAACCTTGCCCCAAGATCAAATGAACAAAAACTTTCATTTGAGGCTGAAGCCAAAGATGAAGGGTCAACATTAATGTTAGGGTCTCCCTGAGCCCTCTGATTCCCAGTATATACGGGAATCAGAGGGCTGGCTTCTACAGACAAGTTGTCTTACAGTCGAATGGCCAACAGCGGTTGCCTGGGCAACAGACTCTCCCGGATCTGGCTTCCCCGAACAAAGTGTCACCAGGGGGGGCAGTCCTCAGGTCCAATCAAAAATGCACTGCTTGAAGACATTGTAATAAACAATGAATATAAAGAGTCAATATGATGAAGTTGGCGATGAGATTGGGGGAGTCTCAGTAATTAGCTATGAAACGCTCGCAAACGAAACTGGACTTCCCAATCACACCACCGACGGTGGCGCTTCCCGTGGCCCGCGACTGCACTACGAGCGGCAGGCCGGTGAATTTAATTGTAGTGTCGCCCATGCTCTTGCATTTTTCCCACCTAGATTGGGGAAATTGGCCACTGTGGGGCGCTATCCAGCAGGTCAGCCGTGCCACTGTTATGTGGTGTTGTTGTTTTATTACATCCCAGGAGAAGCATTCAAAAAACTTAGGTAGGTAGTATTATAGAAGGTACATGTTAGAATCACGTGGGTCTGCGAGGCCTTACGGAGGGATAATTAACCGTGAAATCAGAACAAGAAAAACACCTTGAACACGCAGAGGAAATGAATGTAATAATGAAAGATTCAGAGCGAGTGAAAGCGAAACAATGATTACACAAAAAGAATCAGCCGCAACGTGATGATGATAAGTATGAGCGCGAATAACAAAAGTGGGAATGAGAGGCAATACACATTAGTCAAAAGGTGTGGAGAGTGGATTAGCTGGATTAAGGGGGCGCGTTGGAGGACTTGGCCAGGGTGGGTCGCGTGTCCCGTCACACGTCCCAGTGTCCCGCCAATAGCCGGAGGGTTTTTCCTTTATTAACCTTTATTTCCCCAGAGGCTGATCTCTGGTGGATAATTTAATGCACGACAATGTCTCTCCGTCGCGACTGGAAATTGGAGGTTTAGGAACATAATACGTGGGCGCAGTTCAAATAAACTTTCAAAAGTAAAGGTCGAAGAGATCCAGTGAATATCGAAAGCGCAAGTCCATCCTAATGAGGGATTAAGATTGCGCTTTTGATGCTATCTGAAGCGCCACGTTTCGCTTGTATTGACAGGAACTCTGGCAACGCTTAGGCGCTTCTGCTAGTGCTATTTTATTTGTTTTTTAATCGATTTTAATCGGACACAAAAAACCTCAACTCTTGCAAAGGAGGAAAAATAAAATATGCCTTTTAAAATAATTTAAATTATTCATGCTTACCAACCATGCATGCATGCATTCGAATGCAAGAGGCGGCTCCGTTGACTTAGGATGGTATTTCCAGTCGAGCTGAAAATTCTTACTATTCGAAACCCTTACATAATATATATCATGTATCGAAACCCTTACATAATACATGTAATAATATTATATTGACACGTTTTTTGTTTTCCGAGTTTTAATAAATTAATCGATTTTTGCCCAAAATATATATTTTTTTTTAATCGATTTTTTTATCACTAAGCAGTTCACAACTCACCCAATAGCTATCAACCAGTCGAGGGAAAATTTTCATTTTCGCCTTTGGCATCTGTGACCAGGAAATCGTGTTGTTCGCTCCCAAAAAAAAAAGTCTCCAGTTTCTTCTGCACTTTCCATCTGGGGCAGACCTGGTTCAGGAAAATTCACTCTTTGGGACTAAAGCAGTTTTTACTGTTCCTCTTCACCAACGGAAATTAGCAAGTGGCTACAAAAGTTCTTTGGATTGACGTACTTGTCGACGATGGATTCACCGACTTGATTTCTGGAATGCCAAATAACCGAAGAGACCGTGTTTTGAACGAATTATCATGATTTGAGGGATCGAGTTTTATAATTTAACTTATTACTGTAGTATAGGATTCGATTCTATAGAATGATGAATGAAAGTTACATTCAGTATAGATACTATAGGGCTCGGATTCGAGCATATTAGCATAATATTATTTATCCCCTGTCAAGTAAACATTGCAAGAAGCCTTTTGGTAGTATTTTGACCTCTGTGGGACCAACAGACTTTAAATTTACCGAGCATATAAATGCATAAATCATCTGTCTTCAGAATAAAAACAATGTCAAAAATATGTGTCATATAAATGCTTGTTCAAGTGGTTTTCCCGTCCAAGCGGTTTTGAGCCGTATTACATCTGAAATTAAACAATAATAATATTATTAAAGAGGGTTAAACCTACTCAGTTCCTCGGTAGCATTCCTTATTTCACGGGAATCCATACTTTTGGTTGCTCAGCGGTGAGGATTTAGTCAACAACCTAATCATATCAGTTCACCTCCACTAGGAGTTCACTCCTAATGAATCAACACCGTTAATTTAATAGAAACCAGCTCCAGTAGAGCGGGTATTTTACAATCTATTAGGAAGTGCTTCGATTGGTTGTGTCATTAATCATTTGTCGGACTTACACCCCCGCTAATAAATAGTTCCATAACTTGAGATCCAGTTCATTTTATATGGTTTCCTAATCCTTCACCGGAACTTTTAATGTGGTGTCGCCAACAGGAGAAGAGGTGTTTTCACGATTGCGCCACGACCGTAGCGCGCCCCGCTCCCCCCACCGGCACTAGCTCTGTTGGGCTGGCAATCCGCGAGAAGAAAGTGGGGAAATCAGTCCTGATTCCCCACTCTGGATATAATATATCCAGATATTATCTATATATAGTATATATATATTATCTATATATAGTACTTTTTTAAACAAAACGAATTAGAGTCCGCCAGTGTGCAGGAGTTCCTTTTGTAATGAAACCGAATATTCATTACACGTTTTTCAAGGGGATAGTATCTATCTTTTGCTCCAAAACGATCGCATTTTTGTGAAGAACTACCCCCCTAAAACCCTGGGAAAGTTTTTATTCTATTTCGACGAAAATGGTCTTTAATATCTTTTGGAATCAAACAATTGTGTTTCAGCATATCACTATCATCCGTATTCTATATCCCTCACGCCTCGTTATTCATGAGGGATATAGATTTTTTTACATTAGGTAGGAACTCGCTTTTATCTTTGTTTCGAGCAATTAATTCCATTCCAGTTGATGTTTTTTTTTATTTCCTACAGACACTAATCTAGTGATAGTCCGCTCAAAGGCACCATCGTCAGGACTAAAATGGTTTATTTACAATGAGAATCTTGGATCCTATGGTTTACCAAATACACATACTGTAACCATGTTTGACCTGAAGCTCTTTATGCAAAAAGAGACGGATGAATAATAACCCCGTCAAATGTCGAAGGTAACTTTTAGTTCTCAAGCCATCTCATATTGACTTCTGTATTTCAAGAGTTTTCCCGTAAGGGACGTGCAGCCCACTAACTCCGGACCTCAGGTAAGGGGCCCAGGGAGTTATACATATATAAATCACGGTATCCCAAGTCTCGGTAACGTCATTTCCCGTAGACTTTCCTCCCGCTACATCAACTCCGCCCCACGCATTTCCATTCTTCATATTCTTCCTCAAACACTCATCTTTTTCTCTCATTGATTTTCCTCTCTGAGCTCTCCTGCACAGTTGCAATTGAGTTGATTAGCATTTAGAGGGCCAAGCTGGCATTGATTTCAACGCACTATGCGCAGCATTAGGGTGACCAACAGGAATTAATTTCATCATCATTGAATTGCCCGTGAGGCTATTCACCCTATAAATGTTGGCCTTGGGACTTCAGCATGGCCGAGTCGTGAAACTGCCGTACCGAATAAAATCAAATTACCTTTGATGGCTTAGCGATCCTCGGCGCCCAAGAGATCTCATCTGGGCAGTTACTGTGATGGGTAACTTATATGATGGTCGTATTACGACGATTCCTTCGGTGAAGCCGTTTTGGTCCCCCACGATATTTTTTGTCCGAGTTGGTTCCCTTCCCCTTCGTTAGCGATAAGGCGTTGTACTTGCTTCTTGAAGGCGTCACCTACAAAATGGACGAGGAAAATTAGCATACACATGAACGTGAGGCAGAAAATGTACTTCTTCACAGGAAGATGAGCAATTCGTTGAAAAAAAAAAAAGAATAAGTGGTATTGTTGTTGACTGCCCTTCAAAAGTTCGCCGTGAAACACATGGATTTGACAACAACAGCATTTCTCGGCTCTCTCCACCTAAAATTTGGGCAGATTTTAGCACAGTGGGCCGCACAACGAACTGCTGTCAATGAATGTAATTGTTATTTATGACTTTTAGCCCTCATTTGTTTGGCTTACTTGGTATATATATATATATGTTGGTACATCCTGAACGGGCACTTTCCCCTGAAATCTACCAAATGTTTGTCAATGGTGATGTATAGGCTTATTGTTTTCCTTGCACTTATCCTTGACCATTTCCCAGACCTCCATGATTGGCGCAAACTCCCTCGAGATCTCAGTTCCTGTTTCTCGGTCGAATTGTGATTCAGACATTGCTGCTCGGTGAAAGTCTCTCCTCATGACCAGGCCAAGCAGGATGCGAGAATTGAACTGTTTAGGCTTCGTGGCTGCTGCATATGTCAAGAACGAAACAGACAAAACAGTTCTGGTTCAGAAGTATCCCCAAGAGGTGGACTGTCATGTTCCTTGTATTTCTGTCATGCGATTAGGATTTCTTTGTTGGTGGATCCCAAAATCTTTATCAAGTCGGGGTGAAAAAAAAGCTTGAAACAGTGCATCGCCTGCGCCATCCCTGGGGTGATGTGTATCATGATGTGTATCATTACCTCTCAGACGGTGGGACAATGGATGATGTCATTCGAATCCATTTTTTCCACACATGGTTGCCGTAACCCATTAACATTTTAAAACAACAATGACTCATCAAATTTTTGGATGAGAGTGAACGAGTGGTGTGATCGGAAGTTGATGGAGGCGATGATTTGAATCGTTTTTTCATATTCACACTTGTTGGTCCTGGTTCTTTGGGATGTGGAGGAGCAATCGAGTCGTCAAGATTCTACTCTCCTCATTGTCAATAAAACAAGCCATCAATTGAATTGAATAGATGAGCGCAACCTTTTTGTTATTACGATATATTTAATGAGCGAGAGAAACTAAGAAACAGTAGGTATCTAGCGACCAAACTATGCCACACAACACATCATCCACGTGATGCTCATTACGTAAACAACTGCACCCTAACGACCGATGCGTAATAAAACCTTATGCCGATCAGAGGTAACGAACGGCTCAGGCTGCAAAAATCGTTTTGGAGTCGTTGGAATCAGCCTAAAAAGCTCATTCCATAGACTCTTGTACCAACGAAATCGGACAAAAACTTCCGTCCCCCTTTTGAGGCCTCCTTAGTTACACATCAGAGATAAACAACTTTCGTCGTGAAGGACCTCCCGAAAACCGATGAAGGGGATGAGGGAGGGAAAATCAAGGTAGCCTATAACCACCCCCGGAACTCGCTGATGACAATGAGACCACCCTCATGAAAATCTGTTGAGCCGCTCGGGCGTGATGCTCTGTACACAAACAAACAAAAAAAAAAAACATACATGTCGAAGAGGTGAGCGCACCTTTCCATTTTTTGGAAAAAGGTTGCGCTAAAAATCGACTTTCTGAATCTGAGTCGTCATCTTCCTTAAATTCCACAAAATCGTCAGCCTCTTCATCGTCTGACTCTCTAGATGATGGGTGGGTTGGTGGGAGGGGGGGGGGGGGGGTTATAGGTGACATATTTGGTAATTGATTTGTTGGTATAGAAATAAATATTATTCAATTAATTTTTTAATAATTTAAAGTTCAGTTAAGGTTGAGCTACGTACCTTACACACACGTTTATTCCCAAATACACGCTTATATATAAGCGTATACGTACATATCGTCAGGCCAGGGGCAACGAAATGAAAAGCAAACTTTCAGACAAATCTTGTGGTTTGAGCTACGTACCTTACACACACGTTTATTCCCAAATACACGCTTTATCGTCAGGCCGGGGGCAACGAAATGAAAAGAAAACTTTCAGACAAATCTTTTGAACGCACAAGTAGCGTGATAGCTTTACGATCATAATCTAGCACAATTTATAAAGTTGAGCTGGATCAGTAATTATATACCTACCGAACTTTTATGAGCTTCACGAAACTTTCTCGTTGATGTGGGAACTTGTTTCACCTAAGAGGTGATTTTATACGAGATCGAAACGAGCGACAATAACGCCTTTGGCAAGTTGCAAGAGCTTACTATCAGAGATAGGCTTCCTGTGCCGTGGGCTACATTAAATGAAAATTTTTCAAGAATCCCCAACGGCATAAATGTACAAAAAGTCTGTGAATTTAAAATAGCGTCACGTTTTACCGAAGGTAAAAAAATCCATCACGTTTAACCGTCTGTGTAAAACGAAATTGCTATTTCTCTTGGTGGGGGGTGGGAGCAAAGAACCCGATATAGGTGGCCCACTGAGCTTTCGGGGCTTTTCATTTCCCAGCACACGACTCCCGCCTGTCTGTCACGATTCTTCGCCCTCCAAACAATCGTTCTTTTTGATTTGTTATTAATCCCGGGAGCTGCTCCGAACTCTTCCTCCGAAGTCTGGACGGTTTTTTTAATCGGGACATCCGTTCGATGTTACCTTTTTTTGCGTGGGGTTTCCATCATAGTGGGAAGACATTAAACATTCCAATCAGGCCAATGGCAGGTGCGATATCACTGGTTCACCGAACGACTGATTTATGGTGAGGTTCACTCGATTTGCAGAGAAGTCGTATGGAATTTTGGGCTGTGCGTATGAGTTTTCAATTTATTCCATTAACCCAACGCGGTCAGTGTCCATTCGAGCAGTTTGAGTCACAACTACTCGGTTTCATTGCAGGAGATCAGGAACACGTAGGAGCTCCCTTGCAAGCTTGCCGACGAACGGGCTCGTGGGTAGGGGATTTGCTCCCAGCTGATCGCTGTTATAACAGCTGGCTATTTGTCATACAAAACGCCCAAGTAGGAAGCAGGGGATCATGATCCAAACGGAGCTAGACCCCTCCGTGATGAGTTATGGTGAAGTTCAGCCTGGAGGCTATGATATTCCAACTCGAATATAGTTTTGAATTTATAATCAATCCCCAAGTTTACTTCATCGCGTCCATCCACCGATTTATCCTACCGCTTTGGTTTGCGCCAGACCAATTTTGAACTCCAAGGTGTCCAGTTGGTCGCCCCTGCCCTTTAATTTACCGACTCAATTATACTCAACTTCCTCGGCTTTCCCTCTCAAGTTTCTTCTTCCGAATTCCCCTCCCCTTCACCTACTAATTCGACCGCAAAACTCCAGAAGAACTGACCCACCCAAATGTATTATGCATACGACGTTTTAATTATACCCGGTGTTGAACCATTTACATTAAATCCGCCTCCGTCCAAACGGTTGAACAGTAATGAAATTTGAACTGTGAATAATACGGCTCTTCAGAAAATTAGACAAACCTTATGAATATCCCTTAGGAGATAAATGAAGTTGGTGGAATAAAGGTCCTTTAGTTTTTTTTTACACATCAAATCAGTCGTCTCTGTGTTGCTCTCTAATCGAATCCCCACCACCTTTGTATACAAAATTTGCTGTAGCATTGTTACGGGAAGAGTGTGTTTAGGTTCGTTCCAGGTTTGACCGACTGTTAACAGACATGCGGAGTTGAGAAAACTGCTGTTCCGGGTAGTAGAGATACCCTCAAACACATTAAATGATTCATTCCCGCCCTTATGATACTTCTCTCTCGAAAAAG
This sequence comes from Pilophorus perplexus, assembly GCA_955831195.1. Lineage (NCBI taxonomy): Eukaryota > Metazoa > Arthropoda > Insecta > Hemiptera > Miridae > Pilophorus > Pilophorus perplexus. Next base: position 6,743,139 of record OY037018.1, read on the forward strand.
GTTGATTATTATTATTAACACAATAAACCAAAAAGTATCCGAGTTTATCACTTGGATTTTTCCATATGAAATTTACTGACACGTGAATCACCGAGAAGTAATTTAATTGTTGTAGCATTACTTCACGGTGATTCACGTGACTTGGTTCAACAGATTTTGTCGACAGATCACGTTCCAGGTCAGTAGGTGGGCTGTTCGACTGAACTCAACAGCGATTCAGAAGGCATTGGGACTGCTGTCGACAGCTATCAACTTTTGTCAACAGACGCAGTCAGACCTGGAACAAACCTTTTATAAGTCTCGTATTGAAAGACCTCGAAGATGCATGGGAGTGCCAATCTGTTGGGTTTCCCACAACTATGCTCGTCTCTCCCTTAGTTACATCTGGATTTGCATACTATGTATTATTCTTAGCAGACAGAACCATCTCCATTCTGAATAAGATGATCCTGTCATTGTCAAACCAACCCAGCCTTTCAGTACCTAGTTGGTACTACCTACCTAATATCCTCTTCCGTGAATTCGTTGAACATGATTATAATGTTGTGCATACATTATACTATCAATGGTTCAATCATCCGTTTTGCTTATGATTGCATTTAACAATTAATTGTAATCATAAGGAAAAGCGGAAACGCCTCGGCAATTATTAATATTTTAACATTACACATTATTGTCAGAGGGGTTGGAACCCCCCCCCCCCCGAAATTTTCCCAAAAATAAGCATTTTCAAACACATAGGAATTAAATTTACTCAAGTTATAATTGATCTTCATAGGTAAATAAGGAAGAGTACAAAACAATTTCTAGTTAAAAGTATACGTAAATAATTTATAAAATGTATTACAATTTTACAAACCCATTCGCGTACGTGGATGGACGCGGTCCGCCGCTAACGGCGTAGACCCAAACGTTCCATTACGGAAGTTGCCGTAAAGCATGTACTTAGTTTGGCGCTATGTATTACGATAGGTAGCAGCACGAAAAATGACCGCCATTCGACTTTGCAAATCCCTGACTATATTCTGTAGGTAGGGATTGCAATCCCGGGATCCCGGGATCCCGAAATCCCGGGATCCCGGTCGATTTTTGCCAATTTGAAATCCCGGGATTCGTGGTGTCAATCCCGGGATCCCGGGGTTCGAGAATTAATTGCACCTCATACGTAAATTGCTCAAGTCTTTTCGGGAAAAATCTTTTAACAACGGACAATAATTCGAAGGCTAAGTGAAAGTGCTCTAAGATGAAAACTGTGAAGTCCCATGAAGAAAGGATTCGGAAATCTATGAACCAGCCGATGCCGGTGCCGAAAATACGAAAAGATTTATCGACCACAATTAAAAAAGAAACGAGCCTGTTCAAAAATGGAGGCAGCCGAGGCCACCATTTGGATTTAGTATACAAAATTTGTGGATATTTAATATCTCCTGTTAGAGGCCGGTCAGCGGACAAAAAAGGGGGCTTAGAACGGAAAAATAGACACGTTCTAATTTTTTGGTTTATTATTCTTGGAATAATACACCTATGTTTTCGCGACGCGGGTCGACGACTCCGATCGGCCTCAAAATTTGACATTATCCGTTTCAAGAGGTCTACATTCAAAATCCGAAATGTCCGTCCGCCGTCCGCCGTCCGCCGTCCGCCGTCCAGGCCGTTTTGGGCAGTAGGAATTTTTTTTTTAAATCTGAAATTTTGGCAAAATACTTGGTTTACCATCTAGTTGTGCCCGCAAGGTTTTCAGTCCGATCGCCCAAACCCGTGGGGCGCTATGGGGCTAAAATGGGGCTACAGGAGGGGTGTTTTGAAGGCTTTTAGCTATGGGATCGAGTTAGGTGTCGTTTTCGAAGTATTTTTGGACGTAGAATCCATTTTTGGGGGTCCCGGAACGATCCGATTTCACTGTGGCGTTCTATAGGGCTCTCATGGGGGTAAAAATGGGATTTTTGAAGGATCCCATGAAGTTAAATATTTTTCGAGTAAAAATTAAAGAATTTTTGAAAAAACACATTTTTGAAAAAAAAAATCCCCCCAAAAAATTTTTTTGAAATATAAAAATCCAAAAAAAAAATTTTTTAATTTTTTTTTATTGACAGAATTAAATGTCTGTACAAGTAACCTATATCACAAAATAATAAACCCTTGTGTAAAATTTGCAGCGTTTTGTTTTTTACTCGAAAAACATTTGACCTGGGATCCGTCAAAAATCCCATTTGTAGCCCCAAGAAGCCCAATAGATCGCCACAGTGAAATCGGATCGTTCCGGCACCCCCCAAAAACGGATTCTACGTCCAAAAATACTTCGAAAATGACACCCAACTCGACCCCCATTGCTGAACACTTTCGAAAACCCCTCCCGTAGCCCCACAGTGATTTGGGCGATCGGGATGAAAACCTTGCGGGCACAACTAGATGGTAAACCGAGTAGGTATTTTGTCAAATTTTCAGATTTAAAAAAACTTCCTACTGCCCACAACGGCCCGGACGGCGGACGGACATTTCGGTTTTGGAATCAAGACCTCGTGAAACAGATAATGTCAAATTTTGAGGCCGATCGGAGTCGTCGACCTCTGTCGCGAAAATGTAATATTGGAACCTACTGGGAAAGCTCATGAGTAGCAGATTAAGCTCAGCATGGCAGTGTCTTCGTGAAGCTCTCGCATCCGAGATCTCACTTCATAGCTGTTCGGATGCCAATAATTTCATTAGGTAGATGTTCTACGTTCAAATGGAGAAGAGTAGTTCTGTTCGAAAAGTAAGAGAAATTGGTTCGTTTTGTCCAATCTCCAATACTGATGCAGCATCAGTATTGGAGTGATGCTCATTCGATTATCTAAATCATTCGTTTTGTTCATCACTATCAACAGTGACAAGTTGTTCGGCGTCCAACGACTGAATTTCCTGCGAACCCTATTTTTTTATTTTTAGAAAAACCAATCATTATTGAAAAGCGAGTAAAAGAGGTCAGAGGTCAGAGTCCGGGGGTTGGCTGATTTTAGCCAGCACGCCCCCCCCCCCCCCCAAGTCGTACACAAATGTGAGCTATCAGCGTTACCCAGAGGACACCGCGAGGAGGTTGCTCACGTTGTCCCCCAATATCAGTGGCATTAGCCACCTCGTCAAACGTTTAAAAAAAGAAAATGGGGGGGGGGTTTACTCATGAGTCCGAAATAACGTAAAGTTGAATACAGGCGAGTGACAAGAAAATGGTTCCACTGTTTCCAAACATATACCTGCTGATATGTTTCATTCCCAACAAATACCAACCAATAGTTCCATGGAGGCGCCTAACACTCGACCTCAAAAGAAGAGAGACCTTAAACTCATTGAGCCTCCTATGCCTCTACCAGTTGAACACTTGACCAACCCAACGGATGGACTACGAACAACTTCGTCCAGTTCTTCGATCTCTTCAAACTCGTGTGTGTCCTCTTATGTGTGTTCAAATTTTGTCAAGACGTTCTTGGTATGTGTAATAATGCAGTGAGGGAGAAAATGTAACAAATTACTCGACCTCAGCCTTCGTTAGGATGGGTAACTATGGGAAACTATTCCTAAACATTAACCAAATACCCACTGTAGGCACTTCACGAGAGCCATCCTACCTTCAACCTACCATCTTCCTTTCTTCTGCCAGCCTTCTCTTCTATCCTTTGGTGCAGTTTCTTCCTCGAGCTCCTTTCCTCGTTTTTTTTTTTCTTCTGTTGACTGGGAAGCCTCTGGATCTGCCATGTTTAAGCCTCCGATCACTGGAGAACTGGTGACTCCAACGCAATACAGGGGAATTGAACCCGAGCTGATGCCAATTTCTGTAAAATGTGAAAATGATGAGAAAAGGATCGAACTCTCGGCCCTGGCATTTATATATAAGGAGAATCCCCTTTTTACAACTAATTATTATTAATTAGTTGTAAAAAGGGGTTTCCCCCATGTGACCTCCTCCTACCCCCCCCCCCCCCCCCCCCCCAACTAAGGGGGGGCTTTCCCCAAATAGTCACACCTTCCTCACCAATTGGGTTAGGTTAGGTTACTGGAACAAAGCATCAATCGTGTGGAACAGGCGGTAAACGTTCCAGGCAGGAAACAAGCAGTATAAATGCTCCAGGCAGCAAACAGGCAGTATAAACGCTCAATGCAGCAAACAGGCAGTATAAATGCTCAATGCAGCAAACAGGCATTATAAATGCTCAATGCAGCAAACAGGCAGAATAAATGCTCTGTGCAGGAAACAGGCAGAATAAATGCTCTGTGCAGGAAACAGGCAGTATAAATGCTCTGTGCAGGAAACAGGCAGTATAAATGCTCTGTGCAGCAAACAGGCAGCATAAACACTCAATTCAGCAAACAGGCAGAATAAATGCTCAATGCAGCAAACAGGCAGAATAAATGCTCTGTGCAGGAAACAGGCAGTATAAATGCTCTGTGCAGCAAACAGGCAGCATAAACACACAATTCAGCAAACAGGCAGAATAAATGCTCTGTACAGGAAACAGGCAGTATAAACACTCAATGCAGCAAACAGGTAGGTAGTATAAATGCTCCAAGCAGGAAACGGGCACGCTCCATGAAGAACAAAGGCAATATTAACTTTCATGCAGCAAACAGTCCGTAAACATTCTATGGCAACAAGCGGTGACAGGGAAGGAAGACGTGCCAACTATGGAAACTAGCGGTGATAACTTTACACAGGCAACAGGCAATGGCCAACGGAACTACTTACTTTTGGGGTTTCTCCTCTTACCAGGGGCTGCTCAATATCGCCCGACACCAAACCCTTTGGTCCAGACAATCATCCTTGGTGAGGTTGAGGCGACGCATCGAGTGGGCACCCTTCTTCAGTTCGCCTTCTGGAGAACCTTTCTGCGGCCATACCTATGACAGACATGCCTGTACCATTGGAGCGTCCTCTTGTCCAACGAGCTACAGCTGATTCTCCTTGGGGACAAAACACAAACTACTCTCCCTCAACATCTTCTTATCTTTTTCATAATTTGCCGCTCCTCTTCACACCATTCATCCCCCTCCATTGGCAGTATACTTTCAACAAAAACACTGAGGATGAGCTGTTTAGTTCGGCAATGGATTTCTCTGCCCCACCACTGACAGTTGAGGGCTGAGAGCTTGAATTGTTCCTTTGGCTAATGAAATCCGGGTTTCAATATCCAATTTGCACACTCCTGACTTGTCAATGATGGAATCCAGAAACTTGAGAGAATGGACATTACCAACATCAAAAACCTCTAGGGCGACCTATGGAACCCTTAAAGAACGAGAGCCAAGAGTAGATAATCAGAACTTGCATGTCTTCATTTTGTCAAAGGACTCTAAAAATCTAAAGATAAGGCTTCAAAATTTGAAGTCTTTTTTGTGTTTGTGAGCCCTCTATTTAATAGAGGGCTCACAAACACAACTTTTTTCGATAAAGACAAAACAGTACTTAACTACTCTCCCTCAACGTTCCTTCTTACCTTTCATAGTTTGCTGCTCCTCTTCACGCCATTCTTCCCCCACCATTGGCAGTAGCGTCAGACTGAAGACCCTTTGGGATCTTGGGAAGCGTTCTTTAAATAAACTCACTAAAACCTATTTGCCAAATTATTTGCCTTCCTGGTGATTTCATGCAGAATTTGGCGACATCATTGCAGCAGCAACTCTTGTCTAGTGTGTCCCTTCGCAGGAGAAAAAGTGGATTGGCTCGAAGATGATGAGAAGATATGTTGGTGGTCTTATCATTCAGAGTACTTCAGTTATGACGCTGATGCTCCCAAGAAGCCTGCCATCGAGGCTGAAATATAAAATGAACGTTTAGCAAGGAAATCCACTTCATATTTATTTCACTGTAGTCAATCAAACTCACCAACAATGTCTTCTCTGTAAATTCAGTCAATGATGGCAGCTGCAGATGTTGAGGAGCAGATTGGCAGTAGCGTCAGACTGAAGACCCTTTGGGATCTTGAGAAGCGTTCTTTAAATAAACTCACTAAAACCTATTTGCCAAATTATTTGCCTTCCTGGTGATTTCATGCAGAATTTGGCGACATCATTGCAGCAGCAACTCTTGTCTAGTGTGTCCCTTCGCAGGAGAAAAAGTGGATTGGCTCATAGATGATGAGAAGATATGTTGGTGGTCTTATCATTCAGAGTACTTCAGTTATGACGCTGATGCTCCCAAGAAGCCTGCCATCGAGGCTGAAATATAAAATGAACGTTTAGCAAGGAAATCCACTTCATATTTATTTCACTGTAGTCAATCAAACTCACCAACAATGTCTTCTCTGTAAATTCAGTCAATGATGGCAGCTGCAGATGTTGAGGAGCAGATTGGCAGTAGCGTCAGACTGAAGACCCTTTGGGATCTTGAGAAGCGTTCTATAAATAAACTCACTAAAAGCTATTTGCCAAATTATTTGCCTTCCTGGTGATTTCATGCAGAATTTGGCGACACCATTGCTGCAGCAACTCTTGTCTGGTGTGTCGCTTCGGTGCAGAAAAAGTGGATTGGCTCGTAGATGATGAGAAGATATGTTGGTGGTCTTCTATTCAGAGTACTTCAGTAATGACGCTGATGCTCCCAAGAATTCTGCCATCGAGGCTGAAATACAAAATGACCGTTTAGCAAGGAAATCCACTCCATATCTATTTCACTTTAGTCAATCAAACTCACCAACAATGTCTTCTCTGTAAATTCAGTCAATGATGGCAGCTGCAGATGTTGAGTACTGTTTGTGGAGTCAAACAATATCCACCCAAGGAGCATGAAGAAAGCTATGACGCTGAACGCATTGCAGCATCACCTTGTCTGGGGTGTCTGCAGAATCACTTTGCTTCAGTGCAGAAAAACTGGATTGATTCGTAGACGATGAGCAGATAATACCAACATAATATGTTATATAATATTATTATGTTGGTAGTCTTGCCCATCATTCGGAGTAGGTACCTGCTTACTTACTTCAGTAAATGACGCTGATGCTCTCACGTGGTCTGACATCAGAGGCTGGTTACGAAATCACTGTTCCGCTAAATAAAGAAGAAGTACCTAAAGATGAAACAACCACCATCCCTAGTCGGCATATTCCCCGAGCTGAGCACGGTCCACCAAACTTCACGGATGGACGACACAGTAAGAGATATTCAGTTTGCACAATGTAGAAGTCAGAGACAACAACATTATGCCCACAACATCAAATATTGTGCCGGTTGGAGAAGCCAACACCTGGCTCCAGAACCCAGCGTGAGAAACATGACAATCTACAGCAATTTGTTTCACCAACTACCAAATACAAGAAGAAAAGACAAAAACAGTGGAAACAACAACCAGGCCTAGTCGTCATATCCCCGAGCTGAGCACGGACCACCAAACTTCACGGATGGACGACACAGTAAGAGATATTCGGTTTGCACAATGTAGAAGTCAGAGACAACAACATTATGCCCGCAACATCAAATATTGTGCCGGTTGGAGAAGCCAACACCTGGCTCCGGAACCCAGCGTGAGAAACATGACAATCTACAGCAATTTGTCTCACCAAATACAAGAAGAAAAGGCAAAAACCGTGAAAACAACATCCAGGCCAGGTCGTCATATCCCCGAGCTGAGCACGGTCCACCAAACTTCACGGATGGACGACACAGTAAGAGATATTCAGTTTGCACAATGTAGAAGTCAGAGACAACAACATTATGCCCGCAACATCAAATATTGTGCCGGTTGGAGAAGCCAACACCTGGCTCCGGAACCCAGCATGAGAAACATGACAATCTATAGCAATTTGTTTCACCAAATACAAGAAGAAATGGCAAAAACAGTGGAAACAACAACCCGGCCTGGTCATCATATTCCCCGAGCTGAGCCCGGTCCACCAAACTTCACGGATGGACGACACAGTAAGAGATATTTGGTTTGCACAATGTAGAAGTCAGAGACAACAACATTATGCCCGCAACATCAAATATTGTGCCGATTGGAGAAGCCAACACATGGCTCCGGAACTCAGCGTGAGAAACATGACAATCTACAGCAATTTGTTTCACAAAGACAACAGTTGCCTACCTAATACCCTAATTGCTTTAAAAAAAAAAAAAAAAAAAAACCTTGGAGCCACTGGCATGCAATTTACTACAGAATAGAGATTGATAGGAGAATGTTCGAAGCCTACCACTTCAAAACACAACATTAGAGCTGAGTTGTTCTCTCTTGAGGAATTTGGGGGGATACAGTTGAGTAAATTTGGGGGGGGGGGGGGAGGAGTCAATTTATGCTTTGTAAGCTGAGGACACTAATGTATTGTAAACTTATTGTAATTTTTTACCAGCTTTTTTGAGTACATGTGCGTTTTTTTACTGGTTTATGCAAAAAGAAGTAGGGAGTTGTGGGAGTTCTGAAGAATATTCTAATTGTAATGAACAACGTTTATGCCTACGTGGGTTACTTATTGTTTTGTGGAATGCAATTATTGGAATTGTCTACTAAGTAGTTTGTGTGTGTGTGTTGTATATATAACCTAGCCACCTAAATATGTACCTACTCTTCGTGTTCTTGATTCTTGAAACGAACAAATACCACGTGAAATGTGACTGTGGATAAAAGAAGCTTCCTCTCGTCGTCCTTCAGCTGAAGTTCTCGAAGTTCATGAAGTTCAACATGCCAAAGGGAGGAAAGAGACTAATTTCCAACAGTGGCTCCACAAAATGGCATTCAGGTTGGGTAGTATTTAAGCATTGATTTAAGTTCAGATTGACCATTTGACGAATTTCATTAGCGTTTTTTGAAAACTTCAAAGAGTGGAAAATAAAGTGAGTAGTGACCATCAAGTCACAAGAATGTTGAAAAGGAACTTGAATGCCATCCTGAATGGTTTGACATGCTTTTGAATTGTACCTGGCTCAATAAATGTTGATGAGCATGCCTGAAAAAAAAAAATCGTTTTAAAAAAAAATGATGTGAAACTGTACAGTACGTTTCAACAAAATGTACGCAGAGTTTACTTACCACCCAAACCTTGTCCATGAAGCGTTCAGGAACTTAGGAGAAACTCGGAGAAGACCCCCACACCCCACCCCCCACCCAAACGCCGCGAGACTTGGGAGCATTAACGGACACTCGCGTGTTGGATGGATGTGGCAGCAGCAGCAGCGATGGCAACGCAAGTTGTGAAGTCGACAAACTCAGTGATGGCCAAGGAGCACGTCTCGAGGTCTTGACTGAGTCTAGAAGTCTTCTTTTCTTCTCGGTGGTGTCAAAACAGGAAGTGTGTTCTTACACTACCGTCACTGTGATAGCCCACGCACACAGACTGGCATTGACGCTCTTCAATCGTTACGTGCCAATGATAATATTTACGCCTGACTGTCGAGTTCAATGCTACTGGTAACTAACACAGTAGAAACGTTTCGAGTTTTGTTTCTCACTGGTTGGCGTACCTAGTCCCCCCTCCCACCAGAGCCTACCTACACAATCAGCCCCACCATCCAGATCGAACCAAACTGAAACTCCATCACTGTGCCAGTCCACCACGCCTGCCACTAGCATCGGAAGTTCAGATCCGTTTACCAAGTTTACCAGCTGTTGATAATTGGAGCTGACCAACCATTGCAACCTTACTCTCACAGTGACCACCACTCACATGCACGGCGAATCACCATGGCAGAAGCGATCTCCAGCCTTGTTAACCACTTCCGCCACTTCATCCACCCTAAGACTACCTACCTACCCGAGACCTAATGGGAAAGACTATAACTAACTTACAATCTATAATCCACGCGGCAGGCAGGCAAGGAGGCACAGCTTCGCAAGCTATCAAATAATGAATGGCAGGCTGGATCCTACGAGCTGGCTTATCCTTGCTGCGTACCACGTTTACCTACAAACCGCCTCACACATCCTGTTGACACCACCCAACTAGCCTACGCGCACTTAAAACACTTTACACAACACTGCACTTTAACACTCCGATGAGGCCCAACGCGGTTGCTCCTATTTACGCTCCCAAGATCAACTAATTTCAGCCCAATCCATGATTCACACTCCACTTTACCTGAATGTTAGAAATAAATTTTGATTTTTTTTAAGTAACTGTAATTGATTCTGTCACCACTGTTTTGGTGGTGGTGAGCGCTTTCAATGTGAAAACCTCATCGTCTGACTATTGATGACGTTATCACATCGAAAGCGCTCGCCACCGCCAAAACAGCCAGCGACGGGCTCAACCAGAGTTATGTAGTCACTGGCAGGCCCCAAAACCCTTTACACTCAATACCATTATTATTTTTTATTCAATTTGCCAGGACATTGTGAATTAGTTATTTTCTCGATGGAATTTAGTGAATGATTTTGTGAACTGAATGATTCTTTACTTTTGTTTTAAGGAGTATTGAATACGAATGAAGTGGATACGAATTTTGAGTGAAGTTTTTTACCGAAGAGGTCTAATGAGGAGGTTAAGGAGGGAAATTACTCCTCTGCTGTTGTGGGTACTAAATTGAAGTGTGGAAACCAGTTTCGAGCAACTAAGCTCATCTACAGCCCAGAGGAATTTGAAGTAGTTGAACCTATACTGAGGTTTTTTATTATTATTTTATTTTTTTATTTTTAAGTATAAACCTGAGTAGGTATAGGTTCAACTACTTCAAGTTAGGTAGGTAGGCCTACTCTGGGCTGTAGTTGAGTTAAGTTGCTCGAAACCCATCATGACCCTATAATTGTAGCCCCCCCCCCCCCCCCCCCAACGAAACGAGGAAAATATTTTATTACTCTGAAATGATCACAATAAATAATTAGATTTTTATTTAAGATGCTTTGACCAAATGAAATGAATCAATATTCTATTAATTTTTTGTGCTGCAATACTTTAAAGCGTAATTTTCAGTCCCCTGATTTTAAAAATGTTTACTTCCCCGGACATAGCCCCCCCCCCCCTTTAAAACTGCAACAACAGGCGATTTCTCTCCCTAACCTCCACATACGAATTTCAAGTTTGCCACATCGCGAACTGACTGTCCCTTGCAGGCACAACATTAAATGTGTACAAATTTTGTCAGAATTTCAGATTTGTTGACTCTAAAAAAGAAATCCTAGGTACCGCCTAAAAGGGCTCGGACGGCGGGAGGGAACATTACAGTTTTGGAACTTAGGTACCCATCTTGAAACGTGAAATGACAAATTTTGAGGCCGATTCCAAAAAAACTCACGAGAATAATAAAACATTCATTAACGGTAGAAAAAAAGCTCAACAAGAGAGACAGAGAATCCCTCAATGAGATCAACTTGATGCTGAACTAAATAAACCAATCAGGAGGGTTTGTGGGCTTCATGAATAGAAAATACCGCGAGTGAGAAACAATAATTATTCGTAAAAGATGAATAATTCATCTTACAATAATTATTATTGTAATCAGTTCATACCAAATACGTTTTCATCTAAAACATGGCAACGCGACAACTTTCTTTCTATTCGTTACTCTCCCGGATGATAATATCACATTGTGCGATAAGTGGAGATAATTTCAAATGAATTGGGCTGAAATTACATTTAAATTTAAAAAATACCCCAACATGACCTCCCCGTAGAGCTGCTGGGAGAAGACTGAGTGATGACGAGGACGGGGCCACACCCTTCGCGGTCGTTCGATGTGGCATGTTGCACGAACTCCGCTGGTGTTCGTGTAAGGTCTACACAGCTAGGTCTGCGGGCCGAACGCGCAGACCTTACAGGCCTTGTAGAGATTCTGTGGTTCCGCGAGAGGGCTACAACTTAGTAGGTAACAATGAATAAAAATAATAACAATGATTATTATTCTTAGTTAGGTACCTATACTAAATGTTTGACCCCTCTGGGACTCAACATTGCCCTTAAACATCTCATGATGCGAAAATTCCATGAATAAAATGTATAAAGTGAATAAGTGTTACTATTCTTTGATAGGTACCTATAGGTTAATTATGAAAAATTAAATCTGTACCAAAGGAAACATTTTTGAAAAAATTAAAAATTAATTCTGTACCAAAGGAAATATTTTTGAAAAAATTAAAAATAGTTACCTACTTACTTATTAGGTTGGACAGAAGTGGGGGCATAAAAAAAAAAAAAAAAAACGTCCAAAATTACTCGGAATACGACACCTACCTATTAAACAGGTTTTTGAAAAATCTGAAATATTGACAAAAGACTCGGTTTGCCATCTAGTTGTGCCTGCAAGGTTTTCAGCCCGATCGCCCAAACCCGTGGGGCGCTATGGGGCTAAAATGAGGCTACGGGAAGGGTTTTTTGAAGGTTTTCTGCTATGAGGTCGAGTTAGGTGTCGATTTCGAAGTATTTCTGGACGTAGAATCCATTTTTTGGGGTGACGGAACGATCCGATTTCACTGTGGGGATCTATTGGGCTTTCAGGAGGCTACAAAAGGGATTTTTGAAGGTTTCAAATAAGGTGTAGTTTTCCGAGTAATTTTGGACGCAAAATCTATTTTTTATGTCCTTCCGAAGTACAGATTATGGTTTATTACCTATTCGTGGAATAATACACATGTGTATATACACAGGTGTAGGTCTACACCTTTGTAATCGCGACGGAGGTCAACGACTCCGATCGGCCTCAAAATTTGACATTATCCGTTTCAAGAGGTCCAGATTCCAAAACCGAAATGTCCGTACGCCGTCCGGGCGGTTTTGGACAGTAGGAATTTTTTTTAAATCTGAAATTTTGACAAAATATATTTTGTATAGGTTCACCTACACCAAATACTTGGTTAACCATCTAGTTGTGCCCGCAAAGTTTTCAGCCCGATCGCCCAAACCCGTGGGGCGCTATGGGGCTAATTTGGAGCTACAGGAGGGTTTTTTTGTAGGTTTTCGGCTATGGGGTCGAGTTTGGTGGCGTTTTCGAAGTATTTTTGAGCGTAGAATCCATTTTTTGGGGTCCCGGAACGATCCAATTTCACTGTGGATAGCTTATAGGCTTTCATGGATATATCGCTCCTCCGGAGGAATAGTGGTATAAGTCCAAAAACCTTACTTTTGGGAAATCGCAATTTAAGATTTTTCACATATTTGTTAGCGTGTTGCAGACACGAGGGCTTTGTTTCCGATATCCGATGCTTCTCAGGCTTTCATATTATTATCTAACTTTCAGGTTTTCACAAAGTTTCTTCTCCCCCTTCTCATTCACGACGCGCATGTGTTAAAATCAATTAAATTTCAATTATGTACCACTCTTATCCCAAGAAATTGGGCCCAAATGGATGGTACATCTTGACATGATCCACTACTGTACTGATGAACACACGGGATGACACACGTTAATATTGGAATAGTAGTGGTACATTTTTGAAATGATCCGGTTTTGCCACTGCAAGCACACAAAAAAGGATATTTTCTTGGTTGAACAGCGGTACTTCTTGAAATATACCAGTACTGAAGTGAAAAAAATAAGGTTAATACCTGATTTTTCTGACGGATAGCGGCTCATTAGAGATGAACCAACCTTCTTCAAACGAAATGTCGGTAATCTGCATGGAAAACATACCGGTTCATCTGCTCTCTCCCGAGTAATTTTTGAACTATGCTTAAACCAATAATACCCCCATGTTAAGCTCGTCGCGAGCTACCCAATGGTATATATAACTCAAAACAGCTGTTTTTAGACTTACTTATACCACTATTACTCCGGAGGAGCGATATCCATGAAAGCTTTCCATAAGGGAGTCCCACTCAACCACCTGAACCATATTTCAGAAAATCCCTCACCCTCCAGTTTATGAGCGATCTCTAAAATTTCACCCAACGTTGCTGTTTCCGAACCAGTCAAATTTTTTTCTGGATCCATCACCCCGACCACTCCAGGCCATAATTTTATCGATGGATTCCTTGATGTTGTAAAAGCAATGTGCGATATTGTGGGTTTTCCACGTCAAAGGAGCAGCATCCATCGATTTCAAGGTTTAAGGGCATTTAGGCAAAAACCGCTGTTAGTGAGGGTTTACTGTATTAAGGTCCATCCACAAATTAATTACATTGTTTCACTTTTTTGGAGAACGAATATTTTGGGCGAGAGATGAGATGAGTTCCCCCATAGAGGGATCCTGTACGCTGCTCTAGTCTGCTTCCATGGAAGCAAGCGCAGTACACTGTGCGTAGAACCTCAGGAGAAACCGCGCCAACCAATCTTCTCAGCATAAATATGCTGGAGGAAAGCTTAGATGAAAGTACCTCTGTGTGCCTGGCCCAAGACAGTCGATTATCGACCTCAATTACCACAAGATAGAGTTGTCCATTGTCGAGATCGATCCTGGACAGCGGTCCGGTTAACGAAACCGGCGGACGTGACGTCTCGACACAGCAGAATCTGTTGTGTTGACCGGCCTCCAAGTAGAGGGCGAATCAAGGCTGGTTTGGCACGTTCACGTGAACGAGGGATTCGGATAAAGGGACTGAGGGGATGCTGCATCAGGGTGAGTGCATTCCAGACAGTCAGAGCGAGCGTATGCCCGTCTGCCCGTCGTAGGCCCGGGAGTCGACTATCTCCTGGACCTTCCAGATCGTCACCTGGACCTCCGGGACTCTCTTCTCAGCCCAAGCAACTCCGGACAGGACCCCCGGGACCCCTACGTCGTTAAGATGAAGTCCCTGGCGATTTACACTGCAGCGACCCTCATGAGTAGCTTGGGCTAGCTCCCACGTCTCGTGAGAAGACATTTCGCGTTCGGTATCGGGTGTTAGGATGTTCACGAACGATATATTTATTTCACTGTATAATAAATACGCTTAGGGTCACAACCCTTTGGAACTAATTTCCATACCTCCTGATTGCCTGGGAGAGAGATCAGTCAATTAACCCTCATTTCATAATATAATAATTATTGACTCCCGAACGGAGAGCCATTTCACTCTCCGACAGTCATCTTTCCATTCAGCTCCAACAACAAACCCTGTCTTCCCTGGAATTTCCCTGACGCGTCTGCGGTCGGCGGCGGCGCACTGTTTTTTTTTTTCGCCACTCTAGCTGGACAAAAGTCCAAAAAAAAGTTTGATTTGGAATAAAAGTCAGTAGCTTCTGTTCTACGCCTTTATTTTTCTCCCTTCTCCTACATGCGATACAAGGCTCAACGTAAACAATAAGGTTTGTTCCAGGTCTGACGGCGTCTGTTGACAAAACAGACAGCTGTCGACAGCAGTCCCAATGCCTTCGTCTGTCGAGTTCTGTCGAACAGCCCACCTTCTGACCTGGAACGCGAACTGTCAACAAAATTGTATAATTGTATTCAGAATAATCAACCTTTTTCGAGAGAGGAGTATCATAAGGGCGGGAATGAGTCATTTAAAGTGTTTGAGGGTATATACGAGGACTTTGGGAGGACGCGAGTACAACTTGATGCGTCAAGCACCAAAATAAAGGAGGTTATGAGAGAGGTTTCAACTGGGTTATCCAAGTCGACAGCTCCCAACCGAACTCATTCGAGCTGTCGGTTTCCGTCCGACTGCAGTTGAACTGCTGTCAACCTACAAATCGACCTGGAACAGCCGGCGACGGCGACCTGGAACAGCAGTTTTCTCAACTGCGCATGTCTCCGTCGATTTCTGTTAACAGTCCGTCAAACCTGGAACGAACCTGTTATTCATCAGCTCGGTCAGTGATATCAATTTCGCCACCAGAACGCTCTCTTTTCAGTCCCGTCACGATCCCTATTATGCAGGCAGTAATAATGTTTACCAACTAGGTCAGGCTTTCATTTCGAACATTGAGCTGTGAGATATTCAGACAGTCCAGTCAAAACCACAAAACTACGAAAAGCTTCGTTTATTATTAAAAAAGTGACAAATTAATAAAAATATGTGAGAATGAGCCCCAGATGAGAATGTCAAAATGTTCGGCATTCACTTAGGCGGCAATTCTCTCGTTCTTCCAGCTGTTCTTTTCTTTGAGGTACATGACTCTGTCTGCGATCCTGGGCCCAAGAGACTCGTAAAACTCGATCATCGACGGGAAGATCTTGTAGGCGACCCTGAAACAATTGAAAGCTTTCGTCAAAGTGAGGAACACGTCTGAAGACGAAATTTTGCTCGTAGGGTGGCAGCAACCGTCAACAGATTTCGGCGCTCGGTGAAAAAATTATTCCAAGTATAAATTGTGAGCGCAAAATGACCAAATTTGTGTAAACAGTATCAGTAAAACACTTACACGTGGTCGGGTTTGGCAAGGGCGTTGGCTCCTTCCTTATATTCGTTGAGGATCTGATCGTGGTGCTTCTTGAGCTCGTCCCACTCGATGGAAGTCCCCTGGTGGCACACGACCGCTCGGATTTTGCAGAAAAGCGGCTCAGAGTCGTACAGGTCCTTCCAATTATCGTAAGGCAATTCTTCAATGGGTCCTTCTATCCTCACCTGAAAGAGATCAAACTCTCATGACTAACTAGAACAGTAGGAAGTTCCAGAGGTGGGGGAAGAGAAGTACGAGGGGCGTGAGGTGGTTAGGAATAGAATATAGAATAGAATAGAATATTTTGGTTTATTATTCTTGGAATAATACACCTATGTTTTCGCGACGGAGGTGGACGACTCCGATCGGCCTCAAAATTTGACATTATCCGTTTCAAGAGGTCTACATTCTAAATCCGAAATGTCCGTCCGCCGTCCGGGCCGTTTTGGGCAGTAGAATTTTTTTTAAATCTGAAGTTTTGACAAAATACTCGCTTTACCATCTAGTTGTGCCCGCAAGGTTTTCAGCCCGATCGCCCAAACCCGTGGGGCGCTATGGGGCTAAAATGGGGCTACAGAAGGGGGTTTTTGAAGGCTTTCGGCTATGGGATCGAGTCAGGTGTCGTTTTCGAAGTATTATTGGACGTAGAATCCATTTTTTGGGGTCCCGCAGCGATCCGATTTCACTGTGGCGATCTATAGGGCTTTCATGGGGCTAAATATGGGATTTTTGAAGGATCCCTGGAGGTTAAATATTTTTCGAGTAAAGAATAAAGAATTTTTTGAAAAACAATTTTTTTGAAAAAAAAAAAAAAATCCAAAAAATTTTTTTCCAACATTTTTTCTTTTGACTCAGAAATAATTTTTGCGCAACTAACCTATATCAAAGAATAATAAACCCTTGTGTAAAATTTGCAGCGTTTTTTTTAAAATGTTATCAGGGACGGTACCAGCTTCGAAACCCTTGTGCTAAAATTTAATGCTGGATGCTCGAAAAGCCGCGAAATTTTCGGATTTTTTTTTTTTTTTTTTTTTCAGTTCTTGGCTTTTAGCTTCAAAAATGTGCTCCCTAACGAAAAAGTCACTGTATACTATTTTCAAGTAGACAAGATTTGCTACCATTTGAGCGCAACGGCAGCTTTCTAGGACCAATGGGCCCCGAGATTAACCCTCTTCAAACATTGACCATTTTCCCCCAAATTTAGAAATCGTGGTTTTATCCTTCTTCAGTACGGAATATCGGCTATGATATTCATCCCGAATTCATCCACGAGGAAAGTTATGAGGAATGAAATTGTAGAGCAGTGATTCAGCTTCAATTTAAGCACAACCAGAACACGTAGGACTATCCCACTGACCTCCGTAGAAGCTGAGAGGGCCTTTTGAGTAGCAGGACTATTTTCGACAAAGCTAAGAAGCAAATTGGCTGATCCAACTTTGAATGCTTTCTAAGATCCAACATTATGATTTCTAAAAGCACATTTTTTGAGTACATAAGTGAAATTTCTCCTTCATGAGAGAAGTAATATTTTATATAATTTACAATTATTGTAAATAAACAAGTTTTTCGTCGTTTTTAATCAATTTTTTCACGTTCATACAAAAATCATCAATCCCGGGATTAATCCCGGGATTCCGGGATTGCCTCTGAAAAATCCCGGGATCCCGGGATTCAGAAAAACGTTCGGGATTGCAATCCCTATCTGTAGGTTGTTTTTCTATGTTCAATATGTTTTTATATGTTAAACAATGTTGAGTCTATTTGTATTGTCTATCTATTTATTTTCCTAGTCACCAAATTAACAGGGGAAATTATTTTTATGTTATTATTTATATACTTAGTGAAACTAAGTTAGTGTCGTTCTAACTTTTGTCAATAAAAGCTTAAAATGGGTTATTTGACAATTTTTTAAAAAGTTTTATTGGGTAGGGCCTCCGGACCCCGCCTGGTGCCACAACCCCCTTTATATACTTAGTGTCGTTCTAACTTTTGTCAATGAAAGCTTAAAATGGCCTGAAAATGGGTTACCTATTTGACAATTTTGGTTTTTCTTGGAATAATAGGTACACCTATGTTTTCGCGACGGAGGTCGACGACTCCGATCAGCCTCAAAATTTGACATTATCCGTTTCAAGAGGTCTACATTCAAAATCCGAAATGTCCGTCCGCCGTACGCCGTCTGGGCCGTTTTGGGCAGTAGGAATTTTTTTAAAACCTGAAATTTTGACAAAATACTTGGTTTACCATCTAGTTGTGCCCGCAAGGTTTTCAGTCCGATCGCCCAAACCCGTGGGGCGCTATGGGGCTAAAATGGGGCTACAGGAGGGGTTTTCTGAAGGCTTTTAGCTATGGGATCGATTTAGGTGTCGTTTTTGAGTATTTTTGGACGTAGAATCCATTTTTGGGGGTCCCGGAACGATCCGATTGCACTGTGGCAATCTATAATATAGAAATATTATTTCTTTCATGGGGCTAAAAATGGGATTTTTGAAGGATCCCAGGAGGTTAAATATTTTTCGAGTAAAAAAATAAAGAATTTTTGAAAAAAAAAACACATTTTTGAAGAAAAAAATCCCCCAAAAAAATTTTTTTGGAATATAAAAATCTAAAAAAAAAATGGTTATTATTATTATTATTATTATTTAAATTTAATTATTAAATGTCTGTACAAGTAACCTATATCGAAGAATAATTAACCCTTGTGTAAAATTTGCAGCGTTTTTTTCTAAAGTTTTATTGGGTAGGGCCTCCGGACCCCGCCTGGTGCCACAACCCCCCCCCCCCCCCCCCCCGTAAATTTTTCCTGGGTACGGCCTTGTTAACACTGTATAGGGCAGCAGTGCCTCACTGCGAAATACTAATCGGAATCCATCGATGAATTGCTAATCTATCTTAAGTATAAAATCAGGTTTCTGTCTGTCCGTGTTTGTGAAGTGTCTTCTAGGCGCCTAAACGGCTGAACGGATTTCGATTTTTTTTTTTTTAATAACAAATTTTTTAAAACGATCCTGGGTGCAATTGTGTATGTATAACCCAGTTTTTGTATAGCGGATTTGGATTCAACGTTACATTTTACGTTCGAAACACCCATCGCGCATTATCCGCGTAGAGCCTCTCAAACAACCATGAAAAATTATGTGTCGCATTTTTTTTACTCTCCCAAATATGAGATCCTTTGAAACAACGCTTGGTGCGGCCTCATCCATATATTCATGACAATCCGCGGAGTGAAAAATGAAATTTTCTCAACGACACTGGTAGGAGGGTAGCTCTTCAAGTTGCGAAAACTAGACTTTGTAAAGATAATAACGTGAGTGTGTTGATCCGGCTATATGGAGTAATAAGATACCGTCGGATTGCTCTAGGGAGCGTTTAGATTTTACGATTGGTCTATTCCGTCGTGGAAAATGAGTTGAAAAGGTGAAACGTGGCGTGGAATTCTGATATAAAATAGAGACGACTACTTGGAGGGCAGAACGCTAAGAATATACTTAGTTGACAATTTCTCTACTTCAGCTCTGGCTTCATACGAAGAAAGGGGCGTCAATCGGTTCGTCCCACGCTATTGTTTAGGACGAGGGTGTTTATAAATCGTTTCGTCCCTCGTCATCTGCAGTGAAAGTTCGTCGTTTCGTCCTTCTTCCTTTCGTTTTGCTTGTCTTGACTGCACCTCGGTCGTCGGACTCAGATAAGGTAGGTTATTGGCTGAGAGCGTTTTTCGGGCTGTCGTACATCGATCAAACTGACGTCGAAGACGTATTCGTAGATTTTATCAGTGACTCCCCCTCCGTCGAAGCATCAAACGTCAGCCAACCTTCCGACGTTTGCAGATTACGTCTTCGACAATGACGTGTCCGCTGTCCCCGGACTACTACTTGGACCCGAGTCTTTCCACTCTCACTACAACTCGCAATTTTACCACGATCACCCCCACGAGCATCAGGAAAGTTTTGGAAGTCCTCAACGAAATTCAAATGCGCTGTAAGAATCCTAGCCAACCTTTGCCCGTATGGTTCATACGTCATGTCAGTCCTGAACCTTGCGAAGACCAATGTGCCCCAAGCCTTCCTCTGGTCACGGGAGATCACGACCATACCACTCGGTCCCTTGCACTCGCCTCAGTGCCGCTACCTAGGGTGACTCAATGTTGGTGGGCTCTCACCTGTACAACGCTCTTCCCTGGGAGAAACAATAGCAAGTCCAACCTCAGGACAGTGAAACTCTAACTTATTAGAGCTGAGTTGTAATCTCTTGAGGAATTTGGGGGCTGGTGCGGCGTTGCCCGTAAATATGGGAGCTGCCATAAGTCCTGGCGACCTAGCAGTTGCGAGGGAATCTGAAGTCAAAGCTGGCGTTCAGTGGAAGAGACAATGGGTTGTCAGAGCTCTGCATCAGACCCAGAGTTTCCCCACTTTCGATGAAAATGCTTAAATCGATTTTTCAAGAGTTCGATAACAAAATTAAGGATCGGAAAGACTGTCAGGTTTGGAGAAACCATGTAAGTAGTGGGGGAATAGAAGTGAGATCAAGAGGCTTGCCAGTGAATGCCAGTTTTGCTCCACTTTTATGAATGCCGAGATGTGCAGTCGGTATTTTTTCTACAACACTCAACTGTATCTTTCACTAATTAGTTCCAACAAATGTCTTACTGGCCATCTATAAATACCTGGCCCATTGACCGCCTTAGATTCCATCTTGACCCGAAAGAACGCCGACGGATTTCTCCTTTTGAGCGTTTTTAAGAAAACTGAGCGAAACCAAACTCTGCAGAAAGATGATAAAAGAGAGCCTCCATAATTAAAAATGATCATTGTGCAGAAGCGAGTGGTGAGGGGAAGTTGTGGGAGAAAAAAAGGGCTGAAGGAGGTTGAATTGAATGGATAACCCAGAACGCCATTTCCTCGGGGCATATTAGCTGGTTACCGTACCATTGTGGGCAAAAAATAAGGGGCCTTTTGAAACGTTTACCTGGATTGAGAGGGGTTTCACTGTTGTCTGTAAGATTTTCAAAACAAGAGCGATCCTCGCTACCAAATGCCAAGGGAATACATTTTTTCAAGAATGAGAAAAAAATGTTTGGGTAAAAAAAAAAAAACTCCATCAATTTTACTCGGATTGCTAAAACCTTAGATAAGAAATTAATTTTTTTGTGAATTTTCCAAAGTCTGGTTATTTTTAAGTGAATGACAGTATCAAGAGGGATTTATTTTGACCATTTACCAACTGTAATTCTGGTGGCATTTGTAGGAGCACCCTGTAAAACGGATTTTGTGGATGGACCTACATGAATTTGAGTGCCTGAAATTAAATTTATATCACTCAAATTTGTGTTGTGTATTTAGCGGAAGGCAGGTGGGGTGAATCCACAATTTGCCTCCTATTTTTGTGGAGGAAGTTGAAGGGAGGATGTGAACATCTCTGGCTAGGGCATCGTACGATTTGTCGTAGCCTACAGGCCTAGCAGAGGATGCAGCCACAATCAGTCGCCAGGCTTACGTGATAGGGTACTGTGACGGTGCGAAGTCAACGGAAGGAAACCGAGAAGATCCTGATATCCAACACGATATGTCGGGGCCGGTATCAAATCGTCCTGGGTTCTTAGCGAAACTGGGGGTACTTTTCCGTTATACCCCCCCCCCCCCCCCCCCACGCGATTTTGGTTGGCTTTGGGTGTCTTAAAGCCATCGGGAGGGGTGTGTATGAAACTCGAAATCGAGTGGGAGGGGTGGGGGGTGTTATAACGGAAAAGTACTCGAATTTGGGTGCCTTAAAGCCATCGGGAGGGGTGTGTATGAAACACGAAATCGCGTGGGGGGGGGGGGGGGGGGGTTATAACGGAAAAGTGCCAAACTGGGATTAATTGTTGCAGCTGCCTCAAGCGATTTGCCGCCAAAGACGGCCTGACCAATTAATTCATGAGTCCGCTGCAGCCTTACCCAAATCTACTGTTGAGCTTCCACAACCGAGTTGTCAGCAATGAAGGCCTGGCCAGCAGATGCGGGCGTCAGGATCGATCCCACTGGCTCAGCTTCCACCGATGATTTGTCATCAATGAAGGCCTGGCCGACGGGTCTGATCCCATTGATATCAATGCTCTTGGACGTAATGCCAGTTATGAGCATTGATATTGGTGACCGGTGAAACGTTTATTGATAGGAGAAAATCAAGTGCGGTGTCGCCTGCAGGAGAAGAGGGGTTCGCTCGATTGCGCCGCGACCGTAGCGCGACCCCCCCCCCCCCCCCCCCCAATAGCTCTGGTGGCCTGGCGAAGGAGAGTGGGGAAATCTGTCCAGATTCCCCGCAGTATTCGATGGAGGAGGGGAGCTCGCTGCGGAAGAGACGACGAGAAGGGCATCGGACTTCTTGAGCTCCAAAGCTACATCTTGTCCTTTGTGTTGTTACAAAAGGACTTTCGGATGAATTGTCTGTCAGTATTATATGTAAGGAGTATGTGATCGCCTCGTTTCCACTGCCATCAGCCTTTGCGTTAACAATACCAATCGACGCCACGATGTACTCTCTCCCAATACAACCCCAAGTGACCTGATTAAATTGATTTAGCTAACGATTGAAATGAAGAACAATAGAAGAAAATTTTCTCGTTAAGTTAGTAAGTTACTCTTCTTTTTTTTTTTTTTAATATCTCAAGCGGGGTGACTGCGGTGAACAAGAGTGGAGTAGCCTCATGTAAATGCTCTGGACGAGTGAAAGCATTTACAAAGGCCGTCAGGGTCGTTTAAGTTGAGACTTACAACTGCCGGCACTTAGTACGGAACTGGAGCTATCAAGGAAGCTCCCGGAACTACGTGGCTCCAACGTCGGAAGCGGCCTATTTAAATCATCCCCAAATCAGTCGGCTCTTTAGCCTGAAATTCTCTTCGTTGGGTCGTTGGGCCAGTGCGAATACTGAGCGACTCAACTCTAATGTGCCTAGGAGAATAAGAGCAAACTACCCCACAGATCCATATCAATGTGAAAAATGACTTCTGGGACGAAGGAACGCCGGGTTGATTCTACGAATTTTTACGATGGGCCGTAATATATTGGGCCACTTGGATTAACGAATGTGGAGGAGGATAACTTTAATATCCGGTCAGAAAAGCGGACGCCCATGCGACATTACTCGATTTCCAATATCACCCCGGAAAAAACCGTGAGATGGAAAGCAATGCTGTCCTCTTCATATTGGAATTTAAATTTCCTGGACAATTACTTAGGGCAACTTCAATATTTTATTTTACACTCATTCAGAGATGTAATCTGCGTAGGCCGCCATGTTGAACATCTTTCTTCCAGCCCTCACCCCATTCTTTATCGGAGCTTCACAGTTATAAATCAGGCGAGGTGCTTCTCCGGACGGTTGACTTCCTTTCCCTGGCTTTGTTGCTACGCCCCCTACCAAAATATGTATTTGCATACACCGTCCGAAAGCTCCACCGTACACGTCCTCGTCTTTTCAAGCTTAAAATGTGATATTACCACCCCATGAACTGTGATTTACACTGGTGCCATTCTTGTTTTCCCGCAATCCTTTACAAGCTTCATTTACCGCGAGGTGAATGAAAGTTAAGAAAATCACTTCCCACCTGGTGTTAAAGGAGTTGAATTGAACAGGTGTTAACTTTACTGGGGATCCGCTTATTCTCCATCCCTTCCTTCCGAGGATACGGCGCAAACTTGGTTCAGCTTTCAGGTTGATCTGTTGCTTAAGAACTTTGATGGTTCGTCCCCGACATTACGTGGGACGGTGTGACAAGAGGGGCGGGGCTAATGGATGGCTCCCCAGGGAACAACCGTCCGAACTTGCCGGAACATCATATCTTGGTTGAAAACCTGGGAGTTGGTTCAGGTTCCCTCGTAAGTCTTTGGCTTAACGGAGATGTAAAAGGAGTACCTAGCATCTTAACAGCAATCTCAGAAATGGATAACCACGACCTCCTGTGAACAGGCTGGTCTGGATAGTTATGGCTCGTGGTCAGCCTGCTTTACAAGGATCCACACTTGACTTAGTACCTTCATAATTTAGCTGATCTATTATTTGTGAAGCTACTTATGAAAATTTAGCAGTGATTGGCACAGAATGCTCTCATACATATTACTCCCAGTGGGCAATAAATAGTCTTGATACGTTTTTAAATTGAGTGTCCTCCGTATTGTCTCCGTACATGTTAGTAACCTCACCCTTTATCCCTTTGTTGGTCAGTATTTCAGATAAATGTCTTCATTTCCTTCATCCACCCTCCTCGAAGCATCGATATGGCCTTCGGGGACTAATTCTTCAGTCTAGGGCAATTTCATCCCAGTAAAGCCCACAGTTCTCTCCTCCATCCAGGCTAATGTAAAACTAGAATGAATCTTGGAAGCCATTTCATCGGTCGTTTGCTCAGTTTAAGGTAATTGATGCAATTGAAGTTGTAGGACACAAACAATGGGCACTTCTTCTTTGCTGCTTCTTCCCAGAGAACTTGATGTTGCACTGTAGAGGTGGTGCGGGTGTAATCGTCAAAGCAATCGGGTTGGTCCATTCTGCAATTTTGATGGGGAAGTCCGTGCGATGGGGATGCTCTTGAAATGCTGAACCTTATGCGGTTAGTGATCCTTTGCCTCTCAGTCTGCTCTCTGCTCCATCAGTCAAACCAATTCACAGAATGTTTTGGAGATTAGAAGATTCCTAGAGAGGCTACTCGGTGGTGGAGCAATAGCTGCTAAGAACTGGACCTCACTTGTGAACCCATGAGTGAGCTTCTTCGCCATAAATTGGTTGCAGCGGTTGCATACCTAAAAAATACCATCTCAACGCACACTAGAGGTGTGTCGGTCATGAGTGAACGTATCAAAATGACCTTGTCACTGAAAAGACCTTGTCTGCACCGACCGTATTGTCAGAAGGTACACGGTCACCCGTTCATCTCAGCTCGGTCGGGCTGGGTCGGATGATGCGATTCATGAACGGGTGACACAAAAGATAACCAGAAGAATTGTCTCGAACGGTCGGTGAATGCATGATGTCCCAACAGAGCGGTAGGGTTGTTGAGAATATCTGTAGACACCCGTCCCGCAGCAGGTGGACCTACAGATATTTTGTTGTAGGGAAATATTTTTCTCCCGATTTTCTAGGGAACGTTGTTTAGTTAGTTTGGTCACCTCCCCACCACGATAACAGTCAGTCATTGCTACCTTCATCAGAATCTGATGAAGGTAGCAATGACTGACTGTTATCGTGGTGTTTATATCTGTCGTTTATATCTGATATAAATTCTATATCTTCGTCTTATATTATTCTTTTACAGCTATTCCAGTATAATTTCACACATTTAATATTATTCTTGTACCAATATTTTTTTAAATTATAAATTTCTCATTATAATTTCGTGCCCGAAGGCAGTTTTGTTTTGAAATACCTACTTTTTCCTTATAATAATTGTACCTATTCAGTGATAATCTACATTTGTGTCACTGAACGGGTAAGTGAACGTACTGAACGGGTGACCTGGTTCAAAAGACCTTGTCAGTGAAAGGAGTGACCGTTTGAGCTTCGACTCACTCAAGTGACCTACACACCTCTAACGCACACCTTCACCTACTTCTAACTGCAGCCATGACGAGCTGCCTCCTACTTGACTGTTGGCTATTATACGCCGCTTTGCTCATTTTAACCCAATATGGTTCTAGTCTAGTTTCCTATAATAGGAAACTAGACTAGTTTCTATAATAGGAAACTAGACTAGAACCATATTGGGCTAAAATGAGCAAAGCGGTTGAGTAAAAAAGTGTCTTCCTACATCACTATCACCACAACCCCAAATAAGTGTCCGTGAAATCGTTTGAGTTTCCAATCCACAATTTTCTTCATCGTAGACACATTCAACACCCCAAAGTGGAGCCGATTCGGAGCGTCCGAAATTGTGGCGAGCTAAATAGAGAACGGGGCTAATAAACGGAACACCCGCCTCACAAGAAAAGCCATAGGAAATCAGGTTTCCCTTTGAAGTTGAGCGTGTTTGGTGGCGTTTCCTTAATCACAAGGCACTGACCTTACTGTTGATTCATTCCTTCCTGGATTCTTCCCATCTCCTAGTATTTCCAAAGGACGAGGCAGCAGTGAGGGGTGGGGTGAGAGGATGGGGTTGTAATGACCGTCCACATCTTGACGACAAGGGCTGTCTAGCCCGCATAGAGCTATAGTTTTTGGAAATACCGATGGAGCGCTGCTTTGGTCTTCATTAGTTTTTTGTTTCATTCAAGATTGAGTTTCAATCGTCAGATTTCCGTTCAAATCGCGTCAACAGGATGCCAGGAAGTCTAATGAGGTGTCGTTTTCCGATTAATTTTGGACTCATAATCCATTCTTTGGGGTACCACATCCGTCCACAAACTTTACAAAACAAAATTAAAAAACTGTTTTAAATAGGTAGGACCTACCTACCTGGTAGGTACGTAATTGAATTTAAAAAAATTTAAATTGATATACAATAATTGTTGATAAATGTAAAAAATTAATTGCCTATTAATTTTTGGGTAATTTTTGACAAAAAATAATAAACCTTGTGTAAAACTTACAGCGTTTTTGGCCAATTTTCGGAGCTTAGTGGTGTTACCCTCGCTAGTCATCCTTTTTGTTAGCCCTTCTGAGCTCCACAGATAAATGGTGAGGTATGTTTGGGGGAATTTTCGAGCAATAAACTGACTTTAAAAAGGAATTTAGAATTGAAAAGAATTTGACCAATGAATTTTTTTGCAATTATTGTAGAAAGTACTTGTGCAATTATGAGTTCAATCCGAAGTTTTTGCTTTGAAACTAACCTACACCTGGGCAGGAAGAAGTTGAGTTACCGGAAGGAATCGCCATCCCTCGAACTAGGAGGAATAGCTTATCTTTTTATTGGTCGGGAAGGTATCGCCGGCCCTCGGAGAAATACCTAGAAAGAAATACCTTGTTAATTTGGGCACACTGTCCAAGCCAGCTTGAGTAAACCGACATGCAGCACAGCAGTGCGAAGAACTAACTAGCTCCGGCCAAACAGTCGTTTGATGGCATATAGGTATGTCAAGCCTCAAATGCACTGTGGGCCAGTGATTTCATTTGCTCTTTCATTTGATCAAAGGTCGATGCAAATGATCGCCAAACAAGTTCGAAATTATGGACTGCAAAATTTAATTTTGGTATTTAACTTCGGGCTCGCAGTCAGAGAGCCATCATTGGGTTCGAGCACAATTGAATTCGTGGATTTACCCATGTCATGGGGTTTCAATCCTAGTCAATACCTATGGATTTGGAAGGTAAATTAATTACTGTTCGATCTGTTCTAACTGAACTGACTTGGTCGGTTTCGAACTCAATGGCCATTATGGTGTACTCTAATGACAAGACCTTTTGTTTTCTCAACCGCGATTAATTAGACGAACAATCGTTTAGGTTAGGGATGCGAAAATTCGAATATATGGTACTGGCTTACAGCATGAGTTATGACCGGTGAAACAACGGACGTGCATTTTTACATTACAAAATAGCCATAAAGCTTTGATATCAACAGCATGGAAGTCTTACGATAGGCACTGGTTGGAGAATCGAGTTCGGTGGTCTCAATGACACGGGACGACTTCCTGGGAAGAACATTATTCTTATGTATCTCCTCGTGAACAACAACCCTCTCGCCTTTCATACTTCCATGTGTAGTGCAGTGACGGAATCGTTATGCCACCTGAGGGTCTCGTAGAAGTCTCATGTTTTTTAGGGCCACGACAAAGAAAAGTGGACGTTTAAAGATGAGATTAATTCGTCAAAACATTATTTCGCGTTCCACGAATTTCACGCAAGATTCGTAATTGAATTCTTCAGAAGAACACGGTATTATTCATATCAAAGTTGCTTCTCTCTGTTCCAAGTTAAATAACTCGGGATGCATTAGCCGAGGCCCCTCAGGGATCGAAGTTTCCAAGTCTGAGGCGAGATTAACCCCCTCTGCATCTGGACCACAAGACGGATTTTTTTTTCTTCCAATGAAAAATAGAAGTTATCCATTCAGGTATCACCTTGTTAAAAGTTGGTTGATTAACTGGGGCTTCTTCTAAGGGATAGGGGCCTACTTAATAAAAAAATCCTTTGTTATTTGGAAATAAAGACACTTTTTTCGAGAAAGAACACTGAATAACAAGGCAAACTGGTTCGTACATCCGTTACCAACACAACAACCTGCTAGACTCCTCCTGTGTACATGAAATTCTGAGTACGGCCACTCAAAGTGTTTGCCTTAGTCGTCTTGTCAAGACTGTCTCCCTAGCCATCACTTTGTGCTAACTTTGTGACCATTCAACAAAGCACTGCGTCTATAGATAATAGCATAAAAAAAAATAAAAATAAAAAACGACATAATATGTACCTATATTATAAGGACACGCCCATCACCCACAGTATGGTGTGTCCCACACAAGGCATGCCCTAAATTTGGTAAAATGACTGTCTGGCACTCGGTCAGTTCTATCTCCAAGGGGATTACAGTAGGTAGATTACAAATATACGTCGCGTAATCTACCGCATCGTATTAAATAATTATACATTATCAAAAGGCGCTACTTGTGCGTGACGTGGCTGTGGTGTTGTCAACCGCTACGTGTCATGACACATGCAATTAGCGAATTATTCACACGACAACATTTTAACACCAACACTTTGACGAAGCAACAACGTCGAGTTCATTTTTAAGAATACTAAATCATTCACTTTTCTTTTCTTTTCTTTTTTTTTAGTTGGTTTATTTGAAAACCAATAATTGAGATTGAAATCTTGAAACGGAATATGGAGGAAATTACACTAGTATTAAAATTCAATTAGTATTTAATCAGTTGGTACCTACTTAATACCGTTCTCGGAATATTTAGAGGCAAGCTTGTGCATGCTAGTAAAATTTATAGTACTATAAGGATAAAAAAATGTTTTGCAAAATTTGTTTTACAAATTATTTGAATAAGAGACTTCTGTGCCTTTTAATTACCACTTTATTTTAAAAAACACAAAGCTTTTCAGCTAAATTTTAGCCATCATCAGGTTACATACACACAGAGTGGATTGAGAGTAACCTCCCTTACAACGAACGTAACCTTACATCAAACGGGGGATTTTGTTTTACAAAATTAAAAAAAAGTTTTACAAAATTTGACCATTATTTAATAATGGTCAACGTCAACACTTCTGCAAGGTTTTTGTTTGTTTTGGCTTGTTACCTTGGATTTGAATAAAGAATTTATTGTACATTCATGAAAAAAAAAATATATATCGTAATAAACTTCTGCAAGCTACCTACCTATCATAGTCAAATGTATTTATTAAGATGTATTAAATAAATTTCACAGCAATTGAATGTCCCGTCAACATACACTAAGCTGGAACAGTTCGTGGGGTGAGCCTTATCGTGAACATCAAGCAAAGTGGGAGCCTTTTCAATATCACCGGGGTAACTACCTGAACCTTGGGTCATTACCTACCAGTTTTGGGGTGAATCTGAAGTGCGTCTCCTGATTCTATTTGTAGGGCTTCAACTTCAACAGGCTACAAATAGGATCATGAGACTCAGTCCAGATCAAGACATGACATCGTGATTTCACCCCTAAACAGGTAATTACTAATGACTCGAAGTAGGTACATGCGACTCAAGATACACTGTGTTACCCTACACTTCAAGTACTATGCTCAGGTCTATTTTTAGGAGTGTTTTTAACAGAAACTGAATCCTTCCCCCGTAAAGCAGAAACTCGCAAAACTTTCCTGCCTCCTTTTAATGCACCTGTGGGGTTTTTTCAGGGGATGAGTTATGGGAAGGGACACTTTCTCCGAGAGCTTTCACGCCTTTTAATCGCCGAATGGAAAGTTAAACTGTACCAGCATCCCTCTGGTACACATCATGTGTTCTCATCACGTCGGGAACTTGAACCTTTCGTGTGCTTAGAAGGCACTCTAGAAAAAAAGGAAGGAAGAACACTTCTGATGTGTTGTCTCTTTTGGTCGAGATATCTCAGAAATACTTGAGTACCTGGTTCTCAGATTTGATCTTGTCCCTTAAAATGAGTGTATACATGTTTTGATTGTGCAGGATGTGGATTTCCCAAGGATTGGCGGGGCTGCTGCTCGTCGTCGCCACAACCCAAGCTTTCAAAACGGAGAACTACAATTTGCCTAAATCGATCATCCCAAGCGAGTCGCTGCCCATTCCGCGTAAGAAAATTGACATTTTTCAATTGTGCATAAATTGTTTTGTTTCGTCCTTGCCCCGGGGGATCACGTCAAATTACATTTTAATTGCTTTATCATTGAAACTGGATCTAGTGGGAACACGGGCAATTATCCAGTGGCGCTTTGAGTGGGTTGATGGCTGATCGAGGTAGGTTATTCCCTGATCCCCAACGGTCAAGTGTTCAGCGAAATATCCTGCGGGAATTAAAGCAATATACTTTGAAAATTCTACTCCTCTCGTTTTATCAAAGGATGCCTCCTCAATTAGGCTATTTAAGCGCCCCTCGGGGTAAGAGGTTCATTAACTCTATAATATGATATTATTATATCGCTGGTCGGGAAAAATACTATGATAACTAAAAAAACGTCATTTTTCAGGAGACCGATTTAAATGGTTCACTATGAATTTCAATGTATTAGGTACCTAATACCTAATGACGCTTGAAATGGTTACCTTTTCTGTCATTACACAGCCAACAGGAACTGTTTGTGTGTTCCTATCACACAATCGCAGGAATAAACCCCATTGTTTACCCTGTTTCAACCCCTTATCGCCACCAATTTTGAGAAGTAATACTATTCTTCAAAAACAATCATTAATATCTGGAAATAGGAATGATGGAACAGGATGTTCAATGGAAACCGTTTAATTTTATAATGAATTATAAAATCCTATATATATATACGACTATATCCTATAGTAACAAAAATGAAGCAAAATGGACTACGAAAAAGATGAAGCTGTGACAAAGGCTGTTATTTATCAGTATACCTAAGTTTGAAGGGAATGCTTTATATAGGTTCCTTTATAATATAAAGGAACCTATATTTAAAAAAAATTCATATAGGATGAAGGATATAGGAAATTTAAGTCATATAGGAAGCGACATCATAATAATATTATGATGTTACTTCATTATTACATCATAATAATATTATGATATTACGTTCGTCCTATGGTTTTTAGTTGTTCTCTATTGAAGGAGAGCTACGTAGGTATACTCTGTTTTGTATTTTAGGTTTGTAAGTTATGTTGGTCAACGAAGAAATTCTGGTCCTTTCATCTAAAGCGACTATGAAAACGAAAAATGGCTGTGTAATTTATTCCCATGAACAGTGTGGTTGTTTGCCGACGGTGCAGAAGTCTAATCCAATGAGGTGATTAGGGAAAGAAAACAACTCCTCTGCTGAGTACTAAATTGTTTATTTTTAAACAATTAAGGGGGGGTTACATAGATATTTTGTGTGCAGGTGGGCAACCAAATTTCATAATATTGATGTCCAATTGAATAAATTCAAATTTGAGAGGTGATACTACGTCTGTACTTATAGGCTTATAGGTAGGTGCCCCTTAATTTTATCACGGCATTTCAGTAAGCAAATACGGGCTCCTAAGATTTGCAGCGCTCATTCGAGGCACCTATGAGTCATTTTAGTCAAAAACCTTTTTCTCCAACTTCATCACTATTCTTTTAGAAATTTCTCGAAGCCTACCTATCGACGATAAATCAACAATACCACAAATAAAATAATAATATGTGCCCTTATTGCACGGACCTCCTCAATTAACCTAAATCAAGGAATAATAACCCCTTGTGTAAAATTTGCAGCGTTTTTATTGACTCCATGTTCACTGCGAAATGACACCTCTCGTGTTATCTATAGTCACATTGAGAACGAACATTAGAAGAAAGTAATCGCTAGCCCTTGAAATTGAAATCCCCGGAAGGGAAAAAGACCCACAGTTCTAGCTCGTATTCCTTTTGTGGGAGAAAAACGCCGATGGGTAACAATCCGTGCGATCTCTTTGTTATCCAATTCAACCGAAGCTCGCACGACTGTTCAATAATACATACAGGGTTTTCAAATGGTTCAGTTTCATGAGCCTCCTAATCTCCCGAAAACACATGTGGGTGATTCCACGAAAACTGGAAATTTTAGGTCTTTCAAACACGATGGCTCTCCTATTTGATTAAAAAAAAAAAAAAAATTGGGCTTAAGGGAGAAGACGATAGCTTTAATTCGAATCAAGTTTCATCCCTTTCCTTGAAAACTTAGGTATGAAATTTCAAATTTGAAGTTCGATATCCTCATTCTCTCACGTGTCCCTTTCTCAGAGTTTCCAACTTCAACAACTACTGACGATGAACCAAGTAGATTTTCGCCAAAATCCAATGTATCGTTATTTTCACCTGCTCTTCACCTTCAACTTTTTAGAGAATACGGATTTTAACAGTGAACCGTGTTGAGTAAGGACAACATCATGTGGCTGTCACGGAGGTAGTCACCTCATTCTCTCACATTATTTTGAGAAAGTCGTGTGTCCGCCATGCCCCCAGTAGGACCGGAAAAATGGGTCAGCAACACTTCCACACATCGCGTCTGCACGTCGAGAAATCGTCATTGTCAAAATATCCTCCCTCTTCAGTCGGTGTCCTGTTTTGTGGGAGAATTTTATCTTTCGGCACTTGAATTCTCATTCTCTCATCTTTCATAAACTAGTTGCGGTAAGTTTCAGAATTTTGATTATCAGTCACATAGTGAGCGTTGCCAAGTGCTTGTGCCATGTGATTTTTGAAAATTGCAGTAATTACAATGTGTGCAATAGCATCCTATTTTGAAGCCAAAAACCTCATTCTCTCATTCTCATTCTCTCACGTTAATCATAGGTAAATGAGAGAATGAGGCTTGGAATGAGAGAATGAGGATGATCCTACATTCTTACGATTTTATTATATTACCTAAATATATTTCCTATTTTTCATTAATTGAGTAGACCAACGCAATGTACGCTAGAGTCAATTTATTATACATTCAAAATCAATCTGGCGTCTCATTTTATTTGTTTTCCTCATTCTCATACCTACCACATTCCCTCATCTTACGAATTTACAAAATTTTCTATTCTTGCTAAACGGAGCACTTGTATGATTGAATTCGTTGCTAAACTTCATCTGAACCACCTTCAAAGTAAGCCTAATAAAAAAAATCTATAAACAAAGAAAGAATTTTTCACTCATATTTGGACATCAAAAATTTCCAGTTTTCGTGGAATCACCCATATTTTTATTACTATCCGGTTGAAAGTGGGGGTTTTTGTATTGAGAAGCGTGAATGCACGTTCGAATGGAAAACTGTTGTGAGAAAGATGGGGCTGCACGTTGGCAAAAAGTGACGCCAAATACTCCTTGTACATTGTCAACTGCGTTTTACAATTTTTTTTTTTTTTTTTTTTTTTTTTTTCTGTTTGAATAGTGAGGGAAAGCAGGAGCAGCATATTTTGGACTGGAAGCCGATACAACCGAAGAGGCTCCGACGGCATGAAGAAAATGGTGAAACAGAGAGCAGATAGATTTTACATGGGGAGCAGATACGGAAAAAGAGCGGGTGAGTATTTTAAATTGGGACAATGGGAGACCAACAGGAAGTTTTTATTCCAACAGAAAAAAGAAACTTTCCATGAAAATGGATTGTTGAAACTTTACATGGTTTACCGTAAAAACACTATAATTATTTGTACTATTATTTTTATAGTAGTGAATTGTCAGGAATTGTGCATGTTGGCAGACACACATGAAGAGGAAGATGCTTAGTCAACAGTCAAAATAAGATTGATAAACGACATTTCTGACGTGGCCGACGGCCAGTGGTCAGCCTTCGGTCCCAGTAATCCTCTGGTTACCTACCGAGGAATTGATAAACCTACCTTTAGGGAACCAAATTTTCACCCCGTAAATGCGTGTAAACTGAAGCAGAACGTCCCAGAAGATGGGATTTCACGTATCAAAACAAAAATCTTGTTCATGTAATGCTCGAACATGGCAGATCTGCCAGCAACCTTGGTTGAGTGTATCCCGGCAACCTGAGCTGATTCTATGACGTTAAATCCGTGCCAAACTGAATGTTATTCGATAGGGAAACGTTGAGCATCATTAAAACTGGGGCTAGTCTGAGGACACAGTACAGAATTGAAATCTAGCTGGATAATACTCAAAAACTGTTTGTTTATTTACCAGATTTAGTATCTAAGGGGGTTTTTGGCGCGTAGGTTCCAAATTTTGCGTTCATTTTGCGATGAATTAAGTCCCCTTCAGTTTTCCAAAGATTTTCATGAAAAAAAAAAGGCAACAGAAAGGCACCATCCGTTCCATACTTAAGTAACCTCAAGGTCATCAGGTGTTGTGCTTTGGTTCGAAACATATTCCAAATATAGCGATAAAACCTCGTCTTGAGCCTCCAGTAATCGTTTGGTTGTGTGATGTAATAAGTTTTGAAGTTCGATTTCTGCTTTCTTATCAGTAACTGTGATGGTATCGGAAGGAGGATAATATTTTTTTACCATGGAACATGCTTTAGCCGTGACCTAAGCCTCATCAAGGAAGACCTTTATCCGTCTTTACATCAGCGAGAATCAGAGAAGAGCTGCTAAGATGGCTGCTTGAACCCTCAGTCATGAGGAACAGCTTTAGAAATGATAGGCCTACTCAGGTGAACGGGTCGATGATTTTGGCTAGTTTGGTTTTTCGAGTGGTTTCGTCTCCTAAACATGGTTCGAAATTAAAAACTTCGCAAAAAGAATCACAAAGAGACAAAAAAACGTCAGTTTTCTCCTGAACAAGAATTAGCTCTTTTCATTCAGTTAAAGATGTCGAAAGACCAATATTTATTTTTGAGAGGTGCACTTACAACTCAAATGAACATCTACTGCCATCTCGTAATAAGTTAGTAACCTACTTGTAAAAATAAAATAAAATACAGCTCTGTCCACGAGGAAGCTCGTAAAACGAATTATTTGCCGGAAAATGGCGTTTTCACCGGTGGAAAAAGGGGGAATGAATGTTTTGAAGGTAAAAAAAAAAAAAAAAAGCTGCCGGTATATTAAAATCCCAGTACTAATGAGTTCTTAATTCCTTTATCATGTTAAAAAAACAGCCTCCGTCTTGCATATATAAATGTTTTTTGACACCAACAATCAAGGTAAGATATTTGACATAAGCTCCTCTACGGTCCAGTCAATGCGAATCAGGACGTGGAAAAAATAATAAGACCGAAAAATACAACCATATATTATAATATAATATAATATATTATGCATAATATATGCATATTATGGTCCATATTTTGGTTGTATTTTTTGTCTTATTCAATGTTTTTTGGGGTGCTGAGTTCGCATCTGAAGATAATATCTTCAGATATAACATATATTTCTTAGATATTATCTAAGAAATATATGTTATGAATTTATAGATTTTCAAAGTGTTGGCACGTTTTTCAGCTTATAACTCCGAAACTATGTGTCCTTCAGCGAATGCTACCATCATCGAAGTGAAAGAGCATTAAATTTCCGATAAACTTCACTGGTCAAAGTTTATTGTAGACCGAATAGTTCAGGAGCTAGGGCGATTTTTTTACGCGTTTTTTGAAAAAAGCACTTTTTCGCACTTCAAACAGCTGTACCTTCAAATCGGCCTGTCCTAACGAGAAAATTTAATGAATTTACATAATGAAAGTTGTAGAGCGTTAAATTTCCTATAGGATAGGCACTCAAAGTTTGTTGAATAGTGTCTTCCATACGAATGGCAGGCAGAGTTGTAACAAGTTGTTGTACTTTGATGTTCCCTCTCAAGATTTCACTGATGTTAAGTTCCCAGAATCACCTCATAAGCACTACCTGACCCATTACTCCATCAAACTCATCTAACTGGGCCATACCAGAGACGATATTCATTAAATGAATAAATTTCATCGAAATTGTTCACTCAACTCTCATAATAAATTCCCGTTCCGTTCTAATTTCCAGAACATTCTCCACCACCGGCCGATTTCGACACCGATCTCTGCAAATTCTCCAGCTTCCATTCCCTGTATCCTTGCGCACGCTACAGGTAAAGACTTTCCCCGACCGAGGCGATCCAGCTCGTTTGCGACCGCAAAGCAAAATTAACTATTTTTTTGTTCGACTTTTATTCCCTTCTGACATTTTATTCAATAAATAATTAGAGCACAACACGACGAAAAAGAAAACAATCGTTCGTACGAGTTATTTTATTTATCGTCACCTACCTGAACTTTAGTGGTAGAGGGTTGTATTGCAACGCAATAAGGAAAGAACCGAGTTTTATGAAGCTAGTGGAATCATTCACACTAGTGTATAGAAACGCTACATGTTACGCACCAGCTGTGGAAATGTATTATTAGGGTGTTTCGGACAGCTGACTTTCCCCTCCTACAAATCCTATACCTTTACACATTTTCATGTACATTGATACATATTTCAATAATAAATGTTATTTTTCCACATAGAACCGTTTTTCGTTTGCTTGCTCCTTCCTTTATAATTTTTCTTCTAGCTACCATTTTGTATTTGGCTTTGAAGGCATCCTAAATTTTGCTTCCCCCTGTACATTACTGAATTCAAAATATGTTCTCTAACAGTTTTCAATGAATAAAACCTGATTGTAAATTATAATGTGCAATTGTATATTATTATAACGGTAGTTGTAAAAATATTTGTGCCAAATAAACTGTTCTGTGTTTGGAAAGCGTTTTGAAAGTGGAGTTTTCCATTTATGTTTCTGTCAAATACAAATGTGCGGCAAGTCTCGACAGGCTGAAGTGAATTCCCTTTTGGCTGGTTGTCCAGTCTTTGTAACGCTGGGCGAAGAATGGTTTTGACGAAAAAGTCGACCGAAAAGTAGCGCGGAGAGACCTTGATTTCATGTTGTTCCATCTCGGAATCGGTAGAGGCAAAATATTAATATCCTCAAGTTCCTGTGGGGTTTCACCTTCAAAGGGGTGGCTTCTCTTGGGGTGATGTCAGGAAAGGTGTTGACGGGGCCTTAACATCTTCGCAGATGCCGCGTTGGCTTTGCTCAATCCGCAGCTTAGTGAGCTTCTTGGTATTTTCACTTTCCAAATTCATCGGTCAGTAAATTACTTCCAAAGTCGCGACGGTAGTTTTGGGTTCAAATCTGATTTGCCGGAACGACCGAGCTAAGGACCGTTTGTACTCAAATGAAACGGTAATGTGTAGTCTCCGCCGGGGTGAAAATAATTGTAGACCTCCCAAAGCCCGGCGTCTGTCGTTTGAGTTGAGAGCGGCTCCAGTTCGTTAGAAGTGATTCACGGCTTCTATGATCTTGTCAGTGACAACAATCATCGCACAAGGGTTCCGCCCGAATACCATTAGAAACCGTCGCGGTTTCGAATCAAGCCGTAGCATTGACATTGGGAAATCCCCTAAAATCCAGACGAACTTAAAACTCGAGTAGGTACGCCCCAAAAGATACTCTGGTATCCGATGTGGGGTCAGCGAACTTGTTTCTACAAGTTATTCATCTACTACCTTTTTGATATTCATGCATTTGCCGACGTTTATGCATTTAGCGAATGAAATTATCCGCATACGTACTGAGGGCGTCTGAGCGTTTACTGTACTGGCCTGTCTCGTACCTACATGCCTCGAAACAATTGCGATTGCAAAACTTATGTTTCCGCACTAATAAGTGTGTTCCTACTCCATGGAAAAATAAAACACAATGAATTCGAGCTTGTATCGCTTCTCATTCACCGCTACCGGGCTCGTGCGAGTGGAAGGCTGAGTACACGGAGGAAAGGAAAGGAGAACTCACTACATAGGACCTCACGTGCCGCAATCGACGGTGGCACTATCCCTACGAGATGGAGTGAGTTACACTAGCCCCGACAGAGGGCGAACGACCGCTATGAATGGAAAACTATGACAGAGTGGGGATCCCTCTCGGTGAGGGTCCCAGGAACCGTTTCAAATTCCTCATTCCGTTTTCCAAGCTAATCCGTTTACGCGCTACGTTTATTTTTTGAGTGGAGCTTCCAACCCTCGTTTTTTTTCCAAATTATTTGCGAAAAATCCAGTTTTTGGTCATTATTATTGGTCATTATTTTGGACCTGCATCGAATGAGACCAACCGCAGCTCTGTGTCACTTGACGTAACGTAGATATAAATTTTTTGAAGTGATCAACGCCGATTTGACGCAAATCTTGGTTTTTCAGAAAATAAAAGTGCACCCAAAATTTTCATTTAGTTACCTATATATTGTATAGGTATGGAAACGTAGTTTTGAGAAATCCCAAAGCCATCCCAGGAGGAAAAACCATTTTGGGTGGTTTATTTTGTGAAAAATCAGGATTTGCGCCAATTTGGCGTTTAATGAATAATATTATATTACCTATAGGTAGTTTAAAAAATTCGTATCTTCGTTATTTCACATGCTGCAGAGCTGCGGTCAGTCTCATTTGATGAGGAGCAACGTCCTTTAAAAGATTCAGGGCCTAAAGAATTTTTCCAGGCCTTACTTTCCTTCTTAGCTTATACGAAGTGCTGAAAGAATGACAAAAAACTGGCACTTTTCCACATTTTTCGGAAATATCCAATTTTTGCCCCATGAAAGCCCCACAGATCCCCACGGTGAAATCGAATCGTTCTGGCACCCCCAAAAAAATGGATTCTACGTTCAAAAATACTTCGAAAACGACACCTAACTCGACCCCATAGCCTAAAACCTTCAAAAACCACTTCCCTTTTTAGCCCCACGGGTTTGGGCGATCGGGCTGAAAACCTTGCAGACACAACTAGATGGTAAACCGAGTCTTTTTGGCGAAATTTCAGATTAAAAAAAAAAAAAAAAAAAAAAAAACCTAATGCCCAAAATGGCTCAGACGGCGGACGGGCATTTCGTTTTTGGAATCTACTTGTCATGAAAAGGATAAGGTCAAAATCTTTTGGCCGATCAAAATATTCGTCCTCCGTCGCGATTACATAAGGTGTATTCCAAGAACAGTAAACCAAAAGTGGTGGTTTCATCCTGATCGGTCAAACCCGTGGGGCTCTGTTTGACATTTTTCAAGGTATTTGACTGTAATATCGAGTGAGGAGTCGTTTTCGAGGTCTTTTTGAACGTAGAATCCATTTTTGGGGGTCCCAAATCTGTCCAAACACTGCACAAGAATACAGATTTTGTTTTAAACTTTTGTTTGCAGAACTAATTTTTGAAAAATTAATACCAAAACAAACCTTTGTGTAAAATTTTTTTCAGCTTCCTTTTTTGCTCGACGCAAGCTCCGTGTTGGGTTCAAAATGTTTGAACCCAACACAGAGCATGCGGAGTTTACAATTATTGTAAACTCGACATTAAAATCAAATGAACAGGACCTTTTTAATGGCACTTGCTCTAAAAGTAGCCTTTTTTATGGAGTCGATCTGTTCCCAGTGCCAAGCCTTTCATGATCAATATTTTTCTTGAAGCACAAAGCCACTGCTCCACTTCTTTCCTATTAAATATTCAGTACCGGTTGAAGTTGAGTTGAAGGCGAATAACTGACGTACCTATCCCAATTACAAAGGTTCGAAATATGCCAGTTCCTGTCATAATGTTGAGTCACAGAGATTTCGTATGGTAGATTCGGCAATTAACGTCAAACCGAAAAGTGGTCAATACGTTAGGTTTCCACAAAAAATACTTCTATAGCTGAACCTGATCGCAAACGTACCTGATCAGCTCATGGAGGTAGGCCGCAACTCATCTCCTTCACTTGTTTCTTATGAACTGATTGAATTCAAGTATTATTTCCAGAAGGTTGCATACCTCGTGTTGTCATTGCTGACGTTTCATTGCCCGAGCGGCTTCGGGCTTCGCGTCCAGACCATAGCCGATATGAAGAGAGAACTGGAGCAGGACGACCGTCTATTAGGCCTTGGAGCGATTGACGTGCAAGGCGGAATAGAAAGAGAAGAGAATTTAAACAATGAGTTAATGTCACAGTTGAAAAACGCGACCATAAGAGTTTTGGCAAGATCGGTACGTTACGGAAATGTTACTGAATTCAAATTCGTTTCGTGTTCTAGGAAACCCGAACGGGTTGATATATTTTAACGGGCGCATGCATGAAGGGTCCCTGGGAATAGTTTTCTCCGGGAATGGATGAGGAGTCCCTCTACCGTTTCGGGACTATGCACAGAGTCCCTCACCTTCCGCTGGATTGTGCCAAAGGAGTCCCACACCAGGAATATGCTGTGGACACTCTGGCACTCATCGAGTCCCTGCCACCTGCCATGCTGTAGGTTAGAAGGTAATCAAGTTGAACCAAGTGCTGTAAATCCAGAAATCAGAGCTTAGTGGCCATTAGCCAGTCTCTCGCTACATCAAACATCTCTCTCTCATCTGTGTCAAGAGTTAGCAAAGCTGAACCAGCTCCTGGAAACCCCCAATCAGTGCTTGGTGGCTCTAACCAGTTCCTGCCTACATCCTTGCCATGTGGCAGGACGTAGTCAAGCTGAATCAGCTCCTGGAAATCCCAAAACAAAGCTTGGTGGTCATTAGCCAGACTCTGCATACATCCCTCCCATCTGCCAAGAGTTAGCAAAGCTGAACCAGCTCCTGGCAATCCCCAATCAGAGCTTGGTGGCTCTTATCAAGTTCCTGCCAAGATTTTTGCCATATGACAGGAGGTAGTCGAGCTGAATCAGCTCCTGGAAAACCCAAAACAAAGATTGGTGGCCAGCCCCTGACACCTGCTGCCCAGCTAATGCTACGAACCAGCTCTAGGAAATCCATAAATCCAAACTTAGTGGCTCATATCCAGTCTCTGACAACAACGATTACACGACATTTTCCCCAAGGGCTCTTCGTGCATAGTACAAATCACTTTCACCTCAAATGGGAGGTGCACTCACCCATTTGAACATTCCAGCACTTCCCATTCGTCATCATTCACCACGAAGGAGAGAAAAATGAGACTGTCAAGGTGTCAGGCTTCGTAGGGGATCTTTGGGGAATGTTGGAACATCAATTGGGTTTCAAGTGAGTCAAAATATGTCAAAAAATGGGGTATGTTTACTATTTAGTATGAAAGAACTGGCAACATGTTTGAATGAAATGAAACCTCGAAAACGATTTGCAGAACAAAAGTAATTGAAGGAAATCGGAGCAAACCACAGTTTTGGGACGTTCTACTGAATCCTAAGGAATTAGGGGTGAAGCGGATGAGAAAATACAGCTACAGCTTCCCCATCACACAGATTTGGTGGGTATCTACTTATTAAGTATTGTGTGCCTTTGTTCTCCATAATTGTATCCTCTATGCAGAGCAACTTGAGGGAAAACACATAAATAAGTAGAAATGACAGGAGGAAAAATGAAAACCTTAGGAAATAAGATAGAGAAGAAAGAGAGGGCTACAAGTCAATGTTCGGAAACGACCCGCTGACCGCACCGCCGAATTTCACTTTTTTTCTAAATTGCTCCTGTGAGACGAGTAATTGGTATTTTGACAATTTTGGTAGCTGGTATTTGGTAGCTAAATACTTCATTTTGGAGAAAATGGTGAGAAATGTGAAAGTTAGAACTATTCTGTTATCTCAAAAAGTCAATTTTTCTAAAACTGGCCAGAGGTACGGGTCCTTCCCCTACCGACGACATTCTAGAAGTTCCGAGGGGTGGTACAATAAAAAGTTGGCCTGGTTACACGTAGCGAACAAATTGAGAGAGCACACTGAAGTATGGAGGAAGGTCTGCTATTTTACTAAAATATTATACTACTAGAGTTACTTAAAACTCGATTCCTTGTATTACAGGTACAATTTATTCACTCGAGGCGTCCCAGATAATTCACTGTCGATGTTTTACTTCGAAGTGCTCGATAAAAAACTGTGGACGGTCATCATCACGGTTTTGGTTATTCTGTCGGCTTTCTTGTGGTTAGCGTGGAAAACACGGTGAGTTTGAAATAAAAGTTGCGCTTGAGTTAGCGGGCAACCAATACCTATCAACATTTTAAAACGAGAACGTTGGAAAGTTTACCCAAGGGTATAAATATGTGAGCAAAAATTAATTTTCTCTCTTCTCTGGGTGCCATACCCGTAACAAGGCGTCGGCGACCTCTTGCTTCTAACTTCTGTTGAGCGTGTTGAACAGTTATTACAGAAGTAGAAGGGACCTACTGTTTAATGCCGACTCCGAGAAGCAAATGTGAGAGGTTTTCCAGGGAAAGATACTCTCGGCGGTTTGCCATTTCCTTCCGAGAGGTGATTATCAGTATCTGAAGAAGTCTAGAGGCTGCTGGGATCGAACCAGAAAACTTAGTGAAAAAAATTAATTCTAAGTGAATTAAAATAATTTTTAAAACGCTGCACATTTTACACGAGGGTTAATTATAAGAAGAAGAATTCTTTGATGTAGGTAAATTGTGCAAAAATTCTTTATTTCAATAAAAAGTTATTAAAAACATTTTATTATTAATTATTAAAAATTAATTTTGGGCGGATGTGGGGCCCTGAAAAATGGATTATGTGTCCAAACTACAACTAGGAAAACGACACCTCGAGGAAGCCACATAAATACCAATGGTGAAGCCGTAGGTATCGGTTCCCCATAAATGGATTTCACGATTAAAAATATCCCAAAAACTTCCCACTCGACCCTGTACCTTCTTTCCGAAAATTTCATATTTTAAACAAAACTTTCCTACAGCCCAAATTGGCGTGGACGGCGATGGGCATTTTTAGAATCTACACATAAAATACGAAAGAAAAAATTTTAAGGCCCCGATCAATCCTTCTAATAATAATACATAATAATACATTGATAATAATACATGATAATAATACATTTAAATATCACCGTCACACGGGATTTTATCTCTGAAACACATTCACAGAGAAGGAATAGCGTGGGCACGTAATGCATGATGAAGGAATAGCGTGCGGTAGAGAAGGAATAGTGTGGAAATCGCTAATTTCAGGATCACAATGCGGTTGAGTGATTCGGACGCAAAAGGCAAAAGAGACACAGATTTCACCACATGTCTCCTCAGTGTTTTAGGATGCATGACCAACCAAGGTGAGGTAGTTTAATTATCTAATAAGCCGGTACAGGGTCGGATTCAGTGTGGTGTCAAGAGTTGTTATTGGGTTTAATCGCACCTTCAAGAAATATAACAGAGCTTCCACACTATATCGATCGGCATGATTTGGTTCAGGCCGAGAGGCAAGGCTGAACCGAATTGAAGGAAAAGTCATAGCAAGGGTGCGATTGAGCCGATTGGTTTTCAGTTCAGTCGACATATTTGGGGTCACGATTGAGCAGCTCGGCATCTTTCAGGGCTGCACTACATAAAAGGAAGCAAGTGGAAATCATGTAGTCGGGGATTTGAACTAGGTAACTGACTCTCCCTAAGCATGTTGAAAAAAACGGTGCAAATTTTACACAAGGAACAAGGGGTTCTTCTTTGAAGTAGTTCGTTCTGGGACCCTCAATGTCCAAAATACGTCCGAAATTACACGGAAAACGACACCTCATTTAACCTTATCACGTTATTCAAAAGCTCCATTTGTAGCCCCGTGAAAGCCCCATAGATCCCCACGGTGAAATCGGATCGTTCGGAGAACCCCAAAACTGGATTCTACGTCCAAAAATTCTTTGAAAACGACACCTAACTCGACCTCATTGCCGAAACCCTTAAAAAAACCTCCTGCAGGCCGTTTTCAGCCCCACAGGTTGTGGCGATCGGACTAAAAGCTTTGGATTGGTATGGACACAGTATCACGTTAGTGTAGACCCGGAGAGATGCCGAACGGCTGAATTTTAGCCCCTACGAAATCCTGGATCCGCCCCTGAGACCTTCAACCTCAGATGTTTTAGAGACACTGTTTCGTCCCAAGAATTTCACGTCTCACAATTGTTCGTCGATTTCTTAGGGAGTCAGTTCAAATCCGAAAGCCTGGCATCGATAAGGATCATCACGTTGATGTGCATCATTATGGGCTTGATATTAACGACGTCTTTTTCCGCCATTCTGATCTCGAAACTGGCCAACTTTAGCGGCACCAAGCCGGTGTTCGGAAAGTTGAACATGCACAGCCTGCTGGCGAAACCAGCGGGTAGAACCGTCTGCGTGGCAAATACAACAAGCGCTTTTAGAAAGATCACAGTAAGGAAGTAAACGAGAATTGACGCATATTTTTATGGGGGTGATCCAACTCCGCCAAAGTCCAGCTAATAATTAGCTAATTAGCTAATTATTGCAAATGAAAACATCCCACTCCGCCAGCGATGCGTTATCGGGTCATTGCGGGGACTACCATCTCCACCAGTTGATCCGATTGCCGTTGACGTCAACAATACAAGAAGAAGGAGAGCGAAATAGACACATACGTGCACATTTATTCTCAATAACAAAGATCAAATCAAATGATCTCCCACATTGTGCTCTTGGTCTTATCTTGCCTTTTCTGCTGGGAATAGTGCCGCCTTGCGTCTGGTGGTTCTTAGTCTTCTCAAACACTCCTTCAGGAGGCAGATCCAGAAATCCAGAAAAGATCTAGAGATTCAGAGATCTG
Source organism: Pilophorus perplexus (assembly GCA_955831195.1). Classification (NCBI taxonomy): domain Eukaryota; kingdom Metazoa; phylum Arthropoda; class Insecta; order Hemiptera; family Miridae; genus Pilophorus; species Pilophorus perplexus. The sequence goes on from OY037018.1 coordinate 6,787,926, forward strand.
GAGATCAAACAAATTCAGAGATAGCCAGAAACCCACAGAACCAGAGAGCCTGGAATTTAGAAATCTAGAGCTCCAGAGATCTAGTGCTCCAGAAATCCATGAAATCCAGGAAAGATCCAGAGATTCAGATGTCTGGAGACCAGAAATTTAAGAGATCCTGGGATCCAGAAATCCACAGAACCAGAGATCCTGGAATTCAGAGATCTAGTGCTCCGAAAATCCACAAAATCCAGGAAAGATCCAGTAATAAAAAAAATCCCGAAATCTAGGAATCCAAATATCCAGAAAATTCAGAAATCCCGAGATCTAGTGATCCCATGTCACATGTGTGAAGCTCCTTTCACTGGCGGAGTTGGACCCATTCCTTCTATTGGCGGAGTTGATCACTGTCAGAGTTTGAAGGTCCCCATTTTTATATCTATGAAATGTCCGTAGCAAAGTGCATTTTCACACTTATACTTTTTTTTTTACTGCCAGGATTTGGTGTCTAAAAATAAGTCGCATTTGAAAATCAATGGGTAGGTACGATCAGTACTCGTTTTCGCACAATTCTTGCAAGTCAGTAGATAATTTGTCACAATATTTAAATATTTTAAAGGCCCCCGTGCAAACAAGGAGAATTCGACACTGTGCCGCACGACGACTTTTGCTGGGAAAACGTGATTGTTCTTGAAACCGAATTCAATGTTGATTACTTTCTCGAGCAAATCCTAGATCGCTGCGATTTTTACGTGTACCATAAGAGGTATTTTGAAAGCCACTTGGCACTCGTGGCGCAGAAATCGTTCCCCTACATGAAAATAATCAACAAATAGTAAGTAAAATTGTATTGTTTCACAATCGAATAACGTTAGCTAATGAAACTTATTTATTTTTTACTATACCGCCTTTCCAGCCTTTTGAGAATCATCGAGTCCGGATTAATGGCGGGTCTGGAGGCAAAATGGTTGAAGAGAAGACCGTCAGATGATCCAGAGAAGCCCGCCAACGTGAATTTGACTGTTCGATTCGATCACGTAAGAACAATAATTTTGCTGTTCGGAGTAGCTGTAATAAGCACGGTAGCACTACTGGCAGCCGAAAGAGGGTTTTCAAGACTGAAGGCGGAACATCTGAAGCGTTTTCAGATTTAAGTAGCGTTTGCAGTTAGTCTACCCGCATTTAGTCCCTGCCGGGTTTGGTCGTGTACGATAAAATGAAGCGCTTCAGCAAAGAATAATATTATGTACTTTATTGTTGGATATATCACATGATGTTTTAAAGACCAAAGTAGCCCATAAGTTCACATCACTAACAAAAAATTAACAAAAACAAGGCAGTATGCGACATTTATACGTATGGCCCTGTTTCACTTAGTAGGACACTGATGTCCCCAGATCAAACAACAGTCAATTTTGATCAGAATTTCTCTTAACAATTATTTTCATGCTGAGTCCAATGCTATTCTCACTTTCCATTTTTTGGGCGGAGGGGGGGGGGATCATATCCATTCTTATAATAATCAATTTAACTCCGGTTGAAGTTCGTCATTGTGGTCACTGTCTTGGTCACACCCTAAAACTTCACAATAGCATTGATATTTAATTTTGAAAATCAATGCAATGAGTTTGACATCGCACTTTTGGACTGGTGTGGAAGGATTGTGAGATTAGGATTGGATAGGTACTCAATTCTTGGGGATTGGTTTTCGAAGAGTCTAGCAAGAACCTGGATTGAAACGAATTTTCCCTTGACCTATGGCAGAGTTTAGAGTGACAACTCTCAAGTTGGCGGTGCATTTTGAAAAATACAGTCAATAATTCATAAATTCGCATCAATCATTCTTGCATGGACCTCAGAACAGCATTTCCTTCGCACAACACAAGGAGAATTCGTTTTCGGAAATTTAGAATTTTAAAATGCTGTGACCTAAATGACCTGAAATTTGGGTTTGCGGCCAAACATCCGTCAAAATTGAATTCTTATCGCTGATATTCCATATTCCAACTCTCAAATATATTTAGAAGGGTCAAGAAGGTATAAATTCTTCATTGGAACAAATTGATTTTGAAAAAGTTCACTAGCCCAGTGTTCTACTTTGTGAAATAGGGCCGTACAGGCTTTGTGCACTGGCCTTGTGTCAGGGCGCTATGGTGGGTGCCGAGAGAAACCTTTAGGGCACAATTAGGAACAGGATTTGGAAACAAACAATTACTTGGCTGAAGGTACTTTTCAAACGCCTTTTTTTCTGACCCACGTTAGACGTTACCACCTGCTTATAAATAAGGGGAGCCCCCAGCTCAACGAAAAAGAGCATCAATGGACATTGAAAAGGCTCCATCAAAAATAGTCCCTTGTGGTCGTACTCGTACAATTAATCAAAATCGAAAGTGCAAGAGCTCTCCCCCAAGAGTGCACTACTGGGCCGTTGGAGGCGCTCCAGGCGCAGTGCACAAAGCCTGTACAGAGTAGAAGCCGGGGAATGCGACACTAGCACTGAAGCGGCGGCAATGGAAGTTTCGTGATCGAATCAGCTGTTCCAAGATCAAATTGAGTTAAAAGTGGTCAGACCATGCCGAAATTCAGTGTCGTCGGATGCCATAATATTATCAAACGAAAAGAACAAGGAAATGTTCAATAATTGAATTGTTCAACAATAATTATTACTGTCAGTTTCTTCATTGAAGTTATGGATTTGACAAACTCCGCTGTTTTTTGGCGTGTTTGTAATTGTAAGAATACCACGCTAATTAGGCATACGATCCTAATTACCTAAATACCACGTAGAAGACGTCAAAACATCAAATGATACAGGGAAGCTGAATGCTACGAATCGAATCAGTTATTCCCATTTTCGCCGCTGCTAAGCGCTGCTGTGCCCCCTCATCCACGGCTTCTATACGCTCAAGTCCATCACCTATCACACGAATAATTGTCAATATATTTGCACAAAAATATTGCTTCAAACTAAATTATTGCAGCTTTTTGTTGGACACAAAATCCTTGACGACCCCTCAAAAGATTATTTTGAAAATTAGGCACACGCCCACTATTTATTTAAACGCACTAAGAATGATCATTTTCACTTAAATCACAATATTTTCAAAATCGTTCCACAAAAATAACTTCTTTTTCATTTTGTTCGCTCTTATGTCTAATTTAGTTAATATAATTTCAGAGGTCACTCCGATATATACTGAAAATCTATACAGGTACTAGCAAAATAGTTTGCGTTATACCTTAATATAAGAATCCCGAGTACACTTGCTTGATCCAAAAACTCCAACTGATATAAAACAGATTAAGATTCAGCGTAATGCAACTACTTACTTGACTAGCTGAAACAATTAAAAGTTATCCCATAGAATATGGAGAACAATAAACAAAGGTTGAAATTGTAATAATTCAAATAAGCGGCCACGCTTAACAGTAAAATTGATTTGATTGTTGTGTATGTAAAAATGTAATCATTTAGTTGTGTGAACTTCCATTGTCACCATTATTGTTATGTAAAAATATATAGATCTATCGTATGAACCCTAAGCGTAATTTAGGCCAATTTGGCACGCACAAGGATTTAAATAGGCAACGGTTTTAATAAAGCATGACTAATGGCATTTCTATTAGAATAAACGCTATCATTTTTTGTCACAATATACACAATTAAAAAACAGCAACAAAGCTGTGCGATATTTTGATTGTAGAAAGTAAGGAAATATTTATAGACCAGTTACTTCCAGAGGGACGGAAAATTTGCTTTCCCAGGGTTTACGGATGGCATCGAGAAGAGGACTTAGTTGTCCGGCGGCTCCCAATTTGATTGTCCATTTCTCTTCTGTCGCTTCAGCTTCGTTGAAAAAACGAAGAATCAACTCGGTGCCTTTCTTCGCCTGCTGCGGGGAAGTAAAAGAGCCAAAATGAAGTAGTTTGAAAACGCCGCGATCGGGGCTTCGCGGTTGAGCAACTTACGACTTCGATGAGGCTGGGAAGATCTCGAGATGAAACTATGGACGGTTGAGTGGCCGAGCAGAGCCAACTAAGATCCCCCGGGATGAGGAGGAAGAGACCGGCAGTTATGACTAAACCCGCCAACCTAAGGATCTCTTCGGAGTCTGCAAAAGAATGAATAGATCGAAGTCTACTCCTGAACATAGAGAGGCAAAAACTGGTTGTTTGGCGAAGGTGCAGAGGTCTAATCCATGTGAGGGTTGAGTAGAAAGGTGACTCCTCTGCTGTAGACCTATTTAGTATCTGTAGCTACTAAATTGTTTATTCGAAATTAACTTAAATAAGTTTCAAGTCACTCTGGGCTGATGTTGAGCTTAGTTGCTCGAAACTGGTCCCCTCGCTTTGTTAACTCGATACAATTGTTTATTTTCAATGTTGTTGAGCGTGTGGTTTTGATTGTTGTTTATAAACTTCAATAAGTTTCAAATGCTTCAAGTCACTCTCGGCTGTTGTTGAGCTTAGTTGCTCGAAACCGGTCCCCTTGCATTGTTTACTCGATACAATTGTTTATTTTCAATGTTGTTGTGTGTGTGTTTTTGTTTGTTTTTTTATAAACTTCAATAAAATGTATTTATTTTATTTATTTATTTTTGTCTTTGTTTTTGAGTTATCTACCAATCTCTCTAACCTCCACTTGGACTGAGACAAGCTCTACAGCTAAACAGTTTAGCTATTCAGTTACTGACCTTCCCCCTTGGCGATTTCCACACTCCTGCAAATCAACATATACGTGACGGTTGGGTCGTCAGGGGAGGTGCTGATATCGCTGGAAAGCACAGCCTGTTGCAGAGCCAACTCAATTTTGGGATTTGGTTTGGAGATGATTTTCACTCCTTTTAACGATAATCCTGAAACAACAAAATTTGTATTTAATAGAAATTCATAAATTTTGTTATGAAACAAAAATGTTTGTTCAGTTCATGTAATGAATTGCGAATTGCTGATTGTAGTCATAAACTATTACCTGCCAAATGTTTCACTACATTTTGCGTTCTTTCCTGCTCCATAATAAGAAGCAGAAACGAAAAGTTTTTGATTTGTATTTCCAAGCCCTGGAACCAAATTATGGGTTGAACTTTTTTAATGTCGCCAAGGGTGTATGTTTCGTTCAAACTGAGCCAGTTGCAGATTTGTTCGCTGTAAAAGAAAATACAACTTTTTTTTTATCGAACAATACTTAAAGTAAAAAACGCAGTAAATTTTACATTAGGGTTTATTATTCTTTGATATAGGTTACTTATGCAGAAATTTGTGTCAATAAAAAAATTTGAAAAAAAAATTTTTTTTTTGGATATTTTTTCATTTTTTATTTGCGAAATATTTGACCTCCTGGGATCCTTCAAAAATCCCATTTGTAGCCCCATGAAAGCCCTATAGATCGCAACAGTGAAATCCGATCGTTCCAGGATCCCAAAAAATGGATTTTACGTCCAAAAATACTTCGAAAACGACACCTAACTCGATCCCATAGCCAAAAGCCTACAAAATACCCTTCCCGTAACCCCATTTTAGCCCCATAGCGCCCCACGGGTTTGGGCGATCGAGCTGAAAACCTTGCGGGCACAACTAGAAGGTAAACCGAGTATTTTGTCAAAATTTCAGATTTAAAAAAAAAATCCTACTGCCCAAAACGGCGCGGACGGCGGACGGACATTTCGGTTTTGGAATCTAGACCTCAGAGAAACGGATAATGTCAAATTTTGAGGCCGATCGGAGTCGTCGACTTCCGTCACGAAAACATAGGTGTATTATTCCAAGAATAATAAACCAAATCATTATGAGTTGAAGGGTTGCTACGGGTGTTTCGAGTGAAGCACGGGTTGCATTATTGATAGGTGATGGACAGGAATTTGATATTTCGTGCGAAGCGCAGGTGTCCCACTAGTACTAACCTAAAATCGGTCCTCATGTGGAATAGAAAATAAGCTGCCGATGACGACAAGATGAAGCAACCATCGTAGTCCGTACCTCCAGTTTTCCAAATATGGCACTGCAACACAATCCCAACAATGCAATCGATATTGCCTCGTTAAATGTTAAATTGTGAAGCAAAAAATATGATAATAAATAAAAAGGTATCCCACCTAGTCATACGACATTGTTTACATACCCTGATCAACGCCCGTAACTCCTCGTTTTCATTTTTGAAAACGCTGTTATAAATGAAAGTTTTCACTCTGAGCTCGACGTCAAGAAAATCAGTGAAGGAGTACAAGTCCTGAGAACATTTGGGAATGGCTACGTTGCCGTTTTCTTCCTCCATGGTTCCTACAAGCACAAAAGAGCCGAACAAAGTTCACATTTGACGTTTCAAGTTGGATTTTCCCAACGTCGCCCTTTCCCCCCCGACAAAAACTCCAAAATCACCTTTAGGGGCGTTGAAGGCGGAATTATCCGGAGAATTTTCACCGCCCTCTTCGGGGAGGCTCGCCGCTGACATGGACTTCTTGTTAATTACATTATGGCTTTCATAAGCCGTGATGACGCTTTCCGTTAGCGACCCTAAAAATGTCACACACGACCAAACAAAGAACAAAACGTGTTAGTAATCCCATTAGAAGGAAATGACAAAATTACTGTCGAACGAAGAAATCGAATCAACGAACATCAGCACTGTCTAATGAGCATTAGCTATACGCTCTCCAATGTACGTAATATATGTACTTATTTTCTGATTAACATGTTAATTTTCGATCCAGCGGATGTGAAATTAGCTAGAAGGTTTCAAGTAGGTACTTTAGTGCACAAGGAATCAACGTGGAGCATGGCTGCACCAGGTATCATGCAGGGAAAATTATTTTAGCGAAATGGGCGATTGTAAGGTGGGCCAATCTGATCCTCGCCAGTCACCCTCGTCGGTGGGACAACCAATTAGTGACCGCACCCTCCCCACTACGTGAAGTGAAGCAAGTTCATTCTCACCTGCCAGGGTAAAGCGGACCAACCCCTAATGGGCGCAATAAGAATTGGATTAGCAATATCGAAAAGCGACCAGAAGTGGTCTGAGGCCAGGTGGGATACAGCCTCATAAATCAGCAAGAACTTTGGGCCACCTTACACCCACCCAGCAAAATGCATCACCTTTGTTTTCAATCAAGGGATGAGTAAGCTGAACCGGGACAAAATTAAAGAAACATCATCTCAGGGCTGCGATCATGCATGAATTAGAGGAAACCGTAACAATATTGACTAAATTAACATGGACAAGACAAACCTGATGAAGAGCTTTCAGTCAGAGCAGAGAGCGGAGCAGTTTCACGATTGATTGATCCTGAATGGGTCAACGGCTGACGTTCATCTGACATCTTCCTCCTCGGAGTGACGCTTTGGGAGCGACTTGAAACCGAAAAGCTAGTGTTAACTAGTGTGTCTAACTCTACCACATCTTATAATGGAGTATGACCCAAGAGGACCCTGGGGGGGGGGGAGCTATTGTGTGACATTGCTCGACCAGGTGTCGAACCCCTCAGGGCTAGCTGATGCCGCCGGGGCTCTCAGGGCGGCCGCTGCAAAGGCTACGAACTCGGTAGCCCAATCATCCAGCAACCCACTGACGTGCGTGGCAGATACACCCATGGCATGAGCAGCGACGCCCAACCGATAGGCGATAGGCCACAGAGAGACCCCCAAACAAACAATGGGTGGCCACACGAGCTTACCCTTGAGCAGCATCAGCTCGCCCTTGGCGGGTGAGAAGTTGAGTCTAACCCTCCTGCTCCAGCAGTCAAGCGTTCGGGCGAGCTCTGCTTATCTCGTCTCCACCTCCCTCCAGGATTGACCCGTGACCATCACAATGCAGTCGCCCGCATATGCAACTGCTTCAAAGCACGCGTCCTGGACCACACCTAGGAATCCGTCAAAGACCAGGTTCCACAGCTGCGGCCTCCCGACGGCCAGGTCAAGGTCAACCATCTTGACTTCTGTCCTGGACAGAAAGCTGGAAAGTAGGGCCATAGCATCCATGCTGTTTAGAATCCGAACAGGAGGGCTTCTCTTCACTTGGCCATGGTTTACAGAAAGAGGTAGAAAATAAATAAAAATTTGGGTACCCCACACTCTAACGCTACCCCAAGTTCTAAAAGCCATCCTGACGATGGTAAATTGATTTAGTCTTGAACAAAACGTACCTGCTTTCATCAATAACCTCAATGCTGCTCTGACTTGGATTGCTGATCACTTCAATGTCACTTTCATATTTCCGATTGTGGTGGCTACCAGACTTCTGACTTTGCTCCATTGAAGCAGCCGAACCTAAGAATGATAACAATATGATTCACAAAATGGAATCCGCACCCAGACGCAGATAACAGAACTTCACCTACAAACAGCTTCGACAAGGGAATTCATCGCCTCCAACGCGCACACCACCACTACCAGTGTTATGAAAAGTGGGTCCATTAACAACACCTGCTACAAGAGTACGAATTCTATCATAAACGCCAAGACTAAACCAAAGATAAGTCATTAATAATAAGGGAATATAACTAGAAAACAGCCTCTCTCACAAGCAAGATATCCACTAAATTAGGATAATAATGCGCCATCACCGTATGGGATGTTGCAGAACGCAAACCATAAATAATATACAATATTAAATACATTCTTGATTGTTCCTTGTTCTTTTTTATTGTTTCCTGTTTACGAGAGAGCTTGTTAATGCAAACGTTTCTACGATAAAGTGCAGTTAGTGCCTTACAGGAGTCGACAGCGGTGGAAGTTGCGTCCGAGTCAGGTGTCTCTGCACCACGCCCAACAGCTTCATTCACCAGAAGACGGCATAATGCAAAATAGCCATGCAAGTTAAGGAAACTACGAGTTATTTCAAAACATAAAAGGTAATACTAATAAAAATGAATTAGACGTGAACATTGGAAGTCGAACACGACATGGTTTCAAGTATTCGTTAGCTCCTAGTAAGACCAGCCAGAACTGGACAAGACACAAACTGAAGCGATTGTTGTGTTGGTAACGTTTCATTCAACATGGCCGTGAGCCAGGTTAGGTCAGACGATGGTGAGGTGCAGCCGGCTTAGTTAATTGACGTTTTTAATGATGGTGATGTGCGGCCCGGTAGTAATGGTGAGATGTGGCCCCCTATACCTCCGTGAAAGTTCAGCCCTTACGACAATGTTGTGATCCAAAGTACTCGATAGGAGTAGGCATACCTACTTTATCTTTTTTCCTTTTGATCAGTTGTGCCATGACCGAATTCGGATTATGAGGATAAATTAGAGGAAAACAGACGTTTATGCTTCCATGGGTACCACAGCCGTCCTGAGGCGTCTACGGCGCATCTTGTGCTCAAACTGGCGGGCCGCATTTCACCATATCTCGATATGCCCAGCCTCACCATCATTAAATGGGATGGGGCCTCAACAACTCTGGTTAGGCCATTCAAAACCTTTATCCGACCTTTTACTTTTCAACACGTGTAAATTAGAAACGTTCATCCGCTTTGGGTAGTAGGTATTTTTTCAATCCGAAATTTTAGCGAAATACACATTTCCTTTCCCAGGCAACATGTTCAAATTCAGCACATTAACCCCCTTGCATCAATATTCAGTTCAAAAATCTGTTTGGTTGCTTGCAGAGCTGTTATAGAAGTTTTTGTCATTTTGTACTGGTTTTACATCACGCATCGAACGTTGGGCATTAAGCCACCAGAGCGTGCAGTGATGTTTTCACTAAAGACGCACGACATAGCAAACCTGTTCATATGTCTCCAAGTACTACAGATCACTAAGTGTGTTGACTGACAAGAATTTGAGAAAATTCCATAAGAATTTGAAGTTGAACAAATGATTTTACAGTTAATGTACAACAAATTTTGATGACGCCAAAAACGGCCTGTAGAGAACCAAGGTTGGCTAACTTGCATCTAACGGACATCATTCCACTTTGCCATCATACGCTCAAGATGACCTTAAAGCGTATGATTACCAAGGATGTCCAATTTTTCAAAATCAAAATTTTCGTCCTCCAACACGAATACATAGGTGCATTATTCCCTGAATAGTAAACCAAAATTCCATATACAACCACGCCAATAACTGAAATAAATAAATTAGTTAGAAAATTTATCATTACATTAATGAAGTAAAATCAAAGCGAAAATAATAAAAAGCATAGGTATGGGGGAAATAAGGACAATCTAAGGACAAACTACCACACAACCAAAACTAGCAAGACGTTAAAGTTGATTTTGAGAACACGAAATTGCTTACCAATACTAGAATGGGAAGTGGCGTGGCTCAAAGGCTTCGGAGCTGGAACGTTTTCGGGAAGCTTCGGCTCTTCGGCCTCGGCAACGGACGCATTACCGCAAATCGGACATGGGGCAGCAACTACAAGCACAGTTCAGTAATAAAGGCATAAATGAAGAATAAATGTCCTAATTTCAGATTTAAAAAAGTACCTTTCGTTTCATCAGTCGTTTTTGTGTTCACAAACATGGACCCACACTTCAGGCACTTTAGTGATACTTGGTTCATGGCACTTAACGGTCGCGATTCCAAAATTGTGTAAATCCTCTTCGTGAGAGTCTGAAGAGTAGACATTGAAATAAAAATTGAATAATTAATTGAAAATACAATGAGAAAAATAACGCCAAAGGGGTTCACCTTGGCATCCGCGTACTCCATGACATAAGTTCGATGCTGTCTGTCCTTCCGCTCCGAGTCGAATTCCATCTCTATTGTGATCGGATCATTCTTCGTTTTGACACAGCTGACGACCGTGTCCAGAGGCCACTTGGTGAGAGTGTCGCCTGATTTGGGGCTTCGCTCTTTGAGTTCACTGAACACACAATTCAAGAAAATGGTTAAACACGGAAATAGTTTGCAAACGGGGGTGATCTGTATTAGTAATACTAACGTTTCTAAAAGAGCTAACAGGACAGGCAGGCTGTTGTGGGTGGCGGGCTCGATCCTCGACACGTGCCAAAGCAATTCGTCAGCTGTAAATTGAATGAGTAGATCAATTAAAATTGAGACTAAAGTCATTTGTTTATTACGGGGGTTTTCAAGGTCTAGGAGTCTCAACTTAGAATTGCCGAAAGTCAGTGCACAAGCCCTTCACCACTTTCCACAAACGATTAACCGAGTAGCAATGCAGTGGCATTTTTTCAGAGCGATGATAACCTCTCCACACGGTGATGAAAGGTACTTTGAGTTCCTTGTACCGCCTAGACTCAACATCAACATGGACTAACCTTATTGTTTGCCGCAAGGAGCGCTACATGCACTTTCAACGAACTGTAATAACCAGAGCGGCCTCATGCGACCAACTTTCACTTTACGAATGATTCGACAAGCAGAGCAAACCATGATTAGCCCTTATTGATTACTTACCGTCAGCATCAGATTCATAACAAGATTCTTCATCGCTGTATTTTGGCTGAGATTCACTTTCCACGACAGGTTCTTGATTATCATCTTCAACAGGTTCATCACAGTTAGTTATGTTCTCATCACAGGATATTGTGTTTTCAGTATTTGCTGATGTTCCTTTTGCTTCGTTCTCCTCCTCCCCCTCCTTCGCAGTGCTGCCTCCAACGTTGTCTTTGCTTGTTGAGGCGGTATCATCATCACATTCTGTACTTGAGACAAGCTCACGGTGATCACTACAAACCCCCGAGTCTGAACCGTAGTCTTCCGCTTGTTTTTCCTGTTTCTCTTCCGTTTTTGTCTGTCCCTCCGCCTCGCAAAGTGTTGTCAGTTCTGGCTCAGTATTCCCACCATCTTGGGGTTCTTCTGCCAACTGCTCTGTCGGTGGGCCAACTACGGGTTCACAGACATTCGGCGCTGAATTTTTCATAACTTCATGTTCTCCGGGTTGTGATGAGACGAACTCGGAGCTCTCTGAATCCATAGCCACTTCAGTCGCATGCACTTGCGCAAGGACGGTTGCTGCCACAATTTCGGTAATTGGACTCTCTTCAATGAAAGACACAGGCGGCGGGAGCATAAGTCCTTGTAGATGAAGCTGAAACGAAGTTGTCAATGTTTGATTTCCTCCATAGCAAAATCATTTTAAGTATAAGAGAACCTTATAAACAATACTCACAGTCTGAGAATCAGGTTTTAACACTGTGCTTTTCATTCGGGTTTCTTCAACAGATTTCACCGAACCAGCAACAGTTTGGGACCGGTTAAGGGCTTCCTCGATTGCCATCAGTTTCTGCTCTGCATTTGGCACTGGATTACTTGGAAACACCGACGGGACCATTGGAACCTCCACAGGTTCGTCCAAATGTGTAGACGAGGTTAGATCTGACTCGCCTTGATCGAGACTTTCATCCCAAATGATGGGCACCCTGACGGTTTTCCGAGGTCTTCCTGAACATTTCATAAAATACAATATTAATCTTGTGACAGAAAAATTACTGCATTGACTTTTTGGGGGAGTAAACTGGCTCAAAGACTGGGACGTTGGGCATGAAACGTAACGACCCGTCGTTTTTGAAGTATCGTAGAATCCATTTTTGGGGGGTCCCAGAACGATTCAACGTCACTGTGGGGATATAGCCTATGGGGCTTTCATGAGGGCAACAAATTTTTTGAGGGATTTTCGAAGGACCCCAGAAGGTTGTCGCTTTCCGAGACATGTTGAACGCGAAATCCATTTTTTTCGAGGTCCCACATCCAATTTTGCAGAAAAAAATTTAATTTTTTCAAAACATCTTAATTACGCAGAATTAATTTTTGCACAATTAACCTATGTCAAAGAAAAACAACCCTTGCGTAAAAATTGCATCTTTTTTTGATTCAGTAACCCAACTCCACATTTCCCAAAAGAATCACAAGCGGCAACGCATTTTTGGTGTATTTAAATAACTTGATTACCTGAGTACCTACCTGAAGTGATTGATTCGGATAACGTTACAATAGAAGATGAAGGAGTTGCTTCGACAGGTCCTCTAGAAGTGGAAGGAGTATTCAAATCCATACTAGCCGTTGCCACTTGATTAGAAGTTTCTTTCCTCTCAAATAATTTCAAACCAATAACAGCCTGCTCCGTCCTGCTCAAACTGACGCCATCTATACAAATCTGAAACAAAAACTGGTTATATCAGGTTTGTTCCTGGAGCATAAAGTGTAAGACTTACACTGTAAGTTGAGAGTGTGTGAGCGTGAGGGGATTTAAGTGTGGGCGTGGCCAACGAAACTTAGCACTGCGCAAGCGCAAGCTCCTCGCATCGCCTCACACTCACACACCAAGAACAAAGTTTGTTTGTTTGTTCAACAAACCTAATGCTGAAGCGGAACCAAATGAGTAGAAACTTTATTTCATAATGTACATACCTCAGACTTTTCAGCTGTGGAAAAAATGGACGATGCAACGTAGATTCGGTAAAACTTGATTAGAGAAACTGGTGATCCCTTCAGTTTTATTGAATTCAGATGAGTTAAATGCTTCAACGGTTCCAAAGAAAATTTATCAGGTATCCAATTGTTAGACAAGTCGAGTTCAGTGAGCGTCGATGTCGTTTGAAGGCCTGAAATGAAAATTGTTATGATTACAAATTTTGTCAAGTATTAAATGTATAAATAATTAGTATCTGCAATAGTTCCACCTAGGCCCATTTTTGAGCGTTCTTAGCCTAGACTAAAATGTCATTTAATGTATGAAATTTACCTGACAGCTCAGACACGTTGTTGAAGTTCATAATGAGACTACGAAGCCTACATCGTGGGTTCAGTTTTGGGATTTGGGAAATGAAATTGTAACTCAGGGTCAAATGTTCCAAGTGTTCCAGGTGAATGAGGAAATCACATTCGCGAAGTTTGCTATGCGAGAGGTTCAGTTTCTTCAGCCAAGAGGCGTTTTTAAAGTAATGCGAGTTGTCGACGGGGTGGATATCACAAAAATTCACTGAGAGAATCACTAATTCAGCCCATGGAAGAGTATCACAGAAAATGCTCGTGGTTTCAATCGAGTGTGAACATTTCAAAGTTGACAGCTGACTCTTGAGAGCGCTGATCCATTTCAAATATTTGAGATTGATGCGAACCAATTTCAGAGCATGCAACTTCTTGAAACTTCTCAAATCGATGAAGTTATCAAAAGAGTGGACGGACCTCTGCTGAATGCATAGCACAGGAAGCTTGCTGATGGTTCTAAAGAACTGATTGAGCTTCAGTCGTCCAGTTTCAGTAAGAATGACATCATCATACCGTAAACCCGAAGTATCAGCAAGATCATCCAAGTCGTTCCCTTCGTTTTGCAACTTGTTCAACGCCTGAAGGACTCGAGGCTTCAGGACCATCTCCACACGCCCATCCACCAACGGAATCCCGATTTGAGGGCATAACGATTTATCGACAATACCAAATATTTCGTTCAACAGTTCATCACGCATTTTGGTTGGTGCATTCGTCAAATGTTGGAAAAGTAGGTGTGGACTGAGGGTGAGTAAGAGACGTCCCGTTGACAGCCCATACTATCAGGACGACAGTTGACTCATCAAACACACACCATCAAGCAAACCGAAAACCTACGAAACGTTGACCCGAAAATAACGGAAATCGAGAGCACAAGAGGGTTCTTTGTCTGATAAATTCCGCACAAATTAAGATTACGCTTAGCAATCAAAATATTTATGCCTAATCTCTTATCATTCGTATCACAAGGTCGTTTCAACTTATTATGTCCCTTTTGTGTATCGCACGCACAGGCGGAATTCTGATTGCGCACCTAGCGGTATTCCGCCCCAAAGACAGACGGAAACCGCCCACTGTGTAGTTAAGGGCGGATTTGAGGCAGTTTCCACTTCTTCCTCACTGAGGTAGGTAGTTTAATCTGTGGGAGGAATCCTCAGTCTTTTTCTACTCGATTCGATTTACAATAACTTTCAAGAGTTTCCAAGCCTGTTGGTTTTATTGAAGTTTTTATTCGTGTTCTCAGTCCCTTGTTGATTTTAATTTTTTTTAAATGTTTCCCTTGATTTATTAAAAAACATATCCCAGGACGGGAGGACTTCAACTTTCTAATCCGAGGTTTAAGCAGTGCTCTTTCAACAGTTTGAAAATCAACAATCTAAAAAGGTCCAGGACTGAAGCATGAATTGTTCGCGTTGTTGTTATTGTTTTTGTTGATTTTCACTTATTTCATTAATAAGTAATTAATAGTGAAAAAAAAACAATCTAAGAATTTAATTTCACAAGCGGGTTTATTAATTATTATTTTGTATAAATTCTGCCAAAAATAATAATTATTACTTGTAATTATTACTTTTAGGTCAATAAAATATTACCAGGGTATTTAACAATACCTATGAAAAATATTTAACAATATGAAAAAACTGGTGACCGGTCACAAATATCTGAACACCCACTCAACCCACTTTCAAAACCTTCCTAAAGTCCCATTTTACCCACCGCACCACGGGTTGGAATATGGAAGTCTGATACATATTAAATATGTAAATTAATAATCTTTAAATTTTAAAGATTACTTGAATATCAGACTATAAAACAAGATTGTTATAAATTTTAAAACTGCTGCATTTTTTTTAAATTAAAAATAGAATTTTTTCCATATTCTGTACAATGTTTGGACAGATTTGGGATCTCAAAAACGGATTACTCGTCCAAAAGTGTCGTTTTCCGAGTAATTTTAATTACTCGGAAAACGACACTTTATTCGACCGCCTGGGATCCTTCATGAATCCCATTTGTAGCACCATGAAAGCCTCATATATCGTCACAGCAAAATCGGATCGTTCTAAGACCCCCAAAAATGGATTCTACGTCCAAAAATACCTACTTAGAAAACGACGCCTAACTCGACCCCATAGCCGAAAAACCTCGCCCCATAGTGCCCCTTGGGTTGGGGCGATTGGACTGAAAACCTTGCGGGCACAACTAGATGGTAAACCAAGTATTATTATTATTTTTTTTTTTTTTTTTCAAGGAGGTTTAAAAAAATCCTACTGTTCAAAACGGCTCGGACGAGGAACGGACAATGTCCGGACAATGTCCAAAAACAAAATGTCATTTTGTTTTTGGGTAGCTAACAATCGATTCCAGCAATCGAAAGCCCACAATCGATTGCACCAATTAATCGGTCTTTAAATGCATTCAAGTTTTCTGCTTGACTCTGCTCCCAATCATTGGACATCATGCAGTGTAAGTACAAAACAAGGAGTAGGTGTGTAGGAAACAGAAAATGAACACCACAATGTTGATCGGTTTCACAATCAATCAATCGAGCGATTGCAAAATCCACTATCAATCGATTGGAAAAAATCGGATAATCGGAGGTAGTAAATAGATTTGCATCCCTAGCCCAAATCTACAGTAATTTTCTTGTCCTCATCAGCAAGTCTACAGGCTTTTGTAAACCAGTTTAGTTGAGCGCAACCCTGGAGCACTTCTTGACTATTATTTATTATTATTGTTTTCGCTGAGTTATGTCAGCTTCTTGGAATGTAAACAGTAGGAATTAGTGCATTCTGTTCTTTGCGGTGTAAATGAATGTACGGAATGTGCCGGTCGTAGCACTGAAGATGAGAGTTTCTTGTGGCGTCCGGGACCTTCTGATGTTATCCCAGAGTGCCTGTCTTGGATGTCATTCGTCCACCTGCTGTTTTTCGGCTTTTTGCGATTTGCGCTGAAAGAGACCGTTTAGTGGAAGGGTCCCAAATAAACTATGCCGTTGAAGTGTTGTGTTCCCAACTGTCGTGGGAATTACGACAGGGATGGTCCCAAAGTGTCGGTGTTCAACTTTCCTAAAGACGAGGCACTCAAGAAAGAATGGTTGGAAAGGATCCCGAGGAAGAATTTCGTCGTGACTAAACATTCGAGGGTACGTTATATTGTGTGGGGGAGATGCATTGGAATTATCGGTACAGGCTGCAACTTTGGCCCTTCAGGATGGTGTCGTTTGAAGGATTTGGCGGAGTTGTCAAGTTTAGCTTTCGAATTCATTTTGGAGGAAGAATAGATTTATGGGGTCATAAACCTAATGGAGCACACGCTCTCAGATTCACAACGTGAGATTCTTTAAAAAAAATTCTACTGCCCAAAACGGCCGGACGGCGGTGGTCTGACGGACATTTCGTTTTTGGCCCAATCTTGAAACGTGTAAGTTATGACAAATTTTGAAGCCGATCAAAATGTTCGACCTCCGGACTCAAGTAAATACTTACTTAGGTGCGTTATTCCAAAAATAATAAACCAAAACGAAATTTCCATCCGCCATTTCGTTTTGGGCAGTAGGATTTTTTTTATAAATCTGAAATTTTGACAAAATACTCGGTTTACTTCTCGCCCGATCGCTGAACCCCGTGGGGCACTATGGGGCTACGGGAGGGTTTTTTAAAAAGATTTTTGGCTGTGGGGTCGAGTTAGGTGTCGTCTTCGAAGTATTTTTTGACGTAAAATCCATGTTTGGGGTCCCAGATCACCGTGAGGATCTATGAGGCTTTTGAATGATGCCAGGAAGTCGAATGAGGAGTCGAGTTATTTGGACACATTCATTTTTCGGGGTCCCACATCCGTCCATAGACTTCACGAGAAAATTTAAAGAAAAATCTTTCAAATTAGTTTTTTTAATTGAATTAATTTTTGGATAATTTATATCAAAGAATAATAAACTCTTGGGTAAAATTTGCGGTTTGTTCATTCGTCCCGAGATTTTTTAAAGTTTAAAAAACAATTTTAATTTCTCAGGATTGTCCAAGATTTTTACAATTTCAATTTTTTTTTTTTTCAATTTTACAAACATTTTTTATGATCAATTTTTTAAAGATTTCTTCAAAAGTATTAAATCGTAAATTATACGACCCAAATCACTTAATACGACAAGATTCCTTATTGTCGAAAACGACTCCTCACTCGACCTCCTCAAAAGTGCTTCACTAGCCCCATTTGCAGCCTTGTAGAAGCCCTGAACGGCCCCTCGGACTGCTTCTACTCGAAGTTAATTAATTTGACAGGTACCGTCATTGTCTTTTAGCTGTGTAGGTAGGATCGATTCGGTAGGTAACATACGAGGGGAGCACCCAACGTTAGGCTGCCCGGTCAGCGGATCCACTTGTGACACACCTCGTCTTATTTCAGGTTTGCGCTGCCCATTTTCAACCGGACGACCTCGAACACAAGTGTTCAACATGGGATTCCAAGACGGGAGAACTTCAAGTCAGTCCGCTGAAACACCCGAGATTGAAAAAAGGGGCTCTGCCTTGTATATTCAACGGGTTCCCAAACCGGACGAAAAAGTGAGTTCTGTTCCGTTATTTCCTTACGTTGGTGTATTTGAGGTTTCATTGTGTTTTGGGCTTCCAGGTTTGTGAAGAAGTCCAGAATGATTTCGTTGGAAGAGAAGAAGAAAGAAAAGGAAGTCGCTCGACAGATGGCGGAACTGAGAAAGAAAAGAGAAAAACAGATTGAGGAAGACAGGAAATTTCAGGAGAGAGAAAAAATCAAGTCCCTAGACGATCTCGAAACTAAACTTCACAACTTCCTCGTCAAAGAACACGTCCGCTGTGAACGCCGTAACGACAAAATGTACATTTACCGGCTAGTGACGGATCCCCAGTTGCGCGTCAAATATTCCGTTGAAATCGACCAAGATTTAACAGTGGAAGTATTCCTAGAAAAAACGAAGCTCCCGGCGATGAAGTTGAACAACGTGAAGTTGATTTTTCCAGTGTTGACGCCGACGCTCAGCGTTGTGCAGACGATAGTGAAAAAAATGAACGGGATGGTCGACGAGGAAAATTCCTCGTTGGACGGTCGGAAGGAGTCGGCGTTGGTCGTGAAGAACCTTTTGTCGACTTTTGTGAATGATTCTAACAGGGATCACATTAATTTTATCATTCAACAGATAGATTGCGTGTCGAGACATATGAGCCATTACAGGTGGTCGTCAGATATCATAACCTTTCTTGGGTTCTTCATGGCGCTTTTTCCCAGGGCGTATTATTTCCTCATGAGGTCCCAACGTTTGACTCTACCGAGCCCGACGATCGTGAAGGAGCTCAGCCACGAGAAATTCACGTACATCCCCAAAGTGAAAAGACACGCTAGCACCGAAGACACTAGCGTCGTTCTTGTGATTAACGAAGTTGACGTGAGGCCGTTTTCTGGTGTTTTCAAGAAGAAAGGTTATTCTACGGCGTGTGTATACGTATTTTCAGTATCCTCATTGGTCACAGCGTTCAAAGAAGTCATCTACGTCACGCCCGTGCAAACTGACTACACTCCGACAAAATTGCACGGCACTCTACTCAAACTGATCGCTGAACTGGAAAAAACGGGTTTCAAAGTTGTTGGTTTAGTTTCAGACAATTTACCGTTCAACATTGACGCGGTTTCGAGGTTAGTTGACCCACCGAAACTCAGCGTTGTGTACGTTCACCCGTGCGACGAAAAACGTCCGCTGTTTTACGTCATCGACCCAGCGCATACTTTCAAATGCATTCGTGACGATTGGTTGATTACACCCGAAGGCATCATCAAATTTCCCAATTTCCACGTGCCGGATCACGAGAACCTTTTGAGCGCCAAGTTTTCGGATTTGAAAAAGCTTGTTGAGCCGCCTCCGAACGACCTGGAGTACACTCATTCTATAACAAAACTAGCGTTGAATCCTGTCTTCCCGCATAAACGAGACTTGAAATTAGTTTTGCAATTATTCTGCGACGCTGTGATCAATGATTTGAACGCTCTGAGCCAACTGGAATCAAATGAAAATAGCGAAACAGCTCAATTCATCCACATCCTCACCAACTGGTGGAAAGTTGCGGGGTTTGAATCTTTAGACGAAACCACCTACGAAGGTCTCAGCCAACCTCTAAGTTTAAAATCCGAAAGCTACAAATACCTGGAGACGTTTTTCGATTGGGTTCAAAAATGGGGAGAAGTCATAGAGAACGAAAGGAGCAAATTGAAAGCCGAGTTGGAAAGTCAACTTGCGGAAAAACACGCGAAACAAGCGGAGAGGGCGGCGAAAGCGGTTTTGGCAGAATTGACGGGAGCGAAAAAACGGAAAAGGAAGCGGCCAAAGAAGAGTGGGGATAAGGACGATGAAGAGCCAGAGAAAGATGAGCAGAGAAAGGATCCGATGCCAGAGGTTAACGAGGCAGATGTGTACCAACCTAACGGAAATGTGAATTGGGTTGAGCAGAACCTGAATGCAATTTGCGGACGGATGAATTTTCAAGTGCCCGGACAAACATTCACCGTGCACAACAACGGATATCCTAATTGTGCCCAAAATGTTTATAATTACCAGCAACATGATCACCACCTGTTCGGCACGATGCATGGCGGTTATGAGTTCAACCATGCGGGAAGCTCCAACTCGTATTATCAAAATCAAGGTCAGAACCAGTATTTTCAAGCGTGTGCTCAAAATTATCAAGCTCCAGCTCCCCGTACGCAAGGGCAGATCATGGACTTGGACGCTCAACCTCCCGTGGCAGTCATCCTGGGCGAAGGGCAACCCACGGACAAATCCCAACCCCCGGAGCTGTTGCCGCTCAAACAGAAGAAACCCCGGTCCCCGAAGAAAAGCGGACAACCGGAACCGGAAAATCCCGACCCGGCCAAACCCGTACGAGTCCGGAAACCCATTCCGGCTACACCCCCGCCCGTTGTCGTCCCACAGTTTGCCGGCGGCGGCGGCCGAGGAGGAGCTCCGAGATCTTTGAGGTTCAACTTCGTCAAGATTGAAAACTTCACCGCCTTGAAACACTCGACGTACGCTCTCCTCGAATTGACCAAGTACTGCGTGCAAGAACTCAACATGAAATTCGTTCTTGCAGGAAAGATCCACGTGGACGGACTACAAATGATATGTGTTGACTCGACATTCACCCCTGGTGGGGACAAGGATGACTAATATCCTCAAACATGCAGTATGTTACGCACAAAACGTATCACCTTAGTAAGTTTTAAATTGACTGATAAAATGTGGCTTAACCTTCCAACGATCGCGTGTGTTCTCCCTGCAGTATTTACACCGCATTTGTTTCCGCATGGTTCATTAAATTAACCAAATTTTGCTCAAAAGTATCCATCCAAGTTAACTAGCACGCTGACAGAGGGGCCTTGCTTCGCTTGGTCAACCGTTTTCTTGCACAGCGTTGTTCCCAGTTCACCCGAAGTTCTGGAATTCCGAACCAAAATCTGCGGTACCTAATTCTTTTCCATAGCTGTGGTCCTGTGGCGTGGTGGCGTCGCCTCTGGTCTTGGAATCAATTTTGGGGT
The DNA here is from genome assembly GCA_955831195.1 of Pilophorus perplexus. Classification (NCBI taxonomy): domain Eukaryota; kingdom Metazoa; phylum Arthropoda; class Insecta; order Hemiptera; family Miridae; genus Pilophorus; species Pilophorus perplexus. Next base: position 6,809,129 of record OY037018.1, read on the forward strand.
GTTCTGTGCTTGGAATTACAACTTGTATCATGCATCAATTCTGAACTATGCCGGTGTTATCACAAAGCGGTTGTTTGCCGATGGTGCAGAGGTCTAATCCAATGAGTTTGGTTAGGGAGAGAGAACGACTCCTCTGCTGAATACTAAATTGTTTATTCAGGTAAACAATTTAGTATTCAGCAGAGGAGTCGTTCTCTCTCCCTAACCAAACTCACCGGTGTTATCATTTTTTTTAGTGCGGTGCGACCTTCTGAAGGTTAAGACACTTCGAAAACTTCCTAATTTTTTATTGTTGATTAAGTTATTTATTTTAACAGTTTGTACATTGTGTGCAGATAGTAAGTTAGGAAGAGGCCTCTACAAAATGCGCTTGATCAGTAGTTTGTGCTGTACGTGATTGCTTTTCAGTATTGATATAGGTCTTACCTAACAGTTTTTAAACTAAGATTTTTTTATACGGTAGTTTAGTGACTTTGACAGTGTGCACAGGGGAGTCAGCACAACAGTTCTGGCCGTTCGGAATCGAATCGGAACCTGCACGTTCCCAGGAATCAAAACCCTTCCCTCCGCTCTCAAAACAGGAATTTCAGACCTCCACTGCTCTTGCGTCGAAAGAAGAAGTTCTGTGTTTGCAGAGCATCTGGGCTTGATTCCTGGAACGTATGGCCCCTGCAAAAGGTCATGATGCGAATGAGCGGAGTGGTTCCGGATGGCCCGCACTGCTTTGCCAACTCACCTAATAACTAGAAAATGTTAGGTAGTGGGTACCTGATTGTAACGCTCCATCACGCATTGTCCCTATTTTCTAAAGATTGATATCAGAACATTTTGTTTTTTAATAAAAGATGTAGAAACTATTAGCGTTGGTTATCATGCTTACCTCTACTGAGTATCTTCTAGAGTGGGCGTGTGAGGTGTAGTGTGGGATTTCTTGACCTACTCAGGATATGAAACGCTACTCTTCTGGTTGTGTGAATGGACTGGAGAAAAAGGTAAAAAAATGGGTAAATTCGGTCGAACATAGTTGAAATAGTAATAAACAAGGAGTGCGATCAAGCAATGAGAAATTAGGTGTCTTATCAGAGAAAACGAAAACTCAGCATTTTGAATTCAGCCTGCTCCACATTCAAGTTAATCCGCCAGAGTGCCCTCGTGTAAGTAAATCCCACTTTTTTTTTTTTTTTTTTGCTATTCACGCTCTTATTTAAATACATAAATGGATTCAGGAAATTCCGTGGGAATGGAGGACAGGGAGGCCCTCTGAATCCAAGTTTATGTGAATCCATCGCAATCCATAGTCAGATCCCATCTGTATTGCTAAGAGACTCAAAGCAAATTGTGACGCCGGAATATTTACACAACTAAACAGTTACATTTACAGTTCCTGAGGCGGCAAATTTTGTAAAAAGTGCCCTGAAGTGGGTTTTGGGGAAATTCGGAGGTGTGTTGCTGGTAAAGGCCGAGGTCCTCACTGCTGAGATTAGGAAGAGCTTGTCTCCCACAGGATGCCATGAAGCATCGCGAATTTGGTGAAGGACAGAACCAGGACTTGACAAGGTACATTAGTACAGAATATGTTTGACGTGGATGGAGTCAAGGTGCCGCTGGAAATTCCAAGTTATCTACCTAGGTTACAGCATCCATGCCGGATTTAGAGCCACTTCTCCCAAAGGGCGATTTCAGAGCGCAACTACCATCGACGTCTACCATTCTTATTTCTGGGAATCCTCCAGACTTGAGCTTGCCAGTCTTTTATTTGGTTTGTATTTTGCTCGTAGTCTTCGGTTCTCAGCCTTTTAGTGTTTGGCGCTCAAGTTGCCATCTCCTGAACTGCTTGCCTATTCAATATTCAGTCTGATATTCTTACAGTCTGAGCGCAAAATTACTTCAACCAGTCTTTAAATGTGAGTGTAAAATTACTTCAACCAGTCTTTAAATGTGAGTGTAAAATTACTTCAACCAGTCTTTAGCTTTTAAACTCCAGTCTTCTGGTTTTCTTGTCATTTTGGTCTTAAATCTGTTAACGTTAAGTTATTCAGCTTCCCAACGTCTTCCTGTCTTCAATCTCCAGCGTTTTACACCCAAGTCAAGGTTGTCTGGACTTTCTAGGGGCCTGTTGTCCCTTGTCTTCAGTCTTCCAGTTTCCTGTCTGCTAGTCTTCCAATCAGTTTGGTATTTCATCTGCTAAAATAAGTTCTTCAGATTGGTTGCTTCCAAAATTTAGTCTATCTTATATCATTTGATATTCCACTCTTTAGCTCTATAGATTTCCAGAGTATGCTGGTTTTCCAGTCTGTCGATCTTGTTTCTGAGAATCCTCCAATCTTTATCTTGCCAGGCTAGTATTTGGTTTCTATTTTGCCAATAGTTCTCAGGTTCTTTGCCTTTTAGTTTTTGGCGTTGAGGTTGCTATTTGCTGAACGTGTAACCTAAGAACATTCAACATTCAGTCTGCTAGTGTTCCAATCAGTTTAGACTTGAAAGATCAATTCTTCGAACTCGTTCACTCTTTTTACACACCTCGTCATCAAAGAAGTGAAAGTTCTTCGCTCATTTTACAAGTGGTCAAAACCAATTAGGGGAAAGCTTCGCTCATTTTACACCCATTCTTCCCAAGAGTGGAAACGGTGGCGAAATTTCCAGGATTAATCAGCGGCTCCTGAGCGCTCCTGGAGAAATTCCACCGACCACCCAGAAGTCTCAGATATTGGAAAATCAAGAAATTTGTTACTGAACACAATCGTGATAAGATCCTGAATCAATGACGCAAAATAAAGGGGAAAGATCACCTACCCCTTTAAGCAAAACTAATGTAAGGCGAAGGAGCCAAATGAGTGGACAGATTTCAAAAATAGCTCGCTATATTTATATTGTTTACCAGGTACATTTTCTGGGAGGAAATTCCCATGTGGTAATAAAACTCAACATTTAATCTTTTAACAAGACCTACTTTCTAAATATCAAGATTTGCTCACGAGCAGATAATTGTGGTGCAACCTATGCACGACCAGGTTGAGCAGTACTAGGACCCAGAATCCAGTGTAGTGCGTCATGCGTAAATATCCTCTACTTGTATCAATACGCAATTGGGTGATTCTCCATAAGTAAGGAAATTCGTACCTCAACTTTCCAAGAGGAAAAAAACCTTACTTTTCTTGATTTTTGCATGGAATCTTGAACTTATATTACTCTACGTGAAAATCATGCAAAGAACCCACATAAAACTATTGTAGTTTTCTATAAAAATCAAATTTTGTTAAATTTAGTCGTTGATGAACTGAGGATAAGGCTCCAACGAGAAGATAGGCAGTTCCAGATCGTTACAAATGTTACTTATGACTGATCTTGAATTAAACACACCCAAAGACATTCAAATTGACAATAAATTGGTAGAAAATGGAGCTGACAAGAGCCTTTTTAGTCACGCAGAATAACAAAAAAAATACTCTAGAACCTCAGCACATCAAACGCATTCTCAGTACATCAACTTTCGAAAACTTTGAACTGTGGCGAGTGAAGGACTGAGAATCTTCAAGTCAAACACCAATAACTAAATAATCGATGGTTTGAGAAGCAAAATCAACAGGCTGATCTCTTATGCCCATCATATACTATAAATTGTTAGAATGTACATGCCAGATAAAAATTGCTTGGTACGTGACAAGAACTACTTTGCACGATCACATTGTAGACTGCACTGCGCTAGTCGAGGTTTTGGATTTCCCAAATGCCCACAAGACTATGGGCGGGGAAGGAGCAGTGCTGACAATAGGTAACTCGACTGTGGGTTGATTTTGCTTTGCCCGTTGAAAAGTGCAACAGGTTGGGCTGGGCGCCATATTTCCGAGAGCAAGAGGGAGAGAGTCTCAATCTTGCCAGGACTGAAATTTCCGTATTTATGGAGAATCACCCAATTACTAGCATAAGATGCAAACCATTCAATATGGCGACAATTTTAAGGTGCTAACCGAAAACCCGATTCTATTCTACTTTGCTACACTTTTTACACTTTCTTTATGCTACTAGAGTCAGATTGTTTCATTGAAATAGGTAAGCAACATGAGTTAATCGTTGAAGCTGCCAATACATAAACTAGCATTAGTTCCTCCGAAGCCGAACGAATTTTTTAAAGCAATCCGTCTTTCGGATTCCCACTGTTGAGTTATTTTGGGAACGAGGTTAATATTTTTCCCTTCCTCGCATACATTTTCTAGGTTTGCGGTTGGTGGAAGTTGGCCGTATTTGCAGGCCAAAACTGTAAAAAGTGCTTCGAGGTTGCCGGCAGCGCCGAGAAGGTGTCCGTGGGCTCCTTTTGTTGAGCTGACGGCTATATTGGACGTATTCCCGTCCAAGAGTCGGGCTATGGCTTTTAGTTCGATCCCGTCGCCGATGGGCGTGGAGGTGGCGTGAGCGTTGATGTAAGTGACGTCACTAGGAGGGATTTGAGCGTCGGTGAGCGCCCGACTCATAGCCAATAGAGCGCCTTCGCCGTCTTCGTGGGGCGAGGTTATGTGGGAAGCGTCGCCGGACAGGCCGTACCCGAGGATCTCACCGTAGATTGGAGCACCTCTTGTTAGGGCGTGGGAGAGTTCTTCCAAGACCAATATGGCCGCACCCTCTCCCATAACGAAACCTTCCCTTTTTTCGTCGAAAGGCCTTGAAGCTACGATCGGGTTGTCGTTGAACGATGTCGCCAACGCCCTCAGCCTGCAGAAACCGGCTATGGCCAACGGACTAATACACGCCTCAGCTCCACCGCACACCATAACGTCCGCATAGTTCCCTTTGATGAATTTGAAGGCATCGCCTATTGCGTGGCAGCCAGTCGCACAAGCGGTAGACACAGTATGATTTGGACCTGTCAAAGAAACAACATTGTTGTGAGTAGATCCGCTAACCAGGTAGGTACAAACAGCATACAGCATACAGGTGCGTACAAACCTTGAAACCCATTCTTCATGCTGATATGACCTGCTGCCATGTTCGGGAGGATTCTGGGCACGAAATACGGACTAACTTTGGAGTACCCTTGCTTCAGTGCTTCTGCAGTCTCTGAGATGATCGTCAAATCCGCCATCCCCATTCCCACGCACACACCACTCCGCTGTTTCTCTTTCTTATCCTCAGGCGCCCACTGCGCGTCTTTGAGAGCCTCAGTCGACGCAATCAGAGCGAAAATCGTACCAGGAGACATCGTCCTCGCTTCGGATTTGCTCACGTGTTCGAGCACGTTCAAACCTTTGACGACGGCGGCAATTTTGCAGGGGAGTTTTTGGTACTCCTCGCTCTTCAGAGCCTGAATCCCACTTTTGCCAGCCAACAGGTTGATCCAAGCGGATTTGACGTCGTGACCCAAAGGCGAGACCACCCCCAGTCCTGTCACTACGACCCGGCGGTTCATTTGTAAATATTCTTCAAATGCAAATTAAAAACAAAATTGTACAGTCCGAATAAAATGTCAACATGCCTTGAAAGCAGAGGTCACGTGAAGCGTTGCAACCACGACTCTGCCGTTGTGGTTGCGTACTGCATTTTCTAGAGCTATGGCGACCATCTTCCATGGACACCTCATCCAGAATCATAGTTTTTCTACTAGAGTCTGTGCAAAAGGTAGTAGTGCATGCTTTATTTTCTGAGAAAAAAAATTGATTTTCTGTTGTGATGATGAATTGGTAAAAATATCGATGCTCCGAATCGACGACCGAAGCTAATAATCGATTTCAAGGAAAACCCCGTTACTGGGGGCTCGATTAAAAACATAAAAATAAAAATCGTACATTAAGCAGGTCGTTTTATTCCTACATCATAAATAGTGTAGGAATAAAACGACCTGCGAAAAATTCGATTTTATAAATTTTAAAAGCCTAAAGATTACGGAAATAACTACCTAATTATTAAATAGGTAGTTATTTCCATAATCTAATAATGAATGATAATTAATTAGTAATTAATTATCACATTAATAGGTTTGTTCCAGGTCTGACTGCGTCTGTCGACAGAACCCGACCGCACATACTCGAGCTATCGGTTTCCTATCTATCCTATCTATCGGTTTCCTAGCTATCCGTCCAACTTACGATCGACCTGGAACAGCAGTTTCTAAACTGCGCATGTCTCCGGCGATTTCTGTTAACATTCCGTCAAACCTGGAACAAACCTAATCTTTAGGTTATTCAAATTCAAAAAGTTTGTAAAGAATGGATTCGGTAGAAAAAATCGCTGCAAATCTTACACAGGGGTTTTATTATTCTTTGATATAGGTTACTTGTGCAAAACGATGAACCCAACCTCTACAACCCTGATTCAGAAATAAAATCATTTTCGCCAAAAATGTGACTAGTCCTTCTTTCACAAACCAATTAAGAATTTTTTTTTTTTTTTAATCGTAATAAACATCAGAATCTGATACCCAACTGTCGACTCAGGAAATCAAAATTCTCAAAAACTTTTGAAAAATTGGAAATCATGCCCCTCCCATTTCCTTGATCATGTTTCTCTCTAGATCTGATAAAAGTCGATTTTCAAGTCCATTTCCACGATAACTTTAAACACTTTTAGACCGGTTTAGAGGAGGAAACATAGGCACACTATCGATGAAAATCGCTTTTTAAGACTCGCCGCATCCACCTTACGTTCAGATTCATCCGCTTGTCAAGGAATAATAAATTACACCGACAACGATATGATTTCAACTTTAATAAAATATAATAACGGAAAAATCGTATAAAAACAGTTTATTCCAGGAGTTCTTCGCCTTCAGTGACTTCTTTCAAGCTAAGCAGTTCCAGATGACCGACGCAACCTTTGATCGAGTGAACACCCTCGTCCATTTCTCTGTATTGTCCAGGATCGATGAGGCAAACCTGAAACATAGCGTTGAGCCACGTCACTATGAGTGGCATCCTTCTTGGAACAAAGTTGAGGACAAGGGAGAATGATGACTCTTCTGCTGGAGGAGTCAATGAGTTGGGCCACTGACGGCTACTTTGGCATTTTGATAAACATCTGCCGACCACTGGTTATTATATTAAGTCACCTCAGGACTCAAATACTCACCATTTCCAACTCTCCAGATTCCCAATTTTCGGATTCCACGGAAGTTGTGAGTTTGACCAGTTTGTCGCGCAGCTTTCGAGCCTCTTTACCTGAAATGGTGATTTTGAGGCGCATCTGAGCCCTTTCGAGGGGCATCACTGCTTTCAATTGCGGGATGACATCCAACGTCTGCAAAATGCAATCTGGTTGTAGTATATCGAGGGTGAAGTAACATGATCTACTTGAGATAAGGCTAAACAACATGACCTAACTGACATTTTGGGCATTTTGACTACTTGGTATGAGGTAATGAGAAGTTCCTAGGATGAATAACGACAGCGCTGAAATAGCCAAGAGAGCTAATACAGCCTATCAGATAATGTCTGTCAACAAGGACTATCTAACATAGTTCCCATGTGATTTGAGTGAGGTGAGGTGGCTGCTGGCTCGTTCGTCCAGATTATTGGTGAGTAAACAATGGAATTTCCTCTTTTTCATTCAAACGTTTACTTACGATGAAGTATGAAGCCTTTATTGCTGTGCCAGATAATTTATTTCTTGTCAGAAATGCTGAATGCGATAATAACACAGTCTGAGTTCAATGTCGATAGGCTACGTTGTTCATTGCTGTAATGACATTTTTCTTCCGATAGGCTATGTTGTAACTATACAGCACCCTATCAATTTTGGCTTCTTATTCTTGGAATAATACACCTATGGAATCGCGACGGAGGTGGAAAATTCAGATCGGCCTCGAAATTTGACATTATACGTTTCAAGATGCCTAGATTCCAATAACGAAATGTCCGTCCGTCCGTACGTCCAAACCTCCCCACTTTCCCCTTTATTTGAACACTTACCTGCTGTTTGGCATTCCGATTGGGTTTGATTGAAAAATGTATATCCTTCATGGCTTTTTCTATCAGTGAAACAGGATATGGTCTCTTAGTCTCTGGGTTGACACATTTTTCTGAAAAACAAGAGTTCTTGTCAGGCATGAGACTTGCACGGTGATGGTTTACCATTCAAATTTCTAACTTACCGCTGACGTTGGTTGCGATATCTTTGAAGAGGGAGTCGAATTGAGCATGACGTTCCTTGTCGGACACTTGGAGTTCGCCCTTTTGAAGGATCTCCTTGCAAACCTCCGTCAAGTCTTCTTTGCCAAAGGCTTTGAGGATTTCTTCTTTTTTGGCGACTTGGCCTTTAGAAACGTTAGTGAACACTGTATGGGTTTGAAGAACTTCGTCTATGTCCTTCTCCCTGTAATAAATTGACCATGTATGACTATGCTGCAAAATGTTATGACGGACCTTTAAAATTTGGGGAGTTGAGCCCGTTGACCAGGTACTTAAAATCTAATCCGCGTCCGGCATTTTCTACATTAGTGTGATGCGCCTGGTCAGCGGGCCTCCATTGATGTAAATTGGGCAACTCACACGTTACTCCTCCACGAGACGACTTTGTTCTTGTAACACGCGATTTCAAATCGCTTGCCACCCTTTTTCATCCGAACCACAGCCACATTAGTGAGCCGGATCTGGTTGGTGGGAGTAAATATTTTGGCCATTATTTCCGAAAAAAAATAAATCACTCGATCGTGAATTACGATATCACGATACACGCTCTGAATTTTGTCAACACAAAAGCGAAACTAACAACTCGGGGTTGGGCTAGCTTTTGAGAGCTTTTACTTGAAAGTTTCAAGCGTTGCCTGCATTGCAAAAGTACACGAGTCTAGATGCAGCTTTTTAACGCTACTCAGCGGTAACTCAGCAATGCCAGTGAGTCCCACTCTTGCTCTTGAAATGTCCCAACATTTCCCACTTTTCTCCCTCCACCACCTCAACTATCCCATCCACGCAGATTTCTTCCTACCATTAAATGATAGTTAATGATAGGAAGAAATTTTAAACCGATATTTATATCGGTTTATAAACCTATCGTTTAAATTAAATGCTATAAAAAATGACCATAAAAAATAATTATTGTAATTATTACAATAATTATTGTAATTGTGTAAGGTATTGATGGGTTACATAATATGTAAACAAGATGGCATTCCTAAAATATTATTTTAGGAATGCCATCTTGGTCGAAATGGCAATTTTTATAGGTACCTATTGCGAAACATGACACTTGAGGTTCAAATGCAAAAGAAGTGGGAAAGGATAGCCTAGGATTCTGTGTCATTAGGAAAATGTTTTTGAAAATTAAAAAAAAATTACAATGGTTGAACTGATGTTGGACCTACTTCGAAAACGACCATAGCCGAAAACCTTTAAAGAAAAACCCCGTAGCCCCTTTTTAGCCCCATAGTGCTCAACGGGTTTGGGCGATCGGGCTGAAAACCTTGCGGGCACAACTAGATGGTAAACCGAGTATTTTGTCAAATGTTCAGTTTTTGAACAAATTCCGAAACGGCTCGGACGGCGGACGGACATTTTGTTTTTGGAATTTACGTGTCTTGGAAATGTCAAGTTTTGAGGCGGATCAGAATTTTCGACCTCCTTCGCGATTACATAGGTGTGTAATTCCAAGAATAATAAACCAAAAATGACTAAACAGCAACCACAATCCCACTCAAACCCCAACTATTTTAAAAAATTCACATTCAAAATTTAGATGATAAGTAATAATAATGACCATATTAGCGATTAAATACCAAAAAGCAACCACAATCCAACACAAATCTTGGTATTGTCGTTTTTGTTTTTTAAGTAATAGCTACTATTGTTGTTTGTTCCAAAAACGTACGGGTTTTTTCGTATTATGAAAATTCCAACCATCCCTCTGCCGTGGGATAATTCCCGCCACCTGGCATCACTGCGCTAACTGCCCTCGTTTTGTTATGTTGTCACCCTGCAGTCCCTCCTCACAAATCGATGACGTCAGCTGTATAAAACAGAAATTCGCATTCTTGAACCAACTGTCTCAGCGATTGCTTCGTGCTACGTACTTAAAACTTTTCTTTTTGTGTAAAACAAAGTAATAAATTTTCTTCTAAAATGGGAATCAAGGAAAACGTAAGTAGCAAAGTTTTTTGTCGTTTTGTGAATATTTGCGGGTTATTGGGTATATTCCGTAATGTAGCTGGTGATGTAGGTTGAACTAATTTATTTATTTTATTTATTTATCTTGATTATCTTGATTGATAATTGAATTATTCCAGTGGTAAACATCTTCTTATGTGAAAAATTTTGGGGTGCCTACTTCAATGAGCCATCAGGGCGACACGCTGCTTGTTGATGTTTTGTTGTTTATTGCTTCCGAGTCTGCAAGGCAGAGGAAGTATTGTTTTTTAATCTAATAGAGGTCTTCTCAAAAGTTTGGTGTGAAAAGCTCTGAAGCTGGCAGATGGAAACCGACGTGACCATACAAAGGGCGTTGTTGCCAAGGGGGATCCTCCAGATGGAGTCTTCTTGGCGGGAGGGGGAGGATCTATTTTTGGAACTTGCCTACCGCAAAGCTACCTATCGAATAAAAAAAAAAGCTCAGAGCAATTATTGTTTGCTGTAATCAAAAGCTTTATTACGCATGCATACCCCCAAAATTCTACCATAATTTGATTATTATTTTATCATGGTTTCATTAAATAAACCCAGTAAAAAGCTAACTGTGGGAAAAAATGTTTTTGGTCTGTCTGGAAATTTTGCGATGCCTTTTTCCTCGTTCGGGGTCGCAGCCGCCAACTGGGTCGTCATCAAGTAGGTAATTCGCATCTGCGCTCTCCCCTTCAAGGCTTTCACCCTTCTGTTGCAGATGCTGAACGGTGGTGACGTGGAAATGATCGAATCGGCCGTCAGGATTTGCCGAGGGTACCTTCACGGGGCCTGGAAACGCATAAACCCCCAAGACGTAACCGTCAAGAAGTTGAGGTAATGATAGAGAATTAAAAAAAAGGAGACTGTAATTTTTAGCAATTTTCCTTCGCCGCGAATTTTTTCTACGGTGGTTTGACCTACATTATGGAAAACGCGACTCCGCTTGTCGCTGTTTTTTTTTTTTTTTTTAATCAATGGAGTTGCGGTATTTGATCCTATGATAATCTCTCCGCTTTTAAACGATTTCACTTTTAAGATAGGTATTTTACGTCTACGCCGTTTGGCAATCAATTGCGACTGCAGCCCGCTCTTGACAGAAAATCAATAGTCGCCCCTCTGGCCCTGTTATCGCACTTGTTTGTCTGCACTTTATTCTCTCTCCGTATTCTCAACTCGTAAAACGAAAGTTTTCGTTTTGTTCGAGGGTTTTTCAACAAGTGTTTCACGCAAATTTGCGTGGTTCTATTTATAGCGTTGAAATCCATGCGATACTCTTAGGCCAGTCAAACTAACGTTATAACGTAGCGTATACCTCGCAATGTTTCATGTAGGTAACTGCGGATTTTTTATTATAAAAACTTCTCCAAGGGACCCAAACAACCCTTGGAGGAGTAAGTTTGCAACCCTGAAAACCTTGTGCTAACTTTTTGGGTGCCAAGAAACTGCGAAATTTGTTTTTTCAGTTTTTTCCAAGAAAAACCAATAATGAAGAATATTTCGCCAAACCATCACCTTATACACCCTTAAAGTAGGTTTAATTTGCTACAATTTGAAACCAATTGGGGCTCTGTTGGTTCATTGGTTGCGCAAATGCAGTCAACTGAAAATGGGCGATTCTTTCAAATTAGTCCCCCAATCCTGACACCGCTCGGTAAGCGGAATTCCTCGTTTTTCAGAAGGTTTTCGGTTGTAGCTCGGAAACTATTCGCCCGATTCCAAATTTTTTTTTTTTCTCGTGAAAGCTGATAGAATTTCCTATCGCAGCCGCAGACAATGGAATTTCGATCGGAGAAATAGTTTCGGAGGGAGAGAAGAAAATGTTCTGAAACACGTGGTCGTAGGTGGTCAAATTTCTGGTTTCCACCCTTTCCGACGAATAGTAATGGCACTTTTGCTGTCTCAACAGAGATGCAATGCACCGTCCCTTATAAAAAATTTATTCAGCTTTCACCAGAAAAAAAGATAATTAAGATCGGATTAACCGTTCCCGACTAATGGGCAAAAATGTGCGAAAAAGTACGTTTTTGCCAAAATTTGCAAGTTTTTTGGTCCTATAGCTGCGATAGGAAATTTAATCGTCTTTCACGAGAAATAACTATTCGGAATCTTTCCGAGCTACAACCGAAAACATAATGAAAATCGTGTATTTCCGCTTACCAAGCGGTGTGAGATTGGGGGACTTTTTTGAATGAATCGCCCATTTTCAGTTGAATGAATTTCCGCAACCAATGGACCTTCAGAGCTCCAATTAGTTTCAAACTGTAGCAAATTGATCCTACTTTAAGGGTGTATAGGGCGATGTTTGGCGAAATACCTTCTCTTCTTTTTGGAGTTTTTTGGAAAAAACTGAAGTCCAAACATTTAGCGGTTTTTTGACTACCAACAAGTTAGCACAAGGGTTGCAAACTTAGGTATGAACTGCAACTGCAATAATTGTTATATGCAACTTTGCGAGGTTTGCCCTTTTTCAGGTTATATTGACTGGCGTATTTCCTTAAAAGGCCTACGTGCGCAATAAGACAATATACGAGTTCGAAGGTTGAGGAAACCTTCTATTTTGTAGACGATTTTATAACCATTGTTACCTTATATAACACAGCACTATTAGTGAAAGTTTAATAATTAAACAGTCTTAATTATTAAAACAATTATTGAGACTGTCGATAATCGCCTAACTGCTAACTAGTCACAAGAAGTCATTAGCAAAATGGCAAAGCCCTGGGTTGTCTACTTTTACGTAATTGTCGTGCTAATCAATTTACCTTTGCTGCCTTGTTCATCACCCTGTACGTCATCATGCGTTGATATCACTCAATACGTTATCAGATGACTCACGGAAAAACCCTCTAAATGGCTTCAGAAGGTCAAGGACTGATTGAGTAACGTCTCATAGTAAATTCCGATGTCTCAATAAGGTGAGGCGGTTTTTACAGAGCCCGTTAATTCGTTAAGATAAATAAATACAGTACTCGAGAATTCGGCCTACTGCTACGCATTCTTGGTTATCTTGACAGATAAAAACACTGACGCTGCTTGTAATGTGCGACCCAAATGCAGGACTTGCTACCGTCGCAGGGTTTCGTCTATATGGATTTTGCTGGAAATAAGACAAAGTCAACCAAAAGAAACTCATAATCAACGAAAAACGGTTCTAATTTCCTTTTATTAGCCTGAGGGTACGAATGGTTTATCCACCGTCAATAATTGAATGACTTATTCATGCTTTATTCCATAATTTTTTACGCTTTCATTAAAGAAAAGGCATCAATAAAAGTACTCATTTTTAATAAGTAATGAATAAACCGGATTGTGGCCCTTGTCTGTTCACTATCTCCTGACGTTCTGAGCCTGTTCAAATTGATTTTTGGACGCCTCCGCGTTTATCGGGTTGTGCTAGCAGGTTGACCTGTTGTTTCCCGGCATTATCTCCAGCTCCTTTCAAGCCAGTATTTTTCCATCGACCCCCCACCCCGTTGATGCCAGTCAGTTTGACCGGTTCTCTCGCTAATTGCATATTGCTGGAACGGCGGATGTTTTATCCGCGGTTTTCCTCGTGGGGGGAATCCCACGTCGGAAGAGCTGAAAGGCTTGGGATAGTTACGACTGTTTTGACGTATATAACTACCCCTTCGCCGTAATCAATTACTTTTCACGAGATTGGATTTCTGCTCTTGGCACACAACGCAGATCAGGAGCCTTCTGCTAGTCAATATTTCATTACTGCTTGAGCTGTTTTTTGTTGTTGTAATATCCCTCATTAACTAGCAAAACGTGTTAGTGCCAAGAGACGTCAGATCTCGACAAACAACCACGACCTTGATGTGCAGGTGTTGTCGTCGGAATGGACTAAGGAAATTTACCCACATGAAAAATGATTCATGCCTTAACCGTACCCTCATTTGACCAATGAGTTCTTGCGAATGGTGATGATTATTATCGTCGTTAGTGGTCGGATACGGAAAAAAGGTGTTTACTAACCAATGATTTTAATGACTAAAACAAGAACGCTGATGAGGTCATTTGTAGTCAATTGAATTTCATGTCAATATTTTCCTGAGATAGTAATGTGGTCTATTAAATCATTGAACAACTTTGAATCTCATCCACCTATTGGTTTGTGGCTTTTGTACTCATCTGATTATTTCAAGCTGTGAACACACACACTGACACAGTTTGGGATAGAGGGACCAGTTATCTACCCAATTTACTCCACTGAGTCGAAGAGATGTGCCACTAATGTTGGTCCAGGACTGATTGTTATTTTCCACTTAGTGACTGTTAAGGCCTCGCGGGAATTAATTTTTGGATAATTTATATCAAAGAATAATAATTCCTAGTGTAAAAATTTGCAGCGTTTTTTATTGTTACACTACGGCGGTCACCCCTGCAGTTTTTAGTTTTTGCAGTGTTTCGAGTTTCTGTACGACGAATTTCACTGGATAAGGAGGTAGACAGTAAACGTTGTCTCACATTCTTTCATCTGTCCCGAGCTGAATACATGAATAATATTTGCATAGCTCGGCCGAAAGATATCGCCAAATGCAAATCGGCGACCTTCACCGGTGTTTTCGCATTCTCGCTCGCGCCAGTTGAATTGAGGTCACGAATGATGTTGAACTTCGATTCAAAAATGAGTACGACTTGTTGATGATTGCAATCGACAAGGTATCTACAAACACTCGAGGGTAACCTCTTGAGAAATGGCGAGTTCTCAGGTTGAGGTCATGAATGGAACGTCAATGACGTCCTTCAAACTGAATGAATGTAATGAGATAGTACACGACAAAATTTAATTAACCTCATGATTTTTATGTTATTTTTGTTGCAGTGGCGGGTTGAGTAACTTTCTCTACCATGTGCAATTGAACAAGCCAGAAGATTCGACTCGACCCAAACAAGTCCTACTCCGCCTGTATGGCCAAACCCACGGAGAAGGTGCTTTGGAGAGCCTCATCACGGAATCTGTCATTTTCACTCTTCTCTCGGAAAGGAAAATCGGCCCAAAGCTCTTCGGTATCTTCCCCGGCGGACGGATCGAAGAATACATTCCGGTAATGCCGACAAGACCTTCCCAGTTAGTTTATTATGCAATTTTGCGATTCCACTAACAACCCGATCATTTTGCAGGCGTCTCCCCTCAAACCCGAGGAAATGTCCGACCCCCAAGTCAACGTTCTGGTCGCCGACAAAATCGCTGCCGTCCACTGCATGAACGTTCCTATCAATAAAGAGCCAAGCTGGATTTGGGATACCATCCAAAGGTGATGTGGCGTTTCGGTTTTTTTTTTTTTTTTTTTTTTTTGCGATTAGTCGGCCCCATCCTCTAAATAGCTCGTCTGAATACATTCTTGGGCTTCACCTGCTCCGTTTGTCAAAACGTTGTTGGCCCGATGACCCCCCCTCTGTTCTAATTTGTTTTTCAACGAAGTGCGTCTTAGGCGAATAAGAGCCAAAAATAAAATTTCAGTTGTCACGTAATAGTTCTAAATACGTAGAACTGGCACTGTTGGAGAACCTTCGTCACCATTATGGCCCGAAGGTTTTTATTTTGAAAGTGCCACAACAAAACATGACCCAAATTACCAAGGCTTTGATCGAATTTCATGGTCCTGAGCTTTGCATTGGTTCAAACAAAAATACTACGATGTTGTATAATTATTATCGTCCGGGTTGTGTATTTTGAGCCTACTAAAACATGCACTAATGGAGAACCATCGCGGTCATTATGTTTCGTTGGTTTTTATTTAGAACGTGCTATATGAAAAGACCCATATTACCAAGGCTTTGGCCGAACTCTTATGGCTTCAAGTTTTGAAATGGTTCAGACAAACAATCATTATTCTGTGTACGTTTTTATTATTTTGTTCTGGATGACAACTTAGTTCCTCTTGCAGGTGGCTGAACTCCATTGGAGACTCCGCTCCTTCAAATAATCCTCTCGAACAGGAATTGCTGGCGTATAATCTTCAAGATGAACTCTACTGGCTCAAGTAAGTGCGGTCTTGAAATCTCGTGAACCCCATTGGTGATGAAGTTGGAACAAACCTCTGTGATTGTTGGACGTTTTGAACGGTTCGCTATGAGGTCTAATAATTGACGACGGGTTGGCTCCACCGTAGCCGAAAATACATTATATTTTTAAACTCGCGTGATCGAAAGTCGTCCGGACCCTGCTGAACATTGACCCCCAGGTTTCATGTGCTGAATTTCGTGCTCCATTCTGTCAAAATAGGAGTTGGATTAGTTCGGCCTCAAGATTTAGTTTTGGCTGCATGATAATAATGGTAGTTGTAACTTATCACTTATTGATATGCTGATGGTGTTAGGCCTTTGAAAACGACCCCTTTAAACTGTATTCCCACTCAGGAATCCAGTGGCCCATACTTGTGATTGCCCACTGGAAAACCTCAGCTTCTGGATTTCGAAATTTATTTGCCAAGTTTATTGGCTTTCCTGATAAATGAAAAGCTGCTGAACACGATGCCGTTCTAAAACTGCCGATATGGGTCATTCTTGCAAAAACGTACATTTGGAGGTACCTACCGGTGATTGTATAAAAACATGGAAAATGTCGTATTTTCGCGCGAAACTGTCGGCTTTAACGTAAGGGTTACCAAACAACAGTTGTTTCTAGCTTTGAATCCTTCTCACCATTTGCTGTTTCCACAGGTCTCACTTGTCCAAAATCGCCTCGCCGGTAGTGTTCTGTCACAACGACCTCCAACAAGGGAACATTCTCAGGCACGTTTCGGCCCGCGACCAAGTCGTTATTATCGATTTTGAATATTGCGCCTACAATTACCGCGGGTTCGATCTGGCCAATCATTTCATCGAATGGACCTACGATTACAATCGGCCCGAACACCCCTACTTCGGTGTCTACAAAGACCGTTACTCCAGCCCTCAGCAAATGGTGAGTGTCACATTTTTCGATCGCTCCACTTAACCAAAACCAGGTTCCCTCCGAAGGGTATGTGACTTATGGTTCCTACTTTTTTATTTCGATTTTTTGATTTTGGATTTTGTCGTCATCATTTTGAAGAAAATCGTCTGCTCCACTTGGACTGCCTCGGGATTCGCCCACAGATTCCTTCCCTTCACCCCACCCCTCGTTTTGTGATATGTTTTTTTCACTTCAACTTCAAAATTTCAACAAGAACCTTTTTTTGACAGATTTAAAACATTTCCACTTCCCTCAAAATGTCTTCCATCATCCTTTCATTCCTTTACATCTCCTTCACTCGCCATCCAAATCCGTCAAAAAGGTCGTCCAATCTGATTCGACTTGTAGGAAGTGGGACACCAGTTTTTTTAAAGAAAATAGTCTGGCTCATCAGTACCGTTTCAATGTTTTGCTTCGATATGACACTTTATTAATCAATAGTTGTGCGCTTTTACGTGATATTTCTTGGGATTTCTGAAGCGCCACATAACCCAGTAATTTACGCTAAAAATGGTTCCAAAACGAAGAACTCTGAATTTGAAATGTTTCATTTTTCAAATGCCTAACTCATTTCTTTCTGGGTTATCTGGCTCTTCAATCATTCATTCATTTCATCAGTTTTTTCTCATTTTAATTCAACTATTCTTCATTGTGGCGATCCACACTGATTGGCATAGTTAATTAATCTTTTACGATTACATTTTTTATTATTGACTGATAACGACTTGAAATATTCATAAAAATAATACACAAAAATCGCCACAGTGAAGTTGTCATTTGGTGTATTTCAGTTTGTTCCATTTTGTGATTCTACAATTTCAGCCACTTCTTTCCAGTTGCGTCGCTCTTTTCCTCTCCGGAGAAACTATAAATGTGCCTATAAATCCAGTAAACGCTGTTCCACCACTTAGCGATGTTTTATGGTTTCTCTGAAAGGTTGTAAATGTCTCTACAAATCAACGACTTTTTTTTTTACGAGGATCTCGGTGAAGTTCGAGCCTTTTTAGATTTGTAGGAGCTTCACTAATTGAATTTTTTGATGGAGGAATCGAGCAACGCAACGAGTGTTGTCACGTGTCTGCTGCAGAATGGGATTTTCGCCGTTTCATCACAGATAAACTGCAGCAGGCACGTACGATTTCTAAAGCGCACAAGTATTGTTTCGTTTGCACGGAGAAGACAATTTCTAGTTGTGCTCATTGAATCAATAAATTAAAAACGCTGTCGCTCTGCAAAATCCCTTCAAATCCTCTTCCGGTAGCACCTTTACAGCCCTACTGGCCCCTTGAATCGATCCAAATTTTCCACGAAAATTCTTTCAAATCACCTGAATGCCTTGCAGACAAAACTTGAAAGGAATCTTTTTTTTTTTTAATTCTGTAAAACAAATCTGTCCCCGGACGCGTATTTTTACCTGCACGTCCTGAAATACTTAAGGACTTAAGGAGAAATTTGATACCAATAAAAATGTCCGCTCGCAAAACAGGTTGATCAACCTAAATGATACACATGACGGTGCAATTTTTGAAATTTTCTTCTTCGTGCTGTTTAAATTTGTACTGATGACGCTGATGGATTTTCACATAAAAACTTGGTTCGTTGCTACTTCATTGTTGGTAGAAATGTTTCTTATTAAGGCGCATATTTCATTCAAGTGATAGTAGTCGTTTTTTTGCACAGATGAATTGGTTTGGTTCATTCATTTGTGGAAGTCATTTGAAAAAGTGAAAATTCGTTGGCTCTCTGTGGCTCTCCTGGTGGCTATTGTGCGAAAAAGTTGCCACTAGGGGCGCCACTTGCGGCTTTTCTCCTTGGACGTGTCCTGTACATATGCATAACTGTATGTATAATTGATTCAAGTGGCACATTCCGCTTCTAATACGTGATGTGACTGGCACTAAGGAATGGATGTGCACCGGAATTTCGGGTTAAATCATCCTGTGCCATGTTGTTAGAAGTCAAAAAGAGAAAAATACATCGTTTTTGCAACAAAGTCTTTCACGTAGTTTATATTCATTTAAAGATGTTCTGGTCGATTCAAAAAGTACGTGCATGACATCATGTACGGTTCTTCCCATTTGCCAACTCAGAAAAACACTTTTTCCGTTGATCGGTCCCATAAACTGTCTCTTGACATTTCTAGAACTATTTTAAATAAAAATGAAAAGTGTTTAACGAATAAAAAGTGGTTTAACCTCAGAGCTCGATCCTTCAACTTTTTTTTTTTTTTAATGGTGGCCAACTTGGCAACATGGCGAAATAATCAACCAATGGAAGCTGATAGCTGGTTTACACTGCAAATTCTAATCGCGTTTTGTTCCATAAATTCTATAAAATCGTACGAACTTGCAATTTGTGTTTAAACCCCATTTTCGGTGTTATTTGGAAGCCTTCTATCGATAAAAAAAAGAAAGAAAAAAAGATCCAGAAACACGTCCATTCCTAATTCGTTATGCCATACTTTCTCCATCCATTAAAATCTGGATCCCATCCTCCACAACGCCCATTTTCATATTTATAATGACTGTTTGTCTCAATCTGACAATCTCAGTCATATTTTTCACGACTTTCACGCTAAATGACTGCACCAACCTGCTTAATTTTGTATTCGCCTAAATGTTTTGCTCTGCGGATGAAATATGCGCACATTTTAATTCTACTTGGATTTGAACCAGTCGGAAGGACCACTCATTGCGGCACCATCTTAAGATTGGGGCCCTCCCCACCTGGACTCACTCGGTGGCTTCGGATACCCCTCCCAAATTTTTGCCTCGGAATCGGCCCTGGCAAGAAGTGAACTGCGGTTTGAATTCACCTCGTAAAAGTAAAGACCCGACGAGACCAATGCTGGTTCGAGGAGCGAATAAACAGAAAAAAAGAACAAACCTAGACAAGGAATTCGGAAATGTTGTTTTCCGTTTGTGTGTGTTGTATTTTTCTTTTGTCGGTTCCGCCTCCTGAGGAGATGGGCCTTCTCCTGCCGCCCTGAAAGCCCTACCGGCGACCTACATCATCTGCCTCAACTCACTAATGATAAGACGTTGAAATTCAACGGTAACGTTTAAAATGGCCACTTCGTTGCCACTTCATTGGAGCAAAATCGCGCTGAGCGCTAATCTCTCAGGTGTACCAACATAAACTTCACAAAGTCAAAATAACATTGAATGTTATATCATACTTTTGTCTTTTTCAACCTTTAAATATTGGTAGAATACTCTACATCATACCCAAGTATTTTGCTCCAATGACCCGTGGTTTTTCACATTCTGGTGTTTGCATTACGTACATAAGTAAAGTTAAGGTCTTTGCCTAACTTTTTCCTTCGAAAACTCAGAAAAGTGAATTTAGCGTAGCTGCCATTTACCCGTTGGGTTGATTTTATTCAAAATGTTACAATCCAGGATTTTTTAAAAAGCAATTTGTATCACTTATTGAAGTACTTTACGACGATTTTTTTTTTAAATCGGAAGACTGGTTTACAACCTTTAACTACCCAGTCTCAGCGTCGTGCAATTTTAGATGTGCGCGTTAGTTTTCATTACTCAAAAACTTGATTTATCAAAATTGTGCTGACGAACTTTTTTTCTGTGGTGGCATTACTTTTTTCATTGCAGCATTTACAAGTTCTCTGACAGTCATCAAGTAGCTTGAATCATCAAAATTTTTGCTTTTCCTTCATTCTTATACATTTCGCCTTTTGTTTCTTTCTATTTTGTTACCGTGCCGTTCTTGGGTTCCAGTCGAATGATGCATTTTTTTCTCTTGTGTTTCTTTTTCAACAGAAAAATTTTATCGAGGTGTACCTTCAAGCAATTTGTGCCAAGGGCAATGTTGCCAAACCTGAGCTGAACAATGTCAAGTCCATTATGAAGGAGATCAAGCACTACACGCTAGCGTCACATTTGCTGTGGGGCGTCTGGGCCATCGTGCAATCTCGGGTCTCCAAGATAACCTTCGGCTACTGCGTGAGTATACAGTTTAAGGTCCAGGAAGCGTCCTGGTTGGTGGCTCTAGTTTGAGGACATTTTGGGTTAGATTTGGGGGTTTTGGTTTTCTAGTGGGGGGGGGGGGGACTTAAAAAATTTACTAGGGGTTACAATTTAAGAGTAGAGGGTCAACCCCCTGCTGGCTAAAGCTAGCCAACCCCTGACCTCTCCCCCCTGGCCTCAGACCCCTTCCACTCGTTTTCAAATGAATATTTTTTCCTGGTGAAATCTATTAACGCCTTCGCTGCCGCCTCTGCACATGTGACACCTGGTGGTTTAGCACCCCGAATTTTGTGGTGGTAGCGAAGGAGTTAAATAGACTTCGAACCCCTTCAACTTCTTTGGCCAACTCACGCAAAGATCATCGGTTTTCTCCTAGCTGGCTCCACTTTTTCTCCCCCCCCCCCTTAATCATTTCACCCTTGTATTGTTGTTTGTGAAAGTTAATTATGCGGGGTTATTTGAACAAGAGTACCTAGGTATTTCCTTTTTTTACACAATTACTACCTTAAATCTACCCTGCCAATGCTGCCCTGATTCTGACAATAAGGATGAAAGAGTTGAGTATCAGACCACTCTATATTTTGTCTATTCGTATCTATTCCTAATACGCTCCACTCACACTCATACCTCTCAGAAGTCCTTGCAACAGCGTCGGGAAATGGCGATGAGGATGTTGAGGATTTTGTTAGCACCCTGAGAGATGTCGGGAAAGGAAGTTGAGACAGGAACCAGCCCATATAATATAAGGGAACAACTTGTGCATGACAGGCATGCTTTATTTGGCCCCCCTCTCGATGACCACCATCGGAAACCCCCCACCCTGGCTCCATCGAAGACCTCAAGTGTCGGACTTCCCTTTACCCTCCCTTAGTCCTCCCCTCCTCGGCGGCCCCCTTTTTCAAAACTCACCTTGTTCCTATTTTTGAAGACTTTTTGGTTCAAATTGACCACTTTGCGCCAACTTTTTGGGGTTTTCAGACTTTTCTCGTTATCTACTCACCAAGCTGAATTTTTTGGGTTTTCTTTTCTTTTTCAAAATTTTCCGACTTTTTAGAAGTACCTACTTACCCTAGAATAAAGATAGTTCTCCTCCTGGCCTAGATCTCCAATATATTAGATGAAGACTACATTATTCATTTTAAATGATAAACCTGTGTGTAATCCGATCCCCAGCGTTTTGTGAGCGTTAGTGAGAATTTCATAATTAGCTTGCTCCACAGTTTGTTCTGTTGGCAACACTGAAATAATCGAATCAATCATTTCTGTTGGCAGGAGTACGCTCAGGAACGATTGACCAGCTACTACAAACTCAAGAACGACATCCTCGCCGGCTCCAAGGAACAAATCTGCCCCGTAAAGAGAAAGGTGACGGAACTCGATTAGACGGACCGCCTCGCATCATCAAACCAAAAAGGCGCGGTATAGCCGGAAAAAGAGAAAAATCCCCAGTTTTGGACGATTCTCGATTTCTTCTGTACCTTTTCCTCGTACGGTCGTCGGATATTTGAGGCTCTGCGAGCTTTTCACGGGCCCCAAACCAAACAACATCGGGGTCTCTCCGATTCCGGTCGGGATGGTTTCCCATTTTATTTACCACTTGGACGTGATACTCTTCGATTTTCCGTGTCAATGAATCGTACTTGGCTGCACGGTGGCTGTGTGTTGCATTCGTGAGATACACATTTCGTCTCGTTCACATTGGATCTACTCCGCGTTACGCATCACTTTTGTGATATAAATTTTATTCGTATCTCTTCTCTATATCGTTTTAGAATTGACCTCCGCTCGATTTTAATTCCGTGTGACTAATTTTTGTTTTGGAATTTTGTGATATGTTATTACCAGTATTACTGATGCGCAAAATCAGTCTGCTAAGTAGTTTTAGTTGTGTGTACGTATATAGGATTTATATAAATTCATATTTGCGTTATTTACTATTACCAGAGTTTTGAAGAGCTACTTCTTCGGATCTCTACAGTACTTACAACGAAAGGTGATGAGTTTGATCTGTCAAATGGTTTGAACTTTTTATCTTCAAGACTGAAAGTCAAATAAATGTGTTATTAGTATGTGGCAGTTTATTTCGATTGGAATTCCTGGGGAGGTTTTCCATTGTGATGACTTTGAACTAGATTTCATCTGGCTTGTAAGGAATGTTCTGCATTGCGTGAAAATGATGTTTATGAAGTACGTTTTTGGTGAAGTTCGACAATTTTAGTCGAAAGGTTGGAGTCAAATTTTCATCTCGTAGGATTTGGTTTAAGTGGCACAACTGTATCTGTTGAGCAAATGCACTGTCATAATATTATTATGATCATCAGAAATCATAGGTAAAAAAGGATTACCGTTCGTGAAGGGTACCTAACTTCCAGCTGAATTTCTGAGACAATTGAAGTTCACAATAGGAACAAACAAAAACAATATTTCGGATTTGGCCTAGAAGTCGCATTTGGTCACCAAATTTTGGTGTTGTTTTCGATGCAAATATGGACGTAAAATCGATTAAAGGTGGTTTCAGACCTGTACGATCATGCCCAAAGGCTCTGTGAGGCTTCAGGGGGCTCCAAGTGGGACTTTGAAGGGTTTGGGCCATGAAGTCGAGAGGGGTGATGATTTCGAAATAAATTCGATTAGATGTATAACTAATGGTAGTTTCAGACCTGTCCGATCATACCATGGGGTTCTGTTCTTCTTCAAACATGCTGTAAGTGGGGGTTTTGTCCAGTAAGTGGGGGTTTTGTCCAGGAGATTGTCCAGGCCAAAAATTGAGTTGTAGCATGTGGTTGCTTCAGCGACGATTTCGGAAATCATCCACATCATCAGGCGGGGGGTTAATTTTCTCATATATTTTCTCTCTCATTTCTGGTGGACTGTTTGACTTGAAACATGCTATAAGTGGGGGATTTTGAAAGGTTTGGTCCAGTGCAAGGCCGTACCCAGGAAAAATTTTCGGGGGGGGGGTTGTGGCACCAGGCGGGGTCCGGAGGCCCTACCCAATAAAACTTTAGAAAAAAACGCTGCAAATTTTACACAAGGGTTTATTATTCTTCGATATAGGTTACTTGTACAGACATTTAATTCTGTCAATGAAAAAAAAAAATTAATTTTTTTTTTAGATTTTTATATTCCAAAAAAAAATTTTTTTTCTTCAAAAATGTGTTTTTTAAAAAATTCTTCATTTTTTTACTCGAAAAATATTTAACCTCCTGGGATCCTTCAAAAATCCCATTTTTAGCCCCATGAAAGAAATATACTATATTACTGTCAGTAATAGATTATCTATTAGATTGCCACAGTGCAATCGGATCGTTCCGGGACCCCCAAAAATGGATTCTACGTCCAAAAATACTCAAAAACGACACCTAAATCGATCCCATAGCTAAAAGCCTTCAGAAAATCCCTCCTGTAGCCCCATTTTAGCCCCATAGCGCCCCACGGGTTTGGGCGATCGGACTGAAAACCTTGCGGGCACAACTAGATGGTAAACCAAGTATTTTGTCAAAATTTCAGGTTTTAAAAAAAATTCCTACTGCCCAAAACGGCCCAGACGGCGTACGGCGGACGGACATTTCGGATTTTGAATGTAGACCTCTTGAAACGGATAATGTCAAATTTTGAGGCTGATCGGAGTCGTCGACCTCCGTCGCGAAAACATAGGTGTACCTATTATTCCAAGAAAAACCAAAATTGTCAAATAGGTAACCCATTTTTAGGCCATTTTAAGCTTTCATTGACAAAAGTTAGAACGACACTAAGACTTAGTAGGTAGGTATATAAAGGGGGTTGTGGCACCAGGCGGGGTCCGGAGGCCCTACCCAATAAAACTTTTTAAAAAATTGTCAAATAACCAATTTTAAGCTTTTATTGACAAAAGTTAGAACGACACTAACTTAGTGTCACTAAGTATATAAATAATAACATAAAAATAATTTCCCCTGTTAATTTGGTGACTAGGAAAATAAATAGATAGACAATACAAATTGACTCAACATTGTTTAACATATAAAAACATATTGAACATAGAAAAACAACCTACAGAATATAGTCAGGGATTTGCAAAGTCGAATGGCGGTCATTTTTCGTGCTGCTACCTATCGTAATACATAGCGCCAAACTAAGTACATGCTTTACGGCAACTTCCGTAATGGAACGTTTGGGTCTTCGCCGTTAGCGGCGGACCGCGTCCATCCACGTACGCGAATGGGTTTGTGAAATTGTAATACATTTTATAAATTATTTACGTATACTTTTAACTAGAAATTGTTTTGTACTCTTCCTTATTTACCTATGAAGATCAATTATAACTTGAGTAAATTTAATTCCTATGTGTTTGAAAATGCTTATTTTTGGGAAAATTTCGGGGGGGGGGGGGGGGGGGGTTCCAACCCCTCTGACCCCCCCCCCCCCCCCCCCCCCTGGGTACGGCCCTGGTCCAGTGTGGTGTCATTTTCGAAGTAAGTTGGTAATGGTGGACGTGAAATCGATGTTTGAGGGTTGCAGGACCATCTTACCATGGGGTTCTGACTTCAAACTTGCTCAGTCTGAAGGAACACCCAGGCACAGCTCCAAAATAATGTATATTAAGAAAACGCTAAACACGCATCTGCGTCAGCTTGGCGGTTCAGGGAGCCCACTAACCTGCCTCTACGATGACCAAAAGTAACCTTCCCATGAAGTCGAAAAAAGTCTGATCTCGGCCATTGATCTACCTGCCAAACTTTCTCTCTCGACCACCACAGGGCCAAATAACGTCACACTTTTTGTATCACGGAAATTTTGGAATGACCCCCAGCACTAAGACATAATAATTCAAATTCAAATTCAAAAACCTTTATTTCCAAATAGGAGCGAACTCCCGCCTCGGATGGAAATCTATGTTAAATCAAAGTTAATAAAATAAAATAAAAAATTATATACATGTTATGGCATATACATATACACGTAATGGCTAAGGGTGGAAGGGACAGAGTGAAGATGAGGGAGAGAGGATGAAGAGGAGTGAAGAGGGAGATAAATGAGTAGATAAGGAGGGGTGAAGAGGAAGAAGAGGGAGAAGAGGGAATAAAGGTATTATCCATGTAAAGAAAAAAAAAACCCCATGGAATTCCACAAACATTCCTATTACCTATAAAAAAATTTTATAATAGGATTTAATCCTTCACCCACCTCTAAAATTGAGTTCACCGCGAAATGGCCTGTGTCAGTCGTTACACCATTTAAAGGTGTATTAAATACAAAACACACAAATTTTGTTTCAAAAATGAATTCTTTAGACGCAAGGCCACTGTTCCAATGATCCGGAACGATGGCCGGGATAAGTTCCATTGTTTCAGTAGTTTCTACTCTACGAAAGTGACGTCCTCACACAGAGAAGCGATTGACTATTTCTTCTCAGTGAAGGACAACGACCTTCTTCATATCCTCACTTCGCAAATGGGATATCTCGTTTTTTATTACCTAAACCGTGAGAAATAATAACCCCTTCGAAATTCAGCGTTGTTAACCCTTTTCCCACAAGAATCAATGTTTTCAACTCGATCTTATCATTAGTTTCAAAAGAAGCCGCCGCCAGATGGCAGTGCGACCTAACATGGCCGACCAAATGTTGTGGATGTAAGAATTTTTGAAATGTGTGATTGATTGAGCGGAGTTTCTGATCGCGTTTTCAAATTATGGTGCGACAAATTTGAAGGGTCGGTTACAATTTGCCGGTGTTATGGCCCTAGTGACGGTTCAAAGGTCGCCAAGCATCGGAAATTCCCCTCAGAGCACTGTAAGTATCGTTTGTTAGAGGCTGGATGCTCGTTTTGCTTTGTTTAGATTTAATTCTTTGTTTCGAAGGGATTTTCAAGCTGAAACGGATGTAATGACTGTTTTGCTTGGCCCTTTTTGTTGGGTGATTGGTATATTTTACAAAGAGGCTTCGTCTCTGAGAACAACCGACGGACGTCCACAGCATCCCACTTCCTGGATTACCTTTTTAGGCCATGTTTCTCATTTATGCCGCCAAGAGTGAATCTTGAACAAATTTTGTTGTTTGAAGATTCAGTTCCGTAGTGGGAATTTAAATTCGAGGCAGTCATTCTAGTATGAAGTCACAGATGTAACGTATTTTCATTGTTTTGTTGTTGAAGCTGTTACCAAGCAGAACGAGCTTAGTCATCACTCATTCATGCTTCCTTACTTGCACTAGAATGCTACCTACTTGAGGGAGTGCAATTCTATCGTTTGTCGTTCAGCAGTTGAATGAACTGTCAGAATAAGACAGCAGTAACAACTGTTGTTGAACGTGAGGTAAACAACTGTCAGCTGAGAGCAACTGTTTCGTGCGAATTCCAAGTCGACGGTGAGAGTTTGAAGGTACCTACCTAATAGGTACTACGTATAGTTGAAACAACAGAACAGAACAACAAACAGAACTGTGGGATCCAAACTGTCAAATTGTTAGCTAACGTTCTGTTGAACCCATTCTGATCTGTAATGTTCTTTTTTCAAATTTAGGGCCAGAACAGAACGCTGTTTAATCAGGCATGTCTGGTCCTGGTGCTGGTTTGTAGATCGGTTCTATGTCCGAAATTCGTAGAATACGTACTTCAGAGAAGTCTATAAAACACCATGAACGATATTTCAAGGGATCTGTTTTGGGATGATAAATAGATTTCTAATTGATCCTTCATTGGATGATTACAGCCTCTTACGTTTCCTGAGTCCACATGTTATGCTGTCAAACTGAGAGCGCCTAACAGAAGAGACGAATTTACCAAAGATCAAGATGAATCTAGCAAAATTAACCAAGATCAAAAGTACCTTCGTCACTGCTGCTGTTCACAGGATGCAACGTGGGCCTTGGGCCGTTTGACGGCATATCCACAAGGAGTGGATGGAGGGTCCACTACAACTCCCGACGACAACGTATTACGATATTCAATTCCCCATAAACCCATGTCATCCCGTCAACCCCCGACTGTTTCCACCTGGCCTCACACATTCGCTTTCCGACCATGTGTATTTTTTTTTTTTTTTTTTTTTTAATGAAGATATTCATTATGAAAGTGAAACGATTCATTTGGAAGGAAAAATCTATTTATACCCCTATTTAAACGACTTTCGGAGCTCAGATGGACCCTACAACTTTCTGGTTGTTTCAGACTTTACTCGTTCTATGCTCGCCAAACTGAATTTTTTCAAATTTGTTGAAACCCTTTTTTTTCGCCAACTTTCAGAGCACAGATACGCCGCATGGAGCAACGTTTTGGTGGTATCAGAATTTTCTCGCTTGCCATGCTTGCCAAACTGAATTTTTCCACATTTTTCTTGAAACCCTTTTTTGGCCGACTTTCAGAGCTCAGATACGCCACAAGGAGGAACTTTTTGGAGGCTTCATACTTCCTAGTCGAGGAT
The DNA here is from genome assembly GCA_955831195.1 of Pilophorus perplexus. Lineage (NCBI taxonomy): Eukaryota > Metazoa > Arthropoda > Insecta > Hemiptera > Miridae > Pilophorus > Pilophorus perplexus. Next base: position 6,837,541 of record OY037018.1, read on the forward strand.
GTCATGGGTTTATGGGGAATTGAATTATCGTAATAAGTTGTCGTCTATTAGTGGACCCTTACTAACAGATTGTAGGCACAAACATAATATTATTCCGAAAACGATATGCGCTCGACTTAAATTTACAAAGTCCTTGAAAAGTTGTCAATGAAAACATTTACCTGTATCCCCACCGAGCCCCATGACAGGTCAGAGACTCACCATGAACTGATTTCCCGCCCACATCATTTTCAGAAATATTTTCACGGAAAAGATCTTGTTCTAATTGAAAAAATGGCGAAATACCCAAATGTTTCCGTTCAGTAGATCATTTACTTTAGATGTACACCTGTACATCCGTGCCCAACTACTCGATGCCTAGCCAGGCGAGGTGTGAAGTCAAAGGCCCTCCGCTTTCAGTTCAAAATCTCCAACATTTCTAAAACGGTTCTGCACGTTACTGTACGGATTTTCGATCTAAAGATTAGTGTAGGGGGGTTTTCAGGCCCATCCACACATTTCAGTGTTTCAGTTAATCCTCGGCCATCTGGGCTGTAACGCTGGTATGTGGACAATAATTGCATAAATAATTTATCATTGATGCAGTTGAAGGGCAAAGAGCACTGATGGCCGAGGATTCACTGATATCACTGAAATGTATGGATCGACCTTTAACGGGCGCTGAATCCGAATATGATGTTGGAAAATTTCCAACATCTAATGATCATTTAATGATGAATTCCGACCTTCTCAAGGAGCCCATTGTGCAACCTTGCACCTTGGTGTCCTCGAAAACGACACCTCACTAAACTCCCTGGCTAACGTTCCTTGAATGAAAATCTTCATTTATAGCCCCGTGGTGTGGTTGGACGGTTTGGGACTCTTAATCGATTCTGCAGCTAAAATGACTGCAACCGTGCAAGGAAGCTGTGTGATGGTCACTAACCAAATCAATCAAAGTATTGATTGGTTTAATTTTTTTGAATAAGCGACAGCGTTTTTGACTGTGTTTAAACGAACAATTTTGTATTGAAAGAATAAACTCATGTTTGATCCATTCGAAGAGACTGATTGACTGACGCTCCAGCGTCCACTTGGGTGCTGGCAGGTTGTCTCCTCTTTGGAACATCGCGTTTGTCGTACTCCACGTCGTCGCCCAAATCGATCGTCAGCCTCAGCCTCCGGACCCGATCGGGGAATCCACTCCTGGAAGGTCCTCGCCTGGAGGGGAGGTTCCCAGCCGGCTCGGCTCCTCCGTCAGTCTATCCGCGGCAGGCCTACCCGACCTACCGCGGCCCCCCCACCGTGTCCTCCGGGGATCTTCATCACCTGGTTGTTTCTTTCATTCCGATAACAATTTCCGGGCCGGCCGGGATTGATTTTGGTCTCGATTACCAAGTGCGGTCGATAAACGTGATCCTCGTGGGACGCGTTCAACAGCGGCGCCCCGTTTGGGTGCTGAGTGATTCAACATGTTGTACATCTTGCCGCCGCCGCCCCCATCCCCTGGGATTTGGTGCAGCAATTCCAACACGAAGAACTCGTGGATCGCCAAACCTCCTATCAACAGAAATCGGAATACTAACAAACAAGTATGCTAATTTCTTCCTTTTTTTTTTTTTTTTTTTTTTTTTTTTTAATAACGCAGGTCTACAAAAAAGTCGAATTTTAGGCCCGTTGCTAAAAACCACTTAACTCTGTGCTTGTTGAGCTGCTGAATCCGAAAATGGCCTCCATTTTCTCGGGAGCCCCATGTTTTCTTGAGTTATGGCCAATTTTAGGATTAAAAAATGATACCCCTAAGTCCAAAAATTCTGAAAAATACGCTTCTTATTGGAAATTTGATGCTGATAACGAATGTATATTTGATTTGGGGTCTAAACCCAGAGAAATATTAATTTTGACAAAGAACGCTAAGAAAACGTTGTTTTTTCAAAACCAAAGTCAAGTTTTTTGGTACTTTTTACCTTCTAGCGTAAAAACTAAGGCCGTTAACCATTTTTTTCCAACGACGTCTTGTAGGTAGATTGTTTCTGCGTTGAATGAGACCAACCGCTACAGTACCTTTCAGTACATAAGACAGCTATGATGTTTCAAAGCTTTTACCCATTTTGTCCATATCGTAGAACATGAACTCCTGAGTCGACAATGCAACTTAATCGCAACAAAACTTAATATATTGGATTTGGAGGCATAAATTCATTACGATTCAAAGATGGTTTTATTCATCAGGAACGCCGTTATGAATGGAGTCTGTTGCGTGTCTTTCAGTGCATCAAGCGCTATTCCGTGTTCGTTTCGGGGCTGCAATGTGAGCATAAAAATTCATTATCACTTCAGTCACTTGGACTCATTCCCTCACAACCGAGGTGATTTCAGCGAGGAACAAGGCGAGAGGTTCCACCAAGGCGATAGACGCGTGGCTTCTGGGACTCCAATATGATGGACGGCAGGCTATTGTTGTTGCCTTCAAAGGGACAAACCACCCGCCACTCATAGCCGAAAGGCTGATACAAAATCGTTTTTGAACTCAAAATTGTCGATTTTTTTTTTTTTTTTTTTTTTTAGTTTCCCGACACTGCTGGTTTTCAAATTGATCCTGATGAATAAAACCATCTTTGAATCGTAGTGAATTTATGCCTCTATATTCCTCGGAAAAAAGTTTTGTTGCTATCAAGTTGCATTGCCGACTCAGGAGTTCATATTCTACGATATTGCGAAAATGGGTAAACACTTTGAAAAATCTTAGCTGCCTTATTACGGAAGGTAAAGAAGCGCAGCTGGTCTCATTTTACGCAGAAATCTACCTAGAAGACTTCATTGGAAAAAAATAAAAAAATTTAACGCCCTTAGTTTTTACGTTAGGAGGTAAAAAGCACCAAAAAACGTGACTTGACTTTCGAAAACACGATGTTTTTAAGGTTTTTTTTTGCTAAATCACAAATTTATTTTTACAGTTATTTATATATAAGGAATCAGCGATACATTTACTTTAAGAAGAGTTTTTGTGGAATTTTGCTTGTGCTTTTGGAATTGTGCTTTTGATTATCAGATAATCGCACAGATGCCGCAAAATTCCACAGATTCTGTGATTTTCTAAACTGAAAAAAGCCGAAAAAACGATAAATTGCCAATATCTCGAAAAGTTGGACTTGACTGGAAAAAACGGAGGTCAGATTCGGATTCAGCACCTCATGAACATAGGGATCGATGGTTTTTCCGAGGCGCTTGAATGTGACTTGACTCAGTTTGCTCGAAGCTACAGGCCACAGCCTCAGCGCCTACTCTGCCGTTACAAAACCCTGTGCCGCAGCAACTGTGACTATTCCACGAGTCTTGACTTTGAACTTTTGGTTTCTACTATGGTTCATCATAATGGGGAATTGCTCGCATTCATAATCAGACGCACACTGGGAGCCTCCAGAAATTATTTAATGACAAAATAAGGGTGGGCGGAACGCAGTGCGTCAAAGAGCGTCAAAGAGCTCGTGTACTTCACTGCCTTCAAAATTCTTTAAACTGCCCAATTTTGATTCTTCAACTCGACTTGTCGTGTTATTAACCTGAAAACCCCATTTATCACAAAATGCGATATTTGGCTCTAAAAGGTCGATTCCAAATAAGGTAAGCTTCGGGGCAAAATATCGCCCTTTCTCTTCGTCAAAGACGTACGATAAATAAAAGGTTTGAAATCGATACGATGCTTAAATGTCAAGACTAGGATGGGAAAATAGTGCAGAGTCGGCGTTGGCAGAGTGATGATCTGAACATGGCGAAAGCTGCTGTGAGTGTAAAGCTAAATTATACTGTTTGAGGGTGTAATTTGATTTTATTCAATTCAAAATGAGGGTGAAAGTAGCTAGATGTTTACCTCTTGGGTTTGTGTCCTTGTTGAAAAAGAGGGAGAAGGAATATTGATGGGGCCTCTCATGGGAGTAGCCTTCTGTAAATTTGCTCGTTTGGTTCCCCTCCGTGAGTTTTGACTCTCCCCCTAAATCCGCACGATTCCTTCAGTTCGTCCAACGCAAGAGCTCCCACGTGTCGTCCACAAAAGGGTTCATCACTCAACCCCTAACCCCTCGAGCATAATTTAGGTGGTAACCCAAGCTTGAAGCTCCACAACCCACAGACACTGCCGAGACCTTCTCCAAAATTCGTACTTTTCATGAACTAAAAAAAAGAAAAAAAAAGTTAATTGTGCAAAAATTAAAAATTCTGCCAAAAATACTTCGAAAACGACACTTAACTTGACCCCATAGCCGAAAACATTCAAAAATCCCTCCGTAGCCTCATTTTAGTCTCATAGCGCTCCACAGGTTGGGGCGATCGGGCTGTGGGCACAGCTAAATGATAAACCGAGTATTTTGTCAAAATTTCAGATGTAAAAAAAAAAAAAAAAAAAAAAATCCTACTGCCCAAAACGGTTCGGACGTCGTACGGTCATTTCGTTTTTTGAATCTACGTATCTTGATACGTTTAATAACAGATTTTGAGGCCGATCAAAAATTTTGACCTCCGACACGAATACATAGGTGTGTTCCAAGAAAAATGTACGAAAATTTTTCCCACGAAATATGTTTCATTGAAAGTTTACCATCGTGCAACCCTCTCTGTTCACGTTTTGAAAGCAGGACACCCAAAGGGATGATACTTTTCGAATGTGATAGATGTTCCTCTTCCCAGTTTCACCGATGGGTTTTTGAATCACGTAAAGCGAGAACGTTGTCACGAACTCGGTTGGGGAGCATGACAACAGATTGTTTGATCGAACCATCCCGACCTTCAAACCCGCCAACCTGTTATGGGACCCGAGGTTCAGTCGCCGGAGGGTTTTCTAGGGGCAGGACTACAACCGCAACAGGATCGTAGTATAAAAATTAGATGATATCCGAGCTCGAGCGATCATCTTGAACAGGCGCAGTAGGACGCCAGTTGGGGGTGAAAGCGTGTCAGCCGTCACTATGTCCTCCATCATCGGCCACGCTGTTTCCTTCTTCAAATGGTCGAAAATTGTGGGAAAATCCTAGACTACGTCTGCATATCATGTTCTTCAGGAAATACTTCTCTGATCCCCTTTTGAATTGATTTGGCGAATTTTATTTTTACAAAATGAAAAAGAAAGAAGACAAAAGAAAAAAGAAACAGTATAATAGCTTAAGAAATGAATATTAAAAAAACTTCCTCTTTCAATCTCACAGAACTTTAAGTAATAAGACTTTCTCTTTCTGGATCGCATAAGTGTTAACTCTACAGGAGGGCCCATATTTATGAAGGGACCATGTTTTCACATCGTTTTTCGTGAGTGGGCTACGTCATACTCGAAAAAGGACAGATGTTGGATATATGGGATCCTGGGGACATCTTTCCGAACATTTTAAGCCTAATCTCATCAAAATCGGTTGAATATCAGTGTATTACGAGAATAGTAACTATTCTCGTAATACCTCAACTGTTGAGGAAAATGGCAAAAATTTCGTTTTTCTGAATTGTCTTGCTTTGCCACCATTCAACCAATTTTGATGAAATTTGTTTCAAAATTGTCCTCCTGTACGATGGCGAAACTATGATGATAAAATAAACTATTTGCCAATTGAACTGACGAGGAAGAAGTCGTTATAACACCTACCTATCGACTACAATGTAGTCACTACATATTGACGAATCACGAGTTTTTACAAAATTTGTTGTTTGCCTCATACTATTTAATAGAATGAGGCAAACTGTAAACGAGTTTAACGACCAAAGAAGAAATTAATCATAGGGCGGAAGACGAACTTCCGGAGGAAGCGAAAGGCAGTGAAAAGCGGAAAAATCTTCGTTTCCGCTTCCAGGATGCGTCTGGGTAGGTGACCAATTTTACCGAACAAAAAACTGTCACAGGTCAATCGATGGAATGATCCACAGTGAGAAACCGAAGGAAGAAAGAATGTGTTTTTTAATTCTTCCATTGGCAGTAGGCTTCAACATAAATCAAGCATCAAGGCCAGTGGTTGGACGTACAGTACAAGCGAGTTCAGGCAGAACAAGGCAGGTGGCTGTCTCGTTGCGATCATCTTTATATGGCCATAGCTCAAGACAGGTCCGTCAAGTTTGGCTCACCCTACGGAAGGTTCACCGGCGGCCCGAGGACGGTCTATTCATTAGGGATTTTCGCAGTCTGGTTCTCTTAGTGAGAAAACGTCTAAAAACTACTTACTAGAACAGCTCTCGATCCAACTTTTCACATAACGGATGTTGTCGCTGGATTAATATTCACAGGACGTGATCCCAGCAGGAAAGAAACCCGCTGTGATGCGGAAAAACCCCCGCCAATCAATAAATTCTTCAAAACGCATTTGGCTCTGAAAACTTTCATCGGCGCCAAATGACAGATCCTGGTAGTGATTGCCCACCAAGTTGATTACCATCAACAATAGTCATGCGTGCTCCTGAGCAATCTTTTGATGCCATCGCCAAGAACTGTGGGACGCATGAAATCGCTTTTTTTCTAGTAACAATCCTCTTTGTACGGCCAGGTCGACAATATCTTCCTGTTGCGTAGGTGGCTCATAGCACAAAGAAACTTCGAATACACGTAAGGGTTTGCACTGTCGTAAGGCCCGCTGACCAGGAAGACGCATTTTAGTTTTCGTAAATTGTTCTAGCGTTTTTCTAGTACATTTCAGGCAAGATCGCTTAAAATGTGGTTTGTGGAAGAACAAAATATCAGGCCCGAGAAAATTTTCCGTCTATTATAATAGATCATTTAGTTGAGATATTCTGTATAGAGAACCACCCCCAAATCTCACTGAAGATGGAACTTTTATCTCAGTTTCTGTTGAAAAAAGACCCAAAATAGTAAAAAATATCTGACCGTTTTGAACATTTCTCTAACTTAAATTTAGAAAAAAAATTCAGTAGAATCCGTTCAGAAAAAATTGAGTTATTGTGCCCAGAAGTTAACATTGATTTCATATGGCAAAAAGCAAAATGTCGGAACGTCCGGCGCACTCTTAAGGGTCAGAGTTTTAACATGGTACATGTTTTTATGGGAGTAAACTGGTTGAAAAACGTGACTGCGTGACCGTAGAGACCCCCCCCCCCCCCCCCTGGCCAACACCTCACGCCCGAACATTCCCAATGTTGGAGGTGGGAGGATCCTCCTCGCCACCATATACCCAACGGGGCGCTCAACGTCCCACCCCTTCCACATCCAATGTCCGACGAGGACGCGGCTGCCTCCCCTCCCCCCCTCCCACACAAGAAACTACTTCTTCAAGAAAAAATTACACAATATGGGAAAACCAGTTGTTGGGTCTGAGGCCAGGTAGGATACTGTCTGGTGTTGACTGGTGTAGCCAGCAGGGAGTGGCCCCATGGTTATATAATATCTATCGAGCATATTTGGTGTTTTTATCGAGCTTATCAATCCGAGCCCTACTAATTACCAATCCAAATACCCAGTCAACCCCAAGAGTGTGCTGGTGCTTACAACACTCCCAGAAACGTCCCCTTTTCTTCGGCAGTTTGTTCATTTTAGCCGGCTCTTCATACGCCTTCATAATCTATTGCAATTTTCCCGACAGTCTTGCGGAGTTTCGCCCCGAACAACCTGCCCCCTTGTACAATGTCGTTGCATCATTGCAATCCTATACAGCATATTCGGTTATTGTTTGGTCGAAAAAAAAAAAGAACGTTTTCCCGTGACCCAACGAACACCCCCGACAGTTAGTTCTAACTGTTAGGTACCTGTTGGATTGGCCGCCCTATTGTTACGTCTTCCCCTTTTTACCACGCTGGTCGTAACGTACGTATTCGGGACCCGGTTTCCTGCGGGATTCATATTTGCATAGCGGCTTGGCGCGTTTCCGGACCGCTCCCTAAACTCCTAGTAAATCGTAGTGCATCAGTTATTGATCGTTTCTAGACAAGTTTGTCACAAGTTGATGTCAATTTTTTTTCAATTCTGCAAATTGTACACAGGCGTTTATTATTTTTTGATATAAATTCTCCAAAAATTAATTCTAAATCAATAAATTTTTTAAATTTGAGAATAAAAACTTTTTTTTAATTTTCTTGTCAAGTTTTGTACCGATCTGGGACCCCGAAAAATGGATTATGCGTCCAAAATTACACGAAAAACAACACCTCATTCGACTTCCGGGCATCCTTCAAAAGCCTCATTTGTAGCCCCATGAAAGCCCATAGATCTTCACGGTGGAATCCGATGGTTGTCGGACTCCAAAAAATGGATTCTACGTCCAAAAATATTACGAAAGCGACACCCCACTCGATATCATAGCCGAAGCAAAATCCCTCCCGTAGTCCCATAGAGGGCGCACCGGGTTGGGCGATCGGGCTGAATACCTTGCGGACACAACTAGATGGTGGACCGAGTTTTTTGTCTAAATTTCAGATTTAAAAAAAATCCTAATGCCCAAAAGGCCCGGTCGGCGACCAGCGGTTTGACAAAGTTTGAAGCCGATCAAAATGTTCGGCCTCCGACGCGAATACATAGCTGTATTATTCCAAGAATTATAAACCAAAACGGCAAGAAGTACTAAAAAAAACGAATGGCATAGCGACATAACTTTTAGAACTTATCCAGTATTGCCACCCTTCCAGCAGAAAATTTTAGTCAGTCAAACCATATTATGTTCAATGGTATGTTCACCTATAGTCTGATTAGTGATTTTTTTTTTTTTTAAAATTAAATTTGGGGATCGCAATGAAGTCTGTCAAGAGAAGTAGGGCCATTTCGCAAGAAGTAACAGCTTTGGCATGGGGGGGGGGGGGGGGGGGGGAATGAAATCTAATTCCATGAAAAACATTTTTTCTTCTGTCAGGTTAGACAAACGCCCTAGGAGATCACCGTAGAATGGTCTTGTTGTCAATTCTATGTTGCTAATACCATGGAAGTGAGGATTTATTTGTAAATCGTCGCTTAAGTTCTATCATGGCCTATCTCAAAAAGTGCGATTTTGAGTACCTATTAAACAACTTTTGTTGTCACTGGATTCGTTGTTTTACACCGGATAGCATGGTAACACTGGTTCTTAAGTAACCGACAGTGTTTATTCGTAACTATGAATAATTATGTGAGATTTGCATGAAAACTGTAGTTACAAAACAGTTTTTTGCTTCTCCTGAAAAGTTGCATTTTTTGAGATAAGCCATGATAGAACTTAAGCGACGAAATATGAGATGTGGGCCTTATACTACTAAGTTCTGTTCATTTCTTTACCAAATGATAATCCTAGAATGGCACTAATTAGTTTATTTTTGGTTAATCTGTTACTAATATGAGTTTTTTCAGCTTGATCTTAGAAGTGAGGGCTTTTGATCCAAACAACATCGCCCCGTAAATGTTGTTGGGAAGCTTCAGTTCCGTGTTCGGCACACACCCCCTCCCCCACAACCGTTGAGAAAAATTCGACACCTCGCTTTGCATCGAACGCCCCTCCTGAGGCACATGGTGACTGTACTAGAAGCACAATTTTGAAAGATTCAGCACATCTGACGAAGCTCATCAAGCCACCTCTTCACATTACCAACGGAAGTGCGTGAACTCCACTCGGGGAAACTTGATGCATCGATAATAAACTGCAGTCTGCTGGGCTATTTTCAGCTCACGGAACCGCTGACCGTGAGAGTGTTATTAGATGCCGGCAGATTCTTGGAACATGGTGACGTACAAGAGTCCCGTACTTTCCTCCGTTTCTGGACTCCCGAGCCCTTACCCTACGTTTTACACGCAAAGCAAAATCCGCCAGAATTTTTCCCTTGCGATGGTTTTCGTTCGGAAACCCCGACCATTTTAACCTTATCGCCGATCCGTCACAGGTGAACGGCTCCTTTCAGAATCTAAGCGATGTCGTAATCCAACCGGACAGTTTCAAGTCATTCACAGGCCATCGCCCGCCGAATCGATTCTTCATCCGACCGACCATTTTTGGGTCAGTTCAAATCTATTTTCCTTTGCACAATCGTCAACTTTTCGAAACGATTCTTTCGGCGTCAAAACGATTATGTATTGTGTCTTGAACTGAGAGAGATGGGGACAGCGACAGCTCTTAAAGAAATCGCACTACCACTATCGCCTGATCCGCAGCAATAATTTTTCTCTCCTTGCGGAGGCTTTACAAACCTGGTGTAAAAATAAATCGCTTCAAGCAGCGAAGCCCTACAATGTCATCAACTCAAAAACCACAATGTTAACCAGCCTGACCATAGGAACGTTTTGTCTCCCCTTTTACACTCGTCTACAAGACTCCAAGCTCACCAACCTCAGCAAACCCAGTGAAGCGTGTGTTTCATCCCAAGAACCTGAATGTTATTAGTTGGTGGGAATGAGTTGAAACGGTTTTTCTGTTGAGCAAAAACGGGGTTGCTCCATTTGAAGTGAACTGGCTCGACTTGCCGAGCACCTGCTCCGACAAGAAACGAGAACTGGTGAACCGGTCTTGAAGGTGGCCTCTTCCTATTTTGCAGGAATCCCCGTGAACTACCTTCACCTTGAGTGTCTCGCCAAAGTTTTTTTTTCGAAATAAGACTCCGAGTTTGCTTGAGCTTAGAGGGGTAGATCACGCCAGTGTCAACCTCAGGAATACTAACCCGTACCTTCCCTTTCCAACATTGGTCATCAAGCTTGGAAGACAGGAAATTCATAAATTTAAAAAATTTAAAAAATCCCCTCCCAAATTCCCGAAAGACATTTAGCCAGCCACAAAATACAACGGTACAGCCTGGCGGAAATGCGTGATGAGACCTTCGGAGTTCGGGGCGGATGTTTGCTACACGCACTTCCTCAAAGTCTTTCTGTCGTCGGCTGTCACATTCAATTACACTCGAACTCAAAAAAAATACCGCCCAACCAACCAAGAGGACAGAAACAGAGGCGGGAGCCTGCAATGAATTCCTCATTCGACTCTCCGGACAAAACCCTTCAAAAACTAGCTCCAGGGCAGAAACCCGAAGTTTCTAGAAAACGAATGGGAAACAATCATAAACTACGAATAACAAGGAGATGGGAATTCCAATTAATCAAGAAGACAGAAACTTCCCTCCCCCTGCTTAAAAACTAATAACTATTCTGAGCTCGTATGTCAAAAGATGCTAATATTTCGTTAAGTTTTGGCAATTTTACACGCATAGTAGGTAGTAGTTATTTACACTAGCTATTTATAAATATATATACTAGGAAAATGTTCCACTTCATTTATTCATTCATTTCTCAGTCTCCTCCTCTCCACAACAACCTTCGGAAGGTTACCTTCCTCTCTTCCAATCGATCCTAGAAATTATTTCGTCCAGGTGTCGATTTTGATAGTCCTCTCTAAGTGACCTGGGTATTGAACTCATTAATCGAAATTTACGTGATTCTGTGAAGTATAATATACTTTCATGAGTTCCATACGTTCCATAATATGGAACTTGGTCGATAATTGCGGAAAGATTAGTCAATAATATTATAATAATTAAAATAATCAATAATTATTATTATATAATCGGTTATATTATAACAGATTCAGAAAATCTATAATATCTAGGTACTTATGATATAATAATCGATATTTTTTTATCCGATAATATCCACAACTATCGGTCACCAAGTCTCGATACCCGATATTATCAGATTATGCATCATCGATAGAAAAATATAGATATATCTGGGAGGAAACCTCGATATTTCGACACTATCGACTACCTATCGATGGCCGTCCCCAGTGTGACTCGATCCAAACGCGGCCAATAGGTCGACGAAAAGCGACGGTGGACCTGACCACTCTCTCCCAATCCTAAAATCGGCGCCCGAAAATCACCTTAGGGGCCCCCCCTTCATCCTGCGAGGCTTTCTAGCACCGTGTAAGGGGAGAGGAGACTCCCGTGGAGAAAAATGAGGAGGTAAACAGAGTCCGGGGAATAAGGTGAACCCCGAGGATCGCCCTGGCAGGAACTGGGGCACCCATTGTCTTCCTCTGGAGTCTTTTTCCTGATCCAGCCCGCAGGGGGGGAGATTGTAATCATCAAGGTCACCTCGTCTCGGTGGTTGGCTCGTATGGTTGCATACCTCCGTTTGTGGACGGCGGGCAACTAGAGATCTTCTGCCGACTTGGTGACAATTCATAACACACCAGTGCTCTAATTTAATTTTTTAGGCGTTAAAAATCAAAACCGGACATATCCAAAATGAAAAATTTTTCAGGGGGACAAAAAAACAGTAACAAAAAAACAAACTGTTTCTGTTTGTGCTTAGAGATTACTGTTTTGAAAAGCATCGACTTGAGCAAAATTCTGTGATCCGACTGACTAACACCGGATTTTTGCCACTAACACCGGCTGTACCCCTGAATTACAGCCATGTAGAAAATAGATAATAACATTATCTATATTATGTTGCATTTTGAAAAAAAAAAAAAAGAATACTAAAACAACAATAATATTATTACCTATGTTGTTTTGAAACAATAAGCTGGAAATTTTTCACAAGGGTTATTCATTCTCTGAAGTAGGTTACTTGTGCCAAAATTGACAATAAAAAGATTTTGAAAAGAAAAAAAAATTTGTTCGGAGAGATGTGGGACCTTAAAAAATCACCGTAGCCTCATTTTAGTCTCTTAGCGCCCCACGGGTTTGGGCGATCGGGCTGAAAACCTTGCGGGCACAACTAGATGGTAAACCAAGTATTTTGTCAAAATTTCAGATTTAAAAACAGTTTCTACTGCCCAAAACGGCCCGAACTGCGGACGGACATTCTGGTTTTGGAATGTAGGCCTCTTGAAACGGATAATGTAAAAATTTGAGGCCGATCGCAGTCGTCGACCTCCGTCGCGATTACTAAGGTGTATTATTCCAAGAATAATAAAACCAAAATGCAATAACCCGCAAATCGCTCGGAAGTGGAATTGTTCGGTTTTGATTCTTAACTCAACTTCCGGCTGACTTGGTTTCGACACACCAGCGCTCAAATTTAAACACAACCATGGCAACTTAAGCTCCTTGTTGAAAGAGTCTCCCTTATTTCAACCCTTCACCGAGAACAATGAATTTAATCGTATTTCCACAATAAAGACATTCCTCCATCCCACGCAAAAAGTTGAGTTCCACCATTTCCATTTTATCGCACAGTCTTATTACTTAATCCTCCCCCGGCTTAATTTCGCTTTTCCCCTTCTCCAATGGGATGTCATCCGACGAAGGCTTCCCCATACCAGGAATCTTTGGGGCCCAAAGGGATCGGAGAAGGGATCCTCCTTCCCAATTACTTACACTACGCTTCATAGCAGCGGATCCCACTGTCTTTGGGGGTAAGGGCCTCGGGCTACGACATGTTTTACTGCCATTTTCACCACAGTCCCCCTTTCCCTTATGGAGCTTTTACCAAGATTGCCGGCGCCTGTTTGGACTATTCCACCCACTGCTTGTGGCGAATCAAGTCTACAAGTTGCATTTCCCAAGCAAATGAAAATGAATGTTTTCCATTTACTTTTCCATGTTGCTTGATCTCATTAAGTAGATTGCTTCATAAAATACCTAACAATGTTGCATCTAGATCTTTTACTACAACATCTTGAATCATCTAAGCTCATGTTTTGTCTTCTGTTTCAGGTAAGTATGCTGCTCATCCCAACCGAGGTATTAAGAAGGCGATACGAATAACTATTATGTAGTGATTCGAAAGGTTTAAGCCCCACGTCCTCCTGCATACTCAAATTGCGTTACACGCTTCGTTCTCCGTTCCTTTTGAACTTTCTCCGTCTGTTGCCTTCCTCACAAACGTCTTGATGAGAACATGACATGACCGATTAGATCCAATTCAGACCTTTTTTTTTTCGTTGTCGCTGTGAAGAAGCCGCTTAATTCGTCGATGTGCCAAAGACGAACCTTGAAGATGGTTGTAGTTGTCATGGAAACAACGAGAAAAGTGCGCTCAAGTTGAAAACTTGAAGATTATTTTTATAGTTACTATACTTCTAACAGTTTTCTACTTTTTGCATATTATGCCCAACGTCTCTCTTGTATCGACAAAATATTCAGTAATGGGCTGAAAAACTGAGTGGACGCAACTTCCGTAGAGTCTGCAACAATGGCCAAGGCCTGCAGTTGATTCAAATTAAGTCAAGGCGATATTAAAATGAAACAAGCCGCAGGGAGCCTCTGGGTAAAGACGTATTGACTCAACGTTCTTATTTGCAGCCGATAGTGATTTATAGATGGCTATTAGGGAAGTGAAGGTTGACCTTAGTGTGCAATTATGAAAATATGCAAACAATCGTTCTCAGGGGATGATTCGGATTTAACTTCACACAGCTCCCAACTAGAAGTAGCGACAAAACAGAAGGGAATGTTGATTTTTTAGCATTTTTCGTTAAGGATCACTGCTTACTCCCCCAAGTGCCTCAAGACGTTTTCTAGTCCGGCACGCCACGTGGCGCTATTATGACTGAACACAGAGATCTTTCTTTAAAAAAAAACAAAGGTTATTCCCACATGGGTCCAGCCCCCTGCGAATTCCATTGTTTGGAGGGGTCACAACAAATTGGTGGGAACCCATGTCGTAATTCTTGGCTACAAATAGCTGCAACATAAGGAAACGGAAACGAAAGTCTTTCGCTACAAATTTGCCCCTGTCTTGAGTAGTTTTTGTAGATGCTGTGTTCCCATAATTTTAAAAGAATTTTTCACTCTTGAGTCATCTATTGTAATGTGTAGACGTTCTGCGTGGCGCGGGGAAATTGAAAGTTTGATTAGGGAGCATTGATTGGGCCGTCAAGAGCTGCAAACGTCCTCGTTAAAATCTCTATTAGCATTCAGCGATGGGAAAACGAAATGACAGTCGTGTAGGTTGTCCCATCGTGATAGGATAATGATCTGCGTCGATTGGGTTTGACTAGCTTCAGAACTGACACGCCGTCGATAACACAGATATGGGAATTCAATTAATTTGATTTTGTGTGTTGAGTAGAGGGCGTCTAAAATCACGAAGCCGCTTGTTGTTGGTGGAATGAGGAATGCTTGGGTGAGGTTGCCTTTCTCAGAGTCCATGCTCGAGAGGTCGAGGGTCCGACTTGTGGGTTTGTGCAGGCAAAATGGGCAAGCAGTGTGTTTTCACTAGAGAGATCCAGATACGACATATTTACTGCTGCCTCAATTCCGCCCCGAATTCCCTGAGTCGCGATCTGCAGACCAGGGGGGAGATGCAGCCACAGAAAAGGAAGACTCGCATACACCACGCTTACCTGATAGGTCAGGATACTGTGAAGATGCAGTCTTTGGAAGGGAACTGAGGGGAGGTCAATACTCAACACAATGTGTTGTGGCTGGTATCGTTTCACTCGGGTTCGCAATTTTACTGGGAACAGCTGCTGCAGCTACCTTAGACAAACTGTCATCAAAGGTTGCCTGTCATCAAAGGTGATCCGCCAGCGGGAGAAGAGGAGTTCGCACGCGTCGCGACCGTAGCGCACCTCGTTCCCCCGCCAGTACCAACTCTAGCGGGCTAGGGATACTACCAGAAACGTGGGGAAATTCCCCACATACTTATTCCGGGTGCCGGAGTGCCCGCGTGTGGCACATTTCCCTACGCTGAATTACCCTAGTTGGTTAAATGAAGGAGTTCACAAGAACATGCAGGATGGCGGTGAATACGCCTCAACATCCCTCTTCGTTTGTTCTGACTCGTTTCCATAACATTGAAATTAGATTACAAAAGTCCCGCAGTCCGCCCTTTGATGCCAGAACAAACTTCTGGCACGCTTTGCTTCATCTGACGTTTTGACAAATAAAAATATCACCGTCAGATAAGAGCTATTGTGTAGGCGGCGTACGCTTTCTACAAACACGCGTGACTTTACAACCGTTCGGTTGAATGAGTCCCAATCAAACATGAAATGCATCACTGACAAAACGTGTGGGCGAGGATTAAACGGTGAATTTCATAAGGATTGACGTGAGGGTGGCAGAACTGCTTAGTAATACTCGGTTGAAGTTGGTATTCCAATGTGTTTCACATTCTTGAGGGGTCAAAATTAAAACTTACAAAAGGGATGAAAGGAGAAAGCTATGGAACTATTACGCGGTATCGTCCGCATTTAAGGGTGTACAAACCTACCTTTCTGTTCACTTCCTCTTGAGGCTGTCATTGTCGCTGGTTCCAGATTTTCGTTTGTCGTAAACGTCATATCATGGAAGGTTTCACTTCATTTCTTCATCCCACATGCTCCTTCCGCCTGTCTTGAAAGACATCTCAACTGTGACAATCCACCGTGTCCGACTCTGGTTGTACCTAGCGGTTCCAAGGTCGATTGATTTCGTTTGCCCGCTTCCGTATTTTCGTTTGAAAAAAAAAAGAAAGGGACAAAAAAAGCTCTGGTTACGGGGCTTCCCTTTGTCGTCACAAGCGCACGCTCTGAGCCTAACCGCACCGTTAGTTTTGAGGGAACATTCTAATTGCGTTGGAATTCTCCGGAGTTTTCTAGAAAAAAGCCTACCAAGTGTGCATCAACTGCAGACTGCAACAGGACTTGAAATCTCAACGTGTTGGAAAGATTATAAATTAATGCCGGAATAAAACCCAGGAAATGCGACCCCGAATTCCGTCGAGGAGGTAGACACCTTCCCACTCGATGAGGCCGCCAACTCGGAAGTGATAATCGAATCAATTCATTAAAATATGCTGGTTTCAAATACAATCCCACACTTATTGATATTATCAATATTATTTAACAAACGTTTCAAGTTCTGCGGACGCGTTTGGAAAAAGGCGTCTTAACCTTGTTGATTTTGCGCCCCCTAAAAGCTCCCATACAAGAGTATCCGCCTAAAATGTTTTAAACTTAAAACGTTGAATCACTTAGTTAGGTGTTGAAAAGGTCGATTAATATTCTTCGATTTCAAAATTAATAATATTCGGTGGGTTTGAAGCGTTGTAATCATTAAGAACTTCATACAGTTTTGACAGGTTCGACGAGCGCTTTCGCTATATATAGCATCTTCAGGTCTAAAAATAGGAAGACAACCTGTTAGAGCAGGGAGGCGACTAAGCATCATTAAATTTATTTTAAGAATTATGTTACCAGTAAGGAGTTGGTATTCGTTGTCCCCCGCTCTCGCGCATAGTATGTTGTGGTGGTCTAGGTAGGTGGTTGGCGGGTCTTTGCCGGGTTTGTTAATATTCGGTTTATGTCGAGCTGTAAGGAGGTGGTGAAATTAATGAATTATTACTGTTATGAAGATTGGTGGTTAGGTATGTTATGGTGTTGGAAGTTACCTTGTTGTTGGTTGCTGGAGGCCTACTTTGGTTTTGTTCATTTGGATTTATCTGTGCGGGTTGGCGTGCGTAGTTATTTATTGGGATTTCGACGGCGGCCAGAGGATTGTTGGAGGAAAAACCGAAAACTTTTTTGAGTGGTCATCATGGAAAGGGAATTTTCCTTGTTCCATGGTGGTCTTTTGAAGGAGTGTCTGCAGGGTGCCCTCCGGGCATCCGTGGGGCGCGCATGCGCGAGGACTTTATCAAATCGCCTCTATTTTCAAGTTAGCATCTTGTTGTTCCCCTTAGAATTGACAGCCGACCGCGAAGGCTCATGGCTGTAAGGCCCTCCGCACACGGGTCGAGAGCCGCTCGAGATCGTAGCAAGCGGAATTTCACCCCTCTCGATTTCCTAGGTAGTGGAATGAGGCTCCGCCCACGGGTCGACTCGAACTCGAATCGTAGTCAAACTCGTTTCGTCATCCTCGACGCGTCTCTCACTCGAACTGTTTGGAACGGGAAATCTCGCGCTGACGCTCGTGACGAGTATGGAGGGTTTGCATATCAAGTTCGTTGGGGTAGTTGAAAAACACCCAGTTATTAAATAATAAAGTTATAAATTTTATAATTACCCAGTTATAAATTTTATAATTACACCCTTCAAGGGTATTCACGGAAGAACATCACAGACAACGTTGTAAGCTGAAAATTGTATCACCGCGCCTAATAATAATAATTTTTGTGAATATTTACATAATTTTTAGAAACATTGGAATAAACTCGTTCTTTCCTCAAAGTGATCAATATCCGTTCTTCTGCACTGACACATTTCCTCATAATATTATGATGAATGGCGGAGGATACCAATGTCAATCAATAGCACGGCAAACGACTCTTTTGACATTCTATAGTATGCCAAAAATTTCGTATCATTCATTTGTAGTTCCTGAGCTCCAACAAACAGCCGACAATGAAAGTTGCGTTCAATGTATAGATTCTTCATCACTACTCATTTTCAATCTAATAAAAACTCGGATGGTAAAAAATTGCGCACAAACAGTAGCTTGCTCCTTTGAAAGTTAAGTTAATTGCTCGAAAGAAGCTTTCAGGTAGTGGCTACCTGAAATTCACAAGCAGGCTGACGAGAGGGCAACGAACCGTGTGCGGATGTCCACCTCGAATTTCGAGGGAAACCCCAGTTCCCCTAATCCCGCCTCGAGTTCTTTCCGTTCTCGCTTCGAGTGGCTCTCGACCCGTGTGCGGAGGGCCTAACAGTTCTGTTTCTGTCTTTCTTCTGTAAGTTGTGTCCGTGCTCATACAGTTTCAACTAGTGCTGCAAAAAAATCGATTTTTTCAACTCTTCGATTTTTCGATTATTTTCGGAAACATCCGGAACGATCCGATTTCACTGTGGCGATCTATAGGGCTTTCATGGGGCTAAAAATGGGATTTTGAAGGATCCCAGGAGGTTAAATATTTTTCGAGTAAAAATTGAAATATAAAAATCTAAAAAAAATTTTTAAATTTTTTTCATTGACAG
Organism: Pilophorus perplexus; assembly: GCA_955831195.1. Lineage (NCBI taxonomy): Eukaryota > Metazoa > Arthropoda > Insecta > Hemiptera > Miridae > Pilophorus > Pilophorus perplexus. The sequence goes on from OY037018.1 coordinate 6,856,290, forward strand.
AATTAAATTTCTGTACAAGTAACCTATATCAAAGAATAATAAACCCTTGTGTAAAATTTGCAGCGTTTTTCATCTGAAACTACCTATGAACAGTTGTATTTATACTTATGCTTGAAAGTCGAAAACCTTAGATTTCCTCAGGTCACTTACGTGCAATTAAACGACAACAAAAGTTCAATGTGCCTACTGTATTCTTCCCCCTCATAACTTTGTGGGTTATTCCTTATCAAGAGGTAGGTAGGTATACCTACCTACTTATAAGTACCTACTATCATCATGGAGGAATAGAGATATATTCCTCCATGTACTATCATATTATACTGAAACAGCAATTACTTTGATAATTGGTTGACGACAGAGAAAGTCATTGGGACATGAATGCCACGGTTAACAGTTGGACATTGTATTAACTAATAATGATAATATCAGTGAAAATATTATTAAATTGTTATTTTCACTGATAATATGAGTGAAAATATTATTAAATTATCAGTGAAAATATTATTATTAAATATTATTACCTACACTTGTATTGTATTATAATAATGTAGGACTAGCTCTGCGCCTTCGATTGCTCACTTTCGCACCGAACCCAAAAGCTCTGCGCCTTCGAACCCGCCTCTACGGGCACGTTACCGAGATGCTAACTTGAAAATAGCGGCGATTCGATCAAGGCCTCGCGCATGGGCCCCATGGATGCCCGAGGGCACCCTCCAGACACTCCTGTCATTTGATGGGGTGCTGGAAGTTGTCAAGGTGCCGGTAGGGCGTGTTGGTGTCGCGGGAGGTTAAATATGGCAGGTATTGTTGTGCGGGGTGGCACGTGGTCGACATACCGAGGGAGAGCGAGGGCTGACGTCACAGGGTGAGCTACCTACCTAAATGATAAATAAGTAAAACAGATATAAATATTACATGGGTTGGGTAATGGAGTCCATAACGTAATATTCGGTTGTGTATTCTTGATATTCGTGTAGGATGGGTCCGCTGACTCTGTGTCGCCGTTTCAAATTAGTCGTTTTTGGATTAGCTGACCCAGGGGCTGCGATTTAAATAAACCTAACAGCGTGGGTCAGCTGACCGTGTGTCGTCGATTAATTTTTGGTATTCCTCAAGGCCTCGTTGCAGCACTTTTTTATATTTGGTAAAATTTAATTGCGAGCCTTCGTTTCAAAATTAATTAACTTCTGGATCTGGTGGTAGTCTTCTGGTCTGGTGGTAAGTCTGATTTCACTTCGTAGGACCATGAACAATAATTACTGCCATGGGCTCGGGTGTAAATAGTGGGTAGCTTATCAAGATTGACCCTAGTGCGTGTCACACGGTAGATGAAATGAGAAGCTGGCCGGTCCCTTCGTTGTACCCTATCATTATGAGAACTTCATCTTTATACTTCCGTGTTTTGTTTTTTTACGGTGGTTTTTAAACGCCTTGGGATCCTAACTAGTCCCTACGCCTGGCTCAACAAAAAACCCCTGGGATAGGCCTGAGCCAGCTGGGTCCCCTCTTGTATGTTTATAAACATCTTCAGGTGCATGAAAAAAACTGGGGCTGTTCCTTTTTTTGATCCTTACATCCCTTCACAAGTGGTCGATTCTTCGTATAAAAATTCTCTTCTAATCCCCTTCATACTCTATTCAAACCACTCAGCCGTACATTATCATCATGTCAGGGATTTTTCTCGTCGGGCATCGTCAAATTTACGATCAGGCGGTCATTCCAACGGTCCTATCTTTTTAATGCGTTCAAATTGCTTCCGTATTACGAGGTAGACGACTTACAAAACTTTTTACTCAAAGAACCGTAAATCCCTTATTAAACGGGGCTCAACGTGGACACAGAAAGTGGATCTCTGAGCTTCATGTGTACAAAGCATCGAATCGAACGAATAAAAAAGCTGCAAAATTAACCTTAAGAATAATAATTATTATTCTTTTATGCAATTTGCACCTATTGAAATCATCAAATCAATCCAAATTTCAAGAGGGCGAACGTAAAATAAAGGACTCAGTGGAGGTCGTGTACCTTGGGGAACCTGCTGCTGCTCAAACCTTTGAGCTTCACAGCCCCAGCGCTGGGCCTGATTTGGACCGTTGTGATTGGCCAGAGCGCCTTTTCTTCAAAATATACCTCTTTCGAAATCACCTATAATTTCAAACAGCTGAACCTTCGATAAACTTTATAAATACCAGGAGAGAATTTATAGTACTTTGTTAAGCGTATGATTCCCTCGTGGGTAAGTTTTGGTTCAGTTAGCTAGTTGCTTCGTTGGTTTGCTTTATTTTTCTTGGAATAATACACCTATGTACAAAAAAACATACTCGGCTTACCATCTAGTTGTGCCCGCAAGGTTTTCAGCTCGATCGCCCAACCCCGCGGGGCTAAAAACGGGCTACAGTAGGGTTTTTTAATGGGTTTCGGGCATGATATCGAGTGGGGTGTCGTTTTCTAAGTATTTTTGGGGGTCCCAGAACCATCGGAGTTAACCGAGAGGATCTTCGGGGCTCTCATGGGGCTACAAATGGGGGTTTTGAAGGGTGCTACGAAGACGAATAAAGGGTCGTTTTCCGAGTAATTTTGGACGCTAAATCCATTTTCTGGGTCCACCATCCGTCCACAAACTTTACAAGAAAATTTAAAAAATAAGTAAATGAGTACATACCTAAGTAAATTAAAGATATTTTTATTGACATCGAATTAATTTTTGGATAATTTACCTATATCAAAGAATAATAAACCTATGTGTCAAATTTGCCTCTTTTTTAGCGCAACCTTTTTCCAAAAAATGGAAAGTTGCGCTCACCTCTTCGACATGTATGTTTTTTTTTGTTTGTTTGTGTACAGAGCATCACGCCCGAGCGGCTCAACAGATTTTCATGAGGGTGGTCTCATTGTCATCAGCGAGTTCCGGGGGTGGTTATAGGCTACCTTGATTTTCCCTCCCTCATCCCCTTCATCGGTTTTCGGGAGGTCCTTCACGACGAAAGTTGTTTATCTCTGATGTGTACCTAACTAAGGAGGCCTCAAAAGGGGGACGGAAGTTTTTGTCCGATTTCGTTGGTACAAGGGTCTATGGGATGAGCTTTTCAGGCTGATTCCAACGACTCCAAAACGATTTTTGCAGCCTGAGCCGTTCGTTACCTCTGATCGGCATAAGGTTTTATTACGCATCGGTCGTTAGGGTGCAGTTGTTTACGTAATGAGCATCACGTGGATGATGTGTTGTGTGGCATAGTTTGGTCGCTAGATACCTACTGTTTCTTAGTTTCTCTCGCTCATTAAATATATCGTAATAACAAAAAGGTTGCGCTCATCTATTCAATTCAATTGATGGCTTGTTTTCAAATTGCCGAAGAACCCCGTTCAATTCAACCAGTTGTTAACCTCTCAAGTTTTTTCAGTTATTTCCTCTATTTAGGTTTCTATTTTTATGCTTCTGTAGGTCGCGTACACGCGTACACCATTCAGTTACAGCTGAATGGTCTGAGGAGAGAGCTCTGTCTCTGCATCCACTTATGCGTCGAGACCAACCAAATCCTGGAGTTCATTTTCCGTCCTTTTCAAATCGTACAACATAATTCAGGTCACATCCCCTCACCGTGACTAAAATATTATTTCATCGGGATCGTGAAAATGTGCGGGAGGTGCACCCCCACGTCCATTTTCGACCTTCGGTTCATCCTTTCTAAACATGCACGGAATGACGAAATCCTTTAGAAATGAAAATGTCGAAACGGTGTAGGAAGGTCCTGTGACACGGGAAAAAGACCTACCCAGAAGTTGACATTACGTGAGGAGTGATCGTACGAATATTATCACTTGGCATTTTTTTTTAACCTTCGTATTTTTAAAAGGAAACTCCTCTCACAAGTGTGGGCAGCGTTTGAGCGGCATATCGCCTTTTTTTCTCCTTTTGTTACGGTCTTATGACCCAGTTGCTGGGCCCTGATCTGCCTCTCACCCTCATGTCTTTCAATCCAAGGTTAACGATTGGACAATTACAACACAATGCATAACATGACAATTGGTGAGCAAGAGCGTGGGACTCAAATGTCATTAGGAAGTTCGGGGAGGACGAGGAAGAGCATTATAGTCATAAGGGGGAAAACGATGCATCTCTTACGGATAAAACTACGAAAATAACGATCTTTTCTAAAAACAGCTTGAACTGTCCCCAGCAAGGAGTTCATCTTTCTTCTTTCATGAATGCTAAGTGAAGATCGGGCTCAGCACCATCAAGATCGGGTATTTTTAGCAAATGAGCCTGATGACAGAATCTGAAAGAGCTGACTGTTGCCCTGGGGTCAACTCATCCAATGAAAGATGAGGTACGTGATATTTTTAGCAGTTACGAAAAATAATAGAACTGCTGTATTCCCTACCAGGCAAACCCCTCAGAAACACGACGCTTTAAGTATTAATCTTTGACATTGTAGAAAAATTGTGCAAAAATTGATTCTGTGTCGTTAAAAACTCGAAAAATGAATGCGTTCACAATTACTCGGAAAATGACACCTTATTTGACTTCCTGGGATCCTTAAAAAATCCCGTTTGTAGTCCCATAGATCCCCACAGTGAAACCGGATCGTTCTGCGACTCCGAAAAATGTATCCCACGTCCAAAAATACGTCGAAAACGACCCCTAACTCGATCCCATGAAAACATATCGGTGAAGAAATCGCTTCTGCTCTCAACATTTCCACCTAGAATCATTAATTGATAATACATTTTATTGCATAGACTAGAGTGACGCAGCCCTCAATACTTTTCACAGGAAATGTAAGTCTGCTTCAAGGCAATTATGCTGCCAATGACAGATGAGTGGAAAAGGGGTTTTGCATGAGTCATTCAGTGAGCTCTGTTTCACTCCTCAAGTCTAGACCGATTTCTTCATTCAACCCTATTGTGCGAATCGTCGAGTCAATTAATGGAAAGAGCCTGCTGGGAAGCGGTCAATGCTCTCCTTTTACCCATTAAAGACGAGTTGAGGCGTAGGAGCAAAATCACCTGCGTCCAGACACTCGAAGGGAATTTCTCCTCCCGTTTCCGCGATGTCCTCAATTGACAGTTGCACAACGTGTTCAGTTTGCACGTTGATGGGCCATCGGACTTGTCCATTGTGGGGCGTGGCTCCGCCTTAACCCGGTCACCCACACTCTTAATGTGTGACCCGTTTCCGTCACTTTTCGTGTCTTGTCTCCGAACGCAGTTTATCTAAATCTGAAGAGGTATTTTAAAGTTTATCAGAATTGGGTCAATGTCTCAGGTAAAGGATGAACAATCAACAACTTTATGACAAAGACGCGACTTGGTTCTATCCCTGGCTTGAAAATTCAGTGCCAACTGAACACGTCGGATGATGCAAATACCTTAATAACAAATCTCGTTTTTGGTTTATTATTCTATTCTATTCTATTCTATTCCAATAAACTATTGTAGGTACGCGAAAAACGAATAGGAACACTTTTGTAGCAAATATTGTGAGCTTCATTTTTCATATTGATGATTTTTCTGTAGGACCTACCGTTTTCGAGTTATGAGCGAAAATACGAAAAAACTGACCTACGCCCCCACTCCCACCCCCTGCTCACCTCATAGGGTGCTTTAAGTATTTTAATCCCCCCGTAGGTCTATGCACATCGGCGAAGAAATCCCTTTTGCTCTCATCATTTCCACCTCGACCCATTTTTGAGCGTTGGTTGCCCAGATCGAAAACCACTCCCCATGGAATTAGTTCCTGGTCCGTATAACTCGGACATTTTTCCACATCCGTAGGAGTGAAATATCTCCACATAGGTAATTCTATGACTACTTTGACCCAATTCTTCCCAAAGAAAAATTCACGGTTCACCTACAGAGCTCGATCCCGGTCGTCTGAAGAGCTCCGAAGAAAGGTGCACCGATGCACTTCGTTCGGTCACCGTTACGCAACGTGTGCGCGAATGGGCGAATCGTGCGGCCTGCGGTTTTGCCCGGATGCCCCCCCCCCTCCCCCCCGAACCATCCGCCACTGATCCGACGACAGTTTGTATGTCGCCCTTCCGAGAGGTCATTGCGGTTTGTCAACCCTCGATTTAACTTGCGGCATTTCCCGAGGACCGTTTGCCGTATGATTTATGAGAACCGCCATAGACGACAAAGTGCCCTCGCGTCAAAATTGAACACAACAAACACCGAATGTATTCGGAACCCGACAGCTTTTGGTTTCCCTCCTTGTAGTTTCGCCCTAACGAGGGGCTGCAGGAGTTTTTTGAAAGGTTTAGTGTACGGGGTCAAGTGGGGTGTTATTTTCTGAGTAGTTCTGGGCGTAAATCCATTAATGGGGGTCACAGACCCGTCCTACCACATCGTGGGCCTACGATTTGTGGCGATCTAAGGAGCTTCTACGAAGCTACAAATGGGGGGTTTGGAGAATTTTGGGCCGGGGGGAGGAATGGGGTGTCGTTTTTGAAGAGGGGAAAGGGTAACCAGAGTTAGGAGTAGTTATCTACAAAATTTGTAGAAACTAAAAATCTAATAAGTTTTTGTTTGCGATTTAGTTTAACAAGGCTGGGTTACTCGACTGCTAGGCTCAGAAATATGTTGTGGGATCTTGAGGTTCAGTCAACAAAGGTAACTCTTCGTCTAGGCCAACGTTTCGGTTTATTTATAAACCATCCTCAGGGCTACAGAAATATACCAGAGGACGTTAGACAAACATATTATGGGCCAACAGCATTAGACAGTCAATAGTAAATAGAATGCCCAGGATAAAACTGAAGTGAGACTATTTTGAGATCAAAAAACAAGATTTTGAGATCTCAAAATAGTCTCACTTCAGTTTTATCCTGGGCATTCTATTTACTATTGACTGTCTAATGCTGTTGGCCCATAATATGTTTGTCTAACGTCCTCTGGTATATTTCTGTAGCCCTGAGGATGGTTTATAAATAAACCGAAACGTTGGCCTAGACGAAGAGTTACCTTTGTTGACTGAACCTCAAGATCCCACAACATATTTAGTTTAACTACATTTAATGTAGTTTGCGATTTAGTTTAACTACATTTAATTTAGTTAAACTAAATCGCAAACAAAAACTTATTAGATTTTTAGTTTCTCCGTTCAGGCCCAAACTGAATTAGTTCTTGGTTTAAGTTTTGAAAAAAACTTTCGGTCTAAATTAGCTTCTAATTGGCATTTTTGAAACTAATTTTCGAACTAAATCAGTTTGTAGTTTAAATTGACAAACTAAAAACTAAGTTAATTTCGAATATTCAAACTAAAAACAGAACTATAGGGCAATATCTTTTAATAATTAAGAGATTGGAAGGGTTCACCTTGGCATAATTTTGGAAAAAGGAGTTTTTGTAAAACAAATTTGTTAAACAGTTTTAGATCTCTAGGAAACTAGTTGTAGAGAATTGGGAAACTTGTTTTTGTAAAATCAGTTTTAAACCAGTTGAAAAGGATTTAAAAACATTCAGATTTAAGTTTTGGAATATAATAAACTAATAGTTTTAGTTTGAGAAAAATCATCTAATTTAGTTTCAGTTTTAGTTTCACCTGTTTTTTTTTTTTGTTTTTTTTTTTTTTTTTTTTTTTTTCTGTCCAACTCTGATAGTTTCTGCTTTCCCAACTTTTCCCAACTCGGAATTAGTTTCTGCCGTGTTCCTGTGCCGTTCCAGGTATATATTCTCTAAGGAGTATGCAGATGCTGTAGTACTTTCGGAAGTCAGAGCGCTGTGCTGCACATTCGTCAACGGGAAGATGTGAGAGGGGCTGGCTTCAGGTAGATTGTTGGCAACCCAGGTTGTAAAGTTTCTACGTGACCCTAATATTGATGATTAGGTATAGTTTATATTCTGAACATGACGCTCAACTTTGATACCTCCTTGTTTAATGACATTAATTCATGCCGTTCCCAGTTGAGGTACTCAGAATTTAGAACGCTTTCTAAACAGGTAGGTATACTAAAAAGTCATAAGTGTGGGAAATACTGCGACAAAGGCTTATGCTTCTAAACTATTGAGCAATACAACTGAGGCATACAGCGGTTTTGCTATTTTCACATTCACGCTAAATTTCACTTCTCAAGCAGAGGTGCTTCTTGTATTGAGCTTTTTCAAAGATTCTATGCCGTCGACCCTTTAGCGATTCTTCCATCAAACCAGTACTCCATAATGTCGATGTCTCCCATAATTCCAGCCTCAGCAACCCTAACACAGTGATGCTCTCGACAGGTTGGGCAGCCGTAAAATTTGACAGCCCGAAGTTTGTTAATAGTGATTTTGGTGCTGCATTAACGATCATAACCAAGCCAAGACCCTCTTGAAGTGATGACAAGGGATTATCCGGCTCTATTCTCTCTTTGGAGCATGACATTAACCTTGATAGCCCTCACAATGAAGGTTTTTGTCTGCGTTTCTAACACTGAGTAACCCTGGAGAATTTAACGCTGACTCATTGATAATCCATAAAAATCGCCACTTTTTTATTCGATCCTGTCAATATCGGGCCTGAACTCTCAACGTTCTGTGGGGCTAATTCTGGAATCGTGATTCTGACGTATCCTGTCTGCCCTGGTTGCATCTCTATATGATTAGTCTCTATTTCTCACGATTTTGAACCGCCCCCGGAAACTTTCCTCCGGTAATTTCCGAACCTCCCCGTCATTATCGGCAGTTAGTAAGCTAAGCTAAATGTTATAGGCCTGGTTCCTAGACTCGATATCGCTGCATTTCCGTCATCCCTATTTCAATACCGCGATTAACCCCGCTAATCAGCTTTCTTCCGCGCTAATCATTGAACAACCCGTATGGAATATTTTATTTTTATTCGGAGGGAAAGTTGTGTCACCCCGTAAATTACTGATTGGCCGGAAAACACGAAGAGACTGGATCATTCATTGCGTCTTTTCACAATTTCAACCGGTTTCAAAACTGGAAGCGCACAAGAAAAATGTAAAGAAAAATAATATTCATGTGTTAGTCACACGGCTACTTCTTGGGATTTACGGTGATTTTTTTTTTCTCTCTCTCTCTTTCGGTCAAGAGCACTCATAAGTGGGCACGCATGAATGCGTTGAACCATTTGCCGGTTTCTCCCTTTCTCTTCCAATAATGATTTCTTGCTGACATTTTCTGATTTTGCTTCGGTCTCAGTGGGTGACCCGTTCGGGAGCTTTTTTGTCTTCCTATGGGGACTCTGACGGTAGAAAGCAGTTTGAGGAGCGTCGGTAAACTTTCGATTCATCCCCCCCAAAAAAAAAAAAAAAAAAAAAATTAAACTGCGGTACTCCGGTGCACAATCGAGTGAAGCCGCTGACGCATCTCATCGCTTTTTTTTCGCCGGAAATATCACACTGATCTACCAAAAAAAAAAGTGACCTGCGAGTGCCGGCTTCTTTTTACCTTTTCTAGGGGTTTTCGAGGGTGCTGAATCCGAAAATGATAGCCGCTTTTTTAGTTGGTTCGAATAAGGCTTTTTTTAATCTTCCTTTACACTGAATTTTCCAGTAATCTCCGACATCACTCGTACTTCTTCATAAGACACTCCTCTTATAGCAAATTTACTGTAGATTCCAAATATGTACTTACATTTAGTTTAAAACCTTTTTAAACCATCATAAACCTCAAAAAACTGCTAACAAATGAGCAAAAAAACAAATTTTTCACCGTTTTCTGCTCGCTCCAAAAAGTCCTGGAAAAAAAAAAAAAAAAAAAATCGGGGATAACGTTTTGAAATCTTAGACCTATTTCTAAACAGAATGAGACCAACCGGGCAACTAAAAATCGGGAACTTCATTCTCCACACAGAATTTCCCTCACTCTCCCAAAGTTGAAATCAACTTGAAAATTTTACCAGTCCTCTTCCTCGTGAACCCAAATGCCTGACTGCTATTTCAAGGCGATTGGTCGAATGTCTAATATAATTCAGGTAGGTTGGAAAACAGTCTCATGAAGAGCTTTTCGTGGACCTTGCTACTCAATTACTACTCTGCGAGTTCTATAAATAGACGGTTCATGTTTGTGCAAGCTTTTTAACTGCACGTTGGGTAACCAAACTGGGAAAGTGAATGCAATACCAAATCGATTGTGAAATGCGATTACGATCATCGAATAAAGAAGGGCCATCCGACCGGCAGCAGTCAGGACTGGCGCGCCATGGCGCCTATCATTATCGTATAGCCTATCAATTTTGCGTTATCATTTACGATCCCGGCTTTCCCTTAGTAATATAGTTAAAAACGAAACATGTTGTCAGGTGTCGGGTACAGCTGTAATAAAATAAATTTTAATCGTGGCCTCGCTCGAATTAACTGCTGTACTGCTGTGTCTTTTTAAGAAGTCGGTGATTACTGGAAAATTCAGTGTAAAGGACGATCCAAAAAACAAAAAAAAAGCTATCATTTTCGGATTCATCACTCTCGAAACCCCCTAGAAGAGGTAAAAAGAAGACGGCAACTCGCAGGTCATTTTTTTTTACCAGTGTAATTATTAAATAGGTAAGTATAGAAAGTTGTTTAAAAGGTTGAAATATCGTTTGTTTCTTCTTCGCAGAAGATTTTTCAAACCAGTTTATCGCCTATTTACTTACTTCCTGGGAAGAAGAGGTTTGGCAAGAACTTGTGTTCCGAGGGCCGTGACGGGAACACGCAACTTAGCGTGATAACCAATTTTCAGCTTGTTGGCCTATTACGAACCAACTCAGTTGGTCCTCACACTTCACGAACTCGAACAGAATGAGCCAATAGTTTTTCACTGAGACATTATTGAGAGTGACGCTTTTGCAAAATTATTTGCCAATTAACTTCGAAAGGATTCTCCTTCCTGTAACGATAACGGGCTGTCTTATCGTCCCGCCCTCATTTCACTCTTGACCGACGAGGCCTCACAAATTTAAACCTCGAACGTTTTTTTTTTTTTTTTTACGCCAATTGTTTCGTTCTGGATTAATTCGCCGATGACGGTTCTTTTCCTCGGCCGTATAATGCGTCTGACATTTGGCGCGTGGGACTGAAGCCAAACCCCGAGACAAACTAATACTTCGAAATGGCGAAAGACGGTTTTTTTTGGCACGGACCGAAAGGCCAAAATGATCTATCAAAGGTTGAAAATGCCCCGAGAGGTGAACCCCCGACCGGGAACTCATTTTTGGCAAGCGCAGCGTTTCCTGGATCGCCTGTTTATACTTTCGCTATCCGTTTCCCTCCCCTCAGGGCGTCGAACTTGGTGTATTTTGAGCTTCGATAGCGTGTATTGTTCTTTCCAACCTGATTGACCCAGACTGGAGACGTGTGGCCTGAATTAGTTCGCCCCGGTAACATGTTGAATCTATTTAGTGAAAACGCTGCCTATTATTTTTGCACAAAAGTTGATCATTCTTTGGTATAAAAAAGATAAAAAAATTACAAATAGGTAATTTATTCTGTACGCTGTTGGGACAAATAATAATATTATCTGTTATTATTACGGTACCCCGAAAAATAGATGGATGGAATGGAAATAGATTATGCATCCGAAATTACTCGGAAAACATCAGAAACATCCATCAAAAGCCCCATAGATCCTACACGGTGAAATCGGATTTTGGAACACCCGAAAAATGGATTCTACTTCCAAAAATATACTATGCCATGACTTTTTCGGAGAGTATACATGAGTCGTGGTTAGTTGAACCAATTGTCTATAAACACTGCTGATATTGGTTTGTTGGGAATTGACTTGCACAAAGCCAAGACGATTTTTCCAGAGGAAGTTCCAATTCGTTTGACTCAAACGTCACATTTTTTCAGTGTTTCATCTTCACTGTAAATCAGCATGTCATAGACAAATCCAGAAGCACCTGAACGTCCGAACAATTTAAAACCCCACTTGATGGTTTTTTATTATTATTTTTGTGTGCGCATGTACTGCTGCCTTGATCCTGCCTTCCTCCCCTGGTATTTCATCCACTGCATGTTATTGTTCACCGCCATCAAATGAAATAAACTTTTGTCTTAAATATTCGAATACCGGCCTTATTTTATAAAATTGGTCTTCATTTGTGTCGTTTTCGTTGTCGGCAAAGTGCAACGACTGCCTGATTTTTGCTTCCGAGTCTGCAATTTTCAGAAATTGTGTGGGTATAGCCCTAGATGGTCCCCTATAAGTTTCATCACGATTGCATCAATGGTGCGCATGCGCGAACGTAATTTTCCTGTTACAATCATGACATACATAATGATGACATACTGTGAGGGCCACGAGGAAGCTTCTGTGCCATGTCCTTGGCAGTGTATTTCTTACTTTCCCCTCGGCATTGTGTCAGCGACTCGATCATTTCGCAGATCGTCGGACCAGTAGTCTCGGTATGAACCCATTCGAGCAAGTCACATTTTGATGTGAATAGCCAGAAAATCTTTGAAATCGGTCGTAGTAATCTTACTTGGATTTCGGGGACTTTTTTGAACGGAGTATGAAATGAACTGCTCCACTACCATGACCCGGAGGTCATCGGTTAAAAACTGCATGAAGTAGTCCAGTGGAACCTGGGTCTTTGCTTGGCGGGGCTACTTTCGAGCAGGTCAACACGCCGAGTGATAGGTAGGCTATTTGAATTTTTGAATATTGAATTTTCACACCTTGAAACTTTTTTTCTTTTTTTTTCAACTCCGCTACTTAGCGAAACATAGGTCCTGAGAATAATAGATCAAAAGAATAAGTTAGGTCGTCTTTTATTGTTCCCGCCGTTGATTGTTTTCAGCATCACACCTGCCATAAGAAATCCTTGAAATATTGAGAAACCCAATCACAACGAACAATAATGGGGGGCCTTGAAACTTGAGGAAAACTCCCCCTTGAGCTCCCCTTCAACTCCTTTCGAGATATAAAACAAGGTGGACAAAATGAAAATGAAGAAATGAGTCAGAAATGAAATCGTAAACTGGTTCGAACAATGGTTACCTTATTGGATTTCACTGTTAGTTGGAATTGGCTGATTGTCAAATGCTGAGATTTTTTTTGTTTTGTTTTTTTATCGTAATTTTGGACGTTTATTTAATTCATGGGAGGTTCCATATCTTTTCAGTCATTCAGGAATTTTGCAGAGGGCCAAAAAAGCAGTATTTTTGTGTGTTATCCAATTCTTTGTGCATTGCCTACCTAGCGGTTCTGATGGATTTTGTGTGACCAAAAGAAAAAGTGATCAACACACATTTAGTTGTGAAACAGTAACTGACTAACTTGTGCCGAGGGACAAAAGCTAGGAATGAGGTCAGAACCATAAACACGGGGTTTTAGAAGCTGGCACAGCTCATACGGTAGTGATAGATTCTCATGAAGCTCATCCCGCTCAACGTCGGGAGTCGGTCATTTCTTCACCAAGAGCGGTGCGTGTAGTTCTGGCCTGTAACACACGTGCCTGGTAATCTACGTAACTGTGACCATCAGATAGGTGGAACTGTGTACAGTAGGTAAATGGGGCCTGAGCTCATTTAACCGACGGGAATGTTGTGGTTTGAGGAGAGTAAAACCTAGAAGAGCCCACTGAAGTTAGTGCTAAAAAGGGCGAGAAAAGCACAGCTGGAAATCGTTTTAACCCCTTTTGGTGGTCGCAAATAAGACCCATATGAGTTTGCGACGGTTTCTAGGCTGTGCTACAGATGTGGGAGCCAAAATACCTAGAAATGTTCGCTATTTTTTTCACTATTTCGCTTATAACGCGAAAAGTACGCATCGCACAGAAACTTTTACTCGTTCCTTTTTTAAAGAAGATTAAATTTAGCATCGAATAACATTTGTTGCATTGAAATCGGTCCAGCCGTTAAGTCGCAATCGCTCGTCAAAGATTGGTTATTTTTGCAAACTTAGCTGAAAAGTTGACTTCCCTCAACTTATAACGCCTGTAGGTCCCAAATGACCGCACCGATCGAAAAATGTCAAAGGCCAAACTTTCAGGATATTTAATTGTGAATCAGATGCTTTTTTTTGTTTGAAATTCGCACGCACCAGTGCTGAGATATGAACTTTAAACCAAAGAGTGCGTAGCGACACTAAAGCAGTCCATCGCGGAAAAATTCGTCTGAACTCAAAACTTCTCACTTTCATGCATTTTTTTGAAGCAAAAGTGAGCGTTATCAATTGAATTTCAACTCGAGGAATTTTTAATAATCGATGACAAAATTTGTAATTTAATTAATATTTAATATTAATCACTCTTTTAAGGTATTTTTCTTTCTCTTTCATCACTAAGTTTCTGATTTTTTTGGAGTCGCCCAGTGGGGCCGAACGGCCATATTTTGAAAAAAAAAAAAAAAAATCTCTACAAACCTTTACCTTATAGGAAATTTGACGCAGATCACGAATAATGATGTATATTATACATCATATCAGACCCAAAATTGCTCCTTACTTTTTTTCTTTTTCAAAAAACCTCTTTTTTCAGTATATTTTACAGCGTGGAAGCCAAACAAGGAATCCCACGAAGTTTGAACACGAAGAAAAGTTGTAGAGCAATAAATTTTGCGTCGATTGAACGCCGTAAAATTGATGAATTCAATTGAATTCAAAATTTCTACAAAAATAAGAGAGCCCCAGCAGATGATTTGTGTCGAAAAACAACATTTCTCAGCAGCAACCTATTTAATTATTAAAATTCGATTCCTGTCGAACAAAACCACTCGTTGAGTGAAAAAAAAAAAAAAAAAAAAAAGATTTGTGGGAACGGCTACCAACCAGAGGAGAGACTACGATGTTTACCCATCAGGTAATCAACGGAGTCTCACCTTGAACTTACGCCCGGACGACACATTGTTCACTGATATGGTACCGATGACTCTATTTGCCTTCTGGTGGTCGAGGTCCAATCCCTAATACAAGATAATGTAAGGTGGATGCGGCGAGATAGTGGGAATCCATCTTAAAATACACTGCCAAGGCAATGGCACAGCAGCTTCCTCGTTACAATCAAAATGACCATCATAAAATAGAACAAGGAAGTTACGTTCGCGCATGCGCTGAGCGTACCGCTGATTCAATCGTGATGAAACTGACAGGGTACCATCTAGAGCTATACGCACACAATTCCTGAAAATTTGATTGAAATCCGATCAAAATTGAGAAAGTTATGCCTGTTTCAAGAATTTCACGTTAGCGCATGCGCAGAGCGTACCGCTGATTCAATTGTGCTGAAATTCGTATGGGACCTCAAGGAGCCTGATCCGCATAATCCCTCAAAATTTGAGCTAAATTCATTCAAAATTGTGGAAATTATGGCTGTAACAAGGAAATGCGGACAGACCGACAGACCCACAGACCGACAGACCCACAGACCGACAGACACGGAACCAAATTTGTTCAGTAGGCTATGAAACGCAAAATGCGAGTGGAAATTTTAAATTCGGACAACAAAAATTTTTTTTCTCCCGAAAGTGAACACAAGGCTTCCGCTGCTTCGCAGACTCGGAAGCAAAAGACGATTTAAGACGAAATAGTCTATTTCCACGATAAAAATATATAAACTTGTAGACGCGTTTCGGTTGATTAGACCATCATCAGTACAATTGTACTGCGGCCCCCAGCTCTCCCCCCTCAGTCGTAGATTGCTGTGGCTAGTTTAACGTTCTCAGCAAACGAAGACAATGTTTTTTTACCGGTCCACCAGATACTCGTTGAGTGAAAGAAGTTCAAACGTGCGCTATAACCGGAAAGGCAGCCTCGATAAAAAAAAAAATTCTTTTGATTTAACGTGTCTGGAGGGAGAAGAAATCCATCTCGTAGCAAATCGGAGCTGTTTTTGTAGATCGGCCGATTCCCAGTTAGCACGGAAAACTCGTGAATCATCCCCTTGAAACGTTTAAAAAAAAAAAAACCTGTTTTGCCAACTTTGGCGGCTTTGTTACGAAGATGGGCATCCTTGAAAATAGAGAAAAATTTCATGTTTTTTCCCCCTATTTTTCCAGTTACATATTCCTCATCGACTCAGATGTCGAATTCGCGCAAAATTTCATTTTTTTTACTTTTGAGCCCCAATTTACGTTCTAAAAATTGATTTTTGGGAAAAATCCCTGCTGAAGCTGGTTAATGTGGCTAATATTCTATGAGAATGATGAGCCAGATAATCGAAATCAGCCTGTTCCGAAAAGGGGGGTTTTGCCGCTCTTGCCCCAGGGCCCGTGTCTGGAACACCTGGGGAAACGTTTTACGCAGTCATCACAAGGTACTTGAACTGTGTTCAAAGCGATTTTGAATCAAAGTGTTGTATTGTCTTTGATGGGTACCCTGAGGCATCCGAAAAAAATATCAAATCAGCTGAACGAGCACGTAGAGTTCGAACCGTGTCATCTCCTTCTGTAATATTTGATGAATCGATGACTGCAACGATGCCGAAATAACGTTCGCATACAGCGATGAGATTCGCGTGATCGGTATGATTGTCACGCTTGATGAGTCCCTCAAGTCCGTGACACTCGGAGATAAGCATTTGCACTTCGTCCGGACGTTGAGTTTCCTCGTGCTCCCTCCAATTGACGGCTGATATCCTTCCAGTGGCTGACTGTGTGATTTCGTTCACGGTCTGAAGAGCTGCACCTTTCACCCCTTGAAATGTCTCAATGCGGTAGGAAACCACTTCACGTTGATTCTGCTTGGAAGAAAACAACGCGTTCGGATTACAATATCGACTTGATTGACGCAGATGAAGCAGGTCCCTGCTGTCTTCATAACAAGGCAAATCCGGCAGTCACGCCTTCCCGCATTCGATTGTACTTGTGTAACGAAGAAGGAAAACGCGGTAACGAGGGGAGCATTTCTAGAGCGGCAACGGGTTAGTTCCAGAGCCAAACCGAGCGAGAAAAAAAAACCGAACCTATTGATCTTTCGGTTTTGATTCACACTCAAGATGCACGATCCGTATGTACTAACACCCCCAAAGGGCATTATGGTGCATCTGTACGCCGGCATTGTAGAGTCTACAATGTAGACATCCAGAAGCGTTGAATGGAAAAGACATTGAACATCCAGCCATTAGCCCTGTTCTCACTGAATGGAGCTTGTGCACTTTTCTATGCAACTCTGCCACCATTATCCAGATCTAAAAAAGCTTTGGCGTTCTGTGCACAATCGTGAGAGTGTTGTGATAGTAGAATGATGGCAAGATTGAACGCGCATTGTTTATGAAAAATGTTCGGCGACGAGTTCATTCAACTTTGGGATCATGCTTATAAGTTCATATCAGTCAAGGGTTTTCTGTTGAACAAAGCGGCAACATTTTTTGCTGCGCACAGTGGTTATCGATTTCCGTCTCGATGTTATAGGTGTATTACTCCAAGAATAAAATCCAAAATCAAACGAAATTGCTCAAATGAGGATAGCTTTTTTAAAATTTAATGTAATCTCCTACCTACAAGTAATGGTTTGACAATTTCTGACGTGTTCTGGTTACATTTTCCGACGTCGCTGTTTCTTGTTCTCCAACCTCTAAACATGTCCTAAACGCCACTTTTCCATCGCGATACGCACCTTCATTCGCGATCCAATCCCAATCTTTTGGGTCAGTTGCCAATCTTGAGGGGTCTACTGTTACTGTAACAGTAGGTTCTTGTCATTTTTGAGGGTACCTTTCGTGTAGAGAGTGGTAGAAGAGGTCCTTCTTATCATCAGCCCGGCTAGCTCAGTCGGTAGAGCATGAGACTCTTAATCTCAGGGTCGTGGGTTCGAGCCCCACGTTGGGCGGACACTTTTTTTTGCTCTTCCTCATTAAGTAGCTCAATCATAATAATAATAATAATATTATTATTATTATGTTGGTGATTCCAGTTAGCTGGTCTAGAAAATTCATTCCAAATAATTATTGTGGAAAAAATAATAAATAAATAAATTGCCACTCGTTGTTTGGCATCGCAGTTTTGGCATGACCAGAATCACTCTGCAGAGTGATTCTTCGTTCTCATGAGAACGACACCTCATTCTCGTATGTTTTTTGGTTCACAACAGTTCATAACCGACCTTCTTAGTTAACAAAAATGTTTGTTGATATCGCGTTACACTTTTTGTGCCATTTTTCTAATATCCACCTTATAAATAAAAGTCATTTTCACGTCAAAATTTGAAATAATTTAATACCTAATTTTAATAATTTGGTTTGAAGTAGATATCTAGCATCTCCGTTGTCACTGAAAAACCAAGGATTGTTCAAACGCAAAATTTTTTATTAGGACCTCGGACCCCCCCCCCCCCCCCCTCCTCCTCCTCCTCCTCCAGCATTGAGTGATTTTCCTTTTTTCAGTTTACCTATTATTCAGGGAATAATACACCTATGTGATCAGGTCAGAGGTCGAAAATTTTGATTGGCCTCAAAATGTGTCATTATTTGTTTCAAGATGACATCTTAAAACATTGTGTAGTTTCCTAAAACTTTTTTCTAAAAATCTGAAATTTGGCAAAATATTCGGTTTACTTTTGGTTTTTTTAGAAATGTAGAATCCATTTTTGGGTGTATCAGTACAATCGGATTTCACCGTGGGGATATAATACATATATTACGGGGCTACAAATGGTATTTTTGATGGATCCCAGAGGGTCAAATATGGTGTCGTTTTCCGAGTGATTTTGGATGCAAAATCCGTTTTTTTCAGGTCCTACTCTGTCCAAAGTTTTTTTTCTTCTAATTTTTTCAACAATATTTTCTTATTAACACAGAGTTAATTGTTGCACAATTAACCTATATCAAAGAATAATAAACCGTTGAGTACAATTTGCTGCGTTTTTTAAGTAATTACAATTAAACCCGAGTTTGCTAGGTGCATACTATAACCCCTGGGGGTAAATTAGGTTCTAAAAACACCGGATTTTACATTGTAAATCGATGATAACTAACCTATAGGTTAGTAGAAATAACTTTGATTAAAGATCTTATTATAATGAGAATATCTAATCAAAGTTATTTCGACGTTGGCGGTCTTTTAGTAGGCCTTCGGAGCTTTCATGACCCAAAAAAGAAATTTGGTGGAGTTGAATATTCTCTCACTAATGGCTGAGTTCCTGTGTCCGTACTGATTGTATGAATCATTTCTCCTCTCACGACCCCCCGTGTGAATTGGATGTCTGTCGAGGATGCCCGTTTGCATATTTATTTCGGCTCACTGGGCTGCGAATCTTTCGCCCAGCTGGACCTTCCCGGTGTTCGACCCCTCGAAGGGGGTCTTCTGGGATGATTGGTCGTCATGGAGACGTCCACCCGAAAGGGGTAGGAGGGGGACCGAAATGTAATCAACACCCAAAAAGCTCACCCCTTCCGCTGGAATCCCACGTGGGCCTTTCCACGGATGAATATTCCATCAGAAATCATTGTCAAGTTTGACAAATTGGTCTCTCACAACGGATATTCCAAAACCCTGACCCGCTGGCCTCTTTGATTTTACTATCTACAGATAGATAATATATTGCATTTTCTACCTGAGTTTATGTTTGTGGGTCGGTTTCAGCGAAAGCGTCGTATCACTGTCGTGGTGTTTTATCTACAGCCTCCGGTGACATATCCGGTCTGTATCAAGTTGTCACGTTGGGGCACGATAAGACTTTGGACGAGGGTACAATGTCAAACGGTTATCGCCGGAGTAAATTAACCAATTTAAATATTAGTGAAAGCATCTACGTGACTTATCTGGATTTGCATAATATCGGGGAAAGGCAACATGTTCACAGTGCGACGGTAGGTTTTTCGCTATCATGCTCCTGGGATTACCCAACTTGTTTCGCCGACGAGGGTTTTGTCTAGGAGGATCGTGAACACGAGCTATGCCTTTCTCGTGCCTTCTTTTATTCTACGTGGTTTTGACGGACAATAAAGAAAGAACAAAAAAATCCTCTCCTTTTCAAGACGACAAAGCCAGGAGAAAATGTAGGGTGACATTCGGTGAAGATTTTTTCTTTCTTCTCTTTCCTCCTGCATCGAAAGGAAGGCGATTGTAAACTACGGCTATACATCGAAGAGAGAAACTCTTGTGGTATCTTTCGACGTTTCCCCCTCATACTCTTCACCTCAAGTAGGTGGTGTTTAAACGGTATGTTGAATTGTCAGTGTGCACTCAAAACTACTATGAGTATGTTTTGAATATAGTTTCTGCTACATTGAAGCTTCACCCGAGGAGAACCATTTTTATTCCAGGGTACCTAATTCCAGTCGTCGGGAAAATTTGGAAAAGAGACATAAAATAAGTCCAGCCGAGCTAAGCCCGAAAGAGTGTTAAACCACCAAAACTGGTGGGGGGGGGGGGGGGGGGGGGTCGATGATTGGCTGGTTTGCTGAGGTCCAATCTCCTGGCTGCTACAAATAAGTTGTCGACAATTGTGGCCTGGGCAACGGATCCGCGCGAAATCATTGGTCCTGCAGACCTGGCTTCCTCAAGGGAAGAGTCGCTCAAGCATTTCCAGTCCTAGAGGCCAACCAAAAATGCACTGCGATTAATCGTGATATTAAATTAAACGGTCAGTGGATGTTGAAGCGCCGGCGAGATTGGGGATGGTCTGGGTCCTGAGCGGTGAGGCCGCTCGTGGGAGAAGCTGGACCCCCCAATCTCACCGTCGGCCACAGCGCTTCCCGTGGCCCTTCGTGGGACCCTTAGTGGCGGGCTGGCGAATTTCGATATGGAGTGAGGCCCATGAGCTCCCACACTTCTAAAAGTGTTCAACAGATATGCCAATCGTTGGATTGGCGGGATGGACTTGCTGGGTAACTCCGCCGACTGAGGTGGAAGGCGGGGGAAAGGTGGCCTGTGAGATACGGTAGTGGGTTGGCTGGCTCTTGCCAGCAGGGGGTGGCCCCATATAGTTTAGCTTATTCCCAGCAGTATGTACACGTTTAAACTCTCTTAAAACACGGGGGGATGAGTTGAATTTCTGTACGTCTGTTGAATTTCTCCTATGAGAAATGATGGCAAAGAGAAAATCAATCAGTTTTAAATCTTAAATTGAGAATGTCTTTAGTGTGGCGTTTTTACGGCTGTTATGGTTACATATCTTGTAATTTTGATCAATTACCAAGAGATAAAATTTTTATTTCAAATGCAAATTGATTTTTTTCAAAAATCGAGATAACACTGAAGTCTTCAGTTTCATTTTTTTTAAATCGTCAATATTAGCGAAGGAAACTTTTCAGGTCAATTCATGACGATCATCACCCAAAATTAATCAAGGTTCACAATGCACAAATCGTAATCAGAGTGAAGCCTGTTCGACAGCATGTGGTTGGTTACCATACCCACCCTCATTTTCACACTGAGAGAAAAAAAGGGCCTATTCTAGGTTATTTTTCGATTTTTTTCTAGGTTAAATGCTGCCAACCTAGATTTTTTTTGGTTTTCATTCTAGGGTAGAACAATTTAGTCTAGGTTGAATATCATTTAACCTAGATTGAAAATACTGGTGAAGTTACCTTCCTAAAAATGCAAACAACCAAGATTTAAAATACGCCACCCCCACACTTTAGTTCTAGGTTAATTTCACGGTGTGTGCCGCCGCCTCCATCCATTTACAGTCTAGGTTAAAAACATTAATGTCTTGGTTGTCTCACCCTGGTATTCAATGTTTTTCACTTTCATAGACGGTTGATTTACCCTAAAACAAAAAGTTCAAACCCCACCTCAAACAATTTACAGCCATGGCGCGTTACCCTAGAACCCTTTTTTCTCTAGGTTGTGCCCCTTTATTTACGAGGTTGTTTCAATTACTATCCCTGTTGTTCCAGTTAAATTTCTAGGTAGCTTCGTATTCTTTTCAGGTTGGTCCTAATAAATTACTAGGTGGTCCACTTTTTTTTCTAGGTTTGCTCCACTTCCATTGCAGGTTGTTTCTATCAACTTCAACTATCTTTCTGGGTTGTCTCTGTTTCCAACTCAGTACGAAAATTTGAATGTGGCGTCATAATATGACTGCACATAGTGACAGAAATTAGATGATTAGAATTTGACAAAGATTTGGCCTCAACCCCACCAGCTAAATAGCAGGGGTGCCAAGACAACGAGAATTAACGCCCACCGCCTACAGTGGCGCTCTCCCCGGCCGCTTAGCGTACTGTAGAAACAACCTGGTATTTATTGAATGAATTACAATCACTGTTGTTTAAACCTAAAACTATTTGTGGTACTACGGTAGTTTTAACCGAGACTGAAAGTCTAACTTTTTCTTCTGGGTTGTTACCTAAAGTAGCAATCTCGCCTTTTAAATCTCTCGGTTGTTTTCAGTTGTAAAACCGAGACTTTAATGGAGGGGAATTATATGGAAGGTCAAATCATTCAATTCTAGGTTACCCCACTTAAAAGTCAAAGGTAGGTAATATATTTTCTAGGTCTTCACAATGTCAACCTAGACCAAATGTGAAGTTCACATTTGGTCTAGGTTGACACTTTTTTATTCCAGGTTGTGGTCAGAGGGCGGGTAATAACGGGTTAGGTTGTTTCTATATGGGTCTAGGTTGTATTAATATTTCTCGATGTTACTTTAACCTAGACCTATTTTTTTCTAGGTTGAATCAATTGGTTCTAGGTGGTTTCAATTTCTTTTCGAGGTTATTTCGGATTTAACCTAGCCACTAAAAAAATCTTTTCTCTCAGTGCACTAAGTCGTCGCTTTATCCTGCCAATTTGTCACATGTCCCAAATCGGTTTGGCTCTGGTTCACGATACTTGGTTCTTCATGTCCTTAATATTTAGTAAAAATTGATTCAAAGCTATGTAAATCTGAAAGAGTAGAAATCCGCTCAGTCTATTTCTGTCTGTCAGTCTTCCAGATGAAGGTACTTTCAAACATTGAAAATAGATTGTGAAATGCTAAGACCACGTCTCGCACAATTGCCATCTCTTTCGCTATTCTTACATAAAATGGTACGCAGGTCGTTGTTCGAAAACCTGAGCAATTGGGACGCTATTATCGTTCACACTTTCTTTCAACTGATCAAAACTTTTTCGGTTCCCGGTCGTCTGCCGGAACCTCAACGGATCACTTGATTGCCCAATCGATGTTTCCGCTTTCTATTTGTTTGTTTTTTTAGAGGGAAACCCCCATAAAGGGTCGACTCTTAATGACTTTCAATTTCGTCCAGGTTAAAAGCTTGGGTTCTCCCAAGTCGTCAACAATATCGGTATCACTAACTCAGGAGTTAAAATGACTCCCGTTTCCTCAGAAAACATCAACTTCGGGAGAATAGCAAAGGCGAAAAGGTCTGATAGGGAAGAAGCTTAAAAACTGGAATCGAAAGTTATGCAAGTTCGAAATTATAGGGTTCATGGCCTTCCTCGCTCGACGGGAAGAAGTTAGGCTTAGACTAACAGAGCTCATTAAGATTAGCTTAGGATATTATAAACTGTTAGCAGCTGATTATCGGAAACGAATAGGGTTTCGTTGGCTTTCTGACACGGAGAAAACTTCACGGTCTTGACGTTCAACTTGCAAAATTCCCAATAGGCTGACGGTAAAAGTTGAATGGAAACGGCGACGAAAGAAAATGTTTTATGGCTGAGTTTATATCTTTCAGTGGAAGAGAAAAGTGTTAAAAGTCGAACGTTAGATGAGTGTAGGTGATAAGGTGATTATTATTCCACCACACGAGAGGGTAAAAGAGGGTGACAGATGGGGGCTGATTCATAAAAGAGTCGTAAACGGATTAGTGTAATTTAACTCGATCGATTAAAGTTGAGAGGCAACGGCGACTGAGAATTTAATTATAAAATGGACAAACCTGGCACGAAACTTTCACGATACCTTCTCCCTGGACACACGCAGTCAGAAGCATTGAAAAGACCCTTCAGCAACTAATTACAGCCCGTTTTGAAGTGCCCACGCCGTCCGACTTCAGGTGATTGCTCTATTGTTTGAAAATGTGAGTTTGTCGAGGAAGTTAACTCAATCGCCGTCCTTTACCAGCCCTGGGGTTATTTGTATGGAAATGAGCGGCTCCGGTGGTGCCCTACGTTCTGACGTTCCACACTTCAAACCTTTCACGGTTCACAAAGACATTGTAATTTCCTCGAGCCTTGAGCTCAACACTTGTGGAACGCAGAGCTGCCAGGAAGAATCTCCGTATTACCTTCTTCATCCGTAGGCATATTTTAAGGAAGACACTCGTACAGGAAACGAGAAAAAATTTCGAACATTTCAACTGTGGTTGTACTCGTGTCGGAGGTTGGAGGTAAAATGTTGATAGGCCTTAAAATTTGACATTATTCGCTCCAAGATGCGTAATTTAAAACGACGACGACGATTCGTCATTTTCTTGGGATCGGTCGAATCGTCGACGACGGTGGTGATTTTGATATCTTATTTTATCACTGTTGCGACTGTCTTGGTTTGATGGAAGGGCCTTTGATGTGAATCATTTTCATTAGCTTTGACTGAAATGCACTGAGAGAAAAGATTTTTTTAGTGGCTAGGTTAAATCCGAAATAACCTCGAAAAGAAATTGAAACCACCTAGAATCAATTGATTCAACCTAGAAAAAAATAGGTCCAGGTTAAAGTAACATCGAAAAATATTAATACAACCTAGACCCATATAGAAACAACCTAACCCATTATTACCCGCCCTCTGACCACAACCTGGAATAAAAAAGTGTCAACCTAGACCAAATTTGAACTTCACATTTGGTCTAGGTTGACATTGTGAAGACCTAGAAAATATATTACCTACCTTTGACTTTTAAGTGGAGTAACCTATAATTGAATGATTTGACCTTCCATATAATTCCCCTCCATTAAAGTCTCGGTTGTACAACTGAAAACAACCGAGAGATTTAAAAGGCGAGATTGTTACTTTAGGTAACAACCCAGAAGAAAAAGTTTGACTTTCAGTCTCGGTTAAAACTACCATAGTACCACAAATAGTTTTAGGTTTAAACAACAGTGATTGTAATTCATTCAATAAATTCCAGGTTGTTTCTACAGTACGCTAAGCGGCCGCGGAGAGCGCCACTGTAGGCGGTGGGCGTTAATTCTCGTTGTCTTGGCACCCCTGCTATTTAGCCGGTGGGGTTGAGGCCAAATCTTTGTCAAATTCTAATCATCTAATTTCTGTCACTATGTGCAGCATATTAAGACGTCACATTCAAATTTTTGTACTTAGTTGGAAACAGAGACAACCCAGAAAGATAGTTGAAGTTGATAGAAACAACCTGCAATGGACGTGGAGCAAACCTAGAAAGAAAAGTGGACCACCTAGTAATTTATTAGGACCAACCTGAAAGAATAGGAAGCTACCTAGAAATTTAACTGGAACAACAGGGATAGTAATTGAAACAACCTCGTAAATAAAGGGGCACAACCTAGAGAAAAAAGGGTTCTAGGTTAATGCGACATGGCTGTAAATTTTTTGAGGTGGGGTGAGAACGTTTTTATTTAGGGTAAATCAACAGTCTATGAAAGTGAAAAACAATGAATACCAGGGTGAGACAACCAAGACATTAATGTTTTTAACCTAGACTGTAAATGGATGGAGGCGGCGGCACACACCGTGAACTTAACCTAGAACTAAAGTGTCGGGGTGGCGCATTTTAAATCTTGGTTGTTTGCATTTTTAGGAAGGTAACTTCACCAGTATTTTCAATCTAGGTTAAATTATATTCAACCTAGACTAAATTGTTCCACCCTAGAATGAAAACCAAAAAAAATCTAGGTTGGCAGCATTTAACCTAGAAAAAAATCGAAAAATAACCTAGAATAGGCCCTTTTTTTCTCTCAGTGTGGTCTTTTTAAGGCTACCAGCTTCATTACTTCAACAACAGCAGGGTAATCGCAGCTCTTTATTGGGTTTACTGTAGTGAAAGGTCTGGAAAGTAAGTACGTCTTACTACACTGTAATTTCAGTCGATGGACTCTGGAAAACAAGGTCAGCTTGATTAACTTTGTCGTAAATCATTGGGGGTTTATAGTTTTTAAGCTTTCGCTCAAATATGGGTACTATTGCGGTTTTTCGAAACTGGAAGGGGTTGAAAGACGTCCTCAGAGAGGTACAGAAGGGTGATCAGTAAAATCATTCATAGCCCTACAACTGGTGCCATTTCGATTGCCAGAGTACCAGCAGGGTTGAGCAGAAGGTTCGTCCTTTGTACTTACAAAACACCCTCCTTGCGACCCTCATGAAAAGGAAGAGAAGAGTTTGGAGGGTATTGTGAGGCATGAAGAGGCCATTAGGATTAGTGAGGCTGACGTGTCACATCCAAGTTCGTAAAGACTTGCTGACTAAGGAGCCTTGCTCACCACCTGAAGTGGAAGATGTGAAGAACTCGCGATCGTGTTGGTTTCCTGATATTTGAAATCGGGGCCGGTATCGTCCCTGATGTAAGCTGCCGAGTTCTGATGACCGTCGTGGCAACTGTTTCGCTGCAGGGGTTCGGCCCCTTTTCTGGGGAATAAGGTCACGGTGGCATCTTCCTCGCGTTTCAAGTCGCGGGGAAGGTAAAAAAAAGGCCTCCCTACCCGCCGAGGGGAAAAACGGGGGAATCGTGAAAGGCGAAGTTGCGTCAGAGTCTAATCGCGAGTCCTGCATCACACGGTGGCTCGTCTCTCATCCTTCCCGCCATTGTCGTGATGTGGGCAAGAAAAAAGCGACAAGCACAGTTTTGCAAAGGGGAATCCTTTCGGCGACAATGGATTTTATGGTTCAGGGACAACAATGGCTCATAGAACAGTTATTCAACTACATTGACATGTATACGGCTTCCTTTCTTGAATTGAATACCGACCTAGTTATTCTTAAATTTCGCTTCATGTTTTTTTATTTAGGAGTTTGAAGTGTCAGTTAGAACAGCCTTAACGCATTACATTTGGAAGGGCTTCCACCCCGCTTTGTGCGTTCTCGTTGATTGGTTCTGCTCAGAAGTAAACGCTCCGAATCAACAGTACAAAAGGAAGCCAGCACCAGGTTAATTGACGAACTAATCGATTTCGTTTCGTGTTTTCGATCAGGAAGGGGTTATAAACATGGTGGAACCAGGTTTTCTTCAGAAGTTCAACACAAGTGATATCCCAGCGAGAATGGTTCAAATTTGCCGGTTTACGGATTCAGTTCAGCTATTATGACGTAATATTGTTATTACGCGTATTTCTTTGGGGTCAAGGACCTATCAGAGTAATGTGGCCCACCCCCTGTAGTGGGTTTTCGGTTGATCCAATAAAGATATAAACCCGTTGGCAACGTAATTCACGTCGAAACGCGGTCCTCGGATGGGAAACGGGCCTGCAATGCAGGGCCGGAGGGGAAGCTTGAGAGCATTAATTTGAAAGGCCCTGGGGCAATGTGGCGTTATTTGAGGCAGTGACACCGTCCAGCCCTTTTCCAGAGATGGGATTAAACCCGGCGCCGCACCTCGACCTTCGGAAAATCCAATGAAGAACTCATTACATGACCTGGTTAACCCCAGGAGTTCACGCATTTAGGAGGGATCTAGTTAGTGGTAGTTAATGTTAATCTTGTGGACGTACATCGAACGTCTCTCAGAATTGAAAGAGCAATAGAAGACAAACACAAGAATTGATCATGAAGTCCCCAATTTCTTCTTACTCTTCCTCATATTATCAAATTCCGATGATTTGTTTTTACACTGTTTTTTACTACTGTTCATCTTTTGGCATTGAAAACCACATCACTTCCAAACCTACAGAAATTCTTTCGATACGATTCTCGTACATATCAAAATTATGCTTTTCGTGACTTGGGTACTGTTTACATCTTTAACCGGCACGATTTCTGTTCTTAGAACACTGGAGTACATCAGTCCAGCCGCCCGTCATGAGATCGTCCAATGATCTTTAGGTCCTCAGCACCTCGATGTTAGTCGGGGATTTAATTGTGCGGAAGCCGTGGCTAGTATGGCTGCTTGAGTGTCAACAAAACCTCTAAAATTCCATTGCAAATGAAGAATAAAATCAGCTGGGCTGACTGAGCTGAAGTTTTGGTAACATGTCGCACGTAAGCTCCAGGATTGATCGCTTTGCTCGGACCTGCTCCGTTCTGTACGCGACCGTCAAAGCTAGTTTCAATTTCCTTTTCAAATTTTTCTCTGTCATTGCCCGGTGTCTTTCAACTGGATGACATACCGTCCCGTCAGGCCCCGAGACAAGGGTCACTGCCAGATCACAATGGAACCAGCGGCAGGTTCAGTTAATCGCCCTCCTCGTCCCACCAACTGGTACCAGGATGTTCCATTCATGCCCATCCGTCACGGGTGGTTTAAAAGTGAAAACGGGGAGACCTCCCCACTGCCGAATGTTTGAAGCTTGGCCCTTTTTTTTTTTACAAAGAAAAAAAAGTCCGGCGTTAAAGGACAGCATAATCAACAGAACAAAGGAAGCGAAAGCGCTTTTCCTTATCCAACCTGTGTGCTACTGTTGCAACATGGACATGACGGAGGCATGTGCCCTGAAAAGGTTCACTAGGATGTTATGTGACTGACAAAT
Organism: Pilophorus perplexus; assembly: GCA_955831195.1. Taxonomy (NCBI): domain Eukaryota; kingdom Metazoa; phylum Arthropoda; class Insecta; order Hemiptera; family Miridae; genus Pilophorus; species Pilophorus perplexus. The sequence continues at coordinate 6,884,693 of OY037018.1, forward strand.
TACCATAGGTGGCCAGAAGAGGTCATGTGTTGAAGCTAATCTTCTTACAATTCTCACACTTAGTATTTTCGGTAGATTCTCTCTTCCACTTGTCATACCCAGCTCGTTGACGTCACTAGCAAATTGAGCCGTCTTCCGCCTCAATCTCAGCGTTTGGCATTGGGAACAATTCGTCTCATCGGGGTGTTCTGCCACGATCTGAATTGTCTCCGAGAGTTCGTCCTTGCAGAAATCCGCCCAGGATTAGTCGTCAGTCCCCTTTCGACGCCATTTCGTCTTCCTTAAGTCCTCGACCTTTAAATTGGAAGATTGCTCGGCTCGTCCCGGAGCCAATTAACCAATGCAGGGGTTCATGCAGGGATTTCGTCACTTGTGGATAGAGCGCTGCGTAAAACCGCACTTCGCTTGAACTTGTTGAAATAGCCGTTGATAATTTGAGTCGTGGATTGAACTTTCACAGGCTGAAGCAATATCAGATTTTGTTTTGTGTGCACAAGTGTGGCGACAACCCCGTAAAAAAAATAATAAAAAATGAAAAAAATAAATAAATAAAAAACTGATAGTTAATTAGGACGATTTAAGATGAAGTAGTCACAAGTTACATTTATATTTTTATCGTGGAAATAGACTACTTCGTCTTAAATCGTCTTTATTAAAGATGAATTCCCACTATCTCGCCGCATCCACCTTACATTATAACCTGATAGTTGTGAAAATTTTTCAGGAAAGTAAAAGAAATTATAGTTGTGAAAAGTTTTCAGGAGAGCAAGAAAACTGAATTATATTGATTCTACAAACTCTTGTTTTTTGGTGCCTGTTTTGCCAAAAACATCAGATGAACGTTTTTGAGTACTTCTCACTTTCCTCGAAATATCCCTGATTATTTTTGGTGTTAAAATCTTTCCCTGATTATGGTTATGCGTGAAATTGGCGTGAGTATACTCCTAAATATAATACGTAGAGAAAATTGCAATAACTTTTTACGAGATAATTCAAGAAGGCGAATTTTTGCAAATTTTTTCTTATAGTCCAGTCACCAGGTGATTTTTTGATGCAAAGCGTGGTGAAGAATTTTTTTCAACGGGTTTATAATATAACATGTTATGTTTTCTGCGGTGGTGAACACGAATCCGAAGCTTCCTAACAAAATGTCGACTATGAATAAAATTTATTGAACATTTTTATTATTGAAGATTTAATGTTCGAGTTCTACCATTGCCTAGCGAGATAGTGAGAATGAAGTTACACAATAATTGTAATTTAATGTAATTTGTAACTAATTATTAGTGTTTTCCGAACACATTCATTTCTAAAGTTACGCGTGACCAAAATAGCATTATTTGTGCTCTCTGAACGCAGAATTAGATGCTCTACAACTTCCATTAAATGGGTTTTTACGTGGGATTTACCATTTTTGAGCAGCAGACATTAAAACTTGAACTTTGAACTTGAATTTTCCGAAAAGTTGGGAAAAATTGAAATTTTTTACGGCCTGTCGCGCTCTTACGGCTGAGTCAATTTTGACTTTGAGGTAGCTCATTCGACGCAGAATTGTATGCTCTTTCATTTTCTATATAGAATATTTTCTCTTATGACGCCCCCTTTCAAAGTTATCCGTACAAAACACCAAAAAAAGTGCCGAAATGTCCAGGTTTTTTGCTATTTGACGGTGAGCGTCCCAGACATTTTTTTGGAATCTCCGGATTCATGTTCAGCACCCCAAAAAAAGTTGTATAAACCCGTTGAGAAAAATTCTACACGACGGTTTGCATCAATCACCCCCTTCTGAGGTGATAGAACTATTACGTTTTACGAAGACATTACCCGAGAGAGGGATTTTTCATGAACACGGTGCCTAACTTGCAGGTATTTTCATATTCGTGATGAGAAGCTTACTAACTTGCAGGTTTTAGAAGAGGCCTTGGAGAAGTAATGAAAGGCTGTAGGCCACTTTTCTCGGTCCCAGAATGTGCGCAAAACCGAACTTTACCTCAAACATACAAAACCTCTATTTCGACAAAAAGTGCATGTGTTCTTGGATGCTACACAGGATTTTCATCAAGAGCCCTAGCGAAGGGTATGTGTACAGCCACTCAACGAAATCGCTCCTGAAATAGCAACAATCCAACAGATCTTCCAGCTTCACTATTACTGCACCCTTCACAAAATTTATATTTAATATAAATCTTACATTATACCTTCCATCTTCGATCCCACTGGTTCGAATGGGTTCGTGTTCCTCTTCTGCACCCTTTTCAGCGGAACCACACTAGGCTGCCCTTTGCGAACCGCCCACTTCCTCTTCCACTACATATTTCTCAGCACTGTTCAAGGCCTGAAAACCTTGGCTGTTTCAACAAAAATTCAACGAACTTTCATAATCCTCTTTCTCCTCGTAAATTCAGCCTCGTGACTCCAGCCGCTGTCCTGGAAATAATTCAATCCCCTTCGAAATTGACGGTTATAAAGCAGGTCGTTTGTCAACTATAGGGGGGAAAAAAAAAATTGAGCTACCACTGCGGACAGGACTGCCTGCACCCCTAGCAATTAACTGGGCTGCCTGTTGGAGTAATTGACTTCAATTTCATCTGTTAATTAAAGTCTATCGTGTCGTGTTAAATGAAAAAGATTTTAATAACCTTGCAAAAAACTGGTTGACGGTTGACGTTGAACTGGTTGACTCCGAAGTTGATCATAGTGCTTGAAAAAATTTCCGTTGAAGGCTATTTATTAGAAGCAAAAGTCTAGACATTTCGCCCAAGGGGTAGCACGGCGACACTGTTTCTGCACGAACAGCCCCGAGGAGCGGTCTGAAGTTATTACACAAAAAGGGACGAAATAGTTATTTAGGTCCATCGTGACAAGTCAACGCAACTTTTGAAACGGACGTTTGAAAAGATAAAATCGTCGTGAGCTTTGGACGGCGATTGCGACGTTGCCGCAAGGTATCGAGGCCGGTTAACGTACCAATTGAATCAAGCTTGACCGCCAATCAACAGGGAGGCAGACGGGAGCCTTGGCGGGGTCGTATTTTATTTTTTCCGACCCTGGACTCGAAAAAGACTCTTGTTGAGGAGAAAATTGTATACCGAGTGCCTATTTCAGCTCTTGCAGTGACGGCAATTCTGGCCGCCAGCTAAGGTCACACCACAAAGAGCGCTTTCGCCGTCTTGAATGTCCTCTTCAGGTTGTTGGGGTCAACACTATGCTGTTAGATGCGAAAACTACGCATCCCTGCCTGAATGACATAAACTTTTGATGTGAACAAAATCTGACGGGGGACACCTGCCAGACAGCGAAAGCGCTCTTCAATACTATCCAAGTTTTGACATATCACGATATTATTCGTCATTTATGAAACTGGGTGTTAAAAGAATATGATTAATTCGAATTGAATGCAAATGCAGTCTTTCCTCCGGAGGGTGTTTTGTTGAAGGGCTCCCATAGGTCAAGTTTGGCGGTTTCCGATGCAGCTTGCGCAAGAAAAGTCTATGTGGGCCAAGAACGAAGTGAATGTTCCTTCAGGCGCACCCCATCAGTGCCGACCCCAATCGTCTTCTGGTTCACATATTGGATCAAGTTCGAATGGACGATGCTCAATTTTCGGGTTAAAACGGAAACAAAAAATTTTTTTACTCGAAAAATATTTGACCTCATGGGATTCTTCAAAAATCCCATTTGTAGCCCCACGAAAGTTCTACAGGTCCCCACAGAGAAATCGGATCGGTCCGGATCCCCCAAAAAATGGATTCTTCGTCCAAAAATACTTCGAAAACGACACCTAACTCGATCCTATAGCGAAAAGCCTTTTAAAAAACCCTCCCGTAGCCCCATAGCGCCCCACGGGTTTGGGCGATTGGGCTGAAAACCTTGCGGGCACAACTAGATGGCGAACCAAGTATTTCGTCAAAATTTCAGATTTATAAAAAATCCTACTGCCCAAAACTGGCCTTGAAACGGATAATGTCAAATTTTGATGCCAATCGGAGACGTCGACCTCCGTCCCGATTACATAGGTGTATTATTCCAAGAATAATAAACCAAAATGAAACCGTTACAACGATTGCTTATCACAAATTTAACGCCTGGTTTAATATATTCCCATTCATTCGATGACGATACCTTACGCATATACCTACTGAAAGCTCAGCTAGATTCAATGGGCTCTAATGATTGCTCAGCGTATTCACTTGGAGTATCCAAATGATTCGTTCCTTCGTGGCCTCCCTATCCGCATCCTTTGAAAATTCGTGCCTTTGCCGTTATGAAAAATTTCACTTTCCTTTTCAAGAGGGGTTCCACTAATTGTGAGTCGATTGAAGTCCGCAGACAGGGCGTTTCCGACTGTGTGCTCAGAGAAAGTCGTTGTACGCTAAGGAAGCGTTATGTATCGCCCGTATGGATGCGGATGAACTGTTTAAGCGACTAGATGATATCACTGACAATGAATAGATTCTAACAATCGATTCCGTTTTGCCTCTCGCTCCATGCATATTCGTGATGAATATGGTAATGAGTTTGAGTTGCTCAGAGATTTCTGAAAGCGTTCGCGTTTGCCGTTAGATAATTATCTAACACATTATAATGTGTCAACTGCAGAATTAACCATTTCCGGTAGGACTGCATCATTTTGTTCTAAATTTACCACGATTATAGTCGAATTAACGTTCTGATTTCTTATAATCTCCTTCCTAGTGGATGTAAACACCGCGAGGCTTGGAATTATATCCTGATGAACCGTTTCATCAAGAACGTGATCTCGTTGCGAACGAGAGCGTTGCGCAACGTCAACATATATACCGCCATCATCAAAAGCCCCAGGAAGTAACAGAACAAAAAAAAAACCTTCTCGCCTCGTCGAAATTATTTTTTAATGCCCCCACTTTGACCATACGGATCCAAGTAAACTACAAGGAAAGTGAAAGTCAACATTTAATCAGCCGTTTTTAGGTGCCATTTTGCTCGCAGTGAAAAATAACGAAATGGCGTGTCGTAATTGCAACTTGGTATAATTTTCGACCGGTTGGAAAGGTCCATGATCGAATTTTACGATTCCGTTTCAAAATCACTGGTTCAAATATGGCGTCTATAAATGTTTATCTCGTGAACAGTAATTAACAGTGGTGGCCAAATTGCTAGTCGTTGGACTATTTCGGCTGCAGGAAAGTAGTTACCGGCGGTAGTAATTACCAGGGAGGGGGGGGGGGGGGGGGGTTCACTTCGCTCCGTGCAATTTGGAAAGACAAAGCACGGAAGTCTCTAAAAAACAACGGATTTAGGCTACTCTCCTATAATTAGGGCGTAATATCAAAATGTTGACTATTATCAGATTATTCACGACAAATATTTGACTCTAATACAATTGCTAAATTTAAAAAATTGCTAAATTAAAAACTGCAATAATTGTGTTTGCATCAACTTAAAAGTTTTGTCAATTAGAAATTATGTACAGTAACTCTGAGTTACACAACGTAGCATCTATAAACCGACACCCGCTCAGGGTTTGAGCCAACGGTTAATGGGTATCGAATACCAATCAGTTTCAGATTCTGAATCCCACCAATGGCTCTCTGGGGTGCGCTGTAATTCCACCCTCAAGTTAATCTCCGGCTACCGAGGGATGTAATGGATCTCGGTTGATCCACCACCCTCTGAGTACTTTGTAAGCCCTCCACGTATCCCTTCGATAACCTGTGTGACCCTTCCGATATGTATAGCTCTTGCCTAAGTTGAATTCGCCGTGAACGCGGTACGATAGCCTTGAACTCGGACGTCCTGATAATTGTTTTTGATAAATCTCACGGGTGGAGTTCAAGAAACCTGGCGACAAGCAGTCTGTTCCGTCGTTAATTTCCTAGACAGGCGATAACACACCTAACGACTTCCTAGTGATATGTGACAGGTTCAGACACTATAAGCCGAAGATAATTTTTGAAGAACCAGTCAAAAACTACTATCTCGAACCGTCTCTGTCCACCGGGCCCTCCACTTCATGGTTTTCGATACTCCAATAAATCAACCGTTTCCGATTTGGAAACTCCAATACCGACACTCTAACACCTTCGAGCTAATGGGATTGGCCCGTTCTAATTTAGATGATGAACCCCGCCCTCGTCCAGTGTCCACAGCTGCGACCTTACTTTGTATATTAGCCCAAATTGCTCAACAGGGACCACCTTCGCGGCCTTAATGTCACGGATCGTGTTTCTCTTGTTCGCCGTTGATCAAACGTTGAACCTTCTTGAAAGGCCACTCGCGTTGGAAGTGTCGTTAGGCGAATGGGCGCGAATGTTGTGGAAAAGGATTATTATAGGAAGCTCAAATTTCCGCTTGTGACTATGTACACTGAGAGAAAAAAAGGGCCTATTCTAGGTTATTTTTCGATTTTTTTCTAAGTTAAATGCTGCCAACCTAGATTTTTTTTTGGTTTTCATTCTAGGGTGGAACAATTTAGTCTAGGTTGAATATAATTTAACCTAGATTGAAAATACTGGTGAAGTTACCTTCCTAAAAATGCAAACATCCAAGATTTAAAATACGCCACCCCCACACTTTAGTTCTAGGTTAAGTTAACGGTGTGTGCCGCCGCCTCCATCCATTTACCGTCTAGGTTAAAAACATTAATGTCTTGGTTGTCTCACCCTGGTATTCAATGTTTTTCACTTTCATAGACGGTTGATTTACCCTAAAACAAAAACGTTCTCACCCCACCTCAAACAATTTACAGCCATGGCGCGTTAACCTAGAACCCTTTTTTCTCTAGGTTGTGTCCCTTTATTTACGAGGTTGTTTCAATTACTATCCCTGTTGTTCCAGTTAAATTTCTAGGTAGCTTCCTATTCTTTTCAGGTTGGTTCTAATAAATTACTAGGTGGTCAACTTTTCTTTCTAGGTTTGCTCCACTTCCATTGCAGGTTGTTTCTATCAACTTCAACTATCTTTCTGGGTTGTCTCTGTTTCCAACTCAGTACAAAAATTTGAATGTGACGTCATAATATGACTGCACATAGTGACAGAAATTAGATGATTAGAATTTGACAAAGATTTGGCCTCAACCCCACTGGCTAAATAGCAGGGGTGCCAAGACAACGAGAATTAACGCCCACCGCCTACAGTGGCGCTCTCCGCGGCCGCTTAGCGTACTGTAGAAACAACCTGGAATTTATTGAATGAATTACAATCACTGTTGTTTAAACCTAAAACTATTTGTAGTACTAAGGTAGTTTTAACCGAGACTGAAAGTCTAACTTTTTCTTCTGGGTTGTTACCTAAAGTAGCAATCTCGCCTTTTAAATCTCTCGGTTGTTTTCAGTTGTACAATCGAGACTTTAATGGAGGGGAATTATATGGAAGGTCAAATCATTAAATTCTAGGTTACCCCACTTAAAAGTCAAAGGTAGGTAATATATTTTCTAGGTCTTCACAATGTCAACCTAGACCAAATGTGAAGTTCACATTTGGTCTAGGTTGACACTTTTTTATTCCAGGTTGTGGTTAGAGGGCGGGTAATAACGGGTTAGGTTGTTTCTATATGGGTCTAGGTTGTATTAATATTTTTCGATGTTACTTTAACCTGGACCTATTTTTTTCTAGGTTGAATCAATTGATTCTAGGTGGTTTCAATTTCTTTTCGAGGTTATTTCGGATTTAACCTAGCCACTAAAAAAATCTTTTCTCTCAGTGTAGGTATGGTTAGCCATATTCATATAGTTAATAAACACCCCCCGACCCCCGGATTATTAATGGTATGATCGAGGATCAAATCAATGAATCGCAGAATGTGTTTTTCGGTGATTCCACAAAGGGTTGGTGGGATACCTACGTAAAATTAATCAGTCATTCTGCCATATTTACATTTACACACACAACTAACGCTTCTGATATGCTTAATTTGAAAAGGTGGTGAGAGAGAAATTCTAAAATACGCAAAGCCAATCTACCTTCTTATAGTATTCAACGTTAAACTTACGGCAAGAATCTGCACGATTTTTTAATTTTTGCGCCTGCTGATTACACCTGGGTATAGCCCATACATGGGCTAAATCACTACAATGTAGTGAGGTGGAGGAAAAATGCAACATTAGAGACACTACATGTCATGTAGTGTCTCTAATGTTGCATTTTTCCTCCACCGACAAATCGTCCTACCCACACTCATAATCGTAACGGTACAGTAAACAAGAAAGAAGAAAACTTGTGAAAAGGATACAAAACTCGGCCGAACACGATAAACTCAGCATGCAGAATACCTTCAAACCAAACAACCTCCTCTCCGTAAAAACGCTTTCTGTGTTAGAAATTCAAATGAACTTTTCTTTAGCCTGATGCCTCTTAAGTAGTAGAGACTGACACAAGGTATGCGTTCTTCGAAGTTAAAATATACATCCCTAGTAGGGAAGGTTCGCTGCATATAGGCAATGCAAATAATCGAAATGGAAAGCAACCCTGGGTTAAGTCGAACTTTTCTTCATTTGTCTCGTTCGAATCCTTTGGCGTTTTTCACAATCCCTTGCAAATCCCACCCGTACTTTTCCCCTGCCGAAGAAAGCACCCAAGCCCCTATATCACACCATTGCGCCTTCCGGTTAGGGTTTGAAATAAAAAAAATTCTCCTCGGAGTGGGGGAGTGAAAGTAGATGGAAGTTACGTATCGCACATGCGGGAATGTGCAAACCCCGAGGGCCGAGATGAAAACCTTCTTAATGCGCCTCCTACGTCATGATTGCTGTTTATGTTTCAAATTACGCAACCCCAATAAAAAGAACCAGCAAAATCTTGTTTGCACTCGTGAAAGTTATCGAATTAACAACTATAGAGTGCTTTAAAAAAGCTAGAAATTCATCTTTGTTTGAAGATAATACATTTTCCGTTGAATATTTTTCTTTTTAACAATCGAAAAAAATTGTGCTAGCAAATTGCTTGTGAATAGTAATAATTACTATTCACAAGCAATTTGCTAGAACAATTATTTTTCATTATTCCGCATTGACTGTTTCCCAAGTTCAATCGAAGGTCTTTAACACCTTTCTACACGCGAACTCTTAGCGTGCAGATGAGGCCTCTTCTCGCCGTTAAACGTTTCTGAGTTCCCTTCCCATCGATGGTAATTGACGATTTCCGTCGTCACGTTTCCACTGATAGCGGGCCGTTAATCAGTCAGTGGAGAATCTTCAGTTGCAGCATCGGGATGATTTAGCATCTTAGATTATCTAGACGTTTTGATCGTGACTAGGTTGACTGACCCTGTTTTTGTGAACTGATGGGTGCAATTGTTCTTGCTCGTTTTGAAAGGCGATAAATTATGAATTTACTGATGTAAATTACATAATACGAAATGAAGATAATGTGGTTCGCATATATTATTACGGTGACCAGACTTACTACTTTTGTAAGGACTTGTACTACTTCGTAGGCTAATGTCCTGCGTACTATTTTTTCCTCGAAAGAGCACAGAAATGTACTACTTTCTGAAAATCGTACTATCTGAGGAGATAAGAAGAGCATCAGCATTGGATTTCGGATCAAACAAACCTTCTTCTACTTTTAGATCAGAACTACGGTTCTCATATGAATGCATCACAAGTTGTGAATTTCACAACCAATGGAAGGTCAGAATAATTATTAGCATAATAATGCTAATTATTAGCATCCGTATGGTACCAATGTAGGAAAAAAATCCCCAAGTTTATCACCCGAAAAAAAAAAAAAAAATCACCTAGCTCAAATTTTGCTTCAGAGAAGCAAGTGCTGATGAGTTTCCATCTCCTGATGGTTAGTTAGGATTTCGATCATGGAGGAATAGAGAGAAGAGCTCACTAGATAGGACTTCATGTGCCATAGCCGACGGTGGCGCTATCCCTATGGAATGTAGTGAACTACACATAGTACCTTCAAATCCGACTAGAGTGAGCTACTAGCTCTTCTTACGAAGGAAAGCCCCAAATTCCTCACGAAACGGATTTACCTTCCACTGTCGTGCTACAACAGATGAATTATAGGAAAAATTGAAGGAACCATCTCTGAATAACGAAATTGATTGTGTAGTTGAGTACACTGTGAATGGAAACAACATGTCTGGGCGGAATTCGGAATTCGCAGGGCGCCATTGGGTTCAGTTTTGGTAACTTACCACCTTCAAAGTTCACTACATCTCGTAGTGGTCGCGCTGCAGTCGCAATCCCCTGGGTTGACGTTTTGGGAACGGCGTTTAACACAGAGTGAGCTCTCCTCTCTATCCCTCCATGGATTTCGATAATCAAAGAGCTATTGATTTTAAAAAAAATTGTTTTTACCTACAACCTTTATTTTTTCTCGGCACTCCCTACAAATGCACTACTTTTTTGATAAAAAACTGGCCACAGTAATTAAACTTCGGTACTTTTCCGTTATACCCCCCCCCCCCCCCCCACGTGATTTCGTGTTTCATACACACCCCACCCGATGGCTTTAAGGCACCCAAATTCGAGTACTTTTCCGTTATAACACCCCCCACCCCCTCCCACTCGATTTCGAGTTTCATACACACCCCTCCCGATGGCTTTAGGGCATCCAAAGCCAACCAAAATCGTGTGGGGGGGGGGGGGGGGGGGTATAACGGAAAAGTACCTAAACTTCAAAGATTTTATTGATTCAACATATAGTATAGACAATATGGTTCAAAGTTCAAAAATAATTGGCAAAGAAGTAAAGTATCCACAAAAACTACAATGGTGGCGTGATACCTGAACATAGAAAAGAAAAGAAAAAGAGGGTCCAAAAAGAAGCAAAAATTAAATTTTCGAAGATTTAGTCCATTTAGACCACCGTAATTATAATTTATTGTTCTCGCTAAAATTTAGGGTCTCAAATGAGGAGATTTCTCATTGCTGCCCGAGTTGGCCGCCCTATATAGTTACAAAATTTCAGATGAGAGAGCGCTGAGATCACTTTTCGTACTTCGGAACTTCGAAAAAATGCCGGAGAGTAAGTTGGGGAACCTCGAATCGATACGTTCAAAACTCTTTCGAAACCTCCCCCTTCAAGCCCTGAACAGCTATATCAGCGTGAACCCATGTATGAAAAAGGGGATTGTCATCTTGCTTTGTTACCCGGTTTTGAAATGGGGTCGGCAAGCGAAAGTTCGCGGTTTGACCCGCGGATATCAACTTACCCCAGCTTGACATCTGAACTCAAAAGACATGCGATAAAGTTTCCGTGTGAAAGAGAAATTTACCATGAAACGATTAGACTATCAGGAAATTGACGACATTCATAATCCTTTTGTTCCTTCGCCGAGAGTATTGGTTCAATTAATATGCATCCCACAAACGGATAACAATCAGAGCGTTGAACGTTACTCCGTCCGAATCCAGGGCTCGTGAAAATGTTGGCCTCCCCCATTAGCTTCCACATTCCCATGCAGTTGCGGCGGTTCGCTAATTGAGTTTGTTATCCGGATGAGAGTGTGCGGGCCACCGTGTCACTAAGTCAATCGCGGAAATTGGGTCATTTCCCTGTTTGGTTTTATGATAGGTATAAATGTTCATTTGAAAGATTTATTAGGATGAGTTCTGTCATCAATGAATATCTGAAACGGGAAAGTGAATATTGAGAACCAATATAATCGATTATTTCAATTATGAGTTGATGAATCCCTCTGGTTGAAAATGTTTATGGTGTAATATATCCTATCTAGATAAGATCTGTATTGTCCAAATGTAACCAGTATTAAAATGAGTTGAATATTCTATCGATTATGCCTCATGGTGCGTGCGATTCACGTGTAGAAGATTGAACGTAGTCTCGAGGCTAATACTGGCCAAAAGAAAGCAGACTCGGCATTAGCATGCGGTGTGAGCGTTTTGGCGGAATTTGTATTCAAGGGAGGCCTTCGAGTTCAGCTAAAAGCTCTTTGGGTTTGGACGAAGACCGGCAATTTATCTTGTATGTCTTTGATCGACCGACAGATGGGGATGCTGGAGTTGGCGTGAATTTAGCGAAGTTTCGCTGGTCGTTTAAAAATGGGCGAAACGTGCGGTTGATATTTGAGTGATTCATTAGATATGATGTGCGGCAACCAGTCACGACGGGTTTGGTGTTAGCAAAGACTCGGTCGTTGGTAGTTGGGCAGTAGCGGGTAGCGGCTGTACCCCTGACGAAAAGAAGAAGGAAGGTTAGGTAGTTAAACAATGCAAACAAATAATAAAAAGGCTGCAAATTTTACACCAGGGTTTATTATTCTTTAAGATGAATAATTTGTATCCAAAACATAATTTTATTTCAATAAAATACCAAAAAATATATATATTTAATAAGGAAATTTTCTTTGTGTGGTGCCCCCACATATTTTTAATAAATAACAAGTATTAATAAAGCGAATAAGAAAGTAGAAAGGAGCTGGTAGAAAGGTACAACGCTCAGCGTCTTAATATAAAACGGGTGGCAACTGGAGGGGTTTTCCGCGAGGATCCTCTACTGACGAGACTCAACCTGATCTTCGGTAAGAACCTAGGGAGGGGTGAGCCCCGCAGTGGGGTAGACTGACTATATCGAGGCGGGATCCAGGCCAACGCGCTCAATTCCCCTCTTGTAGCTCCACGGGCTCTTACACTCGTTAATTACAAAATTTGAGGCCGTTAAAAATTTTCGACCTCCGACACGAATAGGTACATTCCATATAAGTGTATTATTCCAATAACATTAAACCAAAATCCGCAATTCCGATTGAAGCAGAGGCTGGGACTTTGTCCCGTTTTCGTTGTATAGAAAGAGTTATAAAATGATCCCAGTGCTCTCCTTCATGACAGTCTGACTGAGTCAGCACGTTACTTGTTTAAGCGTTGCCAATGTTTTAGAGTACTGCGACACTAAAGGCCAGTTATGGATATAATGGCAAATGTAAAATTACACATCTTCGACCAACATTCGACTAATTATGAAAGGTATGTTAGTATGTGCATGACAGTGAAAACCCCATCACGGATGCCCCTGAACCCAGCTGGTATATCGTCTACCCCTCTAGTCGTGGCGTAACCCATTCCTTCGCTTTTAAGCCATAAATTCTTACTGAAACTGTTTGTTGGTACATTTAAGAGAAGAATAAACAGTCTGACTTACATCATACGCCACGAGAATGTTCCACATTCTTCGGTTTCCATAAATTCTTTCTTTGAAGTCGCCCTGAGCCAAGTGAAAGGTGTTGATAGACCAAGAGCAGTCGTGGATTTATAGGGTTTTCTATTTAAAAAAAAAAGAAAAAAGAAGCCAAAAACTTTTTCCCCCGTACGGCTATTAAGATCAATGCTGCGATTAAGTGTTAGGTGCGGGCGAGTGGAGATTTCTCGTTTTTTATAATCATAAACGGAGCAACGATTTTAATGTTATAATGACGGGTTAGCTTTATGAGTCCGCCGGACGAGCTCGGCCAGTGATCAAAATCGGTCTCCATGACTCACGATAGACATTACCATATATTAAGTGGACATTCATGATTACTAACGCACACATGGTGACGGGTGGGGTATTAGGCAACTTGTCAAATAGTCGGCCAGTCGCCAGAGGATTGAAAAGGGGGGGTCTGAACAACAAAATATCAAAAGTGGTTGCAAAATTTTTGCTGGGAGAAGTTCTGGCGACCAAAAAACCGATTTTTTCGGGCATTTTCCAGTTTTTCACCTGTAAATCGAAAACTAAGCATCGCAGGGAAGCCTTTTCGGACACTTATAAGTTAAAGAGCATGCTTGACATTCTGCGCATAGGCAATTTTTGACATGGCCTACGTGAGCATGAAAAATAAGATGAAAAATGCAACGCAACAACCAATAAACAAATTATCTCTTGGATAACTACCTATAAACACTTGGTTTTCACCTGTCACGGTTCATTTCGTATCTGTCATTTGAAATATGTATTGAAAATCCAATAGACATATCCATGCCATGATTGTTTTGCGTGTTTTCCAACTTGGCTAAAGATAGGATTTGCTCTGTCTCAACCCCTGTAACCTATGAACGGCTAATGCAAATCAATTTGTTCTAAATTTATGTTGTAGAGCATCAAATTACGATTTCAGGGAGCACCTGAAATTCAAAAAATACTACCTACTACCAACCGAGAAAACGAATTTAAACCAAAGTAAGAAACGTCCAATCTGACACCGCTCGGTAAAATTTTCCGCTCGCTGAAAATCACGTTTTTCAGAATGTTCTCGGCTGTAGCTCAGAAACTGTTTCTTTATTTTTCAACTATTTCTAAATTTCTTTTTTTTTTCTCGTGAAAGCTGATTAAATTTTGAAAATTTCAAATGGCTCTTCTAACAGTTATAACTTCGAAATGGTTAGTCCTAGCCAAAAAATGCATAAAACTTCTTGATCGTGAAATTTTACATCAGGTGATCATCCTAGTGTTCAGATTAGCTGCCGCAGCAGTCGTTTCGGTGAAATGTGATCACTTTGGCGGAGCAAACCCGTGTTTGGTGTTTGTTTAATATGTTTTACGACCAACTAATGTGAAAACGAGGAGTTTCTATAGATCAAAAAAGAAAAGGAAATGTTGATGAATTATTTTAAAACAGGTGATTTTATTATTTCTGTAGAAACTCGTAGGAAGTATTGTTTACGAGATTTGTACCATAATTTGTGGGCTTTTACGAATACCGTTGCAATTGTCGCGGCGAGAGAATGGCAAGGTGTTGGAAGATAACTGGAACTCACAGGAACCTGTTAACTCGCGAGATTTATTCCACCGACGAGACGGAGTTTCTCTACTCAATTTGGACTCCCCCGATAGGAGCCGGTTGTTATTCCATTATGAAATAGCTCCCGCCAAACTTGAATTTCCGAGTTGTAAATCCATCAAAAACCGATAAATTAGCATCACCTTCCGGAGTCTATAGGAAAACCTTGTTAGGGCCATCCCAACGATAAGGCCTGTTTTACGAGAGCATGTAAGCCAATCGAGTTCAAGAGAGTTGGTGAAATCGGGCCGTAAATCAACAACTTGTGATTGTCCCAGTTGCACAATCGTCAACTATGTGTACCACGAGGAAATATAACGTCATGCTTAATTGAATTTAAACTCACTTGACAACAAAGCCTTGTTTGGTCCGATTTAGCGCTGGCCTGATTTGAGATGGACCCGCAATACGGTGTTGTGTTGCGGGTATAGTGTACCCATCGTGGGCAGTTTCTGCAAGAAGTCCTGTGAATACAAAATTTGTATTTAGCCCTGTGAATACATTTAATGTGTATTTAGTGTATTTATAATGTTATGGCGTAATAAAATGGTGTTGAAAATTTAAATGAATAATACGCACGAGTTATGTATGTTGCGTACGTTGTATGTTTTGTGTTTTATAAGTGTTTGATTTATGAGTAGGCCCAGTTGAGGCCCATTGGTTTATTTATTCGATCTCTGTTTTATCTTGTCGTAGTCTCATTAATCAAGTTGTTTTCGAAGTATTTTAGAGCGAACAACATATTTAAAAAAAAAAATTAACTCTATTCCTTGTTGAAGTAGAATTAATTTTGCTCAATTTACTACATTAAATTTATGTTGAAGCCCTTGTGTAAAATTTGAGCGTTTTAAAATTACTTTTGAACTCTTCGAATATGACTTCAATTAGGTTTATTTTATGTTTACAAAAATCGAAGCCTACCAGGTAGGTCCTAATCTTGCATGTGCAAGTTTTTTAAATTATTATTCTTGTAATAATACACCGACGGGGGTCGACAATTTTGATCGGCATAAATACCCGTGGGGCTCTGTGGGGCTACGGAAGGGGTTTTTGAAGTTTTTCGTCTATGCTATCGAGTGGGGTGTCGTTTTTTACGTATTCTTGGACGTCAAATTAATTTCCGAGTAATTTCGGACGCGTAATCCTTTTTTTTCGGGGTCCCAAATCTGTCCAAACATTGTTCGGGAAATTTTTTAAATTTCTAGTTTTTTCAAAATAATTTTTATTGGTGAATTATTGTTTAAATTTGCCTAAATCAAAGAAAAATTAACCTTTGTGTAAAACTTGCAGCTTTTTTTTCTAATAAACTTTTTCTTGCTTGTTGCTGTGTAGGCCCTACTTGAGAGCACCATTTTCATATTTTTCGGGGCCAATTCCGCTCGCAGTATCTAGCATGTTACAAACCCCACAAGCCGTAAACTCCCTTTGTTTAGCCCTGACAGTCTCCCATTACACGGGGACAGCCCGGTGGGTGAACTTATTCATCGGTTACGACTTATTGCGGTCTATAAAGCCTTGTTACCCGGTGACGGGACGGCCCCAAGCTCTCCTTGTTACCTTCCCCCGAGTCCTTCCCCGTTTTCCTCCTCCCACAATCATCCTCGTGCCGGAGAAAATGATGTGTAGCGGGAATCCGTCCGTGCGGAGGACAATAAACCAAACGTGATCTCATAACGGAGAGCCCTGCGAATGTGACGTTTCTGGAAATAGACCGCCTCCCAACGGAAATTAACTTCTATTTATTTAGAAAATGATCGACGTCGTTTTTTGAGTTCCTGAAAATACAATACACATCATCAATTCACTTTCTGGGTTAAAAAGAAAACTTCAGAGCTTTCTAACAAGGGGATAACCATTTTTAAACGTGGAAACTGTGCGTCTAGTGTGATGTGGATGCCTCGTGCGATGCGGGGAAATCAAAAGCCGAAGCGATGCTCGAATCGCTTATACGACAAAGCGATTACCAAACAGCGACGAGTTTATCAAGTTTCTTCGTGTTACGTCGTTCGCTCTGGATGATAAGATATTCGCTTGGTCGCTCGAAAACGCTTCCAGTGGAGAAATAGGGATTCTTAATACTCGGAATTTTCGAAAGTAAATCCCTCGCTCCGAAAAAAATCTTTAACGTCGATATTCGCTTGAAATGAATTCCTTTCCTCGACCAACATTTGACGTAGCCTTCTGTTTATAAACCCGATATCATCCATTGAATGAACACTGCGAACCTGAACCGCCTCGCTCAACCGTGACTTCTGACGTACCTTAGTCACCATAAAATGTTCAGCTGGTTTTGCAACATTGTCGTTTTACGTCGCCCGAGCCGCTGACGTTGCCATTGTTAACAGTGATTTTAGAACAGCTTGACGTATTGATGATGATTCTACTTGTAGGTTGATGCATGCATTGCAATTTCGTACGTTGGAGGTAGGTGCTTCATTTTTCTAGTACATTCCAGGTAAGATTGCTTAAAATGTGGTTTGCTGAAGAACAAAATATTAAGGCTGATCAGAATTATTCCGACAGAGCCTAGAGGAGCTGGTTTAGAACGGCTTTGGTTTTCTTTAAAATATGAAATTTTGACAAAACACAAGTTCTTCTTCTGGCCTTGTCTGTACTGTTTTCACTCACCTGGTGTGTTTGCTGCAAATGACTTTTTTTACCATGGCACTTGCTTTTACGGGAGTAAGCTGGTTGAAGAACGTGACTGCGTGACCATAGAGATCTACCCGAACGTTCCCAACGTTGGAGTTGGGAGGATTCCCCCACCACCCCTACAGTAGGCAATCAACGCCCTGCCACTGTTGC
The DNA here is from genome assembly GCA_955831195.1 of Pilophorus perplexus. Taxonomy (NCBI): domain Eukaryota; kingdom Metazoa; phylum Arthropoda; class Insecta; order Hemiptera; family Miridae; genus Pilophorus; species Pilophorus perplexus. Next base: position 6,902,211 of record OY037018.1, read on the forward strand.
ATCTTTCTCGAGACGGCTCCCCATGGGTTCATCATTGAATATCATTCTGTTGTGTTATGTTGTTATTAAGAGTTCCATATTCAATTTGTAGGTACATCATCATCAATTGTCTCCTTATACTTATCCGAAAACCGTGTTTCCTTGCTATGATCCTTGATCTAAACTGAGACAATCCGGGGGTCTGGGGATGTCCGACTGTTAAGCCATATCACATTAAAACATGTACAATGATCCCAAGCGGCAACATTTTGGTTGTTTTTGGGCAGCGAGTTGAGCGAGTTTCGTTTTCTAAGTTATTTTGTACAATAAATTTCTGAGTGTCTCAGACCTTTAAGTATGTTCGATTGATGAACCTAATTCGAAACGTTTAATTACGTTTTCCAATTGGGCTCAGAAAATGATGGTAAACATTCGTCCATAAGCTGTTTTCTAAATATATTCCTCTCTTCAGATAACTCGAGATAACAACTACCTGTTGACTACTTCAGTCAGTTGGTAAAATCCGTCCGCTTTGTCACGAGCTCTTGAATAATAATTATTCCCCATCTTCGTTCTTTTGCATTCTTTTTTAATTCGATTCCCAAGTTCAAGATTGTGAAGTGTTTCAAGTGCATTTCCTTTGGGTGTGTCGAGTTCTTGATGCAGGTTCAACATTTGGATTTTCGCGCAATGTTTCATGTTCAGCCATCGGTGCCGGATTTCTTCAAATTCGACCGGATCTCCATTTTGAAAGTTCAGCTGTTCATGAATGACGATTGCAATTGGGGATATTCGTCATTTCAGTCGAACTACGCCGAACCTTTTGTAAGAATTTTTATTGGTAAAATATGTCTTGGTGGTGGAACCTTTGAAGCGTACAGGCCCCCCATTTTATAACGAATGGCGAACCCGCATCTATAAATTAGATGCCGCCTCGAAAAATCCCCGAGGTTTTTACCGCGAATCTGGGCCCCTCGGGGCGTCTCATCCTTTAGGGGACAACTGGGGTTGATTGGCGATAAGTTCGCCTTGTATGGCGCTATCTCCTCGGGCAGTAATCGTGCTCAGGCCACTCACGCGCACGGGATGCTTTGAATGTGGCTTGCATCAGCGGCAGGTGTCTGGAGAATGCCCCCGTGTAGCAATCCTGTTGGATTGTTCCCCTTTTTCGAGTCTGAGGGACATTCCTTGGGAGCTTTTGCTGTTAAGGGTGTCTCCAAAATGAGCGTCAGCCTAAAAACCTCCCGATCTTTGGAATAGAAAAAGAAATCGTCTTTCCACACACCAGAATATATACGAAATTAGTGAGGAATGAACCATCGCCCAAATCTTTGTAAAAAACGTTCGGCAGAATCGCGGGATGTAAACGATTTCTCGACCCGAGTCAAGGGGACACCAGCGGCAGGCTCTCCTCCCTTCCGATGCCCCCGAAAGACCTTACAGACTGTGCAGGGGCCGGCACCTGTAAGGTCCATAACACACACGGCATACCTACGCACAATCGCTGAAAATTGTTCAAATTAAACTCGCCGTCTAAATTTGCCGATATTCGGAATTCTTTTTGGACAGAGGGGCCTCGCTTCGTTCGGCTGACCACTTCCTCTGACGGGGGGGGGGGGGGGGGGGGCTTACTTCGTTCGCCCATTTGAGTAAGTAATAGTGATGGGGTAGGATACAGTGGAAACGTAGACTCAATCGGACTGTAAACAACGAAGGAAGGAAGAGTTGCGCGCTCAATGGCTTATCGGCTGTAATATTTTCCTGGAAATCCGAATTCGTGAAAAAATTTAGGGGTTCCATTTAAAATAAGAAAGAACCAGAGATTCTGGGTGTTGCAGAACAGCACCTGACCCTCCTCAACGGTCTTCTTGACTCCAGGTGGGACATTTCGGCGCCAGAGTAGTCCTTTCCTTTTCAGCCTTAACTTGTCCCCTGTACTCCCTCTTTTTTCACCATTGTCCGCCTTGATGTACCAGCAAAGTACATCCATTAGTGTCGTCTACTATCATATGCAATCTCCCGCAGCTCCACAGGTATTATACGCTCGTGTCATCCTTTTATTGGCCTTTAGATAGTTACGACTCGAGCCTGTCTCTCTCTCTCCAATGATGCCACTTAGAGAGATTGCAATCTTCCGTGATGAAGTGGATCGTTTTAATCCGCACAGCAACCACCCCTATCGGTTTTACCAGCCCGAACCCCCGTGATTTTATGCTAATGTCGCCGGTCTCAATGAATTCGCTCGCATGAACCTATAACCGACCTGATGCTAATGTAAATTTATTCAAATTAATACGCATAAACCCATCTAATGAGCGTCGTTGTCATACTGGTCGTTTTCGTTCACAAACGGAACTTTCCCGCTTTTATCGGAGCCATCGGAAAATGTCATCACGTTCGCAATTATTCCGTTTTGGTTGACCGCTCGTGAGCGCCATAAGTGGGCAAAGTCAGTTAGGTATGAGAATATAATTGATGTTCAAATGTTAATCGTATTTATAAATCCATATTTTATGATGAATCTATTTCATTTGAAAGTTTTTAATTTCTTGAAAATGGCTGTGGTTTAAGGAGCTTACTGCTGTTCTTCTATGTCTGTGGTGGAGGGGTTGTTACGTTTCACCGCCGCCCTTCTCCTAGTTGACCATTTTTTGGGATCCCAGAAACGTCCGATTTTATCATGGGGATCCTTGCTACTTTCATGAGGCCTTTGAAAGTTTTTTTTTTTTTTTGCTATGAGGTATCGTTTTCCGAGTTATGTTGGACGCATAATCTATTTTTCTGGGTCGCACATTTAACTAGCAAAGAAAATTTTTTAATATTAAAATTAAACATTTTTTCTATTGACAGAAAATTTAATGATTTTTGCAAAATTTGTATCAAAGAATGATGAATCATCGTTTAAAAATTTTTTTTAAGCGCTTTTGGTTTATTATTCTTGGAATAATACACCTATGTTTTCGCGACGCGGGTCGACGACTCCGATCGGGCTCAAAATTTGACATTATCCGTTTCAAGTGGTCTACATTCAAAATCCGAAATGTCCGTCCGCCGTACGCCGTACGCCGTACGCCGTCCGCCGTCCGCCGTCCGCCGTCCAGGCCGTTTTGGGCAGTAGGAATTTTTTAAAAAATCTGAAATTTTGACAAAATACTCGGTTTACCATCTAGTTGTGCCCGCAAGGTTTTCAGCCCGATCGCCCAAACCCGTGGGGCGCTCTGGGGCTAAAATGGGGCTACAGAAGGTGGTTTTTGAAGGCTTTTGGCTATGGGATCGAGTCAGGTGTCGTTTTCGAAGTATTTTTGGACGTAGAATCCATTTTTTGGGGTCCCGGAACGATCCGATTTCACTGTGGCGATCTATAGGGCTTTCATGGAGCTAAAAATGGGATTTTTGATGGATCCCAAGAAGTTAAATATCTTTCGAGTAAAAATTAAAGAATTTTTGAAAAAACACATTTTTGAAAAAAAATCGCCTCAAAAAATTTTTTTTGAAATATAAAAATCCAAAAAAAAATTTTTTTTAATTTTTTTTATTGACAGAATTAAATTTCTGTACAAGTAACCTATATCAAAGAATAATAAACCCTTGTGTAAAATTTGCAGCGTTTTTTCTAAAATGATCAATTTTGTATGTTCGCAGGACTCCGGCGCTGGTGGTTCGCTCGATGACGATGAAACAACGAAAAACGGCCGAAGGTATGTTAATGTCTCCCTTAATAATCGATACCTTGTAAAAATGGGGTATCGGTTCGCACGTGTTGTTCTCCAATTAAGATTAAAGTCGTCGCATTGTGTAATAGAAATCGGAGATAAACCGAGCCACTATTTGGTCCGCTGGAGTTGGCGCAATCAACTCCTGTGATTTGCTCAGCCCAGTTTGTCTGCCTAATGGCGGGGAGTCTTCAACTTTGACGGGTTATCCGTCTTTTTCAACCGGGGTTTTCTACTGGGAAAACCGCTCAAAATCACAAGCGTGACCTCCCCGTCTGGATGACGTCACGATGTCGCAAACGTCTCCGAGGGGTTTACCGCTAGGTCGGTTTTTTTTTCTCATCTCCCGAATAACCCCCACTGTCGAGGCACTCGTTTTATTATGTCTTTCTTTCTCGAGGTCTTCCCGCGGCTTGTAAGAAAGTTCTACGGGTTTGGGGACAGGCGATCTGTCTCTTGCCTCGAAAAATGACCCTAACCACGCAACGGTCAGGCCGCAATCATGCATCATGTCAAAGGCTGTAGGTTACGCCACTTCTTCCTCAGCCTTTTCATTAGATCCTCCACTTAGTGATAATGACTCTCTACAAGCTCTGAGAAATTTTGAAACTTGGCTTTAAAAAATTGTGAGTGTCAATTGTACAACAGTTACTGTAGAACTGAGTCATGCAAAATCGGTAGTCAACAATCGATTTTCAATCGAAAGCTCAAAATTGACTGTTCACTAAAAATCAATTTTCAGCCATAATATGATATTATCATCAAAAAAACATCTTTTATACGAAACCCAGACTGTAATAATAGGCACTTAATTAATTGAAACGGTCAACATCATCATCATCAATAATACTTTATACTGCCCATGAATTCACTTAATTAGTTATTAATTAAGTGAATTTACGGGAACTAAAGTCTTTTATCTACCGAAATTCGGTGTTTTTTATTTGATGCATATTATTTTCGAGAATAATGGATCTTTAACCATAATTTATGATTATGATTTAGTTGATTAAGTTAAGAATGATTAAGTTGTGGTACTCATTCGACGCATAATGTTTTGAGCTTTAATTTGTAATGTACTGGTCCAAATGCTTGGTATCGCCGTTTTGACGTTGAAGGCGAAAAACCAAAAATACTATACAAAAATACATTTCGAGGTTTTTCGGCTACCCTGATTTAAGCTCACACCATGCAATTTGCATGGTATGGCAAAAAAAGTTCTGACATCGATTTATCGATTTTTTTTTAAACATCGACATCCAAACATTGATGTCCTAAAAACCACCTCAGAACAATCGATGATTTCATTATAATATAATGAGAATATTATGTATATTATAATTATTAGGCAATGCATATTATGCATATTATACAAAAGTGTAAAAGTTATACTTGAAATAAAACCAGCCCCTATACGAAATTAGTGAAGAATACAAAAACAATTACCAACACCATTACAGAAGTAGTCACAATGTGAAAATGGTCGGCCATCATAATGAAAAATAGTCACCATAACTATAACACAAACCTCAAGCCCAGTAGCGGGTAGCTTAGGTTACATACAGTGCATATCCTGCTTGAGGGTTTACGGTTGAGAGTCGATGCAATACATCGAAAATACCTCCGTACACCACCAACGAATCCATCTTAATTTAATTTCAACATTTTTCGGAGGACAAATGGATGACAAACATCGATGGATGGAAAGGAAACACCGATGTACTGATACATCGATGGTCCACACAAATCGGCACCCAACCATCGATGGAAAAAAACTTCGATGTCTTTCTCAAATGTTTCTCGATGTATTGTTCCCATCCCTAGGTGCAAAACTAGGATATCACTGACAGGACTCCCAATAAACCAATTCAAATAATGAAACGTTTGTCTCATTCGGATGTGAATTCCTTTATCAACTGACCAATTATGCTTTCACCAAACCGTTTGTAGCCTAACATCATCCCCAACTTTGTACAACTGCCCCGCCAGTTTGGCACGTCTTGGTGATTACGCATTAACTCGGATCAAAATAGGCTTTGAAAAGGTCATTTTACTGCTCTGGCTCGATACAAGGAGTTTCCTGTGTTTAATAATGAATAACTCCGGTAAAAGCAACCCTCGCACTAATGCACGCCTAACAAACCCCCTGTGTGGACCATTAATTACATTTTCAAGACCCTTGTAGCATGGAGGGAAATTAGAAGGAGCCATTTTCAACCCCCCTCATTATTTTGACATCTCGACAGAGCACCCTCAGACAGACGAATCTCCCCTATGACAACCGCAAAGTTGTTGTAACCTGTGTGGTGCTAATTTAATTTTGTTATGTGGAGTTTTGATGAAGTTAGAAGCATTTGTGTGGATCGAGAAAACTTCTTGAACTTCAAATGACACGTGGAGCGGGAAACGATAAAAATCTCGTAACACGTGCGCCAACCGTTTTTGACGCGGTGGTCCGCTGCACGTGCGACCTCACAAATCCGCCTCGTCCGAGCCGCTTCGTTTTTCCTATAAATAACTTCTTAAAAGAACGAATATAAAGATCATGTAGCAGTCAACGAGTGAAATAAGATTTATACAGAAGCTCGCTGCGCTCGCTCCTAAGCATCCGCCTCGCAGATGCCTCTCACAAAGCCAACAGCCAAGGAGGCATTAAACCTCGTGACATAGTGAAAAATCGCTTTCACGCCGCAACAACACATTGTCTGATTACGGTTGAATGTAGCCAGTAACGAACTTGATGAGTCAGTGGGACGGCAACCGCTAAATCGTGCAGAGCGAAAATATTCGATGGTGGAGGAGAAAATAAATATTTCTTTGAACGCCTTAAAAAAAGACTGTGCTTTGCGTTTTTAATGCTGTGTTGAAAATGCGCGCAATGTGAAATAATTGAGGACCTAAATCAAGTAAATCATCTTGTTATCTTATTACTCCCGTTAGCTTATACGGAAAATACACCTAGCCCAAAATCAGCTTTTGAGTAACCTGGGGGGCCAGCCAACCCCCGCTCGTTCCGCCACTTCTTGTGAAACGTGGTCGTACAAGGGGGTACAAAGGGGTTTTTTAATGGGTACAGGTACAGTAATATTCAACTTCAAAATACAATGAAAAGCGATGCCCCACACGACTATATTGTGGAAAATTGACAACGTGGAAAAACGTGAAATTACTCTCGTGTAACGTACTTCAAAACCCCTTGACACGCGAATGAAGAAATAATTTCATTTCGGCCTTATAAGAGAATTATTCTCTTCCGATTTTAGTATCGGCCCTCATGGCATTCATGATGTCTTCTTGTATGGAAACTAACCGATTCTGCTCTTCAGCTTCAAATTGAGTCTTCCACTCGGCGACTTCGGCAGCAGTCGAGAAAATCAGGGTGTCAGTGGAGACTTCAATATCATGATCGACTTGGAGGTGGAGGTTGAATTTTTGCCTGCTCGCGAATGACACCACAGAGTAAAAGAGTTCGGATGAATTGAGGGGTTGATAGCAAAAACCCCACTAGTCACAGAACTCAATTGTTGAGGAAGTGAAAAAAATCGTTTATCTTCATCCCGTAAATTACTAAAATTTTGTTATTTTTTGTATAAACTAGTTATTACTACTACTAAACTACTGTACTAATTTAAAGTTGCTGAATTAATTCCTCTGACCGTGGAGGAGGGAAATATACTGGACTAGTGGGGTTTTTGGCAGAATTCAACGAAAAACACCACAAGTCGATGAAACTTGGTTTATTTTAGAAAAACGAGGGAGATAAAACTTTTCATTAAATGTGTACAATAACACTAAATATTAAATGTGTACAATAACACTAAAATAATGTGACATCGCTGCACGAAACTCCCTCGACTAATGGGGTTCATGCTCGAAACGCTCCTGACTTGTGGGGTTTTTGCCGAATCACCGTATTTTTCGTGGCTTCTACCGTCCGACTAGTGGGTTTTTTGAGAGAAGTGATTCGGTAACCATGTGAGGAATGCCGTAAACAACACGATGGCGACTGTAACTCAGTATTCAGTTTCTGTGACTAGTGGGGTTTTTGCTATCAATTTTTGTTATCAATTGATAACGATGATAAGAGCTCCGACTACACAGCGCACCACTAGCGCCCGTTGGGTGTGGCGAATGCAAACAGAACTACTGTTCCCTCGAGCTTCAGACGCCTGTAACAGGGACACTCTAGGGACACTGTAGGGACACTCCTACCATTTCACTAATGACCTCGGGCCCTGATAAACAGTTAATCAGGGCCCGAGGTCATTAGTGAAATGGTAGGAGTGTCCCTTGCCTCAGCGTGAGTTCAAACTGCAGTTTGCATGGGGGGACAAATGGACTTGGTACCTTCAGTTCGTAAACTGGTTCTTGTGTGTTGACAAGTTTATTGTGTGCGTGTTACACAAGTTGATTGTGATCACCATGGCTCAAACATTTACAGCCTTTGTCGAACTAAATTCTCAGGATGTCGATTTCTTGGAGTGCAACCTTTTTTTTTTCGAACGCGCTTTCAAGTGAGATCCGACATTCAGATAGCGATCTTCAAAGCGGATTGTTCGCCTTCTTACGTCACGTCCTTATTCCGTATGCCGATTTTGTGCCATGAGAAACATGACGGGCGCAACGATTGAGGTTCAACCGAGTTTGCTCAACGCAAATTAGCCTGTGGGGGTGCAAGTAATTTTTTCGCAGGCGGTTTTATATCGTTTTGTCAATCGTGCACTTTGGGATGTGGGGGTTCATTAGGATGTGAAACCCGCCGTTTGTGGTACGATGGAGAATCAAGTTGATTTGAGGGTTCATGCGGTTAGATGCAATCATACGTTTCGGAGTAATGGAAATCTTGGAGTTTATGACGGCAGAAATCAATTTTGACACATTCCAAATTTTATTTGTTTGCTAAGTTATTCTCATCAGAGGAGCTCGATCCGAACTTTTTGCAGACAGGTTCCCTTCAATTTTCTTCTCATCTCGAAAAATTGTTGCAATATCCGGTAAAAGCCTCGCAAAAAGAGGTTTACGACCTTGCATTACAGCGAGGGGAGCAGTAAAACGCGGTTTCATATTTGGCAATAACACCGGCCAGGCATTGCCCAGATGATGGTGGGAGTTGCTCAACTGTGATTTAATTGCCCCGCTAATTGAAGGGGTTTCCAGGTCGCGAAAAACGTCGGAGGCCTCCGAGAGGATTTTATTCTCTGAATAATCAAATTTCAACTCGCGTTCTTTAGCGTATAGGCCCGCAAAATGCTATTACCGTCCATGCCGTCTTGTAAAATAGGATTTGTTTCAATCTGAAATGTTGATTTTATGTATTTGAGTATTTTGACTCAGTTTGGCTCCTAGTTGCCTTCGCAAGTTCTGCCATCACCGTGGGGCCTTCGTATGTGCTGCTTGTGAGATTTTTTAATGGATCGTTGCCGAAAGGTCGCAGTGTCTCAAACCTGTCTTTCCACTCTACGATGTTCGATTATAACGAATAATGAGCAATTCACTTCGCGATTTGAGTCTTTTGATTTGGCGCGACGCTCCTCTTCAGCGGCCTCACCTTTTCAGACATTCCTGCTCCTTGTCGCCGGTTGGTCAACTGTTGTCTCCGATTTCTGAATGAAAGAGCGAAACGAATCCATTAAGAACGCACGACATTTCAGAAGACCACAGCGAGTACTCTATGACGCCTGAACTTGCCAAATCACGTCGACGCCATCGGAGAGGGAGACCAGGTTTATATAATGGGCGCTTTTGAAAGTTCCCTTTTTTTCTTCCCCCAAAGGGTCGGTTTTTGTTCTGTTGGGAAAACGAGAGAAAACGTTTTTAATGGGGCGGCCTCTGCTGGCTAATTTATACTTTTTGTATGGTTTTGGAAAACATTGAGTTTTTCTTGTTATTCTCTAGTCAAAATTTCAGAGAGAAAAAAAAAAAAATCCCCTCTTCCCGAAAAGGCCTGACCGGCGGACGGAAATTTCATTTTTGGAACCCAAACATCTTGAACAGTATAATAACCAATTTTGAGGCCAATCAAAATTTTCGACCTCTCACCTGTCTTCACATCGGTGTATTCCATGAATACCAAACCAAAAGGCACGTCCACTGCTTATTGTCAAAACCCTTCGCACGACGTTACTCTCTAGTGAATTACAGAACTGTTATTACTGGCAGGCTTCCACCGATTAAGTGTTTTCCCAACCGTTAAGTGGGTGGACGATTGATAAGTGGGATAAGTGTCTTGGCCACTGTGAAATCGCAGGTTCGCCTCGCATTTCTCACACTTCGCCCGCCGAAAAAATTTCATTCTCGTCGTTTCCGTCCGGCTCGAAAATTGAGCAACGTTTCCGAATTGCTCAACTCTCAGGCTTACTAAATGGGAGTTTAATTAATGGCAAGAACGAGGGAGTTGCGATCGTCGAAGGTCGACCGCTTTGTTTAGATCTGAACTCGAATCCGAGCTTTGATGTAAGTTAGGGGTAGTAAGATGCACTGAGAGAAAAGATTTTTTTAGTGGCTAGGTTAAATCCGAAATAACCTCGAAAAGAAATTGAAACCACCTAGAATCAATTGATTCAACCGAGAAAAAAATAGGTCCAGGTTAAAGTAACATGGAAAAATATTAATACAACCTAGACCCATATAGAAACAACCTAACCCGTTATTACCCGCCCTCTGACCACAACCTGGAATAAAAAAGTGTCAACCTAGACCAAATGTGAACTTCACATTTGGTCTAGGTTGACATTGTGAAGACCTAGAAAATATATTACCTACCTTTGACTTTTAAGTGGGGTAACCTAGAATTGAACGATTTGACCTTCCATATAATTCCCCTCCATTAAAGTCTCGGTTGTACAACTGAAAACAACCGAGAGATTTAAAAGGCGAGATTGCTACTTTAGGTAACAAACCAGAAGAAAAAGTTAGACTTTCAGTCTCGGTTAAAATTACCGTAGTACTACAAATAGTTTTAGGTTTAAACAACAGTGATTGTAATTCATTCAATAAATTCCAGGTTGTTTCTACAGTACGCTAAGCGGCCGCGGAGAGCGCCACTGTAGGCGGTGGGCGTTAATTCTCATTGTCTTGGCACCCCTGCTATTTAGCCGGTGGGGTTGAGGCCAAATCTTTGTCAAATTCTAATCATCTAATTTCTGTCACTATGTGCAGTCATATTATGACGTCACATTCAAATTTTTGTACTGAGTTGGAAACAGAGACAACCCAGAAAGATAGTTGAAGTTGATAGAAACAACCTGCAATGGAAGTGGAGCAAACCTAGAAAGAAAAGTGGACCACCTAGTAATTTATTAGGAACAACCTGAAAAGAATAGGAAGCTACCTAGAAATTTAACTGGAACAACAGGAATAGTAATTGAAACAACCTCGTAAATAAAGGGACACAACCTAATGAAAAAAGGGTTCTAGGTTAACGCGCCATGGCTGTAAATTGTTTGAGGTGGGGTGAGAACGTTTTTGTTTTAGGGTATGAAAGTGAAAAACATTGAATACCAGGGTGAGACAACCAAGACATTAATGTTTTTAACCTAGACTGTAAATGGATGGAGGCGGCGGCACACACCGTGAACTTAACCTTGAACTAAAGTGTGGGGGTGGCGTATTTTAAATCTTGGTTGTTTGCATTTTTAGGAAGGTAACTTCACCAGTATTTTCAATCTAGGTTAAATTATATTCAACCTAGACTAAATTGTTCCACCCTAGAATGAAAACCAAAAAAAATCTAGGTTGGCAGTATTTAACCTAGAAAAAAATCGAAAAATAACCTAGAATAGGCCCTTTTTTTCTCTCAGTGTGGATAAAAGACGGAGAAATTTCAAGAAACGTTTCACTATCCAAAACTAATTTATGTGGTGCGGTCAAATAATACGAAGATAGTGCCTACATTATGGGCCTAATAAAATGAACAATAATGACAGTGGTACCTAGGAAAAACGCTGCAAATTTTACAAAAAGGTTTATTATTCTTTGATATAGGTAATAACTTGTGCGAAAATGAATTCTGTGTAATTTTTTTTTTTCTCCTCGGAAAATATATGACCTGAGGCGTTTTGGGGTTACTTATGAAGAGGGCATGTTATTAACTTGCTGGTGGCTGTTAATATTGCCAGGGTAACGTTCTCCAATAAGAGTTTATAAGGATTTAGGTATTGTGATAAGGGGTTTTTCTTGGCTGTTGTACTGAAAAACAGTGATTCCGTGCAGTAGTTATTAAGTTGATAACGTTCTTTCGTTGCTGTTTTTTTTTCACTGTCAGTCAAATTGGTGCTTTATTAAAAATTATAAGGGGCTTGAAGAAGCAGTTTCGGAAAATGACGCCCTCAAAGGCCAGTGCAACACCACCTAACCCACAGAATCGAAAGACAACACCACCTAAGCCACGTATTTTTCGTAGTACTCATAATTCCACCATATATGGTGGAATTATTGTCTGAAGGGGTCTTCACCATTGGAATACTGTTCTTTCTTGATAGAAAAATGGCTCGGACGTCGGAATAAACAGTTTTTCTTCTCTCCTGAAAAATTTTCGTAAGTGGGTTCGGTGGTGTGGCTTCTACAGCAACGAGATACTCATTGAAATCCTCACCTAATACCGTGTGTCCACCTAAAACCGATGATTTCGTCAAAATGTTTAAAAAAACTTTGTACTGGCATAAAAGCCCAATGGCCGACTTTGCTTTTTTGAAAGTACTCACCATGAACAAATAGAAGTACATATTTTTAAGCGGCTCTTGAAATAACTGAAACCGCACTCTAAATCTGAAACGTGACGTTTCATATGTGAATTTTATTGTTAATGAGCCTTAAACTTGATGGCGTTTTGCAATTTTATATCCCTTATTTAAATGTACCGATTGTGTTTGAATTGTTTTATTATTCCTCTTTGTCTCGCTTTACTGATAGGCATTAAACAAGAATGACGCCATGCCGTATAATAAATGTTGAATCTCAAGTACGCAGCTGCATATAACGATGTTGGTTGACAAAGGGATGATTTGTGTCACTGGCTGTCACTCGATACACACAAATCTTCCGGTGCTCGTCCGCAAAGATAAATTTTCTTGCGTAAAAAACCTTCGGTCTCCCGTACGATCCTGATCTAACGGGGGTTTTCCCCTTTCGATTCGAATTAACATTGAATGGGGCGAGATGACTTGTACTGTGGTTGTTAGTTGGGACGACCACGCGACCATTCAAGTGTTTCAAGTGCTGTGTACATTGTCATAGTGCAGGATTGTGCTATTATTCTTGCGTTCGATAATTGAAGAACAAAAACGGTGACTGGGCAACAAATCATGTTGCCGCGGGGGACGTGAGTGAAAAACCTGCCAAGCGTTCAAGTTCAGCTGATCCCGGTGGACCGTATCCTGTTGGCGACCTTCATAGCCGGCCATCCGTTGAATTTAACCCTTTCGCGACATTTCACCGCTTCTGAGAGCTTCCTCGTCTTCGGGTTTGCAGACTCATTTGTTGCTCGCCTCCCCGAGACGGAATCGATAGGTCGTTGACCGTTCAGGAGGCTCAGGCCGATTCGTGATCTCCGAAGACACCTCATGACCCGACCCCAATACTATCGTAGCGTTCATCATTTTTGGAATCAAATGTTGGGATTTCGATTTACTTTCTGATGCGAGTTATTCTCGTTAATAACTTGTGGGAGTGTCTCAACCAACTCATATCCCTTGCACGGTGGTCGGGTCATCAAGACATTGAGTTAACGAGGCTACTGATGAGGGCTCAGCATATCTCTCAATAGGTGTGGAACCATTTTTATGGGAGCCCAGGAGTAGTAAATCTCCGAATAGTTGGGGAGAGAGAGAGGGCGCTGCTGTGGCGATGATTCTGACCAGAGGCAGGCAAAACGTCTCCCATTCCCAAGCAAGGGAGATGCTCGAAAGTAGTTTGCCGCTATTTGTTGGCGTTCTAACAAGCTGCTGCTCGGCTCGGCAAACCCTTCATAAAATAGGATCATCAGACACTGTAGAGTTAAATTTATGCAATAGCGATGCGTAGTCGGCAGAGCGCGCACTATAGCATATATGCTCATGCGGTGCACTCGCACGGTTCGCATGTACTTAGTACATGGTCAAGAGAAGAGGTCACTCCGGAGCTCTTTGGCCTCGACTTGACAAGTGAATTTTCATGAAACCCAAAAATGATTGCTAGGAACCACTAAGAACAGATCGCATGTTGGTCCACATTGGCTTCAGGTTCCGGCAGTAGGTGGCGTGTTGCTCCAGTCAGCCATAAAAACGAAATGTCGTCCGCCGTCCGAAGCGTTTTTGGCAGTAGAGATTTATTCTTGGAATAATACACCTATGTTTTCGCGACGGGGGTCGACGACTCCGATCGGGCTCAAAATTTGACATTATCCGTTTCAAGAGGTCTACATTCTAAATCCGAAATGTCCGTCCGCCGTACGCCGTCCGCCGTCCAGGCCGTTTTGGGCAGGTTTTTTGAAGGCTTTTTGCTATGGAATCGAGTTAGGTGTCGTTTTCGAAGTATTTTTGGACGTAGAATCCATTTTTTGGGGTCCCGGAACGATCCGATTTCACTGGGGCGATCTTTAGGGCATTCGTGGGGCTAAAAATGGGATTTTTGAAGGATCCCAGGATGTTAAATATTTTTCGAGTAAAAAATACAGAATTTTTGAAAAAAACACATTTTTAAACAAAAAATCCAAAAAAAAAAAATTTTTTTGAGATAAAAATCAAAAAATCTTTTTTTAAATTTCTTCATTGACAGAATTAAATTTCTGCACAAGTAACCTATATCAAAGAATAATAAACCCTTGTGTAAAAATTGCTCGTTTTTTTTTTTAATCTGAAATTTTGACAAAATACTCGTTTTACCATCTAGTTATGCCCGCAAGGTTTTCTGCCCAATCGCTCCAACCCGTGGGGCGCTAAGGGGCTAAAATGGAGCTACGAGAGGGTTTTTCGGCTATGGGGTCGTGTTAGGTGTCGTTTTCGAAGTATTTTTGAACGTGGAATCCATTTTTGGGGGTCCCAGATAGCTCCGATTTCACCGTGAGGATCTATGGGGCTACAAACGGGATTCTTGAAGGATGTCAGGTCAAATAAGGTGTCGTTTTTCAATTAATTTTGGAAAGTAATTAGAAAATCCGTTTTTCGAGGTCTCACATCTGCCCAAACATCGTACCGATAAAAAAAGGTTGTTTTTTTTTTTTTTTTTCTCAAAAATATTTTCTAAATGACAGAAATAATTTTTGCGCAATTAACCTGTTTCAAGGAATAATAAAGATTGTGTAAGATTTGCAGCGTATTTCTCAAGAATTTGATATGACAAGAAATCTCATCTTCATCCGCACACCAAAACTGAATAATATTCTCTTTGAATATGGCAATTGAAGCTCACACTGTACGCACAAGAACTAAGCCTGCAAAAGGATCTTTGTAGGCGAAGAAGACTGAAAATATCGACGTTTTGCCGCCTTATAAGGTCGACGGCCGCCGTCCCGGCTCTCCTTCTAGGGACAAGAGCATGTACGAAGTGAACCAGTGCAGCGAAAACCCGACTCCATTCCTTCCACGTGGTGCTTATTAGAACACGGGGTTTCTTCTGACTTGGAAGGCACTTCTCCTTGTTTGGCGCTTCCCGAAGTACCCTGTTGCCGTGGGGAGATCAATAGAAATGAGTGGAAACTGTAAACAAGGTGGATGGCCAAGAAGAAGGAGGGGATCGTTCCGAAACATTTTCAAGAAAATCATACCTAACGCCACGTTGAGGCATCAGAACAAAATATCGGGATATTGGCGAATAGAAGGGAGTTATCCTATTGCAAAACAATACCCAACCCTTACGGTCTCCCAAGGTTATTTAGAACTTCGTGAAACATTTATATCAACCCTTAATTTAATATTGTTTTTGTTTTCATGAGATGTAAAACTACGCATTGCTTGTCGACATTCCGATCACAACTACGTGATTTCATCTGCATTTCATATTCAGTCGATCCGTAGTCATCTTTGCATTATGCATCACCGGCTGAATCGTTGGCCTACTAGATTGTTGATTGGTATGAAAATGACTGAAGGCTTGCAGGAGACTAGGGATGTTTGTCCCACCCTTCAGTTTTTCCCATAATAATATTAATATATTATATTATATTTCAGTCATGAGTCGATTTATGGGCTCCCACGGCGTCAGAATATGTACGCAGGTTACTGACAGCCACTTAGGAACAAAAAACGTGCGACGGGATATCGAAAATTCTGATCAGCCTCAAAATTTGACATAATCCGTTTCAAGGCACGTAGATTCCAATAACAAAATGTCCGTCCGCCGTCCGGGCCGTTTTGGGCAGTGGGAATTTTTCTCTTATTCTGAAAATTTGACAAAATACTCGGTTTACCATCTAGGTGTGCCCGCAAAGTTTTCAGCCTAATCGCCCCAACCCGTGGCGCTATGGGGCTACGGGAGGGGTTTTCGGCAATAGGGTCGAGTTAGGTGTCGCTTTCGAGGTATTTTTGGACGTAGAATCAATGTTTAAGGGTTCCAGAATGATCCAATTTCACCGTGGGAATCTATGGGGCTTTCGTGGGCTCGTTTTGCAAAGGGCCAAACATCCCTAACACAGGTGGGTCAAGCATCCCTTCCTGACAGTGCAAGTTATTATTACGATTGCTGCCCTGCCGTATAAATCTGGAAAACTCTAATGTATCTTATATGATTCAAACGCATGAAACCTAATGGTATCGAATGGTAATCGAACGGTACCAAAGAAAATATTCTTTCCTGGGTCGGTAACAATCGGGGGCTCGAAAATATAGTTTTTGAGTGGAGAGGGATGATTGACCAAACCAGTCGTTTACTTCTTTTCTTTTCTTTATTGTGCGCAAGCTTTCGGTGCCATGATGGCCACCCTCATCAGGCGTATACAGTCACCTACACGTATACATCACATTGTTAATAAAATTTAATGTGGAAGGTAACTTCTTCTTTGTACTTATTGTGTTACTAAATTGATTTACTTACTAGGGTCTTAGGAAGTGACAAAACTATCTACAAATTATTTACAGAAAATATTTACAAGATGTACATGGTGACTTACAAAGTAGTGACTTGAGAGAGTGTGGGATGGAATATCATCACCCAGGGCTATCTTTGTGATACATGGCCGGAAACATTGTGGTGCTGGCGAGTGGGAAATGGACCTGTAGAGCATGATGAGATTTGAAAATAATTGGATGAATTTGAGTCAGTATTTTTTGAAATTGAACTGTTATCTTTACTTACAAATACACTGGTGTGAAAATCGAGTGGCGTGTGGGTGAAAAATAACTTGATTTGACTGGATAACTGTGGATAGGTATTGCACGTGATGGGTATTGACTGTTTGTTTATAACCTGACTGCATTGGTGAAGGGAGGTTGCAGGTAGGTGCTGTTGTTGTTGCCCTGAGTGATGAGTATCCCTATATCATTATGGTGGGTGGGAGGAAAAGCCGCGACCCATTATCACAGTTATGAATTGAACAATGTATAATAAATGAATGAATTACAGAGGAAAAAAAAAAGTTTAAATGGATAATTCATAAAATTGATACATAATATGTATCATAATACGTCTTACTGATGTATATTATACATCAGGGAGACTAGGCAGTTTACAAAGTGGGAGTAGGTATTATTGAATATATGAAACAACCTGGGCGACTAGGCGGTTTGAAGAAAAAAAGTAAACGACTGGTTTGGTCAATCATCCCTCTCCATTTTACACCGACCAAGTCTCAGCACAACAAAGTATAGTTTTTGAGGTGAGGTTTGACGAGATTGATATAACTCCATTGATAAGAGTGATAGCGGGAATCTTACTCCCGCCAAAGGTTAGTCCTAGGGAGGCCTCTTCCAGTGTCCAGCTTTCCTCTAATAATGTCCATGGATGCGGTGATCGACAGTGGGTCGAACATCCCTGAGGGTCAAATATCCCTGGTCTCTCCAAACAAACTTCTAAAAGAAATGTCTTCTTTTTTTTCAGATGTTTATACGTGATAATAATCAATTAGTGTTTAGAAGGGCCCGGTCGAGAACTCGAGTCGTGCTTTTCGATGAAATTTCTCTTTGGGAAATACACGAGCTTGTGACATTATGAAGCGTTCGAATGTCATGTCGGGTTGAGTTGAAATGGTGAGCCTAATGATCCCGTTGAACTTGAACTTGAACCTTCCGAGCGGGAGAAATCGGTGTCAGGCCATGACGGCCCCGTGTCAACATCTCCCGTAGTACCGACTGTCACGATCTGTTCCAGAGCGATCGTTACACCCTGGAAATTTGTTCGGTGGTGGAGGGCGATCGAACGACTTTTTCGGGATATTGATGGAAAGACCGTTTAGAGGGAAAAATTGGAGGAATAAACGTGTAATTTGGTCGGAGAAATTGTCCGTGCCGTTAGGTGGATCACCGGAGGGGGAAATACATCGAGGTAAAAGCGCTTCAAGTGAGATTACTATGCAGCTCCGGACGTCCAATGATGGGCCGAAACCGCAAATCTTCTTGTCCCTTCCATTAAACGTTCGGCGAGGATGTTCTATCGGGCGGTCTAACCCCTTATTCCTCCCACACCTGATCGATTTTCCATTGGTGGGTCAAGCGTAGGTTTTCCGGCAAATTGGGCAGCACTTAAATGGATTGCAAGTGTTTTCCAGTATTAAATTTTGGCCTGAAAGATGACCTGCATCACTCTTCTGTTGATTGGGCTTGATACACCCCCCTTCGTGCAATGTTTGGACAGATTTGGGACCCCCGAAAATGGATTATTCGTCCTCATTTGACCTCATAATGTCCTAAAAGCTCCATTTTTTGCCCCACGAATTCCTCATAAAACCCCACGGTGAAATCGGATAGCTTTGAGAGCCCAAAAATGGATTGAACGTCCAAAAATACTTCGAAAAAGACACCTAACTCGACACCATAGCCCAAAACCTTCAAATACCCCTTCCGTAGCCCCAGAGAGCCCAACGGGTTTGGGCGATCGGACTGAAAACCTTGCGGGCACAACTAGATGGTAGACCGAGTATTTTGTCAAAATGTGAAGTTTTAAAACAAATTCCTACTGCCAAAAGACGGCGTACGGCCGACGGAAATTTCGTTTTTGGAACAGAATTTCCTTGACATGACACCTCATTCGACCTCCTGAAGTCGTCACTGATCCACCGTTGAGTTTGGATGGGTCTGGGTTCTCCACAAATCGATTCTACGTGCAATATTACTTCGAAAACGACTCCTTACTCGACCCCTATATTTCACGTAAAAAATGACCACGAATATGACATGTCAGTGGATGTTCTGACGTCCATCAAAACCACACTGAGAGAAAAAAAGGGCCTATTCTAGGTTATTTTTCGATTTTTTTCTAGGTTAAATGCTGCCAACCTAGATTTTATTTGGTTTTCATTCTAGGGTGGAACAATTTAGTCTAGGTTGAATATAATTTAACCTAGATTTAAAATACTGGTGAAGTTACCTTCCTAAAAATGCAAACAACCAAGATTTAAAATACGCCACCCCCACACTTTAGTTCTAGGTTAATTTCACGGTGTGTGCCGCCGCCTCCATCCATTTACAGTCTAGGTTAAAAACATTAATGTCTTGGTTGTCTCACCCTGGTATTCAATGTTTTTCACTTTCATAGACGGTTCATTTACCCTAAAACAAAAACGTTCTCACCCCACCTCAAACAATTTACAGCCATGGCGCGTTAACCTAGAACCCTTTTTTCTCTAGGTTGTGTCCCTTTATTTACGAGGTTGTTTCATTTACTTTCCCTGTTGTTCCAGTTAAATTTC
Source organism: Pilophorus perplexus (assembly GCA_955831195.1). Lineage (NCBI taxonomy): Eukaryota > Metazoa > Arthropoda > Insecta > Hemiptera > Miridae > Pilophorus > Pilophorus perplexus. The sequence continues at coordinate 6,921,717 of OY037018.1, forward strand.
TAGGTAGCTTCCTATTCTTTTCAGGTTGGTCCTAATTAATTACTAGGTGGTCCACTTTTCTTTCTAGGTTTGCTCCACTTACATTGCAGGTTGTTTCTATCAACTTCAACTATCTTTCTGGGTTGTCTCTGTTTCCAACTCAGTTCAAAAATTTGTATGAGACGTCATATTATGACTGCACATAGTGACAGAAATTAGATGATTAGAATTTGACAAAGATTTGGCCTCAACCCCACCGGCTAAATAGCAGGGGTGCCAAGACAACGAGAATTAACGCCCACCGCCTACAGTGGCGCTCTCCGCGGCCGCTTAGCGTACTGTAGAAACAACCTGGAATTTATTGAATGAATTACAATCACTGTTGTTTAAACCTAAAACTATTTGTAGTACTACGGTAGTTTTAACCGAGACTGAAAGTCTAACTTTTTCTTCTGGGTTGTTACTCAAAGTAGCAATCTCGCCTTTTAAATCTCTAGGTTGTTTTCAGTTGTACAACCGAGACTTTAATGGAGGGGAATTATATGGAAGGTCAAATCATTCAATTCTAGGTTACCCCACTTGAAAGTCAAAGGTAGGTAATATATTTTCTAGGTCTTCACAATGTCAACCTAGACCAAATGTGAACTTCACATTTGGTCTAGGTTGAAACTTTTTTATTCCAGGTTGTGGTCAGAGGGCGGGTAATAACGGGTTAGGTTGTTTCTATATGGGTCTAGGTTGTATTAATATTTTTCGATGTTACTTTAACCTGGACCTATTTTTTTCTAGGTTGAATCAATTGATTCTAGGTGGTTTCAATTTCTTTTCGAGGTTATTTCGGATTTAACCTAGCCACTAAAAAATCTTTTCTCTCAGTGCAGCATTAAATTTTGTAGACCAATAAAAGCCCTCAGATCCTCACGGAATTGAGCGATCAGGTTGAAAATACAGCTTTGATGGATGACCGAGAATTTTGTCAACATTTTAAGTTATTTAAAAAAAAAAAATTGTACCGCCCTGAACTTGCCTAGACGGCGGAGGGACATTCCATTTTTGAAATATACACGTCATGAAACGTGTGAGGACAAATTTTGTGCCGATTGTTCCAAGTTGATTATTCTAATAATGATAAACCATAAGAGAAGCCAACATTCAACATTCTTGTTTTAGAGCATTTTTCGGGAAACATTGAAAAGGGTAAGATTCTGGCGTTTCAGAACATCTTGTTTCTTTTTCTCGCCAGACTGCTCAATTTTGTCGTTCTTAAAATTCCAACTTTTCGGTCGTGACCAGTGTAGACGAGACAATTGAAGATTTCGTCATTCCAGAAATTCTGCTCGCTACAAGCTCTTCAAGTGGTCAGATGACGTTGCGAAACAATGCCACATTGTCTGAAAGGAGCCCACCTCTTTTCTCGAGTGCCTCCGGAAATCTGCATTCGCCCCCCCTCCAGCCTTTTTTTTTACGTTATCACCGAAAACAACGAACCCGTTCGTAAAAATAGAATTTGACCCGGTGAAGCAGCTCGTGGGCGACCCATTAGAGGTGGGCGAGGCTGAAATGCAAATTCCGTCCGGTTCAACAACTTCGCACCTGGTCGCCGTTTTGTGAGAGAATCCTACTGGCTTCTTGTGCTTCGGATTGACCTACAACTGCAATTACGAGTCCTCAGGGAGATTGAGGGACCCGGTTTTTTTGTAAGATTGAAAATGAGGTTTGTGTGGCAGCCAATTTCTAACATGGAACATGCTTTAGCCGTGACCTAACGTCCAAAAACGTTTGGCGGGAAGGGAGATGCGAGAGTGTCTCGTTTATATATAACGTAATAAATAAAAATGATAAATACATATATGATATAAGATCCTATTCTATAGGTATATAGAAGGCCACTAGTTCGGCGTCCTCACCTGTCGTGCGTTAGGCCACTAGTTCGGCATCCTCACTTGTCCTACCATTATTCCACTAGTTCGCCGTCCTCACCTGTCGTGCATTAGGCCACTAGTTCGGCGTCGCACAGTTACTTTTCCAACACGCAAGATGGGTTTAAATCCCACCATATATTCGGCCAAAGGCACAGTTTATTTCTGCGATTTGTGTTAGGAAAAAAACTTAATTTCTTGCTGCCCAAGGACAATATAAACATTTTCCCTTGGTGGTATGCCGTAGTCGTCAACAGTATGATGACATTTCATGAATGCTCAGAACGTGAGAGACAGTGAAAGAGACCTTGAGCTGAACAAAACTAGCGTCACGCTCAACGATGGGACTCACGCACGCGGCTGATAGCGACAAAGGGACTTTCGAAGGGACGTTTCCAGAGCGATAACGGCCCTTGACATCCGCCACGTCGGGACATAACAAAGGTAATGACAACGGCACAAGGGGGTTGTCAACCCCCGTACTGCCCCCGCTCAAATGGAATCGTCAAATGGGATTCTGCGTCGGAGGTTATGGGAAACGGAAACGTCGTAGGTCGTTTCATCGGAATCCGTTCAAAAGCCCTTCGCAATGTTGCCCCTCTCCGTTCAAACAAAGCCCTAAGGACTGGGCGGGTGAATGCCAATGTCAAAACCATCCCTTGCAGTATTTGCATCACCACAACCAATTTGTGTTCGAGTGATGGGACCTGCAATATTGACATGAGCACACAAAAAAAGCTTCAAATGATAAATGCGTGCAGGAGGCATGTAAACCACTTCATACCAGTTTGCAGCCATTCCAAAGGGGTTGACAACCATTTCAAACTGGTTTTCACTCAGTTCCAGCTCATTTATACTCCAAATCGGGTTTGCACTAAGTGCAAGAAGAAGTCTTCTAAAAGTGGCTCACGAGCGTACAAGTTTGAAAACCACTGCTTTACTCCCTCAACAACGTAATTCTGCCAAACACACAAAATCTATACTATCCAAATTCGCGTTCTAAGTCGATGTAGCTGTTTAAAATTAACATACACAGACACGCACTTCAACTATCAACTCTACAGTCCCAACGCGGATGTTGACGGGTTTTGTTATTTTATAATGGGTGAAAGTTATTTTTTCTTCTACACTGCAATGTCAAAAGACGAGAAATGAACGGCACAATGGAAGCTGAATGAAAGTCGCCAAAGAAAAAAAGTTTTACGAAAGAAAAAATTCCGCCTCTCTTTGTCTGGTTATTTCCATCCGAGATCGCCAAAACAACAATGGACTGAAAACGGCGAGCATTTTAGGGATTCAGCCCGCGGCGTTCCCTCTCGAGCAAATAACTAAAATGGAAAATATAAAGAGATAAAAAAAGTTGGGAAAAGGCTTTGGATCAAAAGCGTAACGCCCACCGGTTTGTCAAAGTCGTCGAAGCCAACACAATTTACAATGTTGTGAAAACCGGATTTAGAGGTCTTCGACGTTATAAACGTTATGGATTCGGTAATATCCGAACAGCTTTGTAAAAGAAAAAATTATCTTTGACGAAAGATCTGGAGAATTTTTTATCCGTTGAACCAATGGACACGTTTGAATGTTAACTCATTTTGGTTGATTATTCTTACACCTATGTAATTGCGACGGAGGTCGAAAATTCTGATCGGCCTCGAAATTTGACATTAGCCGTTGAAGATGTCTATATATAGACATCTATATATAGACCTATAGGTCTAATAGACCTGGTCATAGACCTATAGGTTCCAAAAACGAAATGTCCGCCGCCAGCCCAGCCGGTTTGGGCAGTAGGAATCTAAATCTCTAAGGGCCACTTTCACCAAAAAGCCGTACCGTGGGTTTAACTTACCGAAATCTTAACCTTAACCTGCCAACTTACCGAGACGTTAGAAAATTACGTTTCACCACTTCATTTCCGACGTTAACTTTAACGCAGAGGCTGTCGGTTACCGTTTCGGTAACTTAACGTGCAGTGTTGCCCAAAAGAGCCATTTGTGTCCACATTTTGGTCCCCGGAGAAGAGAAACTCAGGGGACAGCAACAACGGTAACCTTGAAATTGACTTGTGATCTCCCAGTATTGATTTGTTTACATATGACATTATCTTCGGTGTTATGGATCTAACTTTGCCGTTCGTTCGCCGACAAGCGAGGGGAAATACAATATTTTTTGTAAATTCCTATTACTTACTGAAAGTATGATTAAATCACGATATATACTACGAATTTCCTTGCCGTCATCATTTCAACCACCTGGATGATGTGTATAGTTTACCTCATCAGGGGTACAAGCCCTCATAAAGTGTCGGCAAAAGTGGCATGAGTTTGCTGATCAGGTCCCACCCAGAATTTTGGCCAATTTTATGGGATTTTCCAACAAAAATTACTGGTGAACCAAACAAAAACATACGGCGGTAAGTTGTCTTTCTTCTCATGCTTTCACTGCATTTGGCAATTATTTCCCAAGTCGGCTACAAATCCCTCGTCAATTTCATTGTACACCGAAATTGTGAGAAATTTTCCTCTAATGCCTCGCAGCCGTCTCAACTTACGTCTGTGACCACAAACATCACGTCTTTTGCCAATCTGCATCCGCGGCGGCCATTAAAAAATAGGACTTACCGTCCCGTTAGCTCGTTAATCGGTGGGGCATCGACCAGTTAACCTTAACGCGTGAGATACCGAGGGTTTGAGCTACCGGATGGGTAAGTCCACCGTCGTGAAAGGCAAATCGCTCTAAACTCTCGGTAACTCTGCCCGTTATCCTTTAACGTCCGGTAAGTGAGTTGGTGAAAGTGGCCCTAATTCAGAACGCGTCTGTATGCATGTATGACATACAGTGTGTGTCACAAGCCTACTCTTGTTGTTTACAGACCAATTGAGTCTGCGTTTCCTCTGTATCCTATCTAGCGATTCGAATTTTAATACTAAATCCCGAAAGGACGCATTCTGACGATCGATCGTCGTCTAAACGATTTTTAGCGATCGCGCGTTAGCGATGGCCCGGCGCTCTTTAAGGCCTTTTTTTAATTTGTATTAATATATTCAGCCTGCTCCCAAGCTTGACTACAGGCTTTAGGTCTGTGAAGCTGCCCTTGACGGGGGTGCCTGGCCGGAGAGTTAGGGTGTTTCCGGCCTTCTTCGCCCTCCCCCACCATTGTCCCTCCACCCGTAACATAGGTGCTGGCTGCTCTTGGGGTGGACGGGATCTGTGAAGGTCTCCCAACTCGGGGTGACATTTTCCAATGATCGGAATTTACTTAGATATTTGTAGCACCCGCAGGGTCATATAAATCATCACCTGATATAATAAACAAACAGGCGGGTAAGCGAGCCCCCCCCCCCCGCCCGTGAAAGTGGTCCGCCGAGCGAAGCGAGGCCCCCTTTTAAGAGTTCTGGCATTTTGACAAATACTGGTATTACATCTATTTGTGCCCGCAAGGTTTTCAGCCCAATCGTCAAAACCCGTGGGGCTCTGTGGGGCTAAAAAGGGGTTACGGGAGGGCTTTTTTGAGGGGTTTAGGCTATGGAGTCGAGTTAGGTGTCGTTTTCGAAGTATTTTTGCATGTAGAATCTATTTTTGAGGGTCCCACAACGATTAGATTTCACCGTGGGGAGGGATCTTTTGGGCTCTCATCAAATGGGATTTCTGAAAGATTCCAGGAGGTCAAATATTTTTCTCGAAAATTTAGACGCATAATCCATTTTTCGAGGTCCCACATTTGTCCAAACAATTTTTTTTTTTTTTCAAAAATAATTTTTTATTGCCACAGAATTAATTTTTGCACAAGTAACCTATTTCAAAGAATAATAAACCCTATTTGCAGCGTTTTTGAGCTAACTTCACCTCCTCTAATTTCAAGTTGTATTCAAAGTATTTATAACTTGTGAAAATATGACTTCTGTGAGAACAAAAGTACGATTTGCTTGATTTCACGGATGACTCACTCTGACGCCGTTTGAAGAGTTAACGACCTGAACAATAGCTGTAAAAAGGCATTCAAGTACCCTAATGGCACAGAACACATCTGCAACTCAGAAAGTTATAAATGTTAAATCAGAACAAGACTGTTACATTAGCCAAGTATGATAATGTCAGTTCGAAACCGGGAATCGTTCCGGGAACAGTTCCAGGAGTCCGACGAATTTGAAGAGAAAGTTCACTATCGACATTAATCACCCGTCAACATCCCCGCGTTGACAGGGCAACACGCCTCCTAAGTTAACTCGGGGGACGTTCGAACCTTCACAAATATCGTTGATAAAATATCCATTCAAACGCCGCGTTTTAGTTTCACGCCCCCACACATTTTTTTTTCACGCAGAATCGTTTTTTCTCGCGTTGTTACAAAGACGGAAAATGATGGTTTGAAAAAAAAAAAAAAAAAAAAAAAAAAAACGCTTGCAAGAGAGGCCATAATTTCAAAGCTTTCGGACTTGGTAGAAAAACCGGCCCGCTCCCAGTGTATTTACGAGCTTCCCGGTTGGGCCTGTACATGGGAAATGTTTTAGCAGTCGGAGAATTTTCGTTTTTTATTACGTAAAAAAGGCGAGAACTAGACGAACGAGACCTGTGATTCACGGGACGTGGCATTTTCCAGCCTGTCACTTCCCGGGTGTTATTTTTCTGGGGACAGGTTGGTGAGTTAAGGAAAGGTTTCTGAAATGAGAAAAGTGAAGTTATTTGTGAATCAAAGAAGCGAAAGGAGAGAATGAAATATTCTTCTGATTGATTTGCCAAGCCCTCGGCGAACGAGAAAAAAACTTCTCGTACAAGTAATGAGGGAGTAAATCTTTCGTGCTACCCACAAAGTGCAAGTTTTTTTCCCTACCCGTCGCACAATGCTCTTAAATCGAAAAAACGTGAACTTAATTGGAAAAATCCATGTTCCCCTTTGGACCTTATCGAGGTTCATTCCCAACATCTTTGAGCTAATTTATCCACCATTAAATTGGTAAAAAATGTCTCACAAGTCCGTAGGGAGAGAGGAGAAAGTTGAGGTTTTTAATGAGCTCGATTTTCGTCGTTTTTAATGCCGAGTTTAAAAATCTATAACTTTATACGGCAAAATCGTAGGGTCATGAAACTTCCCTTCGACATACAAGAGAAAAATAGAAAGATACCTAAATTCAAAGAAGTGGAGTGTTTTTAGTTTACCTTCTTGGGCGCTTAAGAAAATAAGAAATGCTAAATTTACATGGAGTTTTAAAACATCGGACACTCTGTCTTTAGTCTACAAAGGTTGTCCTGAGGCAGGAGAGCATGCACTGTCAAGATCATCATGCTCGGAGTTGCGCCTCGGACGTCGAGCTCGATAATATAAGATGTTATCAGTACGCTAATGATGGGAGGGTCGGCTGTACTTCTTCGCACAAATATTATTTGTTCGGGTGCTAATGAAGCTGCCGATGGCGACCAGTCTGAGTCTGAAGATGGTGCTGGCTGTCAAGAGATTATACCAAAAGGTTATACCACCCAGTCCTCCTTCTCCATTCTTGAATCCTTCCACACCACGTTCTCTGCCGCAACACCGAAATGCATCTGACGAACTAGGAACAGGAAAGAAGAAAACCACAAACCCTCTTGCGACACGACCGCTCAAGAAAAACATCAGATTTCAACGGTACCTCTCAGCCTCTTCAGAAACTTGGCAGCCGACGTGACAAAGTTTGTCAACCTGTTTCCGTGGTAAAATCCCCCCCCCCACCCCCCCACCCTTGAAACGTATTTCTGGCGAAGGTTTATATTGGGAACCGTGAAAAAAAGAAGGATCCCCCCTTTAGGGCCGCCTTGAACCGATAAAAGCGGGATGCACTGCCAGACTGTTTACGGGTATAAATCCCGAAATGACCTCGTGAAGTTGCGGAATGGTCGGATATATTGAGGAATAAATTGTTGAGGGTTATCTTCCAACAGACCTAAAACTATTAGATTTAAAAAAAAAAAAAACAATGTATTTAAAACTACACTCTATATTCTTAGTTGGTGGCTAGTTGCACACAAATGCATGTAGAAAGTGTTTTGGTGCATCATTTCGAATGCGATTTCACCTTTTCACGATTTTCATTTTTTTTTAGAGATTGTGATCGACGACTTTGTCTTGACTTTGGCGTCCAAATGGTACGAAAGTGGCGTAAACGTTGTGAGGTAGGGCGTATTGCAGTGCGTGACGAGCAGCGTAGCGGACGCCCATCGAGTACTCACGCAAAATGTTACAATGAATAAGTAAATAAGAACTTAATTAGCTGTCTTCAGTAATTTGTCAAAAATGTAAAATTTACTCCCTAATGACAGTTGTATAGGTCCCTACACTAGCGATCAATACATATATACGAATATATTCCTTCTTTTTTTAGCGAAACAAGGGACTCAAATGTTATCGTTTTTGTCCTCAAGAGTCGCGTTGGATCCAATGACGTTTTCGGCAATCCCGAGTTCCTCAAAACAGTCTCCTTTTCGCATCTGATCCTTCGCAAGATCACGTCCTGTTCCAAATGACTAAATACGATGATCGCTTGTGGACATTGCGACAAGCTAGCATTGAAAACAAGGTCAGGGGTGTCCGGTATCGAAAGCCTTTTTTTTTTTCTTATAAGGAGCGGTCGTCACGTCGGGTTTACGTCTTTTCTGTTACACCTGCAACTTGTTGGAACGAGCCGTAAAAATCCTTCAACCGGCTGAATCCCTTGTACCGCTATCGCCTAGCGATCGTATGGGTTTGCCTCTCATTTCCTGGCAATGAGCCTCATTTGAGTATTTTATGAGGCTTTTAAGGCAAGTTCGACCTTTTCCAGTGTATTTTACGAGCGATGGAAAACTCAAATCCGCATCCGGTTAATTTTTATCGATTGGTTATTTTCCCTCTCTCAAATCGGTTATTGGCTCTTCGGTGAGCTGCATTGTTCACCGATACTGATGAACGTCAGGAATTAATTAACTCGCCCACCTCGGTAAACCTCATACGCCCTCTTGCGAGAAAAACAACCCCTAACGAGGCGCCAACATAATCAAGTCTTCCCTAATTCCGTTACCAGCTGCCACATCCCCCCTGAAATAACCCTCCGTGTTTGCTTTGGAGATAAGTCTAAAAAACAGACACCCCCTTTTTCACGGATGCTCATATTTCATTATAATCACGTCCACACCACAAAGCGCAAGATTTACGATAACGAGGGGAGGACGAAAAAAATTGTAAAATGCGTAAGATGAATTAGCCCCACCCAATTTCTTCTACATATTAGGATAATCCAAGTGCGTGCTGCTCGTTTCAATGTGGAGCGTGAGGATTTTATAAATGACCTCAGACTCTGCCTGAGAAACGATTTTGTGTACATATATTTTTGAGGTCACCCTGATTCCAAAATAAACGTGTCAGAACTGAAAATCCTGTGCGCTAATTTTTGCTGAAAGTACCTATTAATCAAAAGAGCGATGATTGAATGTGTCAAGGCTTTTGATTTTAAAACGCCGTCCAAGTTTCCAAGTTGATGAACCAGCAGGATTCTCACATTCTTTGCTTATTCCGTTTTGATTGTTTTCCCTCCCTCGACCGCTTGCGGTTTCAAAAGGAACTTTTTTTTTCTTCCAACAGCAGCGACAGCATTCTACAAGGGGTAATTACATCGTGACCGCAAATATCAACATTTCGAACCGCAACTCCTGATCCCATCTCCGATTTCTGAGAGGGTTTACCCGTACCCCTAAATTACCGGACAGATATGTCGAACGATTGTGTTACACCCACAAAACCTGCTTCCAGTAATGCTGTATCAATTTTCTCCTTAACGGGAGAAGAATGAAATGTAAGAAACTAGATGCTCCGGCTCGCTTTGCTCGCCTACGCACCCAGCGGGGAGTTCTCAAAGCAGACCGCTTAATCAGACATAAGGCCTCGCTCCGCTCGGCCGAGCGCTTATTCGGAAAGGGGGGGGGTCTGCGACCCCCCCCCCCCCCCCTACTCGTAGCTAAAAGGTCGGCAAAAAAAAAAAAAGACTTCGCTTCAAAATTTCCCCGCCTCCTCCACCGTTGTAAGGTCCATGAAGCCCCACCCGTTCTGAGTACGTCTTTCCGACTTCTTTGACAGCGGCGGGTTGGAAGAGCCGAGACTCACGATTTTCACTGGGAGACTACCCGAGCGGCGAGAGGGAGGGCGTCCGTATAAAAGACTTCGCTTCAAAAAGTAAACAAAAATCATCACAAACTTTGACAAAAATCTCAGCCTTTGGGCCTCGCCAGGGGGCAAGCCCCCTGGACCCCCAAGTGCTGCTTAGAGCATACGGCTAAAATTCAAGAAACATGGCATTCAAACCCATCTTGCGTGTTGGAAAAGTAACATTTCGAAATGCAGAAATCGATTCGCCATGTTCTCTTCCATAAGGGTGCCAAGTTTGGTGATGAAATTCCTGTTTGTTTCGTTGGTAGCCTGGTTATTATCAGTCTTACGAGCCCTTGTTGGAGGGAATCGCGTTCTTTGGGAAAATCGTGCTCTCGATGTCGATAAAGATTTGTTTGTCATAATAGCCCACGTATTAAACAATAAATAAAAATTTTCAGTACCTGCTTAGTTACTTATTACGTGCAAAAGAGTTGCAGATACCTATTTTTTACTTCTCGTCAATTACTAGTTCAATATTTGATATTATCCACTACTCTCATTACAAAGAGTAAGATTAAAAAAATAGTAGAGTTGTTATTTTTTGGCATTAACAGTTACTAGTCACAAGTTAATAGTCACTTGGTTTACATTGAAAACCAAATGTTTGCAAACGTATTATTAGGTAGGCACTTCAAATGACTCAACAAAACATGTGCTAATTTTTCATGTTTCAAATTTTCAGTTTTCATAAAATAACATATATGTTATTATTTCGTGCAAGAAGGGCACACGATATCCAAACAATGCAATATATTGCATTGTTTGGATATCGTGTGCCCTTCTTGCACGGAACTGATGGGAGACGACATTTTGTTTTCCCTACAAAAAGGGCGTAGTGCCCTTCTTCAAATGTAGCTATCTTCCTGGGCTCCTATTGATTGATCGTCGATAGGCATCTAGATATTTCTAAAAGAATAGTGGTGAAGCTGGGGGGATAAGGTTTTGACTCAAAATGGCAAAGTGGCACATAGGTGCCTGGGAATGAGTGCTGCAAATCTTTGGAGCCCGTTCGCTCGAAACGCACTTTCGTCATATGTGCCCTTATTGCACAATTATTTTTGCATTTTGGAATTGGACTTTGCATGGTTTTATCATTCTTTATAACAGAACCTCTTTGTAGTTTGAGTGAGGTATCTGTGGAAGGTCAACAAATCGCTTCTGCCTCCACTAGTGCTTCGAAGACACCTCACTCGACCCTCTCGCCAAACCCCTTCAAAAGACCCCGAATAGCCACTCCATACAGCCCCCTGTGTTTACAGATCTCTGGGACCGCCATCGATCAATGCTTGAATTAAAATTGAAAAAAAAAAATCGGCTCGCACTAAAACTGCTCTTACTTCAGCACGAGTTGTCCACATCAAGGATCCTGTGCACCTTCCTCACATGCCAGGACAGAAGAAGGTTCAAGGGCGTTCCGAAGGAACCTGTGGAGGCTACTGGAAAGGATGGAGATACGGTTTCACCAACACCCCTCGCCAAGGACGCTCGCCCCGGGGCTCCTTACTCTCGTAGCACGACCCGCCTCCGTCATAATCATAATTCTTCTCTTCACCTTTTTCTGCGATAGAACAATTCCACCGAGTGGCTGTAGTTTTTTTTTTTTTTTTTTTTGTTGTACGATAACTAAGCTGCATTGCGCATCCTTGAACTCGCACGTTTCTAGTCGTGACGACCGTGGGTGACCTTTAAGGGCTCTGCGTCAGTCCGTCAATCGTGGATTTGGAGCCGGTTGATTCAAAATGTTTCATAATCGGGTCCCAATGAGCAGTCAGCCCTTCTCAAATGAATTTCTTCTGAATCCCTTTAACTGCATTGCCGCCTGTGGTTGTATTGCCTGTTTTCCCATCTATTATTAGGGTGAATCTACGAAAAGTGCCATTTTCTTGTCCCGGCACAATATCTCTACTTCTGGGCATGATAAGAAAGCTTTTTTTCCCTATGTGTCTATAGGTACGGGCTCCATTCTTCCGTGTCAGTTGGGGTGTTTCAGTTTAATATTTCACAGGTAAAATGGTCAATGGTCAATTTTTCATTCATCTGGCCTGTCCCCATCATGAGGTAGTCAACTTTCAGCATGTACCCCACCTTAACGTGAGAAGGAAAAAATCAGCCAATATTTTTACTAGTGCCTATAAGCCTGTAGATTACGAGCATGTGTCTTTTGAATATTTAGTTAATGAAGGTTAGCAACTACTGTTGATAATCGTCCTGTCCCGAGCTTTCAATTCATTCATCTGGCTCCTGAAGTTCATGCTTGGTGAAGGGAAACAACAACTTGTGGGAACATTCTTGTGCTACAAGTGGCACCACTGAAGCCCGTGGCTTCAATCCCTCACCATGAGGTCTCTTTATTATCCATCTTGTAGGCCTCCAAACAGCAGCTCTGGGAAATATCAGGTGCGTGACTTTTTTGTGAGTCATTCTTCTGGTCATGGTTGTGGGTGTTCCAGTAGATCTATCAAAACGCTCGAAGTCCATTTTTGTACAAACACCTGCATAGATTATGATGAGCTCTTTGTTTTTTCTGTTTTACCTTTATCTACTTGTACAAGTGATTTATTGTAAAAAATTTCATTCATCTGGTCTTCATTCATCTGGCCAACAAACATTCTTGTGGCCAGATGAATGAATAGAGACCAGATGAATGAATATCACAGCAAAAGAAAGCCAGCAAATGACAGCACTGGAGTTTGCCTTTGCTCTAGATTTTGACACTTTTCGTTTAAAAAATTTATACTATGGTTTCAATTCGCTGGATTTCTCTTTTAAATTCCGTCTACTCTCTCATTTTTCATTCATCTGGTCTTAATCATTCATCTGGCTGTCAAACAACAGAACGATGAAAGTTGCTGCGTAGCCACTGATACACAATAATCACCAAGGTAATCTAAGTTTATTACAAAAAAAAAGTTCGGAATTTCTCGATTTTTAAATTTTCAAATGTGTGACCCCGAAAATGGCACTTTTCGTAGATTCACCCATTACATCCTACGACTGGGAGACACCCTCGGAACATGGTACCAACTTTTCCACCTTTTATTTTCCACCTTTATTTGTAGTACGTACAATTCCTAATGAATAGTGGAGGTAGTTTGAGTTTTAGATGAAGTTGAATGGTGTGATGGACTAAATTCTGTTGGCGCTATGTCCAAACTCAGGCTGTTGCTTGAGGTTGGAGTAATGAGGATGTTACCTTTCGCAGGGTCCATACTTGAGATGTCAAAGATTCTGTCTGAGTCCACTATGATGGTTGAGTGAGTTTACTTTTAGTGGAGCTGACCAAATGCGGTACACATCTACCCCTGCCTAGACGCTGCCACCGATTCCCCCAGGCCATCCTACTGATGGAAATCACCAGAGGGTCCTGGTGACCTTTCCCTGTAAGAAGATGTGTTCCTCAGGTCCGAGCTCACTCTCCTGAAATCAGACAAGGCGTAAAAATGTAAAGACCTTGGAGGTACGGAACTAGGAGCCTGCAATACTGTGGACGAGTGAGGAACTGCTTCCAACTTACATGCAAAGACTCCTCAGTGAGCCGTGCAAAACACGCCTTCAACTTCTCCTTTCTCAGCTTAGCCTGCACAACTGACGTCTAGACTTCGCCCTAAAGGTCTATGAGTCGACTTCTCCAGCAGCCTATTGAAGTTCTTGGATCGGGAAGACGGTCGTAATCGATACTGCCTCAGTCTTCACAGGGAATTCCGTTTTAGAAAACTATAGTTTTCGAAATATCCATTTCTCTTGAGGGCAACCCACTAAACTTTAGTGACTAAAGCTATGGTGACACCACAAAGATGTCTCTCTCTATAAACACCTGCTGAATAAAAGACTTCCATTAGACGCGTATCGTCTTAATCTCTCACGTATTTTTATTGCTCTCGAGATCTTTCGATTTGTCTTCTTTCCTCTGTGAGTCAAACACCGGTGAGTAAGATAAGGAAACGCACCCACAAAATGCTAACACATCAGTGCTAGTTCGGTTCCGTTTATAGCATGACCCTTCGATTAGTGATCTACCGAAATGGGCGGCGAGGCAATCGTGGCAGGTACCGGCAAGCCTTTTAGTACGTTAAGCCCCGAATATTTATCAATATTAGTGGTATAGATGTATTCTTTATGTGTTATCATGATGAATCATCAATGTGGATGAGTACACTACACCCATAGCGTGGATCCGCGTCTCTCAAATAGCCACCGTTCTGCGGGGATTACTCCGATGTGACCTGACTTCCGTCGACCTTCTTCCATAAATCTTGATCTGTTGGGATGCCAGATCTACCTAATGATATCATGACCTCGTGCTACCTACGTATCTGCGTCAATTAGGCCTACCTACTTTTGAGATGTTGGGTTTTTACGTGTGCGAACTACAGATTTTCACAGATTACAAAACCAGATTGTTTGCAAAGTTTCTAAAAATGTTGGAAATTGTTGGGATTGATGCAATTTTCAAGTAAGAAGAATTTTTTTGGAAAAAACTGGTTATGTCACTGTAAGTGTTCTCGCAATTTATCGGTCGAAATCGTTGAGAAAGCAACGAGTTTACAATTACTCAACTTTATTGGACCCTGATGATTCATTATTGACAGAACTAGTCCGGTGAAATACGGAAAATGCCGGGAAGTCTTGGGGTAATCGTTATCTCTTTTGTCCTGTGTGTTTTTTGTCGCTGACCACGAATCCTAGGTACAAACATTTTCCCCGGGGCACTTTTCTTTCATTTCTGGCATGTATCTAGCTAAGTAAGAGGTTTAGCGCAAAGATCACTAAATTCAAGTGGACGAAATTTCCTACTTAAAAAAACACTTTTCAGCTCTATTTGTTCGGCCGCTACTGCGCTTCAAAGAAAGAATTAAATTCTCAGAAAGAATTAAAAGTCTTAAAGGCCTGACAATCATTTTCGTCAGTTTGCATGAGATTTTCCTAAAAATAACTCATGCGATCATGTTATGTGGTTTCTAACTCTAATTGCATGTTCATGAGGGTATCCATGGACCCGGATTTCGTCCTCCTACTGTTACATGTCCACATCGTAACACATGATCGCAATACATGTCGAAGCGTGCCTAATATATATACCTATTATATATTTTGGCATATATGCCAAAAAGGAACATGAATACATTAAATTTAAAATGAAATTAAATATATAGTGACAACTATTATTTACGCACAACTTGACACTAGTAGACCTAAGTTTATTTCATCATTGTGATTTAGCAGTTGTCATCGTTGTCATAGTCGTACCGATTCAGTCATCTGGATTCAATGAATTAGTCCCAGTTATCTCGTAAAATTAACTATTAATAGTGTATTCGTAATATAACTTGTATAGATCGAAATGACATAGGGAAAAGAAGTTGTGATTCCTGTAAAAAACGATGCGTACTTGTCGGTTGGCAAGTTCAAAAGCCTGCCGTGAGGCTACCAAATTCCTTGTATGTTTATTACCATCAGTTTCCATATTGGTAATCATAATCACACCCACAAGACTGTAGGATTGTAGTGATGAATGAATCTCAATGAATCTCTCCAACACATTTTCGAACGAAGGGGATTTAATCACTTTGAACGAGTGCAAAAGCACAAAAGTGGTGGGCAAGCAAACTTTGCTTAGCAAACAGCAGCGAACGATCGAAAACCGGCGCGACCGGGGAAACCGGGCAGTTTAGCCACTGCCTTCTAAACCAATCAATGTTACCAGCTGGATTTATGTGACTCACATGTTTATGAAGTATGCAGTTCGAATTATGTGGAACAACTAAAATATCCTTTACAACATTTGAATTCTTAAACGTATCTGAATATTCATGGTCATTTAGATATCACATATATATATATCAAACGAGATAACATCCAGAATCAAATGCAGACAGACAGGGGTTTTTCACTTTTTTTCGAAAATTAGTTAGACACGGGGGTTTGTTCTTCTCGTTGAGAGCTATCCAATAGAAAAAGAATTCTCGGCCAAAAAGGATTTACTCTTTTAAAATGGCACCACAAAACAGTCTTTGGTGCAAAAGGGGTTTTCTTCTTCGTCACCTAGCGAGCAAAACCAATTTTCTCCATGTAGTAGCCAATCAGACTGTCACAGTATGGTTGAGTTTTTTTAACCAGAATGTCACAAATTTGACTTTTTTCCAGCGTTTTTATTAAAAGTCACCAGTGTTTATCTCTCGTTCCCCAATTTGTTACTATTTACCTTTCTGGCTTACAAAATCCTTGGATTCACAAACATTTTTGCCAAATTTGAGGTTGCTGTGCAAAAACTTCAGTGAAAAGGGATTTTCTCCATACTAAGTTTTTCACTACTAAAAATTGATTTAAAAAAATAAAAATTTAATTCATTTAAATAAGAAATAGATTTAAATTAAAAATATACCGAAAACTGGGCACAACCAAACAAAAAGCACGTTTCTATCACAATTACAAGTTTTAGTAAAACGTTTTTCGCGGTTTTCTGGTAGTGTGAGATCCACCTGTTGCGTGCGACCTCCTCCTATTGGACCTGTCCATGTAGGAGATGCCCAATTGAAGACTCCCACATGACCCACATTTTGTCAGTACTCAAGTCCAGTTGTTACTTTCCGGTGGAAGAAGATTTCTGGTAATCAATTGCAGTAAAAACTGATCATTGATCTTGATTTCATCTTAAGATAATCGGACAATACTTTTGACGTGTCACAAGCTTCATCCCTTATTTGAGGAAGTCAATAGACACCCGTCCACCTGCGCCAATGTTAATTACTAATAATTTCTGAGGACCGTTGTGGAGAAGGTGCGACTTGGATGACGCCGCCGCATAAACTGCATCAACCTTTGACTCATCATTTTTAAAGAACTTCCGTCCCGGCTCTCGCTTGACCCAACTCCTGGATTTACCTTGTTGGCTTCTTCACTTTGTATAGCTTCGTTGAGGTTGAAAAATGAACCGTTCCGAGGATTTTCTTGGGCGTAACAAGGCGGATTGCCTCACTGACGTCGGGGGGATGTAGAGGGGAGGCCCCTTCTGCTATTGATAGCGTTTCAGCCTTCAGTCGCATCTTACGTGTGTTGCGGGGTAGTCCCCCGCTCGTAGTCGCTCTCACGCCGCCAACTTGACGTAAACAGTGTTTTGGCGTCGTGCCATTTGTCATGTTTTGACAATTTTTCGAGGAAATTTCGACTGAAATTGTGCGCACGTTTTTCCCCGTTGCCTTGTGTCGTTGGTCAACGCGGATGTGAACTACGGTTTTGCCTTTGACCGTATTTTTTTGTATATATATGTTTTTTTATTGCTTACGTTCATTCCATGTCATCTCAATTGAATACTTCTGCTCATCTTTCCTCGTGATCTCATAAATCGTGGCGTTTGCAAGGTGGCATTATGCACCCCTAATTAAGTGTTCTCGATTGTACACGATGTCGATGACATCTTCGCGTCCGGTCGCCCGAATGAAACTCCGGCGAAAATTCAAAAACGACGAGAACAACCCGAATTGCAACAACGTCAAATGCGGCTGGCCTTTGAAGAAATTGCCCAGGAGGGTGTCGTTCGAGATTATCCCCTCTACCACGCCGTAAGTTGACGGAAAAGAAATTTGGCATTGAAATTTGACTTTTGGGTGAAGTTGTTCCTCGTGATCGTCTTTGGGCTACAGAGGGCCCGAATTCTGGGGAAGTTTGATGGGAAAAAAAAAACTAGTTGGACTTTATCAATAGAGTAAGCATTTATCATACGAGTTCTCTCTGAAAACCTCCGTTTTCTGCATTTATATGCTCGATATATTTAAATGAAATAAATTACATTTAAATTCTGTTGGTCCTAGAGAGGTGAAACACTACCAAAAGGCTTCTTTCAATGTTCACTAGCAGGAAAAAATTACCCTAATAATATTAGGAACATAAGTAGGGCTCGGATTCGAGCATATTATGCTCGAATCCGAGCCCTACTTATGTTACGAGCCGTACTTATGTTCATGCAAATTGAGTTTTGGCTTCAATTTTGATTATATTTGGGTCTATCGATACAAAAAACGATGCATGGGCCCGGGAACCGAATGTCGACTAATACTTTTTTCTGAAAGAACTTCATAATTTGAAGCCATTGCAGCTGCACTAGTGAGTTTTGGGCTCCTACAGTGTAATACAAATTTCCAGGGCACTTTCGAAAATTTCAACTTTGAATCTGGAGGGAAGAGTGGCGCTTACAAGAGGGGCTCTCTCATTGGCTGCTGTCAGCCAATGAACTGAAAGCACGAATTCAGAGAGATTCACGCGATCAAAAAAGGTGAAATCGCAAGGAAAATAGTCGTTCGGATTTGTTCTGACGCTAGTGTGACGGGAAAGACCATATTCATGTTCACCAACATAACATACCCCCCAAAAAAGAAGATTTTCTTGGACACTTTCTACTTTTTGTGCGAGTGCACTCTGGCGGATTAGTTCAACTGTCGCGCGGGAAAATTCAAAACGCCAAATGTTCACTAGTGATTTCCTCTGCTCATACACCCAATTTCTCAGTGCTAACTGTACTGAGTACTTTTTACATTATTAGTTCAACTATGTTCGGCCGAATTTTCCCATTTCTCTGACCTTGTTCCCTAGCCCATTGTACACAAGAGTTTATTATTCTTTGATATACTAATTGTTGATATATTAATTGTGCAAAGATGAATTCTGTGTCATTAAGAAAATATTTTTGAACAAATTATTAAAAAATGTCATTGTTTGGCCAGATATAGGATCTCAAAAATGGATTGTGCGTCGAAACTTTCTCAGAAAAAAACACCCTATTAAATGTTGACCTCTTGGGATCCTTCAAAAATCTCATTTGTAGATCCCCACAGTGAAAATGGATCGTTCTGGGATCCTTAAAAATGGATTTCACGACCAAAATTACTTCGAAAACGACACCCCACTCAATCCCACCGCCGAAACCCATCAAAAACCCCCCACAGAGCCCCACGGGTTTGGGCGATTGGGCTGAAAACCTTCCGGGCACAACCAGATGGTAAACCGAGTATTTGCCAAAATTTCATATTCCTACTGCCCAAAAATAACATTTTGTTTTTGGAATCAACGTGTCTATCGATCTGAATTTTTTACCTCCGTCGCGATTTCACATTACAATAATAAACCAATTAAGTAGTTTCTCTTGATTTCGATTCACTTCCAATACACCTGTAAATGTACCAACAATCAATTTTTGAAGTCACATTATCTTGTTGTTCCGTGTAGAGTTAATTTAAATACGTGGGATACAAGAAAAGAAATTGCATGGAAAACGCGTGATGCACACCGGTCAGTATTTAAGTGCTGTTGAAGAGGTTTATTTTCGCTTCATTGAACTCTCGATATCGTGTGATTCGATTTTCCGTGTTGATTGAAAGCGTTCAATAAGGAGCTTTGGAATGATTCATCGACAAAACGAATAACAACATTAAAACCCGGGGAAGTATACCAGAAACAGCGCAAATTGTTATGATGTTATAAATGACTAGTCGAAAAGGTAAGGCGAGGAAACCATCCAAAAGTGATCTGTTGTGAACCGGTGCAATCAGAGGGCGATTCTCACAAGCTCAACAAGCTCCCGGCCGGGGGAACGTCCTCGCGTTACCTACGAAGGAAGAAAACAGTTATTTTCACTGCCGGTAGTCTTCTTATGGGCGTTCCAGAAGAGTTATCCCGCCAGGAATCACGGGCGATCTTCCCGATCTTCCACCGACGAGCTCCGGCTACTAAAATGTGAAACAGCGAACGAAAATGTCTAGTTTGACAGCTTTTGAAACGAGAAGTGTTCCAATTTCACGAACGACACTTGCTTCATCCATGTTGATCGACTGTTTTTTTCGAAACACGTTCCTGAACCGGATCGCTAATTCCAGTACCATCAGCCCGACGCAGGTTCGAATGAGGCCGTCAAATAATTTACCTCCAAATCGGATATTGGGAAAGTGTTTTTGAAGGATGATTGGTTTTTATTTTCAGGGTAGGTGATTTTTCGAAACGAGCGGTGATTTACCAGATGATGAAGCTTGCTAACAGGTTGATATTTAGGCTAAGCTAAATAAATAAAAAGAAAGACTTTTGTTCTCCTCTATTTAGGTTTGTGTGGTTTAGTGTGTCACAGGCTTTACAGGTTTGGTGTATTATTATTTGAAGAATCAACCTATATTTACACGAACGGGCGTAACATTTTTATTGGCCTGACGTGAAGATTTTAAAAATCGACGACGTTTTGGGTGGTGGAAAATTGTTTGAGGGCGTTTTAGATCGGGGCTGTAAGGGCTACCGAAGGGTATTTAAGGTAAGGATGGGTTCGGTGTCGTTTTCGAAGTATTTTTGGACGCAGAATCCCTTTTTGCGGGACTCAGAGCCACCCGGTTTCACTGTGGGGATCTATGGCGCTTTCTTGTGGCGAAAGGATGCTAGGAAGTCGACTGAGGTGTCGTTTTCCGAATAACCTTGGACGCATAACGCATTTTTTTCGGGGACCGACAGCCGGCCAAACACTTGACAAGAAATTTTGGTTTTAAATAATCAAATTAAACAATTTTGGTTTATTATTCTTGGAATAATACACCTATGTAATCGCGACAGAGGTCGAAAATTCAGATCGGCCTCAAAATTTGACAGTATACGTTTCAAGAGGTCTAGATTCCAAAAAGGACATATCCGTCCGCCGTCTGGGCCGTTTTGGGCTGTAGGAATTTTTTTTAAATCTGAAAATTTGACAAAAATCTCGGTTTAAGTACCATCAAGTAACTGTTGCGCCCGCAAGATTTTCAGCCCGATCGCCCGAACCCGTGTGGCTCTGTGGGGCTAAAAAGGGGCTACGGGAGGGCTTTTCGGAAGAGTTTCGGCTTTGGGATCGAGTTAGGTATCGTTTACGAAGTAGTATGGACGTACCTAAAATCCATTTTCGGGGGTCCCGGAACGATTCGAATTTGTCGTGGTAATCTATTGGGCTCTCATGGGGCTACAAATGAGATTTTTTAAGGATCCCAGGAGGTCAAATATTTTCCTAGTAATTTTATACGCTTAATCCATTTTTTCGAGGTCCCAGATCTGTTCGAACAATGTAGTTTTTTTCCAAAATGGGGCTTTTGAAGGATGTCATCAGTCGAGTTAGGTGTCGTTTTCTGAGTAATTTTGGACTATAATTATCTTCTCAGGGTCTGTCACATCCTGCCCAAACACTGTAATTATAATCCTTCTGTATCAATCAATGGACCATCAATGGACCTCCAATCAAACTACATACGTCTACAAGTTGACAAGAAAAGAGAAAAAAAAATCAAAAATTGGATTATTCAGTAAAAAAAGTATGATTTTAAACGAAGTACCTAGTATATTTCCAGGATAAAAAATACTAATAAAATTTATTAGTAAATGTATCCTTTATTTTTATCGTGAAAATAGACTACTTCTTCTATTATCTTTTTTTTTTTTTTTTTTTTTTTTAACTGAATAATCCAGTTTTTTATTTTTATTTTTTTATTTTTTGCTAGAATTATTACTTTTTTGCCCAACAGTTGTGCAAAATGGGGTATCAGTTACTGATACCAAAGAAAAACCGTTGTGTAAAATTTGTAGCCGTCTGCCCTGCCAACCTCTGACTCCTCTTCATTTGATCAGTTTCTTAAATTGTACAACAAGTCGTTAAGATTGCAACAGACCAACAAAATTTATCTGCACTATCTGAGGTTTCCGCACAGAGGTTCGGCCTTGTGTCTCAAAACGTCATCCGCGATCTTCGACGACGTGAAACACGCTAACGAACGGGTTTTAGAAGGATTTAAATGTCCTGGAGTTCGGCAACCTTTTATCACAATCGGGTTGCCCCAGTGTTCGCGGAGGGGCCTCGTTAGCAACAGTCAAAACTAAAACAATGGGGCGATAAACCTCGGGACTGTTCCGCACGGTTAGATTGCGCTCAGGAGGTGAAACTTCCCCACTTTATTGGTCCGTTTGGCGGCGACGGGATGCCAACCGATTCTGACAACGATAAATATCGGTAAACTTGGGATGTGCTGTAAAAGAGACGTGGGGGACACGCTGTTTCCGTACGGAGAAATTCGTAAATAATTCATACAGATGAAAGCCCTCCCGAGAAAGGAGATGCACGAGGCATTTTAATGGTTGGAAAGAGGAAGCCTGAAACGGTACACTGAGAAGTTTTTTTTTAACAAGTGCGAGTCCGAAAGCAAACGTTGTTAATTAGTCATCAAAGAGTCTACAGTCAGCAAGTGTTCAACTCACAAAACCTCACCCAATTTTCTTCATCCCCCAAACATTTCCCATAACGCCAAAAACATGTCGACACACGTTATCCGTCGAGCGGGTATCTCGGGAGCTCGTGGATTCGGATGACGGCCTTGGTCTGCTCGCCGGAACGCAACGGTGCGACATGGATCGTTAAATCCTCGACCTCTCCAAAGCGACAAAAAAGTGGATGGTTTCGAACAATAGCAACCCCTCTCTATTTCATCAAAAAGCATCTTTGAAAAAGATATAGCAAAATGTGTCATGCCAGGCAGTCTATTACAAACCCATTAAAAAAACCCATGTCCCTAATTCGAGAGATGC
Organism: Pilophorus perplexus; assembly: GCA_955831195.1. Lineage (NCBI taxonomy): Eukaryota > Metazoa > Arthropoda > Insecta > Hemiptera > Miridae > Pilophorus > Pilophorus perplexus. Next base: position 6,944,340 of record OY037018.1, read on the forward strand.
AACGAAACAATTGAAAGAGATCTGTTCCCTCATTAACATCAAATCTGTATCACTTTTCACTAGAGAATTTCACGACAAGTTTAACTACTCCACCAAAAGTGATTCAGACGAACACAAAACTAACTGACACAATTAGCACTAAGTGTATTTGTCTCGTAATACATTATGTAACCAGTCTCCTCCTACTATTTAGTTTATTTCCGGGATAGCGTTATTGACAAAAGTTACGGCGATACCTGGCCTAGAAAGAGCTGGCGACGCTAAGAAAATTATCTATTTCTGTAATGGTTGAGTTACGGTGGACTGAGTTGCATAAGGAAAGAGGTGATCTTTTCGGATTGTTGGGGCTGGCAATTTTTTCCTTTTTGAGTTTGTTCGTACTTTATTGGATATTGGAAATGAACATGCTTATAGATTTGTTTGTCGATAGGTTTCCCTGTAACACTGACAATAAGATCAAACCTGTACGGATCGTTCGGCTGAAATGTTATTTGCTGACTAAAATGACATAATATGTAAATATACATATACATAAAATGACGTAATATTATTAGGATTATACCTACTGCCTGAGGGCCGAGTTGTTGGCAGTGGGTTACCTTCTTACCAACCCCCATGAAGGAATAGAGTTTATTCAGAGATTCTCTGAATAACGAAATTGATTGTGTAGTAGTGTACACTGTGAATGCCAACGACACGTCGGAATTCGCAGGGCGCCATCTTCTGGTTCAATTTTGGTAACTTACCACCTTCAAAGTTCACTACATCTCGTAGGGGTCGCGCTGCAGTCGCAATCCCCCCCCGCCGTTCCACCGCTGGGTTGGCGTTTTGGGAACGCGGTTTAACACAGAGTGAGCTCTCCTCTCTATTCCTCCATGACCAACCCCCTTACCTTCTACGTCAACTGCCAGTTCTCCCTGGAACTGATGGTTCTGAACATTGGATGTTTCCTAAATATATTGTAAAAATAACCACAAGATAACAAACAAGTCGGATCTATCCTCTTGTCCAAACTCAACAACTCAAAACAAACTAACATTTGTCCAGAGAACCCGTTTTTGTTTTTTGGGAACATGTTTTGGTTGATACACCACATTGCTCCCCTTTTTTTCGTCTGGCCGGACATTAGCTGGGGCTAGCCTGATGGCAAGGAGCCTTCTTCGCTTCTTCGCCCACTCCACTTCTTGAACACCACTCCAGGACCAGTCCATGTCGGCTTCAACTTCGGCCAAACCCCCTGCAGCCGTTTCGGTTCAAATACCCAAACCCAATCACCTACTTGGTAAGGTGGGGAGCGGGCCCGACGGTCGAAGAGTAGGGATCCCAATCTTGAATCCTGCAATTGCAGGATCCTGCAGGATCCTGCCGCTTTTTGAGAGGTGCGGATCCTGCAGGATTCGTGCGCGGATCCTGCAATCCTGCAAAAATGTGAATAACAGTTTCCACTCTTGGCAGGGTGCTTTCCCCTCCAGCGCTCCAGCCCCCTCCTTCTCCGATCTTCTGCGTGAATCACAATTTCCTTCTGTGATTCACAGTTTTCCCCCATTTAGCGCCAGGGCCAGCCCAGTCTTCTACCATTAAATGAAAATTTTTCATTCATCATCTTTTTGCAACATGATGGTATTATTAACTTGTGCCTTGTGAGCTGATTTAAAGCTATGGATTCCACGGCCGTTTGGGATCATTTATCGAAATCATTTCATCACCACAGAAAATGAATCAGGTCCAACCCCAGCCCCAGGTCCAAGTACAAGTTCTGCATCATCCTTGACTGGATCTGGCTCAGACCAGCTGAATACTTTACCTTCCGCACACCTATCATTAAAAGAAGAACTTGAATCGAAACTTCAACAACCTCAAACCTCCTTGCAAGAACGAGCTCTTTCCACTCTGGACTTGGAAACTGTATTGAAGAAAGAAATGTCCACTTTCGACAATGACAACGTAAGAGGAAAATGTCTCACCCAGGGATCTGTTACACTACCAGTATAAGAGATCCCTGGTCTAACCACGCCCTTTTCTTACCTGACAACGATACCGCCCACTTGAATCCGCACGCGCCTTCTCCGCTGCTGGATAGGTATTTACCTATGTTACACCTATGTACAGTACATATTATGTACTGTACATAGTGCAATGCGTTCAGAGTATCCATTCGTTCGCGAATCAACAGTGACACTCTGAACGCATTGTGCATGCTTCGGTCGTTCTTCCAGACTAAGTAAAAACATCCAGTTTTCAATTCATACCGTTTGTAACAATCATAATAATAATTATTATGATTGTTACAAACGGTATGAATTGAAAACTTCAATAAGAGAATATAAAGACAGAATATAATTATTATATTCTGTCCTTAAAATTTATTACTTAAGAGTATTTAATACTCTTATTGACGACCTAAATCTTTTAATTTTACCTACTTACCTACTCCGGGTATTCTATCATGACTTAGCATTATAAATTACTAATTAATTAATTAAATAAATAATTAATTTGCGCTGTTGGGCAGATGCAGGATCCTGCGCAGGATCCTGCAGGATTGGCAAGTTGGAGGTGCGGATCCTGCAGGACTGAAAATCCGTGCGGATTGGGACCCCTATCGAAGAGTCTTTTGCATCCTCATGTTCATCTTCGCTTCTTCGTAGGCAAACTTCCGCACGCCTCCAGGTCCGCTCGCAGATCCAAGGCGTATGGTACAGCCAGCCTTCTCTCTTCTGGCTGTGGCCTAACTAAAACGTCTGGTAATCTGAGGGCACAGCTATGTACCAGCTGCGGGGGAGCAGAAGCTGTAGTGTGTTGTGCCGTTGCCCGATACGCCATCAAGAAAAACGGACATTTTGTGTCCCAGTCCTGCTGGCGTTTCCCCACAAACATGGCCATGTGGGTTTTTAGCGTCTGGTTGAGTCGCTTCACCAGACCAGCGGATTGAGGGTGCAGCGCTGTTGTTCTCTTTCGTTGGAACCCCAACAATGACCCCTCCTCAAAATGTCTCCCCTGATCGGTATGCAGCTCCGTGAGCACTGCAATGCGACTAAAAACTTGTTCAACCAAGGCCGTCGCCACTGTTTTTGCCTCTTTGTCAGGTATCGGTATCGCCTCAGGCTATTTCGTGACATAGTCGCGCGCAACCAGCACATACCTGTTCTCTCGAGTCGTTCTAGGGTATGGAACGAGAATATCAACGCCCATTCTTTCCAACGTTGCCCCAACCATCATTTGCTTCAGAGGTGCTGGTCTAGTGCGTCTTGGGCCCTTGAACCGTTGACAATGAAGGCAGCTTCTACACCATGCTCGTATGTCCGTCGTCATACCCTGTCAGAAATACTGGCGACAAACCTTGGCCAGTGTCTTCCAAAATTCATTTTTCCTATCACAAACCCTGCTGCTGGTTTCCTCTAACGCAAAAAGGCAGTCAAGTAAACAGGGACGCACGGACTGCTGTGTCGCCTTCGAATGCATTTTGTAAAATCGATCATCTATCCGTTTCAAATGGCACACCCCCACATTTTTCGTTCGGGCTCAAGTGCATGCAAAGGCGTCGTACAAATTCATTAACTGAAAAAAAACGACCAAGTTCCTGTTATATTACTCGAGCCGATCTTCTTAGTCGCGCTGCACTTTGCATATCTCCCAGTTCCCTGAACCCATCCCATTCCATTGTTGTCTGTAGCAGGTTCTGAGATTATTTTCACATGTCAGCTTAACAAGGACGATCCAATAATTCCATTACTTTTTTTTTACACTCTTTCTGCACGCATTCCTTTCTCGAAACCGTTTGTTGCTGTTTCCTGTCAAGAATTTCCGTTTGTTTCCTGAATGGAATTTCATTGTTTTGTGTTTTTGTTTCAGGTAAGTCTTGCCGAGTCTCGGTGTCTACTTCAAGGTATTTGCGACGTATAGAAAAGTAATGGCTAAGAACAAACACCGTTTGATTATAATAAGATAGTTATTACCGTCTATAAAACACGATTTCATCAAAGCTTGCCGTTCAATCTCTTATGCAAGTTTAGCTGGTGCGTATTAAAACAAAGTCTTTACTCGACCTTTAGGCCAGTCATTATTTTCACAATAACGCTGCAACTTTTACACAAGGGATTATTATTCTTTGATATACTTATGTTACTTGAACGAACATTAAATCTGTGTCAATAAAAAAATTCCAAGGAAAAAGGTTTTTAATTTTTTTTTTTTTTTTTTTTTCATTCGGAAAATATTTGACCTCCTAGGATCCTTCAAAAATCCCATTTGTTGCCCCATGAAAGCCCTATTGATCCTCACAGTGCAATCGGATCGTTCCTGGACCCCCAAAAATGGATTCTACGTCCAAAAATACTTCGAAAACGACACCTAACTCGATCCCGTAGCTAAAAGCCTTCTAAAAACCCCTCCCGTCGCCCCATTTTAGCCCTTTAGCGCCCCACGGGTTTGGGCGATCGGGCTGAATACCTTGCGGGCATAACTAGATGTAAACCGAGTATTTTGTCAAAATTTCAGGTTTAAAAAAAACATTCCTACTGCTCAAAGCGGCCCGGACGGCGGACGGACATTTCGGTTTTGGAATCTAGACCTCTTGAAACGGATAATGTCACATTTTGAGGCCGATCGGAGTCGTCGACTTCCGTCGCGAAAACATAGACCTATGTATTAATACGCCTGTGTATTATTCCAAGAATAATAAATCAAAACTGAGCATCGCTTAGAAAACCTTTCAATTACAAAGTTGAAGAGCATACAATTGTGTGTCGATTGACCTCCTTACACGTTAGAATCGGTTCAGCAGTTTAGCCACAATCAAGCGTTAAAAATAGTCAATTTTTGGTTGAAAAATAGGGGGTTTTATCACAGTTTTCGGGTGTAGCTCGGAAACTATTGGCAAACGAAATTTAATTTATTTTTTTCTCGTGAGAGCTGATTCAGTTTTTGATATTTACTGCCTAGTACACAAGTGCCAAAAATAATTTACTACACCACCTTTTGCACAAGTTGATGTATATTATGACTGGCCAACTTTTGCTCCATGAATAATTTAAACAATTATCGCCAAATCTCATTCATGGAATCTTCCGCCTGTCTATCTTTCCGTCCCTAACATATCTTGATTCCATCCCTTTTTTTCTCACTTGGATGCCTTCCAAATCCTTTTCCCGTATAGTTTTCCACTTCATCCCTTTTCTTTGCAAATCCACCCGCATTTCCATCAGACTCCCCTCTCGACGAATCGAAATTACCTTATTCCCCTGTCTTTTGGACCGCCAAGGCATCCCTTTTGAGGTGAACTCGAATACCTTCTGCATGCCAATGGGGGAAGAGTGTTCCGTGATCAATAGCTCAGGATCAAACCCCCTGACAGCTTCGAATCCACCCGAACCGCAGTTGTTGGAATGATTTATAATGAAGTCTTTAAACTGCCGAAAGCCGTTTCCTTGTAACTTGACTCGGTATTGCGAGCTTCGGGTAACCAGACGTGAACACAAATTACTCGGGGAAAGGTAAGTACGTTTTGAGGAGAGAGTTGGCACAAGTAGTTAGTTGGATTACCCCCAGGGTCGTGACAAGGGAACGAGGGAGTTATCCCGAGTGAAATTGGATGGGTCAAGTGAAACAAGAAAAAACAACGAGGGAAATGAGACGATCACGATGCTGAACGTGGGATGATCGTGAAGTGCCGAGCAACAATGAAACTGTAGTAGGTAACGGGTAGAGGCTGTCAGTGTTCTACGTCTAAAAATACTTCGGAAACGACTCCTCATTTGACCGCCTAGCCAAAGACCTCCCATGGATCGACACGGTGTTGTCGCTATGGTCTGATACCCATGGGTTTACACAAAGACATATCCGACCACTATTAAATCTTTCAAAACACCTCCTGTACTTCCTATTTGTAAATGGGACCTGAAAAATGAAAAACGCAGCAAATTTTACGCTATGGTTTATTATTCTTTGATGTGGCTAAATTTTGCAAAAATTAATTTTGTCATAAAAAAATGTACCTAAAGATATATCTAAAGAAATAAGTTTATCCTTACAATGTTCGGACTAATTTGTGACCCCGAAAAATGGATTATGCGTTCAAGATTACTTGGAAAACGACACCTCATTTGATCCTTCAAAAGCTCCATTTGTAGCCCCAAGAATGGGCGGAATGGTTTCATTTTGGTCGGAAATTTTGATCGGCCACAAAATGTGTCATTATATGTTTGATATGTATGTCAAGATATGTAGATTTCAAAAACGAAATGTCCGTTCGCCGTCCAGGCCGTTTTGGGCAGTAGGAATTTTTCAAAATATCTGAAATTTTGACAAAATACTTGGTTTACCATCTAGTTGTGCCTGCAAGGTTTTCGGCCCGATCGCCCAAACCCGTGGGGCTCTGAGAGGCCGAAAATGGGCTACGGGAGGTTTTTTAAGGGTTTCGGCTCTGGGGTCGAGTTAGGTGCCATTTTCGAAGTATTTTTGGACGTAGAATTCATTTTCGGGGGTCCCACAACGATCCGATTCCACCATGGGGCTCTATGCGGCTTTCATGGGGCTACGAATGGGACTCCAAGAGCTCGCTTTCGTTTCGCTTTCCGAGTAATAATTACTGTGGACGCAAAATCTATTTTTTGAGGTCCCTCATCTGCCCAAACTTTTTAGAGATTTTTTTTTTTTTTTCAAATTTTCTCCAACATTTTTTTTAATGACCAAGAATTAATTGTTGCACAATTAACCGATATCAAAGAATAATAAACCCTTCTGTAAAATTTGCAGCGTTTTTTGGAATCTACACGTTTTGAAATGAATAATGTCAAATTTTGCGGCCAATCAAAATCTTCGACCCCTGTCGCGAATAATGAACAAAAAGCCAACAGTATTTATATATAAATACATATCGTCGCTTAAGTTCTATCATGGCCTATCTCAAAAAATGTAACTTTTCAAGAGAAGCAAAAAACTGTTTTGTACCTACAGTTTTCATGCAAATTGAACATTCTCTCATAATTATTCATCTATCCTTAATTACAAATGTAAAGCACTCGCACTAATTGATAAAATAATTTTTTTAAACAAATTGCCTTACGGAACACCCATGAGATAGGCCATGATAGCTTAATTTGGAGATGAGTTAGGCCATGATTTGGAGATGATAGGCCATGATCTGAGAAGTTTCAGATACATAGGCCCACAGAGCAAAAGAGAACAAAATGAGTTAGGCCTTGATCGCTTTTCCCTTAGTTACTGGCGGTAACTTAAGAACCAGTGTTATCATCCTATCCGGTGTAAAACAACGAATCCAGTGATACCAAATACTCAAAATCGCATTTTTTTTTAGATAGGCCATGATAGAACTTAAGCGACGATATATGTATTGTCACCTTCTAAAGTTTTGAGTTTTTGTTGTGCGCAGCTTGTTGACCCTGGGTTGTTGTTACTTTGCCTCGTGGGTTTCAGCTAATCCATTAGGAAAAATAAATATTGGCTCTCCGGCGCAAAATGTAATAAACCAAACCCCATCCAAATCAAACAAAAACTTGAAACTGGTGGTGGAGGGATTTGTTTGTTTTTTTAGTCGTGCTTGGGGAATTAGGAAGCGTCAGTTGAAGTGCTGACACGCTTAAAAACTGTTGTAATGTTGGCAGTATTCCTTAATACTGGACTCGGCCCCCGTCGAATCGCAATAAAAAACACCCTCCGTATAAGACAGCCCCAGTTCGGTATGCGTGTGGCAACTGTATAATAAGGACACACAAAACCAAGAACAAAGGGAAGACCCTCTGAATGAAAAATTTATTGGGGTTTCGGACGGGGAAAGGGATTTGGAAATTCATGTTGGCGTGAGGTTAGCCATTGTTTTACGGTATTCGTGCCAAACTCGAGGGGACAGCTGATAAAAGAGCAAAAACGGGTGAGCGATGATCAACATTTTGTGTCACGACATTTTGAATGACTGATTTCGGCAGATTTCATGTTTTAGCGTAGCCTAAATTAAATTCGAATAAAATAATTCTAATGTGAAATGGGATACACGAGAAAACCTCATGTTCATAACCTTGATAAAAATTGATTCCCCATTAACAAAAAGTCGTATACATCCAGTTGCTTAGCTATAAAAACCGTCCCCATGGCAACCAGTTCATTGATCCCGACGAAATTCAATTACGACGGGAGACTTGAAGGGGGGCCCCAAGGGTGAAACTAAAACAAGGGTAGTTTATGTGAACTTACAGACTTTTCCCTTTCCTGCTGGAGTTTACTGTAACATCCTAATGCTGCTCGACGGCGACCGACGTGAAATTGTCTGAGTTGGGCTATTAAAGTTGAAGGGGGTCCCCTGTGTTGTGAAAGTTTTCTTGTTGAGGCACACGTACAAAATTAGAAGAAAAACCGTAAACAAAGAGAACGGTTTATTATTTATTTGACGCTTGCTTGCCTAAGTTGTTTCTGTTCGAACGCTAAATGTGGAATGGGTTGTGAACCTCTTATAAAATCTTTCTTTGATGTTGCGAGGACACCTATTAATAGGCACTCCAAGTCGGCTGATTGAACAAGGCCTAAACTCCGAGTAAAGCCAGAAAAGGCTCGTAGGGTCCAGGTGGGGGAAAGGGGGTTTCTCCCGAACATCAAACCTTACTTTGTTTGGCCGTGTTGAAGAGCCCGGTTGCTAAAATTGTGGCCCCGCCCTGGCAAGTGTCCAACATTTTTCGGATGGTCTCGTTCAGTTTGGTTTGTCGATTTACCTGGAAAATCGGCGGGAATGACCGATTTGATTTCTTTTCTGAGGTCATTGTTCAAAAGTTAGAAAACACCTATATTTCAATAATATGTGGCTTGAGGGCGAAGGGCAAGATGTAGCGTGGAATTCGCAATGTTCCCTCTGAATACCTATTTTGGGAGACATTTTACTGGTTTTTCCTGAGGTCTCCGGGAAAATCCTAATATCAGTTCTGAAAGAACATTGAATTTTAATCAGCTTTCGCATGGGGACAATGAAATTTCGATCGGAGATCGTACTATTTGTGTAGGAGGGAGAGAAGAAAATGTTCTGAAAAGCGTGGTCGAAGGCGTTCAAATTTCTGGTTGCCACCCTTCCCGACGAATACTAATGTCACTTTTGTTATCTCGCCAGAATTTTGAATAGCCCTCATATAAATTATTTCGGAAATATTTTCCAAACGGTTCTTGATCCCTTTATTTCAACAAAAACGCCCCAGCCGGTCTTAGTTCCCTACCTGCCGCAAGAGGCCACCAAAATACAGGGATGCACCTGTCACGAGAGAAGACTCAACCAATCAGCGTAAAGCGCTTCACCCCCTCCCTTAACTTCTTCTGAGGTCTGGCATTCGCGAAGGGTCAACCCTTCTTAACCCTCAAAATCTCATAATTTATATAATAGATGTTTAACTAATTTCGACCCGAAAATGGTTCAAAAGATGCTTGAAGGATGCTGGGTCCGACTACGTGAATGAATATGATGAGAGAATCGCGAAATCCTGATCTTTTCAAGGAGCCCATTGTGGGATTATCGAACCCGAAAATTGCTTCGGGAGATCCGTCTATACAGCGAAGTGCTGCCCACTCTAAAATGTCTTCTGATTTTTTGCTTATCTACTGCTTGAAGGCCTTTTATTAACCTGTGCGAGGCCGTGAATTGTAGGTACCTGAGGGGATCGAGAAGTCAGGGGTTTTCAGATACCCCATTGGGCCATGGAAGTTTCCTCCCATTTCAATTAAAAGTCCAGAAGGGAGGAATACAAATTGCGCTCTTTCTGAGAACCAATAAATTTTCTCGGATGAGACTTCCCCCACTCTTCGCAGAACAATGAACGAATTCTTCTTTCAGACCCCTTTTGTCTCCCGACCCGTGAAATTGGAATACGAAAAAAGGCAACATCGGAATAATGCCATTTTTTTTGAATTCGCAGTTTTTTCGGGCATCGACCTTTCCACGTCAGAAACCTCTTTCAACGTGGACACACGACCCTCCGCAAACCCTCCGACAAATTATTTGAAACACAAGAACTTGAATATGAAGAAACTCGCGAAAAAACGAAGCCCAGGCCACCCTGCAACAAAACAACGAGCAGTATCACGTGGGAACTGGGTGATTTCTCACAGCACAGTTGTGTATGGAACATGAGCAGGGACGAGATTGACGTATTATACCAAGGATTTCATCACGATATTATTCCATCGAGGTTGACGTTGGGACCGGTTGATTTAATATTGGGTTATGCTAATATTCCTACACGATTTTTGACTTTTTGCAACCGTTTTATGGACACAGTCTAATTGTTGCAAAATCTGTTTCAACAAAAACGTTATGAGAAAGATCAATTTAACGTTTCATCATTAATTGGATTCTGAATGCAATATATAATAGATGAATTCAATTCATCCAATTGAGATTCTGGCGTTGAACGCTGGGCACGTTCCGTCTATTGAAAAAAATCTAAGACCCTCCCTCACAAGGGTCTTCTTGTACACGAAACACGAAACCGCTGAAAAGTGATACGTTCTCTCCGTCGCAATCTCGTCATCGATCGCTGCCAGGGCGTCACCGCAGTTCCTTCCGAGCTAAGATTTCGTCAACAAATAAGATTTCATGAGACGTCTCCTTCCGGAGTGCTGATTCACGAGAAGCTCAACAAGATTCATCAGTGTCGTTCAGATTTGTTTTGTTGATAAACGCCAGCCATGAGAGCTTTTCAGCGAGGAAGGTTACTCTGAGACAATCTTGGATTAAAGATTGTGCGTAGGATTCGTTTTTGATCTGACAACTTGATGAACAATAATGTGCTGAGATTTTCAAAAAATCTGCGATAATTGTTCTCATCGCGCCTTCGCATCTTAACCACCGAACACGACGATTCTCACGGGCATTGTCCCCCAAAGGGGAGGGCCGGAACAAAACGGCATTGTTTCCAAGTCCACTGGAAAAGTGGGACTCGGACGAAAGAGGTCGGACTTGGCCATGCAATCGGTCGGAAAAGGTCAAGCTGGTACCCCAAACCCTCTTCCCTTCGCCATTGTGAAATCTTCTAATCGATCCTGGAATGGGAGAGGAGGTCAAAGCCAAGTTCAAGAGCGTAGCCTCCCAGGGATGGACCCACGCGTAGATACTTGAGTACAAAGTGAAGTTGAGCCTGGAATACAGTTGCCCTTGTGTCACACTTTGTCAAAAGCTTGGGAGACGTCAAGGATGACTTCTGAGCATACTTTATCTTCTTTTACGCATTTCTCTATCTCTTTTAACCCCTTGAACTTAATCAATAGTTGAATGTTGCTCTTCAGGAAGGGCTTCTCAAAGAGGCAATACCGAGATGGGCCTTGGAACTGTCATTGATTGGATTCCCTGGTTTAGCTATCTATACGACTGCAGCTACTTTACACTACCAAGTGCCATTCTTCAGCCGGAAAGCAGCATTTATTCATTGCGACACTTACTGAGCCTTTTTAGTGTTTTTCCTGCAAGATGCAGATCTCTTAGCACCATAATTAGTCATTATTTGGTTAATTAATATTTATCGTCTCACAGAAGCTACATCGTCATTTTCTACAGTTGAGGCCGTTTCACTTCTGGAAAGTTCGTTTTGGTTTATTATTCTTGGAATAATACACCTATGTGATCGCGACGGAGGTCGACGACTCGGATCGGCCTCAAAATTTGACATTATCCGTTTCAAGAGGTCTACATTTTAAATCCGAAATGTCCGTCCGCCGTCCGGGCCGTTTTGGGCAGTAGGAATTTTTTTTTTTAATCTGAAATTTTGACACTATGGGGCTAAAATGGGGCTACGGGAGGGGTTATTTGAAGGCTTTAGCTATGGGATCGAGTTAGGTGTCGTTTTCGAAGTATTTTTGGACGTAGAATCCATTTTTGGGGGTCCCGGAACGATCCGATTTCACTGTGGCGATCTACAGGGCTTTCATGGGGCTAAAAATGGGATTTTTGAAGGATCCCAGGAGGTTACATATTTTTCGAGTAAAAAATAAAAAATTTTTGAAGAAAACATTTTTGAAACAAAAATCAAAAAAAAAATTTTTTTGAAAAATTAAAATCCCCAAAAAATTGTTTGTTTTTTTCTTTTTTTTCATTGACAGAATTAAATTTCTACACAAGTAACGTCTATCGAAGAATAATAAACCCTTGTGTAAAATTTGCAGCGTTCTTAGAGTATTTTACCTGTACTTGTAAGTGCGTATTGGTTGCGTACGTGAGCATTTTACTTTGTACTAAGTCTTGTAAGTACATTCATCCCTACCTTCTTAGTTTTTAAATGTCCATCTTTTCGACAATAGTTTATTGCTGCATCGTATTTTCGCACAATTTACAGGAAAATAATAAACCATTCTGTAAAATTTCCTGTACCTTAGTGGTATGATTCTGCGGATTCAGAATTTGTTCACCTCAAAATCATAATTTGGGTGCGCTTGCATCGTTTCCCAATCCCAGCTGGAAAAGTCCAGCTCAAGTGGAGAAGAAGGTACCGTTGGGGAGACTCGTTCCTAACAGCCCAACTCGCATTATGTTCGAAAACAGATGGCCATCCCCGCATTAAGGTCGAAGATATTCCCTCTCGAGATATCGGCTCTTTGAAAACCTCCCGCCTTTTCGGTATCCCTTTTTTCCCACACTTGTGACGTTCGATGAGAAGGAAATGCGTGCAGGGCCTTCGGCGATCACGTGATTTTCAAGTCGGGGGGGGGGGGGGGGGGGGGGGAAAGACTTACATTGAGAACCATGGATGCGCTGCGCCACATCCTCGGACAGCACCAATCGAAACCAACATTTCTAAAGCACCTACCAAAAGACGGTTGGTACTTTCTCCCTTTTACCGTATCAGAAAAATCCTTTTAAAGGACAAACTCACTTTTCTTTATCCGATCCCGGCCCGGCCTAATATGGGCGCGGCAATATTGAAAGGCGCACAATCTCGAAAGAGACACTCGCCGTCCCATTTCGAGAGAAATACAAGGTAAGTAGGTGAAACACTATCGCTCCCCTGGCAATCAATGAGGTCTGATCCGGGGGTTCAAGGTTGTTCGTACGAAATTACCAGCAGAAAGTTCGGTCGGGATTTCAACTGGAAACACGTAATTTTTTTCATTAACTAGTTTTACTATTAAATCTGACCTACAGTGGATTGATTTTTCACGATCTTTTGGAATGAGTGGGCTTAGACGTAGTAGGTACGTAGTGGGTTCGCGTTTTCACTCTACGGCAACATTGAGTCTTGGAATATTGGTTTTCAAAAACAAAACCCACAATGCATTAACATTGTAAGCAGAATTGGCTGATGAGCAGATTGTAAGTTGTTCAAATACTGTGACACGCAGAGTAGTACTGTAGTATTACTGTAGGTAAGCGGATACAATTGGATTGACACGTTAGGCTCTTCAGCAAAGCTTCTTGGGGAATGACTAAGAGAAACTCCGATGTTTTGAGAAAGAGCGGAGGTTTTGAGGAAAAACGAATAATTCGGAGGGGTTTATCAAAACTTAACATTTCCACTTTTGGTCAAAATTAGTTTTCTCGGTGATTTAGGCTCTGATTCATGGTTCGTAGAAGTTGTGTGAACCTCATCTCCCAAAAGTGGTTATTCCCTAATGAAATCGTTGATTGAAAACTTGTGTTCACACAATTAACATCCGTCCACGAAAACATATTATCGGAAGCGTTTGTTCACACGAAAAGTTAACATTTCCACTCGATTGTGCCTTTACGGTTACAGATTTTTTTTTTTCAAAAGTGATCATCTCCAAACCTGAATGGTAATTTTTCTTGATTTTTAGTTCCCCATTTCCTCAACCGGTTGCAGCATGCTCTTGTACAGTACGTTGGTTTCTTGTCCACTCACTAGATCGCGCGATAATGCTACACGCCAGGCTGTTTCGCGATGCAGCAAGCCTTTGTACAGGTTCTGTGAATTCCAGATGGTACATATACACGACATTTGTTTACGGCTTCGACATCGATCAAAACCATCTATGATTAAATAACTCGATGTTTTAAAAACCCATCATGATGCCAACAAAAGCATCGATTTTTTTTTCAATAACCAATAAAGCTTGAGCTTTTAGCTGAAAATTGGAACTATGTTATACGTTTCAAGATGAGCAGATTAAAAAAAAAAAAAGAAATGTCCGTTCGCCGTCCAGACGTTTTGGGCAGTAGGATTTTTTTTTTTTTTTTTTTTTTTCGCCCAACCCCTTGGGTCTCTGTGAGGCAAAAAAGGGGCTACGGGAAGGGTTTTTGAAGGGTTTCGGCTGTGAGGTTGTCGTTTTCAAAGACTTTGAACGACGATACTTAGTATTATTGGACGAGGAATCCATTTTTGGGGGTCCCAGAGCTATCCGATTTCACCTTGGGGGATCTGTGGGGGCTTTCATGGGGCCCAAAATTTGAGCATATTTAATATGCTCAAAAATTGAACAAAAAACTGTTGTTTTTTTAAATTAATTTATTTTTTTAATAGTTTTTTATTGATCTAAAGCAGGGTTCACATGCATCCGGAAGTCCGTTCATGCATTTCTCCGTCAGTACGTTCGGTCTCCTGATTGGCCGATGCCAGCGGGCGGGAAGAGTTTACTTTTGACGGAGAAGCACTTTCGAAGCTGACTGTACACATCCGAAAAATCAGATATTTCACGGACTGATAGGCGATAACGGCATCCATGTTATTTTGGTCGCCATAGCAACATCAACCAAACACCAATAAACGCGGGAATGAACAGCTGATTACGGCAAAGTTTCTAGACGTCTCTCCTAATAATTAGGAGACGTTAATTATTAACGTTTTTATTCCAACATTTTATCAAACATCCACAAAACACAAATAAACGCGAGAAAGACGCTGCCAAAGCTACATCGACAAAACACAAATAAACGCGGGAAGGAACAGCTGTGTGCAACGCAATGACAATTTGCCGGACGCTTGTGAACGCCTGACCTGACTGCCGGAATCCGTTACACTGCTTCCCACTGCTGACGCGTTCACGGATGTGAACCCTGCTTAAGATTAATTTGCACGTATTAATCCGAACTTTCGCCTTTTTTAAATCTGAAATGAAATCAAAATACTCGGTTTACCATCTAGTTGTGACCGCAAGGTTTTCAGCCCGATCGCCCAAACCCGTGGGGCTTTGTGGAGGTGGAAAAGGTACGGGAGGGGTTTTGTAGGTTTTCGGGTATGATATCGAGTGGGGTGTCGTTAGCGAAGTATTTTTGGAAGCATAATCCATTTTTTGGGTCCGACATCCGTCCAAAAACTTAAACACAAAAAATTACAATGCTTTTTCTTAAATAATCAAGTTTTTTATTGACCTACAATTAATTATTGCTCAGTTTATATTATCAATGAATAATTATTACCCTCTTGTAAAATTTACAGCGTTTATATTAAATATAAATTTTATGATGCAGGTTCCGTATTATGTACGTCCAAATCCTCTGATATTAAATTTTGATATGCTCGTTTCTCCTATTAGGTAGTCATCCATTTTTACGCGTCTGTTATCTGTCCTAACGTTACTGGCACATGTGTGTGTATATGTATATACAATTTTTTTGAAGTTTAATTTATCTTCAATGATTTAGTTTGTAGAATTAATTTACAGTGCACATGATTTTGTTCAATTGAATCGTTGAACGACGCCGCAGTCATAAAAATGATCTGACGCAGTTGCATGAATGCATCGTGAATGCGCGATTGTAACGAAGTCCCACGCAGTGTTGTTTTCGCTCCATCCGCTCGTTGAATGATCGTTGAAAATTTGAAAATGATTGCGAGTGGATCACGTACGTGTGATGATTGGAGCACCCGGTAGGTCAATGCCTTTTATCGTGCCGGGTGGATCAAGTCGGTTCCTCGTAGTGCCGCTAGGTAGCTCTGAGGCCTTCGTTTCGCTTTCACAACCTTCGTCAGCCACCCCGATGCAGGTCTTGTGTTTACACGAGCAAAAAACAAACCTATATCTCGCGAGAAGACTCAGAACTGTTCAAGGATGAAGATTCCGATTATGTCAAGTTCACAATGCACGTTATGTACTCTAATAATCGAGTCCAGCTAGTGCCAGGATAAATATTTACCCGCAACAAATGATTAAACCGCTTCCGTTTCGGATCCTTTGAACCATATTTGTTCCTTCATAATTGTCGCCTGGTCTGGTTTCATGTCAGTCCTCGCACGTCAACCCGCGCGGAACAGTCGACTTTTTTTTTGGTGACGAATTTACAATATGTCAACATGGTGACGTTTTGCGGAAAATTTCATCACGGTTGGCCTTCGAGGCTTTTGAAGTTTGCCGCCGCTACATGGCGCTATCTGTCAGATTCAGTCGACCATCGCGTAGTATTCGTCGAACTGTGAGTTGTCTCGTGAGAAGATGTAATATTGGTGTGGGGCGAAATAGGCCAGTCAATCTAACCCGAAAAATGGGCAAACCTCGCAAAGTTGCATGTAACTGCGGATTTTTAAATGTCGTTAGGATCCTTTAGAGTAACTCTAAAACTGTTCATTTCTAAGTTTGCAACCCTGAAAACCTTGTGCTAACATCGCAAAATTTTTGGACTTTTTGAGTTTTTCCAAAAACCCCAATAAGGAAGCGTATTTCGACAAACATCACCCTATAGGTACACCCTTAAAGTAGGTTAAATTTACTACAATCTGAGAGTAATTGGAGCGCTGTAGCTCCATTCGTTGCGGAAATGCAGTCAACTGAAAATAATGGGCGATTCTTTAAAAAAAAATATAAAAAAAAGTCCCCCCAATCTGACACCGCTCGGTAAGAGGAAAACGACGTTTTTCAGAACGTTTTCGGCTCTAGCTCGGAAACTGTTTGCCCGATTCCAGATTGCTTTCTTTCTCGTGAAAGCTTAATTTAATCAGCTTGCACCAGAAACAGCGAGAATGAAGATCGGACTAATTGTTCCAGAGTTATTGCCATTTTTGCCAAAACATGCAATTTTTTTGCCATGCCTGCCCCTTGCTTATTGAAGTTCAAATCAAAATTTCTCATAGCTATGCGATAGGAAATTTAATCAGCTTTCAGGAGAAAGAAAGTAATTTGGAATCGGGCATATAGTTTCCGACCTACAGCCGAAAACGTTCTGTAAAACGTCGTTTTCCGCTTACCGAGCCTTGTCATATTGGGGGACTTTTTTTTTTTTTTTTTTTTTTAAAAGAATCACCCATTTTCAGTAACTAATAAACCTACAGAGCTCCAATTGGTTTCAAATCGTAGCAAATTTAACCTACTTTAAGGGTGTATAGGGTGATGTTAGTCGAAATACTCTTCATTATTGGGGATCCTTCAAAAATCCCATTTGTAGCCCCATGAAAGCCCTACAGATCGCCACAGTGGAATCGGATCGTTCCGGGACCCCCAAAAATTAATTATACGACCAAAAATTCTTCGAAAACGACACCTAACTCGATCCAATAGCCAAAACCCTTCAAAAAAAACCTTCTCGTAGCCCCATTTTAGCCCGTAGCGCCCCACGGGTTGGGCGATCGGGCTGAAAACCTTGCGGGCACAACTAGATGGTAAACCGAATATTTTGTAAAAATTTCAGATTAAAAAAAAAATCCTACTGCCCAAAACGGCCCGGACGGCGGACGGACATTTTGTTTTTGGAATCTAGACCTCTTGAAACAGATGTCAAATTTTGAGGCCGATCGGAGTCGACGACCTCCATCGCGATTACATAGATGTGATTCCAAGAATAAAAAACCAAAATCCGCAGTTACATGCAACTTTGCGAGGTTCAACATTAGAATGACTGGCCTAAAAATACATTCAGGCTCCGAAATCCTTTTCTCAATGTGATCTCCATTAATCTCAAGATTGTGCAACACTTGAAAAAACGGAGACACTTCCTGACTTATCTATTCGACCAGTTTCTGTTCCTAGTTGTTTCTTCCACGATAAGAGGGGAAGCCCTTCAGAACAGAACCGGACAAACCGAAAGCTCGCGGATGAATAAATTAGCCGGCCAACTATTTCTCGTGGATACGTTCGTCGGATCTGGATGAACTTAACGTGATAGAAAAAAATCTAGGAAACTTCAGGACCGTTTCCGGGAACTAGTTTCGGGCTGTCCTTCAATTTCCGTGGTAAAGTTTGAACAATCCAACAGCGATTGACGAAATTTCTCAAAAAGAAAACTTGTGCACCGGAAGGCTTGTTTGGGACCCTGTTAGATTAAATGGAATGATACGTATTTCCTAGATGCCTTCCGTATGTCTACATTAATTAATTCTACGGCAAAAAATACTTGAACACAGTTTATTTAAGTTTTATGTGTTTCTTGAACCGTTCCAATTAGTCCTGTTTTACGACATTGTAGAATTCACCGTCACCCGTTAGTTCTAATTTCTTTTTTCACAACCGTGGCGAACGATCCCATTGACTCAATTTGGCCCGATTGATCGAAGATTTGGCTCGGTAGACAACTGGCAGAGTAGCCTGACCGTGAGGTGCTCGAGGTGCAGTTTGCCAAATATCTTAATTCCCTGTCGGCTGATTAGTTCGATGTAGGCCAGACTGCTGCCCTTGATCTTTTTGCTTTGGTTTATTATTCTGTGAATAATTGATGAGTGGATTCGCGGTCCAGTTCGCTCGTCTAATCGTCGTAAATCGAAAGACTTTTTGATTGAGAGTTCCTCGTCGAAAATTCAAGCATTGAGTGGTACAATAAAATTCTCAAACCTCCAAAAAATTGTTTCAATGTGGCCAAATTGAACCAATTATGTGTGCAGAAAAAAAAGAGCAATACCAGTTGAAAGGATGTTGTGAAGGATAGAGGGAGGAGGGGTGTATTCGAGGGGGAAGAAGCGATCTCTGGGTGGTTGAAGTGGGGGGGGGGGGGGGGCACTTATTTTTCAATTTGCAGTATTCAAATTTTGTTTTCTTCGATACAGGCATGCCTAAGTGCCCAAAAAGAGCAGGAGGGCGCCTAAGGATATGGCGGGCTACTAAAACAGCTGCCAATATGGCATGTTAGGGTATCCGATACCTCCCCAAACACAAAATGAAAGAAAAACGCTGCAAATTTTACACAAGGGTTTATTATTCTTTGATATACATTACTTGTGCAGAAATTTAATTCTGTCAATGAAAAAATTAAAAAAAAAATTTTTTTTTTGGATTTTTATCTCAAAAAATTTTTTTTTTGGATTTTTTTGTTTAAAAATGTGTTTTTTTCAAAAATTCCGTATTTTTTACTCGAAAAATATTTAACATCCTGGGATCCTTCAAAAATCCCATTTTTAGCCCCATGAGAGCCCTATAGATCGGCACAGTGAAATCGGATCGTTCCGGGACCCCAAAAAATTGATTCTACGTCCAAAAATACTTCGAAAACGACACCTAACTCGATCCCATAGCTAAAAGCCTTCAAAAAAACCCTCCCGTAGCCCCATTATAGCCCCATAGCGCCCCACGGGTTTGGGCGATCGGACTGAAAACCTTGCGGGCACAACTAGATGGTAAACCAAGTATTTTGCCGAAATTTCAGATTTTTAAAAAAATTCCTACTGCCCAAAACGGCCTGGACGGCGGACGGCGGACGGCGTACGGCGTACGGCGGACGGACATTTCGGATTTAGAATGTAGACCACTTGAAACGGATAATGTTAAATTTTGAGCCCGATCGGAGTCGTCGACCCCCGTCGCGAAAACATAGGTGTATTATTCCAAGAATAATAAACCAAAACGCTGCAAATTTTACACAAGGGTTTATTGTGATATCGGTTACTTGTGCAGAAATTTAATTCTGTGTCAATGAAAAAAAATTTAATACATTTTTTTGGATTTTTATATTTCAAAAAAATGTTGAACGATTTTTTTTTTTTTTTTTTTTTGAAAAATATTTGACACCTCCTGGGATCCATCAAAAATCTCATTTGTAGCCCCATGAAAGCCCTATAGATCGCAACAGTGAAATCGGATCGTTGCGGGACTCCAAAAAATGGATTCTACGTCCGAAGATACTTCGAAAACGACACCTAAATCGATCCCATAGCTAAAAGCCTTCAAATAACCCCTCCCGTAGCCCCATTTTAGCCCCATAGTGCCCCACGGGTTTGGGCGATCGGGCTGAAAACCTTACGGGCACAACTAGATGGTAAACCAAATATTTTGTCAAAATTTCAGATTAAAAAAAAAAATTCTACTGCCCAAAACGGCCCGGACGGCGAACGGCCATTTTGGTTTTGGAATCTCGACCTCTTGAAACGGATAATGTCAAATTTTGAGGCCGATCAGATTCGACCTCCGTCGCGAAGACATAGGTGTATTATTCCAAGAATAATAAACCAAACAAACGCAGCAAATATTACACAAAGATTTATTATTCATCGATATAAATTACCCAAAAATTTCGTCTATGATATCTTTTAAAAAAAATTTTTAATTTAATTATTAAAACTTTTTTCTTGTAAACTTTGTGAAAGTTTGGGTTTTGGTTTTAACTTTTCATGAAATTCACTCCGCGATACTTTGTACGATGTAGTTTGAAAATTTTTCAAAGCATTTAATGCTCAGGACGATACAGAACAAAATGAGAATGTCGACGAAGGAAGTCCACCTTTTCGAGGCTTCTCGAGCTCCTCTGACTTCTGACCTCGTTTCGAACAGATGTAGCGCACGTGTTTGTCGGGTGGATCGCTATCCGTATCGCCGATTTTGGTCAGCAACAGACTTGTCTAAAAATACAACTCGCAATGAAGGCATCCACCTCTCGCCTGAAACTTGTTAAGTTGACGTTCGGGCGTAAACATTTCATCGTGCCCAGTTTCAGGGTCTCGCGAGCACGTGGACAGCCGCGAAAATGCGTTCAACCCCTATCATTTTACGCCATTTTAATTGTAAATTGTTGTTTGTTGCAGTTTGAGTGAATGCTATTTTGCTGGCAAAGGGGCCGCCGTGGTGCTTCCTCAACATGACAGACTTCCGCCCTCTCCTGCAGTTCCCGCCCTCCCCAGCGCCGGCTCCGACATACAGTACCATCTTCAGTCCATGTTCTACCTCCTCCGACCTGAGGAAACGCTCAAGATGGTGAGTCATGAATTTTATTTGAGTGTGCATGAGTGTTATTCTTTAGAGACGTCTCGGTATGATTCTGCCTGTCCCCCCGAATTCGCTCCCCTGTGCTTGGAAGTGGTGGCGTCCCCGTCTACATCTCCAGCTTGCAAAGTGAGAAGCGAGACCTATCGGCGCATAGGACCATGCCAAGTAGGAGTCCTTTATTGACCATTTCCAGATGGTTATCTCTGTCATACGGCTTTTCTCAACTCAAGAACTTCCAACACCGGTGAAATCTCCCCCGTCCAACTTAACCCCTGCTCCATCCAAAGCCCCCAACCCAAACTAGCCTCCTTCAACGCAGTACAAACCTATAAATAACAGAACCACCGGATACATCCACGCTGAAAAAAGGTACAAGTTGATTTGTTATATGCGTGGAAAAGGGCCCCAGGACCATTAGCGGAGCCCGAGGTACATAAATTGGAACTGCCTGCTCCCATTAAGGAGGTATAAACTGGATATAGGGTTCCCCGGGGAAGGGAGAAGCTTTTTTTAACCCATGGATCAGACAACCCTTTTTAACGAGGATCGTCTGGTTTATGAAAATGCATCATTTGGAAAGGAAAAGCTAGTTACGTAATGACAATAAAAATATAATTGAATACAGTATCTATATAAAAAAATACAATCTTCTTCATTCAAAACATGGCTTGAGGACGTTTACTGGGTGAAATACAGTCCAAACCCCTGACAAGAGTCGCAAGGTGAAAAACATTTTCGAATTTAGAGGCAACTTCCCTTCCTACGCCCTTTACTGATTTAACGAGAGAATGCCCGCCCTCTTGGGACGTATCTCGAGGTGTAGAACAAGACGACGGTAAATCATTTCCTATGGAAGCCTCCCATTTAGTTGAAAGCAACTAAATGGGAGGCTCTTGAAGGACGTAATCAATTGAGACGGGAGGCGGAGCCCCGGGGTTAAAAGTCAGCCCCGTGAAGGGTTCATTTCACGAAGCGAGTGGAAGATAGTTTGTGAGAAATTCATAGTCACCAAGTACAAAAGGTATGAACTATGACACCTATAAGATCCTTACTTGATGGCTCAAGAAAGGAGGTTACCTCGGTACAACCAACAAGGATGCAGAAATGGAGTAGGAAGTTTACTTAGGATGACTGGCAAAACAGCAACTTCCAAACGTTCGAAATCCCACAATAAAATAAATATTGAACAAACTACCGCAAACACCCCGAAAAGAAAGCAGGTCAGATATAACAAGGTATTTATTCTCCTTAATTTGGCACAATCTCCCTTCAAGTCTTCGCCCTCCTCAACTCACCGTCCCAGAAATAAATTGCCACAAGGGCGCTGCGCCCGGCCTTATAAAGTCACGAACTCTATAATTGGCGAAAAAAACCGTGACGATGTTTTCAAAACGTGCACTTCCGCTCAATAGATGTAATTTAAGATTAGTTTTCCCATTTTTTCTGGCAAATTCGACAATCGGAATTTTTGAAAGTAAAAAAATGCGATGGTTTTTAAGATTCTTGGAATAATACACGTATCCCGACGGAGGTCGAAAATTCAGATCGGCCTCAAAATTTGACCTCATCCGTTTCAAGAGGTTTAGATTCCAAAAAAAAAAAAAAAAAAAAATGTCCGTCCGCCGTACGCCGTCTGCCGTCCGGGCCATTTTGGGCAGTAGGAATGTTTTCAAAAATCTGAAAATTTGACAAAATACTCGATTTACCATCTGTACTAGTTGTGCCCGCTAGGTTTTCAGCCCGATCGCCCAAACCCGTGGGGCTCTGTGGGCCTAAAAAGGGGATACGGGAGAATCCCTTTTTTGAAGGGTTTTCGGCTATGGGATCGAGTTAGGTGTCGTTTTTGAAGTATGTCGAATCCATTTCGGGGGTCCCAGAACGATTCGAATTCACCGTGGGGATCTATTGGGCTGTCATGAGGCTACAAATGGGATTTTTGAAGGATCCCAGGTCACATATTTTTCTCGTAATTTTGGTACATTAGGAATGTACTACGCGTACCTAAATGTACTACGCGTCCAAAATTTTGTCGAAGTCCCACATCTGTTCGAACAATGTAGTTTTTTTTTTTTTTTTTTTTTTTTTTAGCATGGAACATGTTTTAGCAGTGACCTAACTGCCCAAAAAAACGCCTCACTTGTCTTACCATTCGGTCACTAGTTCGGCATCCTCACTTGTCTTACCGTTAGGCCACTTTTCAGCATCCTCACTTGTCTCACTGTTAGGCCACTTGTTTGGCGTCGGAAAGTTACTTTTCAAACACGCGAGATGGGTTTCAATCCCACCGTTAATAAAGCATGTTCCATGGTTCTTGAATTTCAGCCGTCGGCTCTAATCAAAAAGCATCCGGAGGTCCGTGGGGCTCGCCCCCAAGGGTTTTTTTTTCTTTCTTTTTCAAAAATATTTCTTATTGACACAAAATTAATTTTTGAACAACTAACCTTCATCAAAGAATAATAAACCCTTGTGTAAAATTTGCAGCGTTTTTTCCTGATTCTGAACATAGTGTTGTTTTTTTTCATCCTGTTCTGTTGATTTTTCCCAAGTGTACGCTCTCAAGTCGCTCTCCCTTAATTGGAGCCCATCAAGCACCAGAAGACAATCAGTTCCGGCCATTGATCTGTAAATGAATTCCAATTGGTTTGGAACCCCTCGAGGGCCCAGTCGGTACTGATTGTTCCTAATGAAACCGTTTGTGTTCATGCCAGTTGTTCTTTAATCGACGACCTCTTTTACAAGAGACGGCATGTCTAGTCAATTTGTTTCGCCTCTTCGTGCCTACTGTTGGGACTGCCTTGTCCAATCAACCCGCCAATCAGGAAACTCGCGGGTGAGAACTTGAAACACGGAACTTGCTTTTTGCTCTTCTGAACTTGGTTCAACTTTGAGCAAATCTTTCCCATCTCAGGGATACCCCAACTTCAACTCAGTTGGATTTCCTCTCCTCCTTCAAGTTCGCCTTTTCTCGTCAGAACTGGGATTTAGTCACGAAACGTGACTTGCCTAATACCGTGACCCAGTCATCATCATTCGGGTGAGATTTTGGCAAAATGAGGACCGCAGTTGCGTCAAGAGGCTCAAATTGTGGCTTTTAAGGCCTTTGGACCTCTTTGAATGAACAGTAAAATAGCTGGTTTCTCTGCCCTGAGACCACGCATTACATACATAAATCGAAAAGGGAGATTTGGCTGGAGTAAGTACATTTCGAATGCCATGTGGATTACGATTACTTTGATTAGTTTGCATGGCTTGGGACGAATTGCGACACATTATTTTCGGGGTTCCCTAGGTCGGACCCACGAAGGGTTGGATTACGCTTCGAAAACGAAGTCGTTATTAGCGCGGTCGTAAAAATGACCGTTCCGAGTACCTGAGATGGCCCTTTGAGACACTCTATAAGCAAGGCCCCCTACACGAAGCACAGCTATATTATGAGTAGGCCTATAGGGGTGAAAATGAGACTACTAGCTATTCTCCCACTAACATAGCTAATAAATTAGTTATATATTAATGTCAAATTAATGTCAAAGATGGGCGTATTCGTATTCGCATTTGCGAATACGAATATCACCCAAAGCACACCCAACCTGCGAATACGAATACGAATTTATTCGTATTCTCAACTGTAAATACGAATATACGTATTTTCGGACGTATAAATACGAATATTCGCCGAAAACATTTGCGAATATTCGTGTTCTCGATGATGAAATACTCAAATAGGTTCAAACTACGTTTGAACATACCAGAAAAAATTAAAATACACTCGTATACCGTCGTCGTATTCGCAGGGAAAAAAATCCGATTCTCACTTATCCAGGTAATTCCCACTTATCAAGGTTAGTGATGGTTTGGGATGGTTAGGGATGGTTAGGGGGGTTTGGGATGGTTAGGAATGGTTAGGGGGGTTTGGGAT
Source organism: Pilophorus perplexus (assembly GCA_955831195.1). NCBI lineage: Eukaryota > Metazoa > Arthropoda > Insecta > Hemiptera > Miridae > Pilophorus > Pilophorus perplexus. The sequence continues at coordinate 6,969,310 of OY037018.1, forward strand.
GGTTAGGAATGGTTAGGGGGGTTAGGGATGGTTAGAGATGGTTAGGGATGGTTAGAGATGGTTAGGGATGGTTAGAGATGGTTAGGGAGGGTTAGAGATGGTTAGGGATGGTTAGGGGGGTTAGGGATGGTTAGAGATGGTTTGGGATGGTTAGAGATGGTTAGGGGGGTTAGGGATGGTTAGAGATGGTTAGGGATGGTTTGGGATGGTTAGGGAGGGTTAGGAATGGTTAGGGGGGTTTGGGATGGTTAGGGATGGTTAAAGATGGTTAGGGAGGTTTGGGATGGTTAGGAATGGTTAGGGAATGTTAGAGATGGTTAGGGATGGTTAGGGGGGTTTGGGATGGTTAGGAATGGTTAGGGGGGTTAGTAATGGTTAGAGATGGTTAGAGATGGTTTGAGATGGTTAGGGATGGTTAGGGGGGTTAGGGATGGTTAGGGATGGTTTGGGATGGTTAGAGATGGTTAGGGGGGTTAGGGATGGTTAGAGATGGTTAGGGATGGTTTGGGTTGGTTAGGTGGGTTTGGGATGGTTAGAGATGATTAGAGATGGTTAGGGATGGTTAGGGAGGGTTAGGAATGGTTAGGGATGGTTAGGGGGTTTAGGGATGTTTAGAGATGGTTAGAGATGGTTAGGGAGGGTTAGGGATGGTTAGGTGATCCTGTTGGATTAATCTGCCATAACTGGCTAAGTAAGAATCACCTGGATGAGTGAGAATGTCCTGGATAAGTGAGAATTACCTGGATAAGTGAGAGTTACCTGGCTAAGTGAGAATCACTTGATTCACACTGATTGATTAGGTACCTGATTCATTGGTTTGAAAAGTATTTTGTCAAAATTTCAGATTTAACGAAAAATTTATACATCCCAAACAGCCCGGACGCCGGACGGACATTTCGGATTTTGAATGTAGATCTCTTGAAACGGATAATGTCAAATTTTGAGGCCGATCGGATTCGTCGACCTCCGTCAAGAATAATAATTATTCCAAGTAGGTAAATTATTCCAAGAATAATAAACCAAAAGTGGTAACTCATTAGTGCTGAACATTACTTATATTATAAGTAATGAAATTTTGGTGATGACCTATACCAAAAGACCTAAGTCAAGAGTTTTATTTTACTGCAATTTAGTATCTCTCAATCCTGGACTCCGGGCAGCCGGCCTTCTCACTTGAATTAAGGTAGCCATTGAGTATTGACCACTTGAGGAGGTTCTGGCAGAGTTCATAAACAGCTCGCCTTCGTCAAATCGGATTAGCCCGTTGACAGCTAAAGGTCTTCGAGACTGCCCATGTATAAGTCCAGGTATGGGCAGAAATCATGTGTCGCAATTCGTCTTTTACCGTTTGCATAACGTTTTAGGTGTTCATTTTGGTTTATTATTCTTGGAATAATACACCTATGTTTTCGCGTCGCAGGTCGACGACTCCGATCGGCCTCAAAATTTGACATTATCCGTTTCAATAGGTCTAGATTCCAAAACCGAAATGTCCGTCCGCCGTTCGGGCCGTTTTTGGGCCGTAGGAATTTTTTGAAAATCTGAAATTTTGACACAATACACGGTTTCCATCTAGTTGTGCCCGCAAGGTTTTCAGCCCGATCGCCCAAGCCCGTGGGGCTAAAATGGGGCTACGGGAGGGGTTTTTTGAAGGCTTTTAGCTCTGGGATCGAGTTAGGTGTCGTTTTCGAAGTATTTTTTGGACGTAGAATCCATTTTTGGGGGTCCCGGAACGATCCGATTTCACTGTGTCGATCTACGGGGCTTTCATGGGGCTAAACATGGAATTTTTGAAGGATCCCAGGAGGTTAAATTTTTTTCGAGTAAAAATTAAGAATTTTTGAGAAAAATTCACAAAAAAAAATTTTTACGACTCACCTCCAAGTGGGGGGTTCTGCTTCGTAGTTACTGGTATTTGTTTATCGGTAGTTGTTTAAGCTTTTTGTCAACGGTATTTGTTTATCGGTAGTTGTTAACGCTTTTTGTTAACGAACTTTTCGTTTATGTGCCAAAGTAAAGACATAAAATGTAAAAAACTGGGGTGTGGTTTTATGAAACCACGGTAAAAGTAAAACTTTTTTCCCACTAGTCTCTCCGGCTCGCTTCGCTCGCTCCCCTAGTGGGGTAAATTTGGGACGATGTAATAAAAGTTTCACTTAAAAAAAAAAAAAAAAAACAACAGTGTTTTGACATTCCCCTGGATAATTCCACTAGTATCATTCCTCTTGGAGAGTAAACTGTGCTGCTGGTATATAAGTTTCATTCTTACATGAGGGAAGAGCACTTAACCGTCGGAAAATATTCACAAATTGCTACAGCATTTGCTAGTCCAGAATTCGCCACTTGTAGTGGAATCGCCCTTATACTTAGAGATCATTTTAATGTAATTAAGAACAATAATAACGTCAATACCAGTTTGCCAATGATAATGACTAAAAATAATTCGTTGATTGCGTTGCTCGCTCATCTGGTGGACGACAATATTCCATCGTTAAGGCTAAAAATGAATAATAAAAAACCCAAAACTTGGTCAATATTTTCCTCTATCAACGATTTCTGAATATCAGTCCCTTATTGAGTCTCAACGAACTTTTGCGGGGAAATGGTAGGTCGTCCGAAAATTGTTAGAATGTGACAACGGTGGAAAAGGAGCAGCTCGAAACTCCGTCGGGGTGAAATATCGGTATATCAGTGTGAAGGAAGCCCCTGATTTCTCAAGGGACCACTACGGTGTATCCCAATGCAAGGGTGGCGAAAACCTCAAGATTTTCTTTCGCTCGGAACCTCAAATACGGAGAATAAGAGCAAACTGAAGATTACGGTCAGAAACAAGGATTCTACATTGTAGACTCTACCTGCTAATCCCAGGTAAATTCGTGCACACACGATAACGATAGACCGTCTTCTATTATCTCCGCACGGACTCCCAACCTGAAAATGAACACGTTGGTACTCGCCCGTCCACCCATTTACCAAGGTCGGACGGAATTCTTCCGCGTTGCCCCTTCATCTTTTCAGAGCCAGACCGTGCGTGACTCTGATCGTCTCTGAAACGTGCCTTCGAGCTTGGAATGTCCATTAGCGAGCCGGAATTACCATGCTGTACCCGTAGATGCACATTTCTAGTCATACAAATTTTTTCGAGATGAACATCCCTCACGGGAGTTGACTTTCCGACTGAAGGTCTTCCCCAGAAAAAAAAAGCGATATCAATTTTAAACCCAATGATTTTCAATTTTCAATTTCTTCAAAAACTGAATGAGAAACTAATACAGACAGTATAGCGCTACAGAACCGCACACAATTAATTTAATTTTGGACATCAGACGAATCGTGTTAAAATTTCAATCCCGTTTTTGAAAATTTCTGAAATCACAGGGGGATGATGAGTCAAGTCTTCCACCCCCTTCACATGAATCTGGATGTAGAAACTTATTAATAAAATAATGACATGACGGAGTTATGAAAATGTGTGTAATGAGACCATTCCCTGCTGTACACACCCATAAATTGTATTCAGTATTATAATCGCCGCATTTTACATACGTCAATTATAAAAACATGTTGCAGTCGCTGATTATTATCTTCTCGCCAGTACATAACGAGTGGAAAACGTAACTTTCAAGCGATCTGCAAGAACGTGACTCACTTGCTCAAGTCGAGTTTTAAATCAAAAAGGTTGATCCTCTCATTCCGACGGCGTACTCCGCATGTCGCGTTGACATTTCACTAAATTGGTGGCTTAAAGTTCTCCAGGGACGTTTCCAGGATTCGCAATGAACGCGAACGTGAGTGGACAGCAGACTTTCGATCACGGTGAACTACTTGGACGAGAAAAAAAAAAAACCTCCCCAAATCTAATTTTTCCGCGTGAAACGGTCTACGGGTTGCGAAAAACGCTTTTCAAGCCGTTTAAACGTCGAGGCACCATTGACTGTTTCGACACATTTCTTCATGGAGACCCTTCAATCGCCCGGTCGGGGTCCTCGTACCTGACAATGGTCTTCTGTTAACATAACTTTTCAATCATAAAACCATTCAAGCGGAAACTCGTTGAAGTGTCGAATAAAAAAAAGAATCGAGGACGACCCGATATGGACGTCCCATTCACTACTGAGGGTTACTCTCAGCGGGGGTAAGCTTTTTTTTTTACCTTTGTCTGCAGGACAATAAAATGATGACCCCGACAGAATCCTTTCTTTTGAGCTAATTGAAGAGCTTTTGAAAGTCTTTGTTACCCTCTGAATTTACGTCGTACTTTTATTGGTGCAAGATTTGTGTCAATAGGTTTTGAATTTTTTTTATATTCATCAATTTGGCAGTGACGTAAGGCTACTACATCTAATAAACGTGATGCACAATTCGTTCATTATGACCGAGTCGCGTTGGATCCTGCGGCACCACGAAGCCAAATCCACGAAACAACTCCCCTCCAATAAATCGGCTTTTCGCGGGCGATTTGGTTAAGTGAAAGTGAGAAAAATACAGCTCATGCTTGAAAGGCTCCCCATGGCACGTTTGCCACCCTGCAATTGAAATCTTCTGTCTGGGACGACGTGCGGAAGAGGGTTGAAAGGGATTAGAAAGCTCGAGTTTACTTTTGCGAATGCACGCGAGAGCCATTTGGCGAGCCTGGATGTAGGCAAATTTACTTGGTGTTAAAGGTGTTGCAACCAATTGCCACGGCAATTTTTTTCAATTCGGAAAACGTCTCCAAATAACCTTCATCTCGAAGGTTGCCTCTCGTAATCGTCTTGTTTTGGCTGAAAAACGGGAAATTCGCCAAATCCCAGGCCAAGGCCCCCACCTGTCTCCTGACACAGACAAATCTCTTCAGCCCAAAATTCACATTTTCGCACATACGCGTGAACTCCTTTTCTCTGATTTTACAATCGCACGGATTTTTCAACCGGGAAGTATCCCGCCGGCTGATTTACCGTCTTACGTAACCTCCTTATCGCAATTGGCATCGTCGAGCACTGCACGTTGGAAAGAATTAATTGACGGCCGGATTATACGTCGTAAAAAGGCAGGCGTTGGGCACACGTGGTGGGTGGCAGAGGTCGAACAGATAATCTTGGGATTGCGACCCCTTACGACGTACACATCAATACTGATTTGTATGATCGTCATTTGATTTGATTATTATTTTTTTATAAAACGATAATTCGAGAACAAATTGTTTTGCGTTCAATTACAACACGAATGTATTCACCGTATCTACAAAGGTTAACAAAAAGTCTTGCTTTAATGAGTTTATCGACAGTCGAGAAAACCATGTTGATTTTCGAAAAATTGTCACGAGAGCTAAAAAAACTGCTTAATTTTAATTCGGCGAATTGTAGATTTTTGGTGCCATATTTTCTGCAAGTCAAATCACAGGTGAACATTTTGAAATACTTCAGGATCTCACTTTCTTCGAAATGGAAATTTGGAGCCTGATTTTGTTACTTACACTGAAATGATCACTTACAGGGTTAATCTTGCTGTTACACCAATCAAATTTCTGATAAATGAGCGATCAATGTAAAATGCCATATGGTGACTGGACAATGAATATTTGACATACTATGTACTATTAGGACATTCTTATCCACATTCAGCATTAGCCATAGTCTTCAAATTCAAGTATGTAATGTTCATTGGTGATTTTAATGTTTGCGCTATCGAGGAGACAGCCAGATACAAATCTCTCAACAGTAATTTTGGCTCCTTCCGCTTCTCGACACAAAATACATATCTACCCCACACGTATAAGGAGAGCAATTTGTAATAAATTTGTAAATTTTCTCTCAGCATACTCTTCCTCTCTTTTTGTTGAAGGTGTAATTTATTCGTATCATAGGGCATTACTAGGTTCCTTTAACATCAAGCCCTCTACCACGTCGTCTTCCGATGATTCACAAATTCTTATAAGGCCAGTTACGGAAAAGAAATTGGAATATTTTGAATATCGATTATTTTTGGCTGAATGGGGTTTTGCGTACGATTCTAGTATAAATTTGGATGATAGATGGTCCAAATTTGTGAATTTTATCTCATGCTAAGGACGGCAATCGATTTTCGATTTCCAAAGAAAATTTCTTCGATTTTTGACCCACCGATTTTCGATTTTCCAATAAATGGGATGTATACATAATCAGCTTGCAGACCAGGAGATTATTGTAACTAACGCTACTTAGTTACAAATTTCGTGATGCGATTTCATTACACTAAAGTTTACGGGTTGCCACGGGTTTCGGTAACGCTTCAAAAAAGTAACGCTTTTTTCGGTTGTGTGCCAAAGTAAAGACATGAAAATGTCAAAAAACGTCCTTTTTGATTCGATTTATGTACCTACCAAAATATACTTTTTAAAATTTTTAAATTTTCGTTTAATTCATTTTTTAACATTCTTCTGATGGCTGAAAAAATCGATTTAAATCGGAAAATCGTAAAATTTTTAGGCCCCGATTAATCGGTGCAATCGATTTCAGACCGCCGATTGTGAAATCGATTTTGGTGATTCGATTTGACTTTCTTTCATGCGCTGCTAAAACTGCTAGAAATCGGAAACCCATGTGCAACAAATCGTGCGGCAATAAACTTCATGATAGGGTTTTTTGTACATAAATAGTGTTTTCGTGTGGATCGTGTAGCTTTGTAAAACCATGTCACAGACCATTGTTTAATGTGGTGTCTCTTTGAACAATGTACATTTTTTTTTTTTTTACTTTTTTTATAGGCACAGATTTAATTTTCCCACAAGCAACCTATATCACAGAATAATAAACTCTTGTGTACAATTTTGCAGTTTTTTTTTTTTTAAAGTTTTTAGGGTTTTGTTATAACTGGAGCGGTTGAAGGCACGATTTGGATACCTCGCCGAACAACTGTGGAGGGAAATTTAGCACTTACTGTGTCCTAAACTATGGAGGTCCTCCAGTCATAGAATTTTATAATGAATCACTGTTCAATGACTTTTCTAATATTTCTGTTCCAGGCGGTAAAACTGGAGTCGGTCCACCCCGGACGGACGAGATACCTCGTCGTCGTCAGCCGCCTGGGGAGGGCGGGGACCGAAGAGTCCTGCCTTCTCGGCATCGACTGCAACCTTTCGACAACTGTAGGTCTAGTTCTAAAAGTACTCGCCGACACTACCATCACCCTGGACGGCGATGGGTAAGTCGCTGTGGAATTTTTAAGATTTTATTTTATAAAAATGATCGCAGGCTGTAAGGAGATTGTTCTCCGAATCGTTGGTGAAATCGTAAATACCGTCCATTCCAATTACAAAGATGTGAAGAGCGTGACGGTTCCGTTGTGTCTGCGGCATTCTGAATTCAAGCTCTATACAAACCAATCATTTTCTTCCTTTTCCGAAGTCTTCGAAGAAACTTGATTGAGTCTATTAGACGTAATAGCCTGTATAATAAGGCAGCTTTCAGACAATTCAGACCGGAAATACGTCCCATTCCGTACAAGGGCCGAAGATTCCCTTGAGATTATACGTGTATACATTCCGTTAGGTGTAGGGGTTATCTAACGGGCTTTTGATCGCTTGGTTCACCCGCAGTTTGGCAACGGGTTTTCAAAGACTGCAGAGCTCAAGTCTGGATATAGGACGGAAGTTTTTAGTTGGTCAAGTCCCCCGTCGCTTTTGTTATTCTACCACGCCTCAGCGCGAGACGCCGAGCAGTCTCTTTTGAAGACCTTGAGGTCCTTGTATGGCCGGGACGATCCCTTTGGTGACCTGGGAAGGCTGAATTGGGCGTCACCATTCGAGGCCTCAACGATAGAAGTTAGAAGACAAATTTGAATTATTTTTTTAGCTGAACCGCTAATTACGGGAGTTTTGCCCAAATACGTATTTGGGTTGATTGAATCATGAATAATCAATGTTTTCGCGTTGGCCAACATTTGCGGGTGATCCCAAACGTCTTTTCCAACGGCACTTAAAAGTAAAGATGAGAGTCAGGCGTTGTTTTGCATTAATCTTCAGCTAAATTTCCCTTCTTTTCTTCGATAAAAAAATAAATCTGAGATTTTGACAAAATACTCGGTCCACCATCGAGTTGTGCCCTCAAGAGTTTCAAGCATTCGGGGGTCCAGGGGGCTTGCCCCCTGGCGAGGCCCAATGAGCTAAGATTTTTTTTTTTTCCCCATAAAATCCATTTTTGCACAATTTTTCTTCTTCAAAGAATAATTAACCTTTGTGTAAAATTGTCTGCGTGTTTTCTTGCGTTTTCATCAGCGCTTAGGGGAAACCCGTCAACGGACAACAAGCTAATCCGCAAAACTCGACGCATTTAACGTCAATTTGTAATCGTTTTCCGTGACGGATCACTCAACCAACTCATAAACATTTCTCTCGGCCAAGGTTTTGTTTGGCGGAATCGTCAAGGACGATCCCGAGCTAATTATAACCGAAAACATTTCCCCCAACTCGAGATTGTTTTGGAGTCACGCTCGGAGAAAATCCTCATGAGAAATTTCGACGAAGTGACCTTGACACAGTAATGCCCGTTGTAAACTCACCTGTGATTAATTTTTTGAGAAACCGCCCGAGAAATTGACTTGCTCCCATCAAGGAATTGACAGTTTTGAGTACATTTCCCGATTGGTGTGTTTTGAGAAAGTGTTTATTCTAGAACAACATTGTCGTTGATAGTGAGATATCGTTTTGTGGGAATGAGAATAACGTTCTGGGTTGAAAATCATTTAGGTCATCTCTGTCACGAGGGCGTTGAATCGATATCGGAGAAAATCCTAATTTCTTCCAGGATGGATTGCGGATTTCGTGGATTCTTTCTGAACTTGTAGCGAAAAGGGAGTTTTCATGGTTTTTGTTTCACATCCATCACTGGGTTGATCTCGCCTTTTACTTTCCCGGGATTTGCAATAATTTCTCGGGTTTCCCTTCGCTTGGAGTTTGCGCAATTGCGTCCGCTCGCAACCCTTTTAAACCCGTTGAACCTACCTCATGAGCTCTCCCGATGTCGAAACAGGGGCTGGGGTGTTTACACACGCAAACGAATGCTAGAAAATATCAGATACATCGCATGACCAGGTTGCACTGAGAGAAAAGATTTTTTTAGTGGCTAGGTTAAATCCGAAATAACCTCGAAAAGAAATTGAAACCACCTAGAATCAATTGATTCAACCTAGAAAAAAATAGGTCCAGGTTAAAGTAACATCGAAAAATATTAATACAACCTAGACCCATATAGAAACAACCTAACCCATTATTACCCGCCCTCTGACCACATCCTGGAATAAAATAGTGTCAACCTAGACCAAATGTGAACTTTACATTTGGTCTAGGTTGACATTGTGAAGACCTAGAAAATATATTACCTACCTTTGACTTTTAAGTGGGATAACCTAGAATTGAATGATTTGACCTTCCATATAATTCCCCTCCATTAAAGTCTCGGTTGTACAACTGAAAACAACCGAGAGATTTAAAAGGCGAGATTGTTACTTTAGGTAACAACCCAGAAGAAAAAGTTAGACTTTCAGTCTCGGTTAAAACTACCGTAGTACCACAAATAGTTTTAGGTTTAAACATCAGTGATTGTAATTCATTCAATAAATTCCAGGTTGTTTCTACAGTACGCTAAGCGGCCGCGGAGAGCGCCACTGTAGGCGGTGGGCGTTACTTCTCGTTGTCTTGGCACCCCTGCTATTTAGCCGGTGGGGTTGAGGCCAAATCTTTGTCAAATTCTAATCATCTAATTTCTGTCACCAAGTGCAGTCATAGACGTCACATTCAAATTTTTGTACTGAGTTGGAAACAGAGACAACCCAGAAAGATAGTTGAAGTTGATAGAAACAACCTGCAATGGAAGTGGAGCAAACCTAGAAAGAAAAGTGGACCACCTAGTAATTTATTAGGACCAACCTGAAAAGAATAGGAAGCTACCTAGAAATTTAACTGGAATAACAGGGATACTAATTGAAACAACCTCGTAAATAAAGGGGCACAACGTAGAGAAAAAAGGTTCTAGGTTAATGCGACATGGCTGTAAATTGTTTGAGGTGGGGTGAGAACGTTTTTTTTTTAGGGTAAATCAACCGTCTATGAAAGTGAAAAACATTGAATACCAGGGTGAGACAACCAATACATTAATGTTTTTAACCTAGACTGTAAATGGATGGAGGCGGCGGCAGACACCGTGAACTTAACCTAGAATTAAAGTGTGGGGGTGGCGCATTTTAAATCTTGGTTGTTTGCATTTTTAGGAAGGTAACTTCACCAGTATTTTTAATCTAGGTTAAATTATATTCAACCTAGACTAAATTGTCCACCCTAGAATGAAAACCAAAAAAAATCTAGGTTGGCAGCATTTAACCTAGAAAAAAATCGAAAAATAACCTAGAATAGGCCCTTTTTTTCTCTCAGTGTGTGAGCGGTGAGTAATGTTGGCCATTGAAAGCGAAGGATAACATTTTTTTTCGAGCGTTAGGTTAAAAAGCGGATGGATTGTGCAGTATTCAGAAATCCCTCGTGATAGCCATTCTTGGAATGAGGAAAAATCTGAACGGATTCCCATATCGGGCCAGCATTACCGTTTTGGACAAAATGCATTTAATGCTGACGAGAATATCACGCGAGTTGCACTCAAAACGTGACCAATCTGGTTTTCCGTTTTCCCTAAACATCCCTCACTCCAGAAGGGCGTGACAGACAACTAATCCTACGCCTACACTATATGTTGGTGTGCTGTAGAAGACCGTCGACAGCGTAAAACGTTACTCATTTTACAAACGATTTTAATATTAACAGTGTTGTTAGTCTCTCTAAGTTTTCTCTTTTTTTATGCTGATGAGTGAAGGTTGAATTGTGCGTGCTCCATTAGCTCCAAATTGATGTCGTTTTAGCATGGTGCGTGCTTTTCGCCATTTTTTGGCTTGAAGAGTGAGACGCCTGCCGTGTAAGTAACGCCTCTACTCCATGGACATGAAAGAGCTGCTGCAACTTGTAACCTGCAGGGTCTGTGCCCCCGTCATTCTTTGTGCGCGCCTTCATTAGGGTTGGTTTGTGGGGGGTTCACTCATCAGGGTGGGGCCTATGGGTCGAAAGGGGGAGAGCATTCTCCTCCAAGCTCAGCAGCTGGCTACTAAAAAACTTTGCAATTTTTTTTTTTTTTAATTTATGAATTTGAATTGATTTTCCGTTGTTTTTTCTTTTCAGTGGTTTCTCCGTCTGCGTTTGCGGGAAGCAGCACATATTTAAACCGGTCTCCGTTCAGGCAATGTGGTGAGTTTTTCCCTTATGCTTTGGTTATGAATTTCCGTCGACGAACTTAAGCTTCACACATGTTGACAATACGAGGTGGCAACACTCTCGTATTCATTTCGCTTAGGAATTCCGTTTTGAGGCGGCCGTAAAAATAACCAAAACATGAAAAGACCAGTTGCAGTCCAAAACCCACCGACCCTAATGGCTGTTGTCGCGGTATTTTTTTACGACAAGGCTGCAGAAGATTTGAAAACCCGCAAATAGCCGCACAATGCAATGGCGTTCTCAAAATGCGTTTTCAAAACCATTACGTCTACAGTTAGAGCAGTAAAACCAACACTGGTGGAAGACGCATCTGCTGAAAATTACGCAGCGGGAGTAGATTAGTATCGCTGTACATAAAAGGGTTCCACCATGCTCGTAAAAAGGAGCGGCGTTTCCATCAACGGTACAAAGAGTACATTTTTTCGTCTTGCAAACGATTTTTAACAACCTCTAAAAGTAGTGTTCAACTTAGTTAATTGTTTTGTTTTTTCTTACACGAGATGACCCGTCTATAGTAAAATCTATGGATGTGAAATGACTTCATCAACCCTCTTGCAACTGGTGCCATTGTGAGGTCATCTGTGGTTAACAAATCTAAAGGGGATGCGATGGAAATGGGAGACTATGATAAGGGATCTTCAAATCAAATCAAATCAAAACTTTTATTTGCCAGAAACACAGAATGTATGGGCAATGGTCAAATACATACAGGAAAAAAACAAGAAAAAAACTGATTAACTTAACCTAGCTATAACAAAACAAAATACAGGCACACTACATGGACCAACTTAACCTAGCTATAACACAACAAAATACAGGCACACTACATGGACCAATTTACGGCGTCAGCAAAGAACTCATTAAAGCTGTAAGGAGCAAGCCTGATGAGGTAACCCTTGATACGGGCCCCGAACGCACCAGCTGGAGCATCCCGGATATCTGCTGGGAGAGCGTTAAAAAATTTGAGCCCCCACCAGGTGGTGCAATTCCGGGAAGTAGTTAGGCGATGAAAGGGGAGTATGAGTTTGCTTTTGCCACGTGTGGAGTATTGATGGTCGGGCCTGAGGAATTTATCAAAGTTCCTCCTCACATAATTTAAGCCTTCAAGGATGTAAATAGCTGGGATAGTGAGAATTTTGAGCTCGACAAATGCTGGTCTACAATCCTCGCGATAGCGAATACCAGCCACGACCCGTACAGCTTTTCTCTGAGATGCAAAAACAATGGAAGATGCGGGGGAGTGTCCCCAACAGAGAATTGCATAGACAGCTCTGCTATGAAAACAAGCATGATAAGCTGCGAGGACAGCAGGCTTTGTCAGTCTTTCAGAGAGACGCCTCAATAAAAAGGTGTAGCTATTGAGAGTTGAAACGAGGCGAGTACAATGGGACCTCCAGTCAAGCCTTGGGTCAAGGGAGACGCCAAGGAATCTTACGTCAGCCAGATTATTGTCGAGACTCGACAAATCTCTCAACCCAAACCTCATAATGCTGGTCTTATCACAATTTACTGAGAGTTGGTTTACTGAGAACCAATTTGTGACAGCTTCAAGAGAAGCGACTTCGATTTCGCAGAGAGCAGAACATGATTTGCTTCTCATGACCAAAGATGTATCATCAGCAAAAAGAATGGGAATTGCTGAAGAATTCAGAAGGCATGCCGGGAGATCATTGATAAAAATTAGAAATAAAATTGGGCCGAGGACTGAGCCTTGTGGGACTCCATAGTTGATTGGCAAGAACTGGGATAAACCTCCGCCATGGCGAACAGCCTGTATTCTGCCGGATAGATAGCTTTCTACCAAAGACAGGGCGCCACGGGAGAAGTTATACTTGTGGAGCTTTTCGACCAGTATTCTATGGCAGATGCAGTCGAAACATTTCGCGACATCCACCAAAGTCGCGGAAGCGAATTCTCCGTCCTCGAAAGCAGATGCCACCAAATCAGTGAGGCTTTGAATTGCGTCCCTTGTGGAACGACCCTTACGGAAACCAAATTGTGAATCATTAAACAAATTATGCTTTTCAAAATAATCGTTAAGGTCGGATTTTAGTAATTTTTCGAAAACCTTGGACAAAGCAGGAAGTTTTGATATGGGTCGATGATTGGAAAGTGAATTTGGTTCACCTTTTTTAAATAATGGGACCACCTCGGCGACCTTGAGAGCCGATGGGAAAACCCGTGCTGAGATCGAGTCGTTGATAAGGCGCGTGAGAGGGAACACCAGAGCCAGTGCCCCTTGCTTCAGCATGCTAGTCGAAATCCCATAAACGTCACACCCATCAGACTGCTTAAGATTGGTTATTTCAGTGTAGACATTCTGAGGCTCAACACAAGAAAATGCGAAGGATGGAACTGCTTCTGAAAGCTGAACACTGAAATCCAAAGGGTCGCCAAGATTTGAAGGAAGGCCACTGAGAACCTCTGCAGGGACATTTACAAAATAAGAATTGTAGGCATCAGCTGAAAAAAGGTTCGAGGCTGCTTTAGACCCATACTCCCCTTTCCTGTTCTCATTAATTTCATTCCACATGGCTTTAACAGGATTTTTGGACGAAAAGATAGATTTCTCACGATCTACTTGTTTTGCATGTCTAATCATACTTTTGTATTTGGATTTTAATTGATGTAAAGTTTTTTGCAACGCAGGGTTAGTAGTGGTTTTAGATTTAACATATAGTTCATCCAGCTGATCCTTCAGGAGCCTAAGGTCATTATTGTACCATCTATTGGGTTTATTATGTTTACTCTTTTTAGTGCCCAATTTAACACTTTTACAAGGGAAGGCAATAGTGGCAGCACTAGAAATTGATTCCATGAACGTGGTCCAGCGGACATCGATGTTTATCAGCGGATCGTAAACAAAATTCCAATCAGTCATAAAAAGATGGTATTCAAACGCTGCAAGATTCTGGGGAGAAATTGGGCGGATGATGATATTACGATTTGAGGATGGGTCAGATTTGGCGTCCAAAACATAAGAACCGAATAAGGCTCTATGGTCAGAGAAGAAAACATCCTCGACAAAATATGATGACTGAGAAGGATGGAAATTTATAAAAATATTATCGATACATCTCCGCAAACGAGTGGGCCTGTAATTTTGGGGTAAAAATCTAAATGTACTAAAAATATTTACGAGCGATCTGAACTTGGAAGTGTCTTCAAGTGCACAAACATTGAAATCCCCAATGAACATAACTCGGTTGTTTCTGTATACACGACGAAGGAGATTTTCTAGTATGGATAGATAATTTTCGAAGTTTCCACTAGGAGAACGATAAATCGAAATCACAATCAAATTCAATCTATCTAGTCTCAGTGCACTTATTTCGCAATCACGGGAAACGGAGAGACCATTTAAATAGTCAAGAGATGAAAAAAGAAAGTTATCCTTTACGAACAATAAAGAGCCACCATGTTCAAGTGCTGGCCTACAAAAGGCAGGCCCAACTGAGTAGTTTTCCAGATAAATAAATTTCATTTCAGACGCATTGATCCAATGCTCATTTATACTGACCACATCAACCTCTAGATTAACAGATTTTAAAAAACAATCGAGCAAGTTTAATTTATTTCGAAGAGAGCAAATATTTAAATGTAGAACAGTAAAATGGCATTTTGAAGAAACATTTCTCACGTCATCACGCCTCGGATGGGGGTTTGTAAACCGAGCAGGCATCGAAACACTTCTATATAAAGGTAAATCATACAATTTAAGAAGATGCTCGGGGCAATGATTCAACATACACTTTAGCTCACTGACAAAAGAGCACGATCGCGAACACTGTGGGGAAACACTGGCTTGAAAATCAACAGGCTGAAGCTGCAGAGAGGATGAGGTTGACCCATCCGAGCCACCACGCAAACTGGACGGGCCAGGAACATCCGGAAGCACAAGGCGTCAAGATGGAGAAGCCCGAGGGAGATCCTCGAAGTGCAGCGGAAGAATGGGCTGCATAGGTGACAAGATGAAATTTCGAATTTTATTGCAGATTGACTGGCGAGTCTTCAATGAGTGATAGGGGTTACTGTTCTTAGATGATATGAGACGCCGATCGAGCTGATCCTGTTTAACTACATGCACTGACTTGAATTTAGCGGGAAGTGAATAGATGAATTTGTTCACTCGATGAATTTCCAGGTTGACACAAGAAAGCGATGACAGAAGAAACTCGAAAGGAACAGACAGGATGATGAGTTTTGTCTGTTTTAACGAAAGGCAGAGTTTCAGTAATTCCTGTTTAAAGGCTTTAAATTCATTGTATGCTGCATCAAGGAATCCCGCTGACAATACCAGGTAGTCAGGATAGCTGTTCTTATCTCGCCAGGATTTAAGAATGGTCGGAAGAGTGGCATCAGAAAACCTGTACGTGATCGAGGTGTATTTACTAGGAAGTGTTGATATTAGCTCCTCACTCAAGCCGAACAGAAAAGAATCACCGAGGAAGACCACATTTGGATCACTAGGCTTCAAGATTCGTCGTACAATTGCCTTCTTTTTTCCCATTTCACTGTGTTTAGCTGTGACTACAGTAAAAGGCTCGGGTATTACGGACATGAATGAAGCCAAGTCAGTTAAATTGTCCTTGAGTTTGGAAATGACCGAGTCAATGTCGGTATATTTCCTATTTAGCTGCTCAATAACCTGAGCGTTTTCGGCAAGTTGTTCCGTGAGGCTTTGACTATTTTCTGCTAGGCTCAGATCCATAGACAAGGATGGAACCGAAAGATCTGGTACCTGGTATGACTCGACGAACAAGCCAGTGCCTTCCCCGTGAAAGGTTGATTCCGTAAAGGTCGAACCGAAGGCGATCTGATCGACCTTTAAGGGTGTGCAGTCTAGACGAAGGAAAGACCTTTGGTGGCACAGTCTTGAGGTTCTTGGTGCCCGAAGTATGCGAGGAAGAGCCGATCTATGGATTCCAGGGTACTCCGGGAATGTCGACCGTTGCCGAGGAGTTCCTGGATGTCGCTTAGAAACGGTATCGTGCTTGACGAACTGGACGGGGTTCGTCATTCGGTAATTGGTGGCCTCATCTGCGGACTTTGATTGTGAGACCACAGATCGGCCAGCCCCGCTCGCTGCCAGTGTTAAGATGACTACATCCTGTGCGTGTCAACGAACAAGAATGCATAACCTTTTCGTTGCAATTGGCCAGTTATACGACCAATGCAACGAACCCCAGTGTTCTTAACTTCAGTCCTCAACAACCCGATACTGCGGACAACAAATTTTCGTTAATTTTTTTTAATTTTTATTCTCGATTTGTATGCCTTTACAACTTTTTATTTCATCTATTTTATCATTCCAACTACCGTCAGAGTAAGATATTTCAATTACATAAAAATCGCAGTTGAATGACCAATAGCACGCAATTACTAAGCGCTTTGTCTCTCATGTTTCTCCGCTACCTCTCTGTTCTTAGACAACCTTCACCGAATATTCTCTTGTATACTTCTGAATTGCTTTCCTGAGCTCTGAATTTGCATCGGGAAGGGTTACTTTCGTCAACATCCCCTTCCTTTTCTCCGTGTTCACTTTCCGGGTCCTTTTCTCGTGCTGGACCTGATTGGTGAAAATCTGTTTACGTTGATGGACGCCTGCTCGACAAAATACGTCCGGCACCAGTTACTCCGGCGCTAATTGGATCATACGTGTTTGGATTGCTCGCCCAATCACCGTGTAAAATGTAAATTTCACCCCGCGAACAGACGCGGTTCCGAGTCAGAAATCCGAATCACGCCGATAACTCACGAACCCGCGAGCCTGAGGTTCGTCCCTTAAGAGAAAGCTCATTAATCGCCCGCGCCATTTTTTTTCGAATGAAACTGTCCCTTTTGTGACCTATTAGAAAAACTTTTACCCCGCACGGTTCTCGATAGGCTGGAGTTTTCGTGCCGTGTTGGTTTTCGAGGCCTCGTGATCGTGAGCAGATCAATTGCTTTCACGTTGGGTTTTTATTGGGTCCTGACTTCCGTGTGAGTTGGTTAATCACTTGTTGTTTTGAAATGAATCGAACTCACTTGGAACTTACGGGTTCGTGCAGACACTCCACTCAACATGGAGCAAAACCCCTCGGATGACGAATTAGCCCCTTTTCAAAGTTGCCCTTTTCAAAAATGCTTTTATGAGAACCTGCCAGAGGGCGTCAAAAACCGGTAAAAAGACTCTCACTCTTACCCCGATCTAGAGCGCCGAACTGATGAAATTCCTTACCCTTCACGCTATCTCTGGAATCCCCCGATGAAAAAGGTATATTCAATAAACTACGTTCTCCTCGGCTCAGCGTGTTTTATGAAATTCAGTTTTTCCCATAATGAAATTTTGGCGTCCACATTAAATTAAGTCACATCCTGCATGACTTTTCTCTTTTAGTGTCTTTCAAGAACGTTTAATGGATAAGGAATATCACGACGACCCCGATCGGCGTGACCTTTCTTTTTCCTTCGTGTCCTCATAGTTGAGAGTCTTTTCTCAAGAAGCACGCAAGTCCTTATTCTTTCTTTTTCTAGAAAGGATTTGACCGTGAAAACCTTGCACGGTAAAATGGCGAGTTAGACGTCACAGGTGGACGTGAATCAGTCCACTGATGTCATTCCGTTTCTACTTTGCCTTCACTTCGTGAATGTGATGGGAATTCGCTTGACGCTCAGCGTTTGCATTAGTAAAATTCAAATCAACGTTAATTGGATCAAATTCATCGCTGTCGCGGGTTGCCGGTTTGGCGTTTACTTGCAAATTGGTCAATCGACCCACAAAGTGGTCATTTACTCGTTTTGGTCTATTATTTTCTGATTGACTATGCGACGATGTTCAAATATCTGAGGTTTTTTGCGTATTAATATTATTAGGGATCGAGCTCAAAACCAAGTGGCTGAAAGCCCTGAAGAATGGTCGGGCGGTGGAGAAGTGGACTTTCGCACATTTTTCAGTTTTACGCTTATAACTCCTAAAATAAGCACTTTTTCACAAACGCCGATATCTAGTCGATGAAAGAGCATTAAATTCTGCGTCGATTGACCTCCCTCAACTTTTAAATATGACCTATTTATAAAGTAGTAACCGGCTGTTTTCCATTTTTGCTCAATTCTTCTACTTTTACTCGTCTGTAGCTTCCAGACTACTGATCCTTTGAAAAAACCTTCGCAGTGAAGGTTGTAGAGAATCTAACGGCAAATCTAGAGAGCACATCAGGTTTTTAATTTGGCCAATAATTGTTGTTAGTTGTTAACAATTATTGTTAGTGTACATATATATAAAATTCCAAAAACTTGCCATTTGAGGATATACGACTAAGTTTCTTGAACATAACCGTTTCATTTTTAGCCACTGTGCTCTCCTGATTTGCTATTAGATCCTCTTCACTTTTGATTCTGTGGGTTTTTTTTTTTTTTTTTTTTTTTCAGAAGAGTAAAAGTCGATGAATGGAACAATTGAGCGAAAATGGGAAACAGTCTGTTTTCAGTGGATAATTTCTACCTTGTAAATCGGTCATATTTTATCGATGCGGGACGTCACTCGACGCATAATTTAACGCTCTTTCATCTGCTGAATAGAAACATTTGAGATAACATGTTTAGTTTAGGAGCTATGAATAAGCGAAAAACTGAAACAATACCAAAATAAACGTGGTCCCTCCTCCCGCTTCCCTTAAACCTGGACATTTTGAAGGTCCACCAGGCACCGGTGCAGGTGTTAATTCCGAAGTAATTTAGTGATCCTGCTCATATTTAAATAAATTGTCGTCACATTGAATGTTGAGCGTTTGTTCTGGCAGCGAGTCACCGCGTACGGCGCTTGGTTAGGCAATAACCCGCACGATTCTGGTGCTTTGAAGGCTTCTATGGTTCGATCGAAGCCGTCAACGGGAGTTCTCGGTTTACCCCGCCACCAGTCCTACCATGGTAAGATAACAGCAGTTATTCGTGACAGTTAGCCCTATACTAACAGAAAATAGAAAGAGGTCGAGAGACGATTCGAATGACGGGCATTCTCCTGATTAGCTGAGTGAGTTAAAATCTTTCCTGTTCACCTTTGGACGATGACATTTGAGATAGAGCCCTCCTGGTAGTACAATTGACGATTGAAATGATGAGCAAGCTAAAATCTTTAAACGGGAGGAAGCTATGTGATGTAGCATGTCCCACTTGGGAGTGTATATTGTATTTCATTTTATTTATTTGCATCATCTCTGGTATTCGGTATCTAAACCACTTCAACCTCAAAATATCGAATGGCGAGCTCCTCTTAACCCAAGGTGGCGAGGCAATGGGGAGCCTTGAGTGTAATCGTCAGAAAAAGTATCAATCCTCCTTGAGAGAACGGCTGACGACGGCCAGGACGGCAGCAGCCAGTCGAACGAAAATTCCAGAGTGAAAATCCCTCTTTTCATTTCTTCCAAAATTAGTGACACCTTTCTCAGTGGTTTCGGTTTTTTTTGGTTTTTTTTTTTTTTTTTTCAAAGAACGACCGCGAGGGTCGAATAACGGTCTTCGGAGACAAAGTCAAGTCGCACAGTTGCGTCATCCGTCCTGACCGAGCTCCTGACATTTTCTCGATGTGCACGATCGCGGAGCACATAATGAGATGACTCAATACAGCGACACAAAGGTAACAACCGGACTTCGCTACAGATGTTTAATACAATACTTCTTTCGTGATAAAGCAAGCAGAGTGATACAATGTGGTGCAACCATTCGGAAAAACCATCTACAAAACCTGTCTATTCTACACATCTATGACTCGACTCTCGGGCGAGAGAGTTGTCGTTTTCGAAGTAATTTCGTTCGTAGAACTGATATCTTATTTTATGGGGGTCTTCAGGTTTTTGGCCAGACGGTTGAGTGAGGTGTTGTTCTCGAAGAAATGTTGTGAATTAAATCGATTTATGGCGCTCGTAATCTTTCTCCTTTTTGACAGAGATAGCTGAAAGCGATCATTACCGAGTCAATTGCGCGCATTGCAATCCCACGGAGGCGCCAATATTGTTTGAGTCACCACTTCCACGTATAATAATAGAATAAGTGTCCTTTGTTTGTTGTTTGCCTGTCAGTTGGATGCAAATATGCGTCGAGTGTTTGATCGTGTGTGGGAGCGTCGTGTACATTCTCGCAATTCGTGTTTGAACATCAATCCTACATGAGAGGTTGTGTTGGCAATTCAGCGGCATCGCGAACCACTTTGACAAATATGTACACCTTTTATTATTGAACATCCTCGGTTGGAATGCCTCATTCGCGGATGAGCCGTCTAAGTTCATTTCATATGCGAAGCGGTTTCGGATGTTCGCGGGAACTTGACGTGATCAAGTGGGCGAAACAGGCAGTTCGAAGGATCCAAACGGGTTGATGGCGTTATTCTGGAAGTGTCTGGAATCGATTAAACCGCTGACGGGACGTTAGAAAATTCAAGCCAGATTTTGGTTGTTTCTCGTGCCGAATATTACGATTAACGAATGTTTTCTGCTTGAATCCATTGCTTGTTTGGAATAGGATATGAATAGAGTGACCTTTAGAAGCTCCAAAAACGATAATATCTTACCCATTTCGAAAGCGCTTTCCAGTTTTCCTTTTTTTTTTCTCAAATTCCATGCCCCAAGATATCGCTTTGTCTAACGGAACGACCCGCCCAATCACGCATTTTCGTTCTTTTATTCCGCTTATAAATGAACGCGTTCATCGGATGATCATCCATCATCACCCCCCTCGCCATATGATGAAAAATGAACTGTCCGGGTTCTGATTGAGTGTCTCCCTTCTAACTAGCAGGAGCGACCGAATCAAAACCTAATGAACTTTTGCCAATTTTTCGATTTCGATTTTTTTTTTTTTTTTTTTTTATACATTAAATGTAGAATAGGTACTAATCTATAAATAATCTACAAATTTTGTTGATGCCCGTGAGGGTGTTCAATTTGTAACGTAGTAGACGAGGTGTGCAATGTTCAATTCTTTAATAAAAATCATAACAGAGAAGATATTCAATCATAACAGAACGGTATTCAATCTTGAACCAATTGGGAGCCGTCTCGAGAACGATGTGGAAGTTGGTAGTTCCACCCCCCCCCCCCCCCCTCCCGCTACAACGTTGGGCGGTAGGCAGGAGCTGGTGGTTCTCTACAGATACGCATTCATGCTCACCTATCGGTTTACCCCCATAATAACTTGAACCACGTTGAAAAAAGTTTGGTTGAAGTGTGATGAGATTCCTCATAAACCTGCGTCGTTACGTGCAATGACACTTCACATGACGCCGTGGTTGTACTGCGCACCGTCACAGCGACGGCAACTTTTTTCTTCATAGGGGAGAGAAAACAAATGACCCATCATCCTCACATCATAAATCAGACGATCGTAAACTTTCGACGTACCCGCGTCTTGACTTTTTTTTCAAAAGTTCGATTCGGGATTTTGATTCAAGATTTGTGATTCAATGGTTGATTGATGGGGTGCCTTTTGAAACGGTTTCCTCTCAGGTAATGAGCTGGGGTGCGGACTTCCTCCCCAATGAGTTCTCATTGTGGTCTGGCCGGTGTCGGGTCGTGCTGGGTACCAGCTTAGTTGCATTACTCCGATTGCCAATCGTTTTAACTTAGAGAGCTGCAGTCAATCGTGACAGGTGGTAGTGAAGGCCCATGATTATTGATTGGACTCGAAGAGATTTTCCTACTGCACTGAGAGAAAAAAAGGCCCTATTCTAGGTTATTTTTCGATTTTTTTCTAGGTTAAATGCTGCCAACCTAGATTTTTTTTGGTTTTCATTCTAGGGTGGAACAATTTAGTCTAGGTTGAATATCATTTAACCTAGATTAAAAATACTGGTGAAGTTACCTTCCTAAAAATGCGCCACCCCCACACTTTAGTTCTAGGTTAAGTTCACGGTGTGTGCCGCCGCCTCCATCCATTTACAGTCTAGGTTAAAAACATTAATGTCTTGGTTGTCTCACCCTGGTATTCAATGTTTTTCACTTTCATAGACGGTTAATTTACCCTAAAACGAAAACGTTCTCACCCCACCTCAAACAATTTACAGCCATGGCGCATTAACCTAGAACCCTTTTTTCTCTAGGTTGTGCTCCTTTATTTACGAGGTTGTTTCAATTACTATCCCTGTTGTACCAATTAAATTTCTAGGCAGCTTCCTATTCTTTTCAGGTTGGTCCTTATAAATTACTAGGTGGTCCACTTTTCTTGTTGTTTCTTGGTTCTATAAACTTTAACTATCTTTCTGAGTTGTCTCTGTTTCCAACTCAGTACAAAAATTTGAATGTGACGTTATAATATGACTGCACATAGTGACAGAAATTAGATGATAAGAATTTGACAGAGATTTGGCCTCAACCCCACCGGGTAAATAGCAGGGGTGCCAAGACAACGAGAATTAACGCCCACCACCTACAGTGGCGCTCTCCGTGGCTGCTTAGCGTACCGTAGAAACAACCTGGAATTTATCGAATGAATTACAATCACTGTTGTTTAAACCTAAAACTATTTGTGGTACTACGGTAGTTTTAACCGAGACTGAAAGTCTAACTTTTTCTTCTGGGTTGTTACCTAAAGTAACAATCTCGCCTTTTAAATCTCTCGGTTGTTTTCAGTTGTACAACCGAGACTTTAATGGAGGGGAATTATATGGAAGGTCAAATCATTCAATTCTAGGTTACCCCACTTAAAAGTCAAAGGTAGGTAATATATTTTCTAGGTCTTCACAATGTCAACCTAGACCAAATGTTAAGTTCACATTTGGTCTAGGTTGACACTTTTTTATTCCAGGTTGTGGTCAGAGGGCGGGTAATTACGGATTAGGTTGTTTCTATATGGGTCTAGGTTGTATTAATATTTTTCGATGTTACTTTAACCTGGACCTATTTTTTTCTAGGTTGAATCAATTGATTCTAGGTGGTTTCAATTTCTTTTTGAGGTTATTTCGGATTTAACCTAGCCACTAAAAAAATCTTTTCTCTCAGTGTGTAAATCTTCGTATGGCCGAACGGAACCCAAAATCCGATGAACTTTGTTGAGTTCGGCCTAAAAAGTATGCTGAATATGCCGAAGTATAAAAAGATTCATTCTTTTATTATCAAAAGTGGCAAGACTTGTGCTGATCAGTCGTTGTCGTTCAAATAATACTAAGTGCCACTTTCACCACCCGAGATACCGAGAGTTTAAGGGTTAACGCCCAGGTTAAACCCCCGAGGGAGCACCGATTAGCATGGGAATCCGTGCGGAGCTCGGTAAGTTTGCGGAGCCGTTAGTTGGTGAAATAGGCCCTAAGGGATCTAACCCTACGGTGTGGGTGCTGCGTGGGGGGGGGGGGGGGGGATAATAAGAATAATTCTTATTTTGTCCCTATTGTCAAATATTGTGTGTCGGTAGTCCAGGGAACTAAAAAGCAGACGCCCTGGCCAGACAGGGGTCCAGCGAACATCTAGAGATGTCACGGGGGCGCTTTTCCGCGAGGTTGTTTACAAGTGGTAGCGATCACAGCACAGCCGTAGATGGTAATGAACCCCTCAGCAACAATGAGCTCACCATGTTAGCTGGGAGAAGGAGATTCTGCAGGTTCTGCGGAGATGAGGCCTTGGAGCGCAGAAGGTATCTTGCACTGGGATCAGTGGACCGGGGAGAGATACTGAGAGATACCCAACAGGACCTGGCAGGAGGACTATTGAACCTCTTCAAGGGCACAGACCACCATAGTAACCCCGAGAGGCAGCACAACGGGTCTACAGGCCTAGTGGGGCGCCCTTCAGGAACCCACTTCCATACCCTCTCTGGTATTAATCTAATCACCCTTTCCAGCCTAAACTGCACGATATAATGAGTCGTAAAATAGTGACGCGAGTAGGTGGTCGACCTACTACTGACTGAAGGAAAATGCGGCTCTTTCGTGTTCCGTTTAAGGATTTTACTCAAATAGTTTGTATTTGTTCGCTGTTGAATCTTCTGTGGATTTGTACCTAAGACGGAGGTGACGTCCAAAACCGATCACCATTAAATGGTATCTTTGGTATTTTGGTATTGTTATAGTGAAGAATCGGACTACCAGTTCATTCATGAATTTAAATTGCAAGTTCTCAATTGTAATTTTAACTGTACTTATCTGGAACACTCAAATACGTACCTCTATGTCCAAAGTTTCACTCAAACCTCTATTTATTCATTCAAATTCGCTGCCTTGCCAAATATAACGCTGACCGCACGAAAATTACAGGTTTTCAAAGGAAGCATATATCACAACCACTTGAGCCTCCAGGCCGATTCATAATTAATTCGTTTAATTCTTTCTTGACTCATCAACCTTAGCGTATTAATATTCATTGAATCGTGATTTACCGCTGGGCAATTTTAACGGCAAAACATTCACCTCTCTTGTTGGTTTTGCCGATGTTCATCGCAAAGTATGCGTACGCCCTTAAATGTTATCTAGCGGTGTGCAAATATTAGCGCGCCTGTAGAATTCACAGGCCACACCTACACAAATAGCAATACGCGTTTTGCTCGTTCTAATAAATGTTCCATGTTTCGTCGTTGTTCAATGTGTGTCACAACCTGGCCATGTTAGTGGGGTATAATTCCTCCCTATATGGGCGCAGTAGGTTGTAAGTTCTTCCTCAGTTGTTTTTCTCTTACACGGTTTGCATTTTACAACGAGGGAATTCCAGCAATTACGCTTTCGTCCACTTAGTCGACTATGCTGTTCGACTTGGAGTTCCTCGTCAACTTGTTGAGGCCGTAAAATGGAATGACTCGGTAAGGAGTTGAACAGGCAGTGTGTTCATGTGAGAAACGTGATTTTTATGGGTGTCGCTCCATTCTGAATTTTCTTGGTTTTTTACGTTTTGCGGAATGGTTCAGGAGGGTTCGCTTCAATGTTGTCACTTGCCCATTCAGATTTTACCGAGCCTGAATAACTTTTCTGCTCGACGATTTCGGCCGTCTGTTTGCAACTGGCTGGCACAGTGTGGCACACCCTGTCCAGATTCAATGTCTCCGCCCCTTTTCGAGAAGCCAGGCTTCGTTAGATAACTCGTCATTTCTGGGTGTCAGGGACACGGCCATCCCGAGTCTGACCTCTCGCCTCCACTTCAACGGTGTAATTATTAACGCATTAGTCCCTAAAAGGTTGTCTGGGGGTCCCCCTTCACAAAAACTGACGATGTTTATGATCACTGGGATAGTGACAGTTTTTATATCCAGCTTTCAATGAGAATTAGTTAATTTCCAATGAAACTAATCATGTTATGTTATTGCAATTATCATTAACAACTTTATTTTCTTGTCCGATGGTATTTGTTTTAAATGGGCCATTACCTACTAGCAATTTGTACTGATTAAACGACATTTTGTTGGAGCTAAAAAACTCATTACTATGATTAGTTACATGATTAGTTACGTCGGAATTTCTCGTTTGGCGAATGCTGGAATGGGCGTTTCCGAATGAGTTTCGACTAGGAGGTCGATTGAGGTGTCGTTTTTTAGAAGGACTTTTCTCACATTTACTTGCGCCCACTTATGAGCACTAAACACCAAGTATTAAATGAAGAAATTCGTGATTTTGGTTTATTATTCTCGAAATAATACACATATTTGCGACGGGGGTCAAACATTTTGATTGGCCTCAAAATTTGCCGTTGTAGATTTCAAAAATTAAATGTCCGTCTGCCGTTTTGGACCGTAGGAATTTTTTTTTTTTTTTTTAAATCTGAAATTTTTGACAAAATACTCAACTTACCATCTAGTCGTGCCCATAACGTTTTCACCAAAACGGGGTCAAGTTCGGTGTCATTTTCGAAGTATTTGGGGACGTAGAATTCATTTCTGCAGAACAATCAGATTCCGCGGGGAATTATGGGGCTTTCGTGGGGCCACAAATGGGGCTTTTGAGGGATCGAGGTGTGGTTTTTGCCGACGGTGCAGAGGTCTTAAGGTCCAATGAAGTGGTTAGGGAGAGAAAACGACTCCTCTGCTGAGTACTAAATTGTTTATTTGAACAATTTAGTACTCAGCAGAGGAGTCGTTTTCTCTCCCTAACCACCTCTTTTGAGGGATGTCAGAAGGTCGAATGAGGTATCGTTTTCCGAGTAATTTTGGATCCACAGTCCATTTTTTGGGAGTCCCACGCCGGTTCAAACATTGAACAGGATTTTTTTTTAAATTTATTTTAATTTAATAAGTAAATAAATTTACTAATAAATAATTAAATTTCTAATA
Organism: Pilophorus perplexus; assembly: GCA_955831195.1. Taxonomy (NCBI): domain Eukaryota; kingdom Metazoa; phylum Arthropoda; class Insecta; order Hemiptera; family Miridae; genus Pilophorus; species Pilophorus perplexus. The sequence goes on from OY037018.1 coordinate 6,995,795, forward strand.
AATATTAATTAGGTACCTAATTAAATGTTTAATCGTAATTAAAAAATCATTTTTTTGCACAATTTTCCTATACCAAAGAATAATAAACCTTTGTGAACAATTTTCAGCGTTTTTCAGTTATACTTTGAAGAAATTATGGTTTCAATCGCTCTCATAGTGACTAGTGAACAACTTTTGAGCTCACCAGCAAGTGTTTACCTGCGTCGTGGGCTTCGGTTGGTTAGTTGTCCATTTAATGATAGACCGCTCTCCTCACGTGATCTTGTTTTGTTGTACCCTTAAAAACCCGCCCTAAAATTTCAGTCCTTACAAACGTCCGAAACATTGATGGAAGACGCCCTGAAATTGATTTACATCGAGCGGTGTCCGTCTGCCTGTGATTTTTCTCTCTTTTTTTTCCCCCTCGGATCCTTCTCCATCCTTTCCTTCGAAACAAAGAGATCATAATTTAGACGTCGAGTGGGAACACAGATGTGGGAAAGAGGAGCGTGTTAAGGGCAAAGGCTTTGGCGGTAATAAGCCGACTTTCTTACGTAAGCGGGAAGATTTAAAACGTTCTTACTTTCATTCGACGATTTAATTAGTTTTTTCATAAACTAACCGTAAAGACAATTCAAATTGTGGGGGCTGTTGCAACATGTTGTCGTCTGTTGTCAAGGCAACCTATAGTCCCCCCCGTAGACTGCCAGTCGGCCAAATATTGACCCGATCTGGTCGCCAGTCTTTTCGATAGCCGGCCTCCATAAGGAAAAAAAATCTCGTATTTAGACAACCTCATCGCCTATTGTTGTACAACAATCGCAACACTTATTCGAGTCTATAAACAGAATGAGAACGTAGGGTTTTTATCAGATGAAAAGTCACGACTGAGCGGGGACGTGAGCTCTCGAAAACGTATTCGCAGGTGAGACGAGTTTGAAGGACCTACTTAGAAAACCATTTATTACCGAAATTAAACCTTTCGAGTTCCTCCTGGGTGAAGGTCGGCCGTTATTTCCATCCTGTCAGTCCCGTCCGGGCTATATCCGTTTCATCTGGCGGGGTCACCTGATTGATGACCTTTCACCGACTTGGCACGATGACCTTTACCCAGTGACGGATTTTTCCAATAAATGGGACGATGACAGGACGTTTCAAAGTGAAAAGGTGAAACACAGCTTTCCTATCAATTGTCTCGGACAGCCTACGGTAGGGTTCTGTTTGTTGACTTGGACTCAAAAAGAGAGCGTTTCGCAATGTTGAACATAATTACCTTAATGAGCAATGAAACGCTAGTGGAAGAAATTTGTCCCAGATTTGGTAATAATGCTTTTATTGGAATAGTCGGAATTATTAGAAAGCAAGAATTCGTCCAAATGAACCGACAGCTAATTACTTCAACTGCATTAGCCTGATAATTGAATGGCCTTCAAACATTAGATTTCTCTGCTCCAAACAAAGGAGGTCATTTGCCATATCAACGTTTCTCTCATAGAGATTATAGAAGAAACGATAGCAATTCAAAATTTGGAGGAGTGTCAAAGGGACGAAATGCAACCAATAGAAATGCTTTCAAAAATTTTTTGTTCTTTACTCGAAAAATATTATACCTCCTGGGATCCATCAAAAATCCCATTTGTAGCCCCCATGAAAGCCCTGTTTATCCCCACAGTAAAATCGGATCGTTTAGGGACCCCAAAAAATGGATTTTTGCCTCCAAAATACGTCGAAAACGACACCTAACTCGATCCCATAGCCAAAAGCCTAAAAAAAAACCTCCCATAGGTGTATTATTCCAAGAATAATAAACCAAAAATTATGCCCCTCTTCAATAAAAGAAATCTTATCAGCTAAGCATACTTCAATGTCTGTTAATGAATTTGGATTCTTCATAAAATTTGTGTCAGAACAACACGAAATTCGCCAGTGTTTAAACGTTCTCATCATGCAGCCGGTTTTCCCCCCGTATAATAAGACTTGGAAAAAATCTGTGTTTTTAAGGGGATACCCTCGATATTATAATATAACGTATTCGATAGTAAACGTCTAAAAGTCCGTTAGTGGGGGGGGGGGGGGGGCAATAAATTGATAGGTATTTGGTTTATGGGATTGAATATAAATTGGCCCTAAATGCTAATTAAATTATATTTAAAGCATGTAGAGTTTATACACAACACAAGTCTTATTTCCGATATCTCTCACTCCGTGAAACTAAATTTTGAGTTCGCAAAGCAATTTTGGCAGTTTGGAACCATTCGGCGAATGGGCAATATGACCTCTTGCATGGAGATGCCTCGGAATAAGGATATCAAGCTCCGCAAACATTAAACTCAGAATCAATTGCGCCCAGAACCAATTCTGTCTGTCTCTGCGATCTTGAAATGTACCTCATGCGCATTGCATTTCCCTCTCAGATCTCGTGGTGGTCACGAGGCGTCTGTTAGCAGAGCAGTGGAATTCTGGAATTCCGATCCAGCCTAAAAGTGAAGGGGGGAATTTGATTCCTTGAATCATTCGAGTTCTGATTCGATTCCAAACGTCGTAAAATCGCCTTATATATCTTTCTTATTTTACTTAGTCACTTCAACGGAAACAGGATCAGTACAACAGGTCAATGACAGAAGGGCGGCTTGACTGGGTTGTAAACAAGTCAACTATAAGCGGAATGAACCATTTACGGTTGCACATCCTTTTCTCACATCAGCTCAGGTTTTTTTAATGCTGTACATCAAACAGATATCGCAGCGCCCTCCAGTGAGGGATCTCAGACCTAACTAGAGTCGCTTGCTCAATTTATTTATTTTTTTACATTTTGGCTCTATAATTTCCGTCGATTTCTGATAGAAGAATCATTATGAAACCTCATTGTTGTCCACTTGTAAGGATCTGGGTCATTCAACTGTTGATGGCGAGAGATGATTGATAGAAGTTCCAGTGCCCTATTGGCGATAATTTCCCTCTTCCTCTCCTCCTGGGGTGCGACCTTTTTGTCGTCAAAGGGAGAGTTCGTTTGTCGACCTTCTTGTTCCGATCGAGGGTTTTTTGACCTGTTCGAGCCAATAGCAGAGGGAGGGATTTAAGGCATCACGCGAACTGTCAAAACATCGATCCTCCCGCCTCCGGAGGGCCGCCTTTACCATTCCGAGTGCCGCCTCCGTCTGAGCGGGATGGTCGTCGCCGAGCACGTGGGTCTCCCGATTACAAGGAGCCGGTGGTCCCGAAGGAGGAAGAAAAGGTTAGTGTCACGGTTTCACGGATAATTAAGTCTAGTAAATCCGTGGAAATATGTAGGATTTTTAACATGGTACATGTTTTTACGGCCGTGATCTGGATTGGAATGTAAGAGTGAAGGAGTGTAAGAGTGAAGTCGGATTGGAATGCGACAGTGAAGTCCCCCCCCGTAAACCGTCGTGCCTTATAGGCGCCTAAACGGCTGAACGGATTTGAATGGGTTTTTTTTTCTCAACGGTTCTCTACGTTTATGGGTCGCTGAATCCGAATTTGTGGTTCGCTCCGTCGCCAGAGATGAGCTAACTTCAGAATACTTCAATAACATCGATCGTTTCCGACTTATTTCAGTTTCCTGCAGTTATCTCGTAAACGGTACGTTTTAGCGAAAATACCAATACGTACTAAATTAAAGTAAACAAAATTTCCTACAAGAATACATCATCAAGAATACATCTTCAAGTCTTTTGGCGTTTCCTGAAATAAGCTCACCTCTGGCGTGGAGGCAAAACTCAAATTCGGATTTAGTGATCAAAAAAACATAGAGAACCCTTGAGAAAAAAACTTCCATACGTTTTTCCTTGGAAGATCCTTGATTTACTGGACTGTTCTGCACTCGGGAGCAGTTGAGCAGTTTAGAGAGTTTCTACTACCTGCGCGGGGCTTGATGCGGCCCCATTTGCGTTCGTAAATACGGTATACGGGCGGCGCGGGAACGCAGGACCACAACCGCATAAAGGGCTCTTAATCCGGGAAGGGACCGCATATAGAACCGCAAATAGAACCCCGTAAGGTAGTAAGGCTGTTGAACCAGTACCTTCTGGATAGATAACCCTTCACCGTCTGGCTGGTTATCAGTTTCTCAGGTCAGAAGGGAATTCCGTCCTCGTTCTTCATTAGTATTTTTGTGGTGACTAACTAAACTACTGCACAGAATAGGTAAGTGATATGCATCTATCTAATCAGTTTTCCTACTTCTAAAATGGTATGAAATGTTTGATGGGCGAAACCCACTCTACTTGAAAGTCTCCTGACGGTCAATTAGATAGATTCATTAGATTAGATTAGAAAATTTGGTAGATTCATGAGCAGTAGGTAGGTAAGTAGCAGTTTGTAGTAAAGTAGAGAAGAGCGTGTACATAAAATACACGCGTGTGTACATCAGTAGCGTGCTGTATTAGGTATAATGCGAAAAACAGAAATCGCTCTGTATCTGTTGGTACTGTGGTACCTAGGTACATGAAATGATATTTTGTTCATGAATAGTGTTACTTGTAATTTTTTTGGTACTAAATCTAATGAGGCCCGCCAGTAATTCAAGAAAACTTTAGGATAGGTACCTACTCAGGTAGGTTTCGAAGTGGACCACTCAATTTGAAAATCGCATGACACTGAAATGTCTAAACATTTTATTATTCAACTTTGGCTTTTTGCACAATCTAATTTACAGTCACGCTTCTACTTATTTTGTGCTTGGATTGCATTGTATTAAAATACATACTTACTGCATTTGTGAGTAAAATAGCCAGACAAAAAGGGAATAAACAGTCACTCATGTAGCATAACAGGTTGAAGTAGCAAAATTTTTACACATAGGTATTGCCGTCGAAATTTCCTGGTCTCTTCATCTTCCCTTAAGTTTGCTCAATGTTTCAAAATAATACATACCTAATTAAAAATGTGGGTTTTCAAGCTTTATCCAATTGTAAGTTATCGTAAGCAAGGTAACAGTAAAAATTGAAAGTAATGAGCACTTGTACATCCTCTTCGACAGGTAACCTATTCTGGAAAAGATGAGCCAGCCCCCTCTACTTGTCACAGATTCTCAAACAGTGTTTTGTTTCCTTTTGTGCTAATTAAACATACTCGTATAAGTAAATATTTCCGAATTAGAACACAATATTAAAAACAATGTGTATCCTACAACTCATCTCAATTATATTTTTCACTTTCTCTCAAAAAAAGTAACACCTAGTCTAAAATCCCTGTATCAACAAAACAATCCCACTACTTCTTTCAACACCATGAGAGACACCATCAACCGTTGAGTGACGCTTGACGTGACTTCTCATTCCACGTTGGTGCCCCTACCAATGAAATTCCGTAAATAGCGTCTCGTAAGAAGTGGCTGTGCGGTTAGCATTCACCTTGGCTCGCCCTAGTATTTGCGTTTTCCGTAAGTTACTCCCGTCACCGTAGTTACCCTCGCATCTAGTAGAATCTCTCTTTTGTGTCTGGCCAGTTACGGATTTTTTTTTTTTTTTTTTTTTTTTCAAAAGTGATCATCTCAATTTCCGTTTGAACGTTTTTTTTCTTTATTTTTGTTCCCCGTTTCCTCAATCGTGAGCAGCATGCTCATTTACAGTTCGAGTACGTCGGTTTCTTGTCCACTCACTAGATCGGGCGATAATGCTGCGCGCCACGCAATCATTACAGCAAGCCATTATACAGGCTCTTTGAAATCCAGCCAGTTGGTTTTTGTGAGTTTTGCTAATAATTCGACATAAGTAATGGACGGCTTGGTGAAGGAGTTAAATTGCGGTGGGGGGAAGAGGGCGACAGAAAGCATCATGCAAGCTTTTCCTACACTGAGAGAAAAGATTTTTTTAGTGGCTAGGTTAAATCCGAAATAACCTCGAAAAGAAATTGAAACCACCTAGAATCAATTGATTCAACCTAGAAAAAAATAGGTCCAGGTTAAAGTAACATCGAAAAATATTAATACAACCTAGACCCATATAGAAACAACCTAATCCGTTATTACCCGCCCTCTGACCACAACCTGGAATAAAAAAGTGTCAACCTAGACCAAATGTGAACTTCACATTTGGTCTAGGTTGACATTGTGAAGACCTAGAAAATATATTACCTACCTTTGACTTTTAAGTGGGGTAACCTAGAATCGAATGATTTGACCTTCCATATAATTCCCCTCCATTAAAGTCTCGGTTGTACAACTGAAAACAACCGAGAGATTTAAAAGGCGAGATTGTTACTTTAGGTAACAACCCAGAAGAAAAAGTTAGACTTTCAGTCTCGGTTAAAACTACCATAGTACCACAAATAGTTTTAGGTTTAAACAACAGTGATTGTAATTCATTCGATAAATTCCAGGTTGTTTCTACGGTACGCTAAGCGGCCGCGGAGAGCGCCACTGTAGGGGTGGGCTTTAATTCTCGTTGTCTTGGCACCCCTGCTATTTACCCGGTGGGGTTGAGGCCAAATCTTTGTCAAATTCTAATCATCTATTTTCTGTCACTATGTGCAGTCATATTATGACGTCACATTCAAATTTTTGTACTGAGTTGGAAACAGAGACAACCCAGAAAGATAGTTGAAGTTGATAGAACCAACCTGCAATGGAAGTGGAGCAAACCTAGAAAGAAAAGTGGACCACCTAGTAATTTATTAGGACCAACCTGAAAAGAATAGGAAGCTACCTAGAAATTTAACTGGTACAACAGGGATAGTAATTGAAACAACCTCTTAAATAAAGGGGCACAACCTAGAGAAAAAAAGGGTTCTAGGTTAACGCGCCATGGCTGTAAATTGTTTGAGGTGGGGTGAGAACTTTTTCGTTTTAGGGTAAATCAACCGTCTATGAAAGTGAAAAACATTAAATACCAGGGTGAGACAACCAAGACATTAATGTTTTTAACCTAGACTGTAAATGGATGGAGGCGGCGGCACACACCGTGAACTTAACCTAAAACTAAAGTGTGAGGGTGGCGCATTTTAAATCTTGGTTGTTTGCATTTTTAGGAAGGTAACTTCACCAGTATTTTCAATCTAGGTTAAATGATATTCAACCTAGACTAAATTGTTCCACCCTAGAATGAAAACCAAAAAAAATCTAGGTTGGCAGCATTTAACCTAGAAAAAAATCGAAAAATAACCTAGAATAGGCCCTTTTTTTCTCTCAGTGTAGCGGAAGCATGAGGAGAGAGACAATTCACTGATCCCAACCCTCATTTTCTCAAACAGAACAGTTTTGGGCAGTGCGATTTTTTTTTTTTTTTTTTTTTAATTTGAAATGTCAAAATACTCTGCCATCTAGATGTGCCCGGAAGATTTTGAGCCCGATCGCTCAAACCTGTGGGGCTCCGTGCGACTAAAAAGGGGCTTCGGGAGGGGTTTTTGAAGGATTTCGTCTATGGGGTCGAGTTAGGTGGCGTTTTTGAAGTATTATTGGACGTAGAATCTATTTTTGGGGGTCCCAGAGCCATCCGATTTCACCTTGGGGATCTATGGGGCTTTCATGGGGCCCAAATATGACAAAGAATGTACAGAAAATTTGCTTTTTTCTTTCTTCCTTTTATTTAAAAAAACAAATTTTTTTTATTGGCATAAAATTAATTTTTGCACGGTTGAACTACTTGAAAGAATAATAAACCGTTGTTTAAATTTTGGAGCGTTTTTGTTTTTGTCAAAACTTGACATCTCCCCGTGTCTCTTTCAAAACTCAACTTTTTCGAAAAACTTGTCCCTGTAGGTTCAATGATGTAACTACTTAATTAAGGGTCAAAACTAAGGGCGAGGAAGGGAATTTATTGGGTGATGGATATGATTTTAAACGTTCATGTAGGTAGCGAACCCCAAACTAAGGAGATACCCCTACCTGAGTAAACTAAGGCAAACAGTCTACTAAGAGTAAGCAGAAGACAAAGCGCTAAAGCGCTATAATAAAAATAGAAAAAAGGTATAAGAGTACAAGAAAAAAGGGCAAAACTGCGAGACGCCGACAAAAATCTGAATCAAGTAGATAAGCCACAATGTAGATGTGCCTCAAGGGACAATCTAAGCCCAACGAGCCCCAGTGACGGCCGCACGATCATTGCGTGAAGCCAGGAGTAGAGGCCCCGGAACTTGTAGCAGCATTGTCACCCAAAATCGCAGACGCGAAAACACCCTGCGAACACAAGTGGCGGTCGTAAACCGTTGTGAACATCGAGGACGACTTAGTCCATCCTGCTGCTTTGAAAATAACGTCCCATGGAACGCCCTTCCGCGCTGCTGCGCTGACTGATGCATGGCGTGTGGAGTGTGTTGAAAAAACGGCGGTGTCCTATCCCGATGCCTGCAAGATCGATGTCATCCAGCCCCGAAAGGTGACTGAGGTGATGGCAGCGTAAGGAGGCCTGGAGGAGACCAGGAGCTTTCTCCCTTCGGGGACTGAGGCTGTGCGATTGAGATAGGCCCGCAGGACTGTGGGGACACAAGGCGTACGAGCATCCGGTACATTAGGGGAAAAAAAAAAAAAAAGAACCGGTGCCAGTGTATTAGGTTTAGACATCTTGAGGAGCGCCGGAACGAAAATCCGAACGCCGCCATCCTGAGAATGAATATGAGGCCTTTGGATAGCCAAAATGGTCTGCTGAAACATTTCTGAAAGTGGAGATGATCAGTTATGATAAATACCTCCTTTTAAATTATTAAAACACACAGTAACAGTTATTGACTAAATACTTACAGCATCTAAATTACATCATTTAGGTCATGATCAGATACCTCATGAAGCAAAAGTTTCGATAACTTTTATCATTACTCATTATATTAACAATGATAAAAGTTATCTGAGATATCGAAATTTTATTGACTTTCAGGCATCCGATCACACTGTGTGCGTCATGTGAGCAGGAGCTCTTTTGCGTGTAGGTATTTTAGCCAGGGGTTGACGAGAGGTGGTTTTCGGAGTAATTATAGATTTTGACCCGATAAATAGAATGACTTATCTCTTTTGCAGTGTTTTTCCGATGACTTCGTGTTTACGAATCGTGCATGAACTGATGTCGACGTCCCCTGGCTGTTGTCGCACTCTCCGGTCGTTAAAAATCCGGTTCTTGGTGCCAACAATTTCTCGGCCAGTGTCACTCGCCTTGATTTTTACGTAATTTACGATCCTGCGTTTTGTCTCTTTGTGATCAAGAAAAAAAACGAGATCGTACTACGTTCGAACTGCGCATTTGTTGAAAGTGACAGCCAAGCAGGAAGTGGAGTGGCGAACGCGTCGTAAGCTCAAATTCAGAAGTCTTGCGATCGAAATAGAATTGTTTTAGTTATTTGAGGGACATCTCACGAGTTTATGGACCGGAAAAATAGCCTTTGTCGTCATCGTCGAGTTTATTTCGAGGTCTTGTTTGTTGCTCACAGCTTGACCGTTTTTAAAAGGGCATCGGGTTTTGCTGAGGTGAACTGTTATGTTGTAAAACTTGAAAAATTGGACGCAGAAGAAGAGCAGGTGCCTAAAAAAGGTTGGCGCCTTAACTCTATTTGTGCACTGGTCTCGTTTGTAAGCGAAACTTGTTGAACAGTGCAGTGGGACAAAAAAGGTTGAAAAAGGGGTTGTGCACTTTAGGTGTTTTTGCTCTGCGTCTGCGCTCGGTAACCTGACTCTCTGGATGGATCGGATGACAACAATGCTGCCGGGCCTTCCTGGGTTTGAACGGCTTCGTGTTCCCGAGGGCGGTGGAAAAAAAGAAGAAAACTAGGAAATAATGAGACAAAACCGCAGTTGGGATTTTCGGTCGTAAGCGACCTCGGGGTCATGGACGTAGATTACCGCAGACCGTCAGTACGGAAAATTGTTCCCATACGAACCCGAGCTAACCTTGATCTTGGACTGTAAAAAGATCACAAATTACCGCATGCATCTCCGTGGAGACATCTTGAGCCGGCAGTCCTCTCCGTTGATTTGCTAATCGCCTTAAAAGAGTGATGGATTTTCTCACATTTGCATGAGGTGAAAACACTTGGCTGAGCCGACTCGCTCTCTAAAGCTTTCGATTCCCTGAAAACCTTGAGCTAATTGGAGAACTGTTTTTTTCCGACTTGTTAAGAAGTCAAAGAAATCACGTCAGGAAGTATGAATCATCAGGAAAACGATGTTTTTCACGCTCAGTTCGGATCGGTAAAAATTGTCTCGGCAGGACAAAATTTTACCGACTCATCCTCCTATTACCTGTCGGAAATGGCAAATATACTGTCAAATTGGCAGCAGTATCTCGGCCATAAAACCATCTGCAGAATCCAATTTATGATTCTTCCATCGAGTACAAACATGATGTATTGGGCGGTTGCACATTAAGTAGAAATAACCGCGCGGTAGGTACGACTGTAATTCAAGTGATATTTGCGATAAATCATTCGGCTAATCCTATTTATTCCTACTGAGCATTTCAATGGTATCGCGAGTAAATTTATGGTACGCGTGGCAGCACACATTCACAGTCAAGTTCAAGCTTGCAACCTTGATTCTCTTGTCTGCCGGGCCCGCGTGGGCGTTGTCTAATGAGGAGATCTGTCGCCCGTTGGACATGCTTCATTAATTCCAATTGATGCGGTTCTCATCCAAGGAAATCCAGTTTTGCAATAGGTCAGTTGTGGATTCCAAACTCGGCGTCGGACCTGTGACGGCTTCATAACACGACGTTGAGCACTAGTCAAAAGAGTCGGCGTCGATGTGAAGAATCGAACGCGTTCGGGTTCGAAAAAAAGACAGCAGGGTGTGGGCATCGCCTCCCATTTATGCAAATGCCCTTAAAAGCTTGATCACCTCTAAAAATAATACATCACTTGAAGAGAAGAGTTTTAAAGGCTCTTGTAAATTAACAAGACCGTTCTAATCGGGTGTGCAAACGAAAATAAATTTGTGATCCTTTCAGCGCAATTTTAGTTTGCTTTCATTTTTAGCGCTACCCACTTTCTCGAAAAGGAATGAAATTCACGCTTGCATAACACCCCAAATACCGGCAGATTATTGAAACTATATTTTGACTTGCATTTCATGGGACGTTAGTATAGCCTGTCGGTGCTGCTTTAACGGTGCCGCTGGTGCCACTATTTTTTGGTAAAATTCAGCGTGAAATCCGAATTTGGTCGATTGATTTTGAAAACATTATGTTGGATTGATTTTGGTTAATTATTCATGGAATAATACACCTACGTAATCGCGAAGAAGGTCGAAAATTCTGATCGGCCTCCAAGTTTGACATTATACGTTTCAAGATGTGTAGATTCCAACAACGAATTGTCCGTTCGCCGTCCGCCGTCCGAGCCGTTTTGGGCAGTTGTTTTATTTTATTTATTTTATTTTTTTAAATGTTTTTTTAATAGGAAATTAGACATTAATTGAATGCTTTCGTGACCATTGCCAAAATAAATTTTAATGAATGAATTAAAATCTATCATAAATAAAAATTAATTTAATTAATTTAAAAATTTTTAACGATAGTTAAATTAATTTTTATTGTTTTTAGGTAGGTATTAATTGAAATTGATTCATTGATTAAAATTTATTTTGGCATTTAGGCCTTTTGGTTCCAAAAAGCTTCAATTCTATACAATACAATGTTATTATGACATCATCCGTTATTGTCCCTCGTTCATTATTATATTCATGTCATGAAATATTTTGTTAATTTTCAAATAAAGTCAAAATTAGATTCAAAATCTGCATGACTGACTACGCGTCGAAGAAGTCGAACTAGGGATGCCAGGCCATCTTGGTGGGAGAGGGGGCATAGAGCTTCCAGGCTGTAAGGTACTGCTACTCTTCTATGTCTACGGAATGGGGTCGTTACTTACACTCAGGCGACCTTCTCCAAGCCAATTAAACCCCCTGCTAACTGCCAATAGTCCCTACGCTAAAGAAAAAATCAAACTTTGATTTAGTCTATTTGATAGACTAAACATTCGTCCTTTGCGTGCGGGGTAAAAAAGCTTGCCTTTGGCTTGGTATTGCCTCAAACCTTGACGACTTTATTTGTTCATTTTCAAGATTCCGCGAAGCAAATGGACCTCCTACGCTCTTGTCGCTCAGGCGGTCCCCTTTTTTTGAGATGTTAAATGCATCAGGTAGGTTGGTTTGCCATCTGCAACTCTTCAGCCTGGCAATAAACCAAAGTGATTTGTATCGGTACAAAACGATCGGGATTGATTCTTCCAGACTTTGCTGGCGCCACTCCCACGTGCGGACTGGGCGGTCTCGATTTGTTTCGAGCAAAAAAAAAAGAAGGATTTTAGATGGTGAAAACTGCTTTTTTGTGTGGCAATGAAGTATTTAGCAGGCATTGTCAGATTGCCTGTAGTGGGTTGACGTTCAACTAAGTCCGATCGGTATTGACAACTTCTTTTTTTTTGCCCAACATGCCCAGACGTGTTACGCTCCAATCGTCCGATTTTCGGTAGAAAACAGCCGTTCAAGGTCTCTACTAACACCTCGTCGATTCCTCGTCGGCGGGGGGTTGCGGAAATGTCAAAACCGCTTCGAATCCGATTTCCAACAGTCGGGCCGAATCCGATTTCCAACTTTGAGTGACTGAACGGTCCAGAGGTTTTGGGGGTTCCTGATTTTTTTTCCCCCTTAGGGAAAAGGGGGGGCCGATGGGTGTCAGGGACGGGCTTGCAATATGCAACGACTGCATTGCGACAAGGATGACTTGAGACACCTTTTGTAGACGGGGAATAAGAGTGTAGGGCTTTTCAAAACAGTCCAGGAGACACTACATATTGTTTTTAGTGAAAGGACCACTTTCTACAAAGGCGATGAAGACAAAATTTCCTTCAAGATGATATTATCATCAAGTTTGTTTCTGTCTTGAATAGGACGGGCGCAAGAGCGCTACGAAGATGGACCATTGTGCGGACCGCCCATTTTTTGAAACCGCGCTTTTTTCCCCCAGTTGAGAATATTGTCCAGAATCGTAATGGGATATTTTCATCAAAGTGAATCATTGCCAAAGGAACTATATTTTTACTGAGGGACGAGTTTGTTCATGAGTCCAATGAAATGTGAGCGACCAATCAAACTCTGGTCGTAGTTCTCAGTTGATCTGACCTAAACCAGTTTTTCGTTGTGGAAAGAGATGTGTAAAGCGTTCTCAGCGCCCCCATTTTCGATCTTTCTCAACTACTTCAACTACCTAGCTGAATTCTTTAGGGCGGACCTCTGCCAAGATCTGTACTGTCACTTCTACGCCTAATTTGCTATTCATACGCATTATCTTGCCGGTGCCAGATCCCTCCTACATTATTCAACGTCCACCTGAGAGGTCAACCGAAGTGCGCAGTGCGATTGAAATGCGCAATCGATTCGGCGAAGGTTGTTGACTTCCCTTATCGATAACGTTTTATCGATAGCTATGCAGTGAATGTCCCTCGTCGCCTCGGGCCAACCCGTAGTCAGCCATGAATTTCACGTGGGCGTGAAACAAAGCAGAATTCTCTGTTCAACGTGGCTTTAAAAATTTTTGACTGTATTATAAATCCTGTCTAAATTCCAAAAAACGCATCCCTTCCGGTGGGTTTTGACCGAAACTGTCCAACTCGTTTATCAATTTTTTATACTCCCTGACCTTCACGATTTCCCGTTCGAAACGCACGGATCAGTTGTTTACGACTGGAAGAAAGTACCGTTGTTGTCCAACACTAGTCGCTATCTCTGGTAGAAAGTTTATACACACCGGCCTGATAAGGACTAAACGATTCTTCTTCCCTTTGTTGATAACGAATTGTCGTGAGGCCTCCAGCTGTTGATGGCCTGTTGTTGTCGTTAAGTAACTTTCAACAGATCTCAACTTCATATTGTGCGTCCTTATCGGTCCCCGCTTTGAAAGGATCGTCGGTTCATGGACCTTTTAGGCTGTGGGGCTGAGATTTACGGTCTCTGATATCGTTTGATTGTAATAACAACGTAAAATCAAGTGTGGGATCAACATCCTCAAGAAAGTTGGGCGTAATTGCGTTCATTTGCGCTTACTTACTTATTATAAGTATATAATTACCCTTTATAATATAATATTAGAAAGGGTGTTGGCCTTAAAAGGTCGGATGTTATGCCTCTAAATTTTAATTGGTGTCTTGGCAGCCCAATAGTTGGAATCCAATCGCGAATCAAACAAAATGTTTGTGGGGAGAAGTTTTAGGGGCCTAAAAACCTCAAAATGTTTGAACTTTTTTTATTATTATTATTATTTTTATTATTTTTTTTTTTTTTTTGCTGATATCTTGAAAACTATGCGTGATAAAGAAAATGTGACTCTTTACAATATTAAAGAGCATACAATTCTGCGTCGAATGGCCAACTCAACTTTAAAATTAGACCGATTGGTAAAGTTGCAATCGGCCGTCAAAAAGTGCCCATTTTTCCCAACTTGTAGGAAAACTGCAATTATCCGACTTTAAAACTTCTGTACATTGTGACAGTCACTTTGTGTGAAAAGCTCGTGGACTAAAAGTTGCAGAGCATTTTGCGTTCAGGAAGCTCCACTAGTTTAAAATTGACCCAATATTTAGGTACCTACCGACAATTTTTTCCATTTTCCCTCAAAAAAGCCAATCAATTATTTCAACACACAACGATTCTCCACTCATATTCTATTTAGTTAGCAAGAGAACCTGCTGACCAAGAAGATGCAGCCACAAAGGAAGACCCGCACTCGCCAGGCTTACCTGATGTGTCAACGTACTGTGACGTTGCGTTGTCTCCAGAAGGGAATCCAGGGGATGCTGATACCCAACACTATATTTCGTGGCTGGTATCAGTTCGCCTTCGGGATCACAGCAGAAATGAGATCAGCTGTTGCAGCTACCTCAAATGAATTGTAACTAAAGATGGCCTGACCAGCTGACCCACGGGTTCCTGGTTTCCACAGTTGAAATGTCAACAATGAAGATCTGGACAACGGTCCGATGCGTCAGGATCATGCCCGCTGGCTCAGCTTCCACAGATGATGTCATCAATGAAGGCCTGGCCAAGAGATCTGATCCCATTGATATCAATGCTCCTGGACGTATACATATACGATATAATGCCAGTTATTGATATGATGAATGGTTAAACGGGTGAAAATACTCACCTCTTCGTACAGTAATGCTGAATGGCAGTCGTGAGAAGAGGGGTATGCACGATCGCGCCACGACCGCAGCGAGACCTGCTCCCCCTTCCGGTATTAACTCTGGCTGGCTGGAGATCCGCGAGAAGAGAGTGGGGAACTCAGTCCAGATTCCCCCCAGCGCCCATTTGCAATCTCACGAGTTGGAGGGAACAGGGATTCCGGCTAGGGAGGAAAATTCAACGTATTTTGGTTTATTATTCTTGGAATAATACACCTATGTTTTCGCGACGCGGGTCGACGACTCCGATCGGCCTTAAAATTTGACATTATCCGTTTCAAGAGGTCTACATTCAAAATCCGAAATGTCCGTCCGCCGTCCGGGCCATTTTGGGCAGTAGGAATTTTTTTAAAAATCTGAAATTTTGACAAAATACTTGGTTTACCATCTAGTTGTGCCCGCAAGTTTTTCAGTCCGATCGCCCAAACCCGTGGGGCGCTCTGGGGCTATAATGGGGCTACGGAAGGGGTTTTTTGAAGGCTTTTAGCTATGGGATCGAGTTAGGTGTCGTTTTCGAAGTATTTTTGGACGTAGAATCCATTTTTTGGGGTCCCGGAACGATCCGATTTCACTGGGGCGATCTTTAGGGCTTTAATGGGGCTAAAAATGGGATTTTTGATGGATCCCAGGATGTTAAATATTTTTTGAGTAAAAAATACAGAATTTTTGAAAAAACACATTTTGAACAATAAAATCCAAAAACAATTTTTTTTTTAAATAAAAATAAAAAAAAAATGTTTTTTTAAATTTTTTCATCGACAGAATTTAATTTCTGCACAAGTAACCTATATCAAAGAATAATAAACCCTTGTGTAAAATTTGCAGCGTTTTATCATTTACCTACCGTTCAGGAGGAGTTAGCTTGTAACATATATACAGACGCGTTCTGGATTAGTGGTTTAGATGAAACATGAGTAGGAATTTTCCGGCTGATCAACATTTTTGACCAACTTCGTAAACATTCTGAGAATAATGAATGAAAAATGTATAAAGATGACGAAAATCGCCAAACTGTTTTTAAAATGTTGGTACCCTGCAGTGCATCACAAATTAACAATCTATGCCAATTAATTCAAAGTAGGTTCATTAGTGACTATTGTCGTGGAACAGAGTGATGTTCATGACATGAACACATTGTGTATACGTGACGCTTTATTTACTCTGCAGTTTATTATTGCGTCACCCTTTGTGAGCATCATTAACCATCAGTTCAATGTTTCTTCTGCCCGTTACGTCGCACAGTTACGTTTTCCCAACGACTGCAGGGTGTCCGTAAATTTGCTGTACATTAAAGATACATCCTTGGATTATAATCGCCAGAAAGATGGCTCTTGCGAGGTTCCAACCGTTCGGAGGTGGCCCAGTCGTGTCCTAAACGGGCGAAGAATGCCAAGCAAGGACGACTTGTACCCTCGACCGTTTCTTGCGGAAGCCTGTCGGTGATTTTATTGCTTTCGGCAGACGTAAAGGCCTATTAAACCGCAAAATTGGTTGTTTACTAATCGCTGGAACCCCCATAGCGTCATTTATTACGACCAATCGACGTCTGATTTGTATCATTACGAGTATTTCATTACGAGCAGCATTCCTGTTTTGTTTCTCAATATGATAATTTGAAGCATCAGACATACAAGCGTGGGTATGTCAAAATACCATTTACAATTCTTCCGTCATTGTTTGGATGGCGCCGGCAGATATCGTACCATTTTACGACTGAGCCCTACAAAAGACTTGGTCAGATTGAAAGCATTGCTCCCAAGAGGTAAAAACCTAATAAACCTCCTCCGGCTCTCCGGGAAAGTTTAAGGGATCAAAAGCATCAAGAAGAAACTCCAAGTTTTAGAGGTCGCCATATTGCTCACGAAATGGGTGTATCGAACTCGCGTGGAAGTGCAGATGGCAGACAATCCACGAGACTATCATGAAAAGTTGGGGAAAACATCTGGTGGAAGACCACAATAAAGGGGGAGAAATCAGAGGAAACGTTTTTGGAAGACGGACGAGTAAAAAGATAAATTAGGTAGTTACCAAATACGACGGGAAAGGGCGGGCGAAAGGAAGGCTCCGCTCTACGGCCAGATATGAAAATAACTAAACCCAACTGGAAGAACATTAAAATTTGTTCTTGTTTGACTCCCAGAAGTGCTTCTGGGCTCGAAAATATGATAATTAGGGCTCAGATTCGAGCATATCAGCATATTTTTTTCCTGTCTAGCAAACATTGAAAGAAGCCTTTTGGCTGTATTTTCACGTCTCTGGGACCAACAGAATTCAGCACTCTTCAAAATGAGCGTATATAAATGCATATTACAGTGGTTTTCGTTTAAATAGTTCGTTTTTCATCGAATTGCCCCAGAATTTGGGCTGTGACTAAGGTTTGATACTCGCATATCGAGCGACCCTTGACTTTGGTAGGTACAAGGAAATGCCGAATGGGGGCTCGAGTAATTTTCGTGCGCTTTTTCCAAGGATACAAAAAATTATGGCAAATTGACACATACAGTGGCAAGTCAAAAAGGGAAATGAATGAGTTTCAAAAATCCGTGGCTTCCGAAAAATCGTCGTCACTGTCTGGTTCTGGAAGTCGGACAATGGGAAAAAAACTATAAATTCAAAATATGTATACCTGTGTAATGTTTGGACAGATATGAGACGCCACAAATGAGTTCTATTCCTAACTCTGAAAACGACGTTTCATTCGACCTCTACATCCTTCAAACTCTAAGTTTGTTGACCCATTGAAGCCCCACTTATCTACGCTGAGATCCGATGGGTATGAGCCCCGTATAAACGGACTCTACGTCCAAAAATTCTTCGAAAACGACACCCTATGGCCAAAGACCTTCAAAAACCCCTTCTGTGGCCCTTTTTGAACACCACGGAGGCCCACGGTGATCTATGTGGGTCTGAGGTTCCTAATAAATTGAATGTCCGTCCAAAATTACTTCGAAAATGACACCTCATTCGATTTCCTAGCCCAAGTTCTTCCAATACTCCATAAGTTGTTGATTTTGTCATTAAATGAAATTTTCACTTTCTTTTCTGTAGATGTTAACGGTGTTTTTGAGCATATTTGCATGGTATTGGGGGTTTCGAGCATATTTGGTGATTTTATCGAGCCTATCGATAAAATCAATCGGTGTTTTTGAGCATATTTGGTGATTTTATCGAGCCTATCTTATTATTAATATAATAAATATATTACTAATATTATGGTTAATAATATGTTTTGTATATTGAATAACTTGACTAAGAAATGGATTTCTATTATATTTAGGGTTTTTATTTCTATTCCCCAATAATTATTTTTAATAATTAATTTTTTGAGGAGGAATAGAAATAATATTGTTATCATTAGTCCTGTAAGGGTTATAGTTCATGTTATTATATTATTTTTAAATTTTTCATTTGATGCTATAGTGGATATATTATCCGAGCCCTAATGATAATATTTCTCATAAAATAAACTCGAAACAAATATACTGGCTACAACAATGATATTTCAACAAGGTTTCTCTTGTTCGTTGGAAGGAGATTACTAAACTTTTGTAATTTGGATGTTACTTGGGTGGGCCCATCTGCAGTGCGCTATCCCACTCACAAACTTCCATAGCTTAACTGCTTGGGCAATGAAATCCCACAAACTGAAGCTCTCAGCTTCTCGGGGCCCCGAGCAATTATATGCACTTTGACGTTGATTAGGCTATTGAGAGGAACAAGTTGGAAAGAATAAAAAGAAGATTCTTTTCACAGCACGCGATCCCATTTTGTAAAGCCTCTGTCGCAATCTCCCCTGCATTACCATTGTCTACCTTTTCTAATAACACAATCGTGTTGTAACTCTTCTGACATAGGCGAGGTTTAAAAAGCCTTCTTCGATTGATGGGCCTGTCGCAAGATCTCTTAATAACCTCGTCGTTTTGTCCGTGTACAAAAGGTGGGACTCCCGTCGATAATGCCACTTGGATTAAGATTGTGTTTCAGAGTAGGTTGCAGTGGATCTGACCACGATGCATAATTTAATTGGACACTTTTTTGTGTTTACTTAAACAGCCTTCCTCATTTCGCAGTTTTCAATGAGGTTTCCACAGTTCATCGACCGCCGACAAACTCCTCAGTCATCGTTTGTGACTGAACCGAAAGAAATCTTCTAGGTCGCCACCCCGAACTAAATAAGGGTTTTGCGTGAAAAAAAAAAAAAAAAAAAAAAAAAAAAACACCAAAAAACGCAGAACTCAAATGCTGACGCTGCCGGTGAAAGCTCAATGACTTGGCGAGCAATCGAAACCCAGCGTTGTCATTGTCGACTTTCGGATCGGGTGATTTTTATTTAGAGCGGCTTTTGATCGGAAGGGGTCATTCGGGTCACGAAGATCCGGCTCTCGAGGGCGAAGGAAATAGTTATCGGATATGCAAACTGCCTATATATTCCACGACTAACGAGGAAGACTGTGATATACGACGGAATTTTGATAGATTTTATTTTTTGAGTGGGTGTTCGTTTTCGCGATCCGTGACGGATTTCACTTTATTTACAACCTAAGGTAGTAACCACGATTATGCTACCAACGAAAACGGAATGTCGGCGACGAACGGCTGGGACTAAAAATTTGACTTCTCGTTGGGGCGCTTTGCGCGGTACCCTTCGTCTACAAAGGTACCAAAAGCCCGTTTTGAAATGTGTAATTACTGTTTTGTAGCGCGTACAAGTGGTTGTCAATGGCTCAGTGGTTTGAGCGTCGGACTGTTGAGCCAAAGGTTTCTGGTTCAATCCCAGCAGCCGCTAGACAACTCCTCTCAGAAGGCAATGGCGAACCACCGAGGGTATCTCGCCCAGGAAATTCCCTCACATTTGCCGTTCGGAGCTGGCTATACGTCAGTAGGTCCCATTGCCCTTCCGTAATTACACGCTCTGCAGAAGTTAGTAGCTAGAGGTCGCCAACGCCTGGTACAGGTAAGGAACACAGGGAGTGTAACGCGGATTGTATCGATGGCCCGTCGTCAGCAAGGCCCAGACGAGTAGTGGAGCCTCTACAACTTTCGTTCCGCGATTGGCTGTGGTGCAATAACTTACTCTGCTCGCGAAGCAGGCATGGTAAACGGAAAGCAGCACCCCGTCAGACACTCCACTCCCTTTCAACCTTTTTACCATATAAATATGAGGAAGACAACTTGGGTACAAGCGCCTTGACACAGACAGCCATGACAGACGCAGGAAATTCGCAGCTTCTTTGGCCCACTTCTTGCGCTTGGAGCATGCATCTCGGATGGTCTATTCAGGCTCTTTCTTTACCTCCTCCACTACATATCATGAGGCATAAACGTGGAATACGCGCCTTTTGAACTCTGGCAAACTTTGTTATGTTTGCCAGATTGTGATATTGTCACAATTTAGTTGATTGATCTGCTTGACGTAGGTATTGAAAAAACACCCTGGTGGTTTCCTACGTCATGTTAAAGTCCTACAATGAACAGGTTTCCGAACCTCTCATTCTTAATCTTCTATTCATTATTAGAAGTTTACAGATTTTTCTTTGTTTTTTCAAGATAATCCGTTGGCATTCGCGATTTGGGGCGTCTACGCCGCGTCAAGCCCTCGTGTATCCTCCGAAATGGTTATCCCGTTGCGTTATTCAGTTGACTTCTCGTTATGACTTCACCGATTAGAGTTCGATTAGTTCCAAGAACTGCTGCGAAGCCTCGGCGCCTTTGAATAATTGACTCACCCGACTTGGAGCACATGCCAGAGTTGGGATTATTCGAATAAAAATTTAGTTGAACTAAAGTTGAAACTAAAAACTAATTAGTTTTTAGTTTCGAAAGTGAAACTAAAAACTAATTTAGTTTTTAGTTTGACTTTCGAAACTAATTTTGGAACTAAATTAGTTTTAGTTTCAACTGTTGAAACTAAAACTAATTTAGTTCCACAAGTTAGTTTCGAAGTTGCGAATAAAAACTAAAGTAGTTTCATCTTTTATTCGTAGTTTCGGAACTAAAAATGAAACTAAATTTTTTTCCTCGCAGACATTTTTTTTCCTCGCAATTTTTTTTCCTCCAGACATAATAAATGACTCATCACCCTAAATTCTTCGATACGTTTCTGAAAACGTTTGATGTTCCACTCAAAGTGGTGGGGAGGGGAGGAAACTTTAATCTATTCTTCTACGACCCTGAAAAAAATAACTTGTTCGCACCCATCACCCACATTTCGTTGAAACACACACACGAACACACATCCCCTTCAAATCAGTAAAAAACGCGAGGAAAAAAATTAGTTTCATTTTTAGTTCCGAAACTACGAATAAAAGATGAAACTACTTTAGTTTTTATTCGCAACATAGAAACTAACTTTTGCAACTAAATTAGTTTCAGTTTCAACAGTTGAAAATGAAACTAATGTAGTTCCAAAAGTTAGTTTCGAAAATCGAACTGAAACTAATAGTTTCAGTTTTTAGTTCCACTTCGGAACTAATTTAGTTTTAGTTTTTAGTTTTAGTTTCAGAACTACTTTTTGCCCAACTCTGGCACATGCATCCCTCTGGCAGTTCGATTCGCGCCGTGGAAAACAACCCTGTTTGTCCCAGGTCAGGGTTCCCTCTGCATAAAAGAAAAAAAAAGTGCATTTATTCGTAATTGATGCCACCTTTAAGATTGCAAAGGTCAAAATCATTTATGCTTAATGTTTTTTTTTTAATTTTTTTTTGTTTTTTTTTAATTACTGATGATATATTTTCTCTTTGTTACAGGTAAGGATTCACAGAATTTACTATCTCCTCAGTCTGTAAGTAAAAATATATCCAAATGCTTGCTTCTTTATTTGGTTGAATGAATTTTCAGAACAAAATACCGTGAGTGTGCCTGGTATGATGCCTGGTCACGAAAGATCTTTTGGCCGGGCTTTTGGCGTTGGAGCATTCCTCACATCCACCTTTCGACTTTCCTGATGCACTTGATAAAACATTAAATATTTCCTCCGCGAATTAGTAATCTTGAAACAGCGTTCATCGGACTGTTTCAAACTTTGACCACCCCGCCCTCGGCAATTGCGTCATCGTGGGACATAATGAACTTCACAAGATCAATGGACGGCTTT
Source organism: Pilophorus perplexus (assembly GCA_955831195.1). Classification (NCBI taxonomy): domain Eukaryota; kingdom Metazoa; phylum Arthropoda; class Insecta; order Hemiptera; family Miridae; genus Pilophorus; species Pilophorus perplexus. Next base: position 7,017,987 of record OY037018.1, read on the forward strand.
ATGAATCGTTAAAGCCCCCACGTGCTTTGCATCCGCCGCTGGTAATTGTGAGATGATGCTTTTGAAGCTGCATCGCCGCTGGGTGGATATAATTGGATTTGGGTTGTTTGGACCGTCGAATTTACATTTGGGTGGTCATTCGGCGTAACCCCCAAAGACACGAGAACACACGTTTTGTTGTCGAGAGGTAAGAATAACAGGGGAAATTCTGGTTCCACGTGGAAACACCTGTTTCCGTTGTTCTCTTCTCCCCTTTTTGTTTTCCACGTCGACTCTGTTCGGGAAATATTTTATTCAACCCTCCCCGACGGCCTTGTCGTTATTAGATTTCTCGGTACTTTCGACAGTGCACCCCCCCCCCCCCCACTCGTATATTCCGGTTGTATATCACCAGGGTCACAAAATACCCCCTGAATTCCCCCACGAGCAGTAAAATTGTACCTTTTCGGGCCCAACCCTTGACCTGCGGGTCGTCAATCAAACGAACCCCTCCATAAGATGCCTTAAATTGAAAAGGACAGTTTCACGACTTTGGATAAACTCGTGTTTGGCCGTAAAACGCGCCATTTTGTGGGTGTTAAAATTTATTTTGTGCTACAACATTGATCTTTCGGATGCTCGCCTTCAGGTCCGTTTTTTTACGTCGTCCTCCACTTTGAAATTCCTTACCGAACACCGAGTGTGTTTTGAGAAAGACGAAACGCGCAATGACAATATGTCTTCGCCGAATTGACTACTAAGATTTCGCGTTGGCTCGTTTTCTCACGAAGGCCTTCCTACCGCTGTCGAAATTCTCAATTCTTCGAACGCAGAGGCGGCTCCTTAATGACATTCAGAGTGGGAATTACCACCCAGTCTGAGGATAATGTGTTGCCTTGTATGATCCCGGATCACAATGATTGCCGAGCTGGATGTGAATTCGATCAAACATTCTAAACCAAAGCGCACCTCGCAGAAAATGAACTGTTCAATGCAATTTAGCATCTTAAGGACATTTCGACTCGAAAGGAAAGCGAAACTATCGCGCTGTGGGAAAAGTTGATTCTCACCGATCGCACTGTTTCTGAGAACTTTCCATTACGCGTTTGCATCAAATAACAAACTGTTTGTCGAAATGTGTGGCGCCATTTCCAAGGCGAGCACGTCCGGCGCCGGTGTCTCAGGTTTCCTTCAAAACTTCTTCGCTTTCTATTTGGTTGTTAGGCAAAACCCCTTGTTTGTTCTCTTGACTCGAAAGTGCTTTCATTTTTTTTCCGCGATCCCACGGAAACGGTGTTTGGCTCGAACGCTACGAAACTTGTGCGAATTGAACCTGACACTGGGCATTAAGTGGTTTTGATGAAAAAAAAAAAAAAAAAAAAAAAAAAACTGTACTTCCAGGAGACAGAAAGTTTCAGTCAAATTTCGGTTTTTCTCTTAATCAACTGTTGACAATTGAAAATTCCGATTCAGCTCCGAAGTTCTCAGTTTCATTTGGGGAGTTCTCAGTTTCCCACCTACGACCAACCTACGACGTTCTGCCGTGACGGGGTTGCTGCCTTCTCATATGAACTGAGTGGAGGATACTCCCTTAAGAAACCCCTAATTCTTATTTTTAGCTTGGTACATGCTTTTCCAAGGGGTAATTGGTACCTACTAACAGAATTAAAGTTAATAGTTCTATTAAGTTTAATAGAGCATGCAAGAAACTGACATCAAGTAATTTAAGGCACTATAATTACGGTGACCAGGCGTACTACTTTGGAAGGACATGTACTACTTTTGGGCTCAATGTACTACCACGTATCATGTACTACCAAGCGTACTACTTTTGCCTTTCTTGCCAGAAATTGAAAAAAAAAAAAGTTGTGAAAGTTCGATTAGAAGGGGGAACAAATTTTAAGGATTTCGCCTCTCAGGACATTCAATTGGAAAATCTGATGAAAATCGTCCAATTCGTCCTGTGCCTTCCAGCCACGAGTGCCCCAGTTGAACGATTATTTTCCGTTATTAACAACTATTGGAGCTGTGAGAAGACGCGATTGAAAGTAGAAACCCTGAAGGAAGTCATGGAGGTGTACACAAACTTCGACGAGAACTGCATGGAGATGCACTCATTTCTGCAATCGAGGGAATTATCTGATAATATCTTCACCTCCATCACCTCCATGACTTCCTTCAGGGTTTCTACTTTCAATCGCGTCTTCGAACTGCTCCAATAGTTGATAATAACGGAAAATAATCGTTCAACTGGGGCACTCTTGGCTGGAAGGCACAGGACGAATTGGACGATTTTCATCAGATTTTCCTATTGAATGTCCTGAGAGGCGAAATCCTTAAAAATTGTTCCCCCTTCTAATCAAGCTTTCACATTTTTTTTTTTAATGCTCAAAACAACTTTTTATATTATGCTGAAAAAAATTCACAGTGCCGAAAAATATTGACTCGTTTGTGAGCTCTCAATAAATTTTTCATTCGTCGTGTCATCTGTGTAATATTCTGGGTGATATTAGAATAAAACCGTTTTGTGCAATAAAAATCACCGCTTTATTCATTTTTACCTTGGATTTTTTAATAAGATAAGGGATACCCTATACCTAATACCAATGTAATATTATAGGTATTACCTATAATATTACATTGGTATATATATATTCTAATTTGGAAAATGTACTACTTTTATAGAAAAAAAAATCTGGTCACCGTAACTATACTATGACTGAACTAGGATGGCAAGCAGCCGCTCAGAAATGTTTCCGATTTATAATTTTTTAAATTTTCGTTTGACCTATTTTTTTGGTGCTATCTGAACGCAGAATTGGATGCTCTACAATGCGTTTTTATGTTGGAGTTACCATTTTCGAGCCGCAGATATTCAAATTTGAAGTTATCTTGATGAAGAGTGGATTGCTTGACGTGTAATGTAACAGCCCCACGGCATAGACATAGAAGATGCAGGGGGAGGGGGGGAGGGGAATTCACCATTGGTAATAATACAGTACATGAGCCATGTTGAAACACTCACAAGCAGCAATACATCCCCAGGCGACATCGCATTTTTAACTCGTAGTGGTTTAGTAACCTTAAACAATGGAAGACACCAACATTCAATAGGAATGGGCATCTTTTACAAACGCAACAAATTTTACTTTTTTATTTTTAGTAATTTGAGTCGTAGAATATTTGAACCAAGGGTTCCCTGAACAGTTCTATACAGCACAGTATTCGAAGCAATATAAAATGCGGAATTTTCAACTTGTTACAAAGGTCTCAAACGTTCTCTTAGAAATTACGAAGGCACATCATGAGGCAGACGTGTTTTTGCCTTTTGATGAGTTTGACCCGCAGGAAACCGCGCAGCCGGTGGGTGAGTCGCATACGAAGCGGTATTTTGCAACGATACCATATCGTGCCGGCAGGGCGTGATTGATCAACTGCGCCAAAACAGTGTCCGGCGTAGGCGTACAGCTGCAAACGAGAAATTGCCAACATGCGAACACATGTTGGGTAGAACGAGCTTCTGAAAGGAAAGGAGTTGCCGCGGCGACGAAGGAGTTTTGAAGGTTCGAAACACGAAAACCAAAAAGTTGTCCGTTAGGGGTGAATTACAGCTGAGGGGTGAGAAGCCCGTATTTCACGAGGAGAGGGATGGCACGGAACTTGAGCACCCTCTGAAGGCAGTAAATATTGAAGCTTGAGAGAAGGCGCTGTTTGCTTGATATCGAACCGAGAGTTGCAAGACATACCAGTGATATCACCAGTTGAAGGAAACATTCGCAGCAAAATTCATAATTTATTAAAATTATTTTAATAAAATTAGCCTTTTTTTATTCCCGTCATGAATCTCTGAATAGATACATAATTTAAAAAAAAAAAAAAACGGCTTCACTAGGGGAATGCTCTCCCAGATGGCAGGAGATAACAAGCCAGTGGGTGGGGTGGTGGGGGGGGGGGGGGGGGGGGGGCAAATAGCTTGCAACTGCTCTTCTATGTATATGAACTGGTTTCGTAACATTAAAATGTTATGAACCCAGTTCATGTCATGCTGCTTAGAGCCGGTTTGCCGAATTGGTTGCTGTTTTTAGCTAAATTTCGAAGGAAATTTATCACTGAATTCAAATAAAAACTTGTGTCGTGAGAATGAGATTTAGTCCAAGTCTAAGACTTGATTTTTCCATAGTGTCTAGACTTTTTTCTCTACTTCTCTTTTTATGCAGGTGTCGTTTTCAAGATGCAAGAAAATATTTGGTGGCCTCGTTGGGCATATTTCTTCGTTTACAAAAATGAATTTCCCTCAAACTACCTCTTAATGTCTTCCTCGTAGGATGTTTCTTCTGGTAACACTAATCACCCGAACGTCCTCCTATTTCTCGGGCCCTTTCTGAAAAATAACTTCCATTTAGGAATCTTCCCCAAAAGATGAGTTTTTCTGGGCAGTCGGACGCCCCCATTAACCCTCACAAAATATATTTGCTCTTCTCGGGCTCCCTTTTTTCTTGAATCGACGTCGTCGTGGCGGGATCGATGGAGCTGCGTGTCTCTAAATGTTTCATAAGCGATTCCACGTTCGATATGTAATTTTCCTGGGCGTTCATTGCCCGAAAAATCTGATTATTTGGTTAGTATTAGTGGTGTAAATAGTACGCATTTTCGGTTCCGTGTTGGTTATCGTTAATTTACGCTGAACACCGGGTTTGGCTATGTACAATTTCCGTGCGGATAATCCCCGTCGTCGGAAGCAAAAATACAATCTCCGTGCGGGGGGCTCGAAGGGTAGAGTACAAATTCCGTGCGGCCTACAGGTAGGTACACTTATGTCAAAGCTGGTGTCGACGAATCCATAACGAACGGCTCGCCCGTCAATGGACCCGGGAACCGACCGTCGACTAATACTTTTTTCTGAAAGAACTTCATAATTTGAAGGCATAGCAGTGAGTTTTGGGCTCCTACGGTGTAATACAAATTTCCAGGGCACTGTCGAAAATTTCAACTTTGAATCTGGAGGGAAAAGTGGCGCTACTCTCTCATTGGCTGCTACACGGCCGCCATTTCCGCCGTCACCTCCGGCAGATTCCCGTCGGTCCCTTCTTATGCTAGCGCACTCTGGCGGATTAGTAAAAGTGCCACCGCGGGAAAATTCAAAACGCCAAATATTCACTAGTGATTTTCTCTGCTCAGACACCTAATTTCTCAGTGCTAACTGTACTGAGTACTTTGTTCATTACTAGTTCAACTATGTTCGGCCGAATTTTCCCATTTCTCTGACCTAGTTCCTTGGCCCATTCGGAGGTTGGACAGTGTTCGAGGCTGATTTTCGGTCACAGCAAACTCGACATATTTTTGGATTACCTATTAGACACGTACATAGCTGACGATGCCTCATTTCCACCCACTCTCTGGAGCGAATTTTCCTGTTCCACGGCCAGGACGACGAATAGCTGTGAGGTTTTTCCCTCCAAATTTAATCAAATGTTCCACAAAAGTCATCCGCACATCTTCAAGTTTATTGAAGCACTTAAGGACATTCAGGCCATGACTTACGTAAAAATGCGGTCCAAGCCCGAAAAATCAACCGAAATCAGGAAAAAAGAGGAATTTCTGAGGCAGCAGATGCTTGCATACTCTTCGGGCAAGATCTCTCGGACCGTAACATTTTGACAACTCGCGATTTTCCGCGAGGCTGTTGCGGTGTGAATCAGTTCGCCTCCTCGAGGTGCACCCTGGGTAGCGCTAAACGGATGGCATATAGGTAGAGGCACGGAGTTTGTACATACTCAGTTTGGCTGCGGCACGGAGTTTGTACATTCCTAATTTGACGGCGGCACGGAGTTTTTACACTCCCCCGGGTTTACTGAGGCGACTGTAGTTGCCCAACATCTCTGGGAAATAGTCTATTTCCATGAGAATTTTATGATACATGTAGACTGCACCGATTCTATATTGTAATGATGATGATTTAACAACTTCTCATTAAATACAGTGTCAATTCATCAAATCAATTCAACTCAAAGGCTCTTGAATTTACATCTACTCTGAGCACAAGTTGAGCCAGCTTGGTTATAGCCGGGACGAGTTAAATTGACCTAAAGTCTCACTTCCGCTGCAAACACCTCCTAGATTCACATGCCCCATTCGTCACAATTCTCTCAGTCCTAATTTTTTACATCCCCGTTTATTCCCCAGAAGGTATGCGTCTAATGCCCCTTCCTGAATGAGAATGAAGATGAATCAACCCGAATGAAACCAAGTGGGTTCAAGCCTTCTATAAATTAGCCTCCACCTTTCAAGAGAGCAATTTGCTCGCTTCCTTGAATGCCCTTCTGCTCCCAGGTGCCATTTGATGGCCATTATCTTGCCTATATAAGACTTCTAGTCTTGCAGTTAGCGAGGAATTTTATTTATGCGAACCAATAACAATTACCGTTATATATTATGGTTGTTTGAAACTAATGACCGTATTTCCCCTTGACAAACTCATTTTCCGCTTTATATGCAGCGGACGTGGGACTGCGAAAAAATTGCAAAATTGTCGTAGAAAAAAAAGTTCAAATGGTGTCTTCTTATCCTCAATTTCTCCAAGTTTTTACAATAATAGCTTATTTAATTTGATTCTTGCCTTGCTATCTCCCTGAATGGGTGAAAGGTGGACTGATGACAATCAATTGACGGCTCAACTTTAACGTCACCGCGATAGTCGTATTATCAGATAATACGGCTATCGCGATTCTGATTCTGATATCCAGATTTCATCAAGGGGTGACTCGTTATTTCCTTTCAGAAAGTTTTTCTGAAAATAGAATAGAAAGGCAGTTTGTGCAGGATGACTGTGGTCCTAAGATGGTTCTCTGAAACTATGGTTGCCTGTATAATGAATATTATGTTCATTCTACTATCTTATGAATATCATATTATGATATTCATAATAATTCATAATAATTATTATGTATTTTAGATCCCACCTCGCCATGCTTTTCAGAGAAATTAGTTCATTGAATTTTCTGCATCTTCTTTAATATGTTAACTATCTTTGAAAGAAGATAATTTATTTTAATAACACACTTTGCAGTGGTAGATTCATCTTGAGAAAATGCATGTAGTGGTCTGTTTTATATTTATGCGGCTTCTTCGGATACTGTAATTTCCATTCTTTGTTGTTTTTTCCTTCCGGTTCGTCACTGCGTCTTTCATTTTCTCTCTTTTTATTGTCTCCCGCTGACCACCTGTTATCCCTCGGGACAGGGTATCATTTTACCGTAGGCCCAACCTGTAATTGCCCTGTAGGGCTTGTAAATGCTACCGTCCGACCGCAAAAGAGGGTGGGAACTCAAATGGAAAGAATGAAAATTGTTTGCATCATGGAACAGTTGCTGACGTAAAATTTCATCATTTCATGGCATACAACATTGTGTGATTGTTTTAGCGAAAATAGTGACTAACTTGGCAGGTGTACTACGCCAAGTTTACGAATGATTCAAGATCACAAGTCACGTCATAATCCGAAAATATTTTCGGATGTATCACGTAGGTAGGTTGAGGAACTCGGTGGGATAGAGGGGATGGTCAAGTTATTTTGGTTCGGTTACGATCGTTTTTGTGTCCAATGAAGACGTCGGCCGTTCTAAAGACCCCACGGGATGAACCGCCCTGGGAGCTCCAGTTTGAGCTGCTTCAATCGCTTGTACGACGTGTCACTTTTGACTTCCGACAAGCTAAAAAACCTTCGGGCCGCGGGGTCCTCCCTGGAGAAAGTTGTTGTTATTGGACGGGTTTTGACTCTGGAAGGAAGTGGGACTTCGCCCGTACGCCGGGTCCTGACATAGTTTTTCGGGAACTCGGTGGCCTCACTTCCCCGATAGATCCGATAGATTACAAAACCCGGGAATTGGTGAGGGGCCGGGTCATCCAAAAGTGAAACTGACTATAATCGTCCACCTATCAAAAGTTCGACCTATTACGTCCTTGCGTGTTGTCGGTGTCCTACTTTGACTGATTTTGAGCTGCAGCAAACTCCAAAATACAGCTTACAATCAAACCACTTTCGCATCAATCTTTGGAAAAGCTAAAGACTGAGGTTCGATCAAGTCCGTTCTGAAGATACATAAATGCAAACAAATTGTGGAGGCTCTGGGGAAAGATGACTCCTCTGCTGTTAAAACTAATTGTTTTAACAGCAGAAAAAAAGTTTATTGTTTTTTCTGTTGTGATTGTACGGAGTTGAACAAAATAGGTACAGTGACAACTAGGGCTCGGATTCGCGCATATTTACATATTTTACGGGGTGATTATACTCGTTGAATAAAGTATTTTAGGACAAGAATGAGGTTTATAGGGTTACAGAACTTATAAATGCATATAAAATCTTATTTGGGATTTTCTGCGAATAAAATCCTATAAAATCTTATATGAGGGGGTTTCAGGGTTTTCGAAGTAAAAAGTTCATCATTTCGCTCAAACAATTTTAATGATCATTTTCATAATTAAAATAATCATTTATTATACTTAATATAATAATATGATTATTCTCACGTTGGCTCGCTTATGCGGAAAAAAAACCGGGGCAGACAGGAAAACTTGTGAATGAAAACTTGGCATTTCGTGCTTGGGCAGAATCCTGGATTTGGTCAAAATGCAAACAAGAGAACCGTCCACTGGACGGCCGTGCCCTTCGTGTCAGCTGACGTAGAGAGGTCATTTTCTGCTTTGAAGTTGCTGGTAACAGACCTCAGAAAGACTTTCAAACGGAAAATATTGAGAGACATTTTCATTTAATGCTGGTGATTCAATACCTACAATAATTCCCACTTTTCGTAATTAGTTGGTTTGATTTTTTATGCATCCACATTACTTTTTCACTGACAAAAAAATTAATGATACAAAAATCCGTGTTTGCTGTTGGTCTACGGTGGTGCTAATGAGGAATACTCCTCAAGTCAGTTGGAAACGGCTTGGTCGGAGCTAGTGATCATGAAGTGGTTGTTCGCTGAAGGTGCAGAGGTCCAATCGAATGTGGAGGTTAGGGAGAAAGATGACTCCTCTGTTGTTGTCAGCACAGCTGAGGAATCATCTTTTTCCTTTTACCTTTGGTAAACTATCACTTAGCGCATACAAATTGTTGCTTCGCCGGCAACAGCGGGTTGAACAGCCTTAAATGATTTCATCAGCTTCCTTACTCGAGCTAGATTCCCCTTCAGCTCAATTAACCCCAACTTTCCTGAGGGTGCCAACAGAGGTTTTCACGGTTCCCCGCGCAACGAAACGACTTCGTCTGAAACGCGCCGAAGGAACATGACCATAGATGGGAATGTGTCTGTCCGTACGTCTACCGCGGAAGGTTTACAACCTGCAGTGGTTGTGACCGTTCCGGACTGCCTTGACAGTTTTTTTTTTTTTTTTTCTCTCTCTCTTACCGCGGGTTTGTGGGGTGAACGATCCCCGGTGAGGAAGCAGGAGCATTTTCACCTTTTAAGGCAGTTGCGGTTTTGCAAATACGATATAAAACAGTACGAGAAGGAGTTTTGCTACAAGATTCCTTGACTCAATTTCAATTCAGTTCAATTTCTGCGGTCAACTTCGCCAAAACAATATGATGGCGTTTAGAGAATCTCTTGGAAGCTCAATTTGCTGTTTTCTGGCCGTTCAAGCTCGAAATCTGCGCTTTTCCCCCCAAAATGTCAGCGAAACCCCTCAATCCTCTTTGGTTCCAAACGCGAGTCCCCTTCATATCGCACCATCTCCCGACGTTTATACCTACACGGTCGCATTTGAGGAGAAAGCGTTATGCTGGAGGGCCTGTTGCGCAAAATGTCTCCCAGGAAGACGTCCGGCCGAACTCTTCACCCATAGGTATATTATGTGTTATGGGCCGGGAAGGAATCAGCCACCGGGCGTACTTATTTCCAGCTCGTGTAGATGATAAAATAATTATGATACGGCTCACACGGAGAAACAGGTTCGCGGCCACCTACTTTCGTCGTGTTCAATCTAATTTCAAACTCATTCATAATAAACTTGATATATTCAAAGTGAGTGGATGAGTGTATGTTTCCTGATGCCATCATTACGTACAAAATAACTCTAGTCTACGAAATTATTGATCTAACGTGCCATTTACATAGTAAAATTCATCATTTATTTCAATTTATTATCAAATAAAATTGATTTTATTTACGTACTAAATAAATGATGAATTTTTGAACATTAATGTTCATTGGCTATTTTGTTCCAAGCGTCCATTCATTTCATTATTGATTCAGTATAAGACTATCATATTGGAAATGCAGACCAGCGTAAACTTTACATTTAACTTGAGATCCACGGAGAGGTTAGTTGGGTCTGGGACCACATAAAATTGGTTCTACGTCCATTCTTCGAAAACGACACCCCACTCGACCGCCTACCCTAAATCCTTCACAACCTCTCATGTTAGGCGCCCCTCGCGAATGTTATTCTGAGAATATTAACCTAAAATTTAGGTTGATATTTATTGCATTTAATGCAATCCTCCGTCCTCGCCGTTTTCGGATAGTAGACATCGCTTTAATCTGAAATTTTGAAATTACACTCGGAAGCCATCCTATCCCATTCATGAGGGTCTGTGGTCTTCTGGACTTTTTTAACAATGTTTTTAGAGATGGGTCGAGTATGGTATCGTTTTCGGAGTATTATTAGACGTGGAGATCAATAATTGATAATTATTATCGGAGCCTCAGACCCGTCCGACAGGGGTTCCCGAATTTTGGTCTGCCGACCCTCACTTGGAGGTCCGTGGCACACTTCGAGAAAAATTAATGCATTCTAACAAAAATAAAAGTAGAGTGAGTAAATACAATAACTATTCAACATTTGAATAGTTATTGTATTTACAACTGTTGTATTTACCTATTATAAACTCAAAATTCATTTTACTGCAAATGAAAAAATTAAATAAATAAAATAATAACAACGTTGATGAAATCATTTGTATTTCGCGTTTCCTTCTTTGTATAAAAATAAACAAATCAGAATCTACGTTGATACTCTACTATCTAGGTTAAATGCATCGTCGGTCCACTCCATCCACTTCACTTTTTGCATATGGAACACTCTAAACTAGCGCCTGCAGTGATATTATCGTAAAACGCTGCAAATTTTACACAAGGGTTTATTATTCTTTTATATACGTTACTTGTGCAGAAATTTAATCCTGTCAATGAAAAAATTTAAAAAAAATGTTTTTTTGGATTTTTATCTCAAAAAAATTTTTTTTTTGGATTTTTTGTTCAAAAATGTGTTTTTTTCAAACATTCTGTATTTTTTACTCGAAAAATATTTAACATCCTGGGATCCTTCAAAAATCCCATTTTTAGCCCCACGAATGCCCTAAACATCGCCCCAGTGAAATCGGATCGTTCCGGGACCCCAACAAATGGATTCTACGTCCAAAAATACTTCGAAAACGACACCTAACTCGATCCCATACCTAAAAGCCTTCAAAAAAACCCTCCCGTAGCCCCATTATAGCCCCATAGCGCCCCACGGGTTTGGGCGATCGGACTGAAAACCTTGCGGGCACAACTAGATGGTAAACCAAGTATTTTGCCGAAATTTCAGATTTTTAAAAAAATTCCTACTGCCCAAAACGGCCTGGACGGCGGACGGCGGACGGCGTACGGCGGACGGACATTTCGGATTTTGAATGTAGACCTCTTGAAACGGATAATGTCAAATTTTCAGGCCGATCGGAGTCGTCGACCCGCGTCGCGAAAACATAGGTGTATTATTCCAAGAATAATAAACCAAAATCAGTTAAATGAAAGTAGCTTTAACCAGAAAAGCCCTGGAATTTGATTTACAGTATTTAAGTCGATGTAGGTAGATGAAACTAGTCTCAAATGCGGGTACATCAACTGGGGTCCTCATATCAGTCTGGGATTGTTGTTTCATGTAGTTTCGCTTTGCTGTTGGTGGTCGAAATTAAATATCCATTTAATTAACACAATTTAAATTCTGACTGTTTATCTATTCTGTTGGATCCGCGAAAGTTCGCTCACCGCTACCGAATATGGGATCAGGCCGTAGTCTCTCCCCCACTCCGTCAAAATCCTTGGGAGCTCGTAGGCCTTCCCGAAATCCCCCCGAAGTCCCCACAAGGTCCACGTTCCCACCTCCGTATCACTCCCGCGTGCAGACGTTCAGTCTCAGTCTGACTCTTGCGTCGTTTCTTCGTGCAATGCGATCGTGATTTTGGTTTTTTCGCTACGCGGATCCTCTTCGAAACTTGCGTGCTCCGTGACTGTTTTTTTCTTTCTGAAAGTTGAGTGTTAACGGCTGTACGGTGGTTCGACTAAAGAAAATGGGCCGACAAGTCCGGTTAGTATCCTCTTTGGGCCAATGTCTTCCTTGACATGTATGTTCCGTCGTTTATTGAGCGCCCTTTGCCATTTCACAAGGTTTGTCGAATTTTTGGTCAATACTGCCCGAAACTAACTACCTAAACTGGCTTTGCCTAAAAATGTAGTTCGACGTAACAAACATGTCATGTTCATCTTTAACATACCTAGCAATCATAACAATTTATCTCTGAATATCATCGTAGAACATCATACCACTCCCAATCCCTTCACAGCGCACGTCCAGAATCTTTTAAGTAATTATTTTTTGTAGGCAAAGCTTTGTAATTGAACAAATATGGGAAAACGACAGCTCCCTCGACTACGTGGCCTAGGCCTGCCAGACGGACCCCGTAGTGTATGAAACTTTGAATGGATAACTTGAAAGGGGAACTGAGTTTTTTGTGGAAATTTCCGGTTAATTAAACAAAAACGCTGCAGATTGTATTATTCTTTGTTATAGGGTATTTGTACAAAAATTAATTCTGGGTCATTACGAAAATATTTTTGAAAAAAAAAAAATTGTGTAGATTGTTTGGACAGATATCTGGATTATGGGATCTCGAAAAATGGATTATGCGTCAAATAGTACGCGGAAAACGACACATTTGACCTCCTGGGATCTTTTAAAAATACCATTTGCAGCCCCATAGATTCTACGTCCAAAGACACTTCGAAAACGACACCCCACTCGACCCCATTGCTGAAACCCTTCAAAAACCCTCCCGTAGCCACTTTTTAACCCCACAGAGCCTCACGGGTTTGAGCGATCGGGCTGAAAACCTTGCGGGCACAACTCGATGCTAAACCGAGCATTTTGTAAACTTTTCCGATTTGTCAAAAAATGCCTACTGCCCATAACGGCTCGGACGGCGGATGGACATTTCGTTTTGGTATAATATACCAAGAATAATATTATTATTCTTGGAATAATACACCCTTGTAATTGCGACGGAGGTCGACGACTCCGATCGGCCTCAAAATTTTACATTACCTATCCGTTTCAAGAGGTCTAGATTCCAAAACCGAAATTTCCGTCCGCCGTCCGGGCCGTTTTGGGCAGTAGGAATTTTTTTGAAAATTTGAAATTTTGACAGAATACTCGGTTTACCATCTAGTTGTGCCCGCAAGGTTTTCAGCCCGATCGCCAAAACCCGTGGGGCGCTATGGGGCTAAACCGGGCTACGGGAGGTGTTTTTTGAAGGCTTTTAGCTATGGGATCGAGTTAGGTGTCGTTTTCGAAGTATTTTTGGACGTAGAATCCATTTTTTGGGGGTTCCGGAACGATCCGATTTCACTGATATGAGGGGATCTATAGGGCTTTCGTAGGGCTAGAAATTTTGAAATTTTGAAGAAAAAAAATTTTTGGGCTAGGGACTTTTGAAGAATCCTAGGAGGTCAAATATTTTCCGAGTAAGAAAATTGAAAAAAGTGTTTGAAATTTTTTTATTGACATTAATTTTTGTATAATCTATATTATGTAACCTACCTATATCAAAGAATAATAAACCCTTGTGTAAAATTTGCAGCGTTTTTAATCTTGTCATCTTTAAACGTACAATGTCAAATTTTGAGACCAATCAAAATTTTCGACCCCCTTCCCAATTACAGAGTATTATTACAGAGTATACCAAGAATAATACACGAAAAACCTGCCAAAAAAGGGCGAACTTGGGACGGAAATTGCATTCATTAAATTTTGAAGTTATTTGGTCCGGTAGTTGGAATTTTTCAACTAATCCAACTGTTTTACAAAATATTCGGTACCTCCTCTTTGGCGCTGCTAACTTTTGAGCTGGATCGCCCAAACCTGAAGGATGCAGGGTAGGGAGTCGAGTTGGGTGTAGTTTTCGTGGAAATTTTGTACCTGGAATCCATTTTTGGAGATGGAAAATCTGCCCTAACGGATCTACATGTCTTTAAAATTTTTATTACATGCAGAATTAGTTTTTGCTCAATTTATAAGTACAAAAGGCTACTGTGTAAAATTTGCAGTGTTTTTAGTGGTTTTTTGATCAATCATGTATTGGGACTGCGTTTTGCATAGTTTTTGAGCTTATCAAACGTGACTATAAGAAGAAGGTTATTGTAATTTTTTCTCGGCTATCTAATTAGAGTTCATCCGTCAGAAACTTAACCCCTATCAGTGATAATTATTATCAGTGAAACGGGTTAAGTTTCTGACGGATGAATTCTATTTTGAACTCTGAATAATTAGTTCATTCTGATTGACATGGCAGCTTGGTTATCTGAAGTTAATAGGGTCGTAGGCTTTGATACCGCATGACTTGCCCGATTGCGTATGTCGAACAAAAGGGTGATAAGGATAAAGTCGCATTCGCCAAGTCACTGTCGTGAGCTAGAAAAAGCTCGTCGAGCATCGGGAGTCGTCAGGGGCATAAACGAAATCCGCAATTAACTACTTTGGGGTCAATACTGACGTGGATGGAGTACCAGGAAGCTCGTTAGGGACAAAGTGACTTGGCGTGAATCAAGCTCTTCTGAGATGAGATATCCAACTTTTATAGGGTTTTTGGGGCTCTAACGGGGCTCCCTGAAGAAAACACCGAACCCAGTCTTTCGCAGGTTGGGATAAGTTAAGTGGAAAAGGCGTCAATTTGAATTGTTCCTCTCGCATTACTTCTTCAGGTGGGTTGACGTTATGGGAAAAGGGTCGGAAAGCATTAGAGCCGAACTGTCAACGACCCCAGGGGACTAAAAGAAACTGATTCTTACGCTGAGAGACCTCGACATCATGAAACGTACAAATTCACTTACGTATCTCTGTATTTGTAACGACTTCTCAGAAAAAAAGGCCCCGGTTTCTATCGAGACGGTAGATTTGCCATCCACAGAGTCGAGATTCGTTTCAATCGCTCTCCAAACAACCTTCCCTCGTCACAAATCGATTTTGCACGGAGCGATCGCCTATAGAAATTCTCCCTGGGCCTTTTGTCGGGATTTCCTCATATATTAGGTGAAGATTGTCCGTTGGAGGAGGATTTCCTATTCTTCATTCATATTTTCCATTGTCAACGGATTTTCGCTTTTCGCGGTTTTTTCCCCCCGAAGGATCTTTTTTCAAGTCCCTTCGAAAATCCTGTCTAGATAGAGAATGTTCTACTAATCCTGCATCGAGGTTGCCTCTTACAAACTCAATGCCCTCAGAAATCATCACATCGTTACTGTGTCCCATCAAAATGCTATCAAGGCTAGACGTAATAATTTAGTTTAGCACATTTACTCCAGCGAGAGTGAAAAGGAGGAAAAACCACGCTACCTTTTATCGGGGTTAACGGCTGTTGGCCTCATGTTTTCCCAACCAGTCGAAACCCCATTTTTCTCTCTTGCCCATAAAACTGTAAAAGGAAAAACTCCATTTGAACAAGTTGGGCGTTTCTGTAAGTCGGGCAGTTCGTTTGGCCGGTTCAAGAGGGTTATTAAAAACTGCCCTTCGGACGGATTCGACGTTTTTACGAGCCGTAAATATTACCGACGGCAAAAAAACTGACCTACTGTTGCGAAGGGATTTTCTTTCTGGACAATTGTCGAAGTTAAGAGTAGTTCGTGCTGACTTGACGGTTGAAAAGACCTTCGGGATCGAATGGACACCCCAAAAAAGTGGCAGAAGTTAACATAATTGACGTAAAAATAAGCTGATGAAACCAATTTTGCTGAATTTTCGTTTTGCAAACACTCAAAAGGTGGCTCAGAGGTTTGAGCGTTCGACTGCTCAAAGGTTGCTGGTTCGATCCCAGCAGCTTCTATACATCTTCCTTATACTGATAACCACCTCTCGGAAGGCAATGGCAAACCACCGAGAGTATCTTGCCCAGGAAAACCTCTCACATTTGCCTTTCGGAGCCAGCGTTAAACAATAGGTCCCTACTACTTCTGTAATAACTGTTCAACACGCTCAACAGAAGTTAGTAGCGTGAGGTCGCCAACGCCCGTTAGCGCCAAGACACTCACAAAAGTTTACATGTTGATTTGAAATTGTTTTAAAATATTTCACGTACATTGGTGATATTTTAAAACTTATTGGAGACCGGTTTCGGACGTCAATCATATTCTTTAATCTACATCGTCCTTAAAATGTTGACATTCAGTGAAGATTGCTCTGTTATACATCAGTTATTGTTATACCATGAGTCTCATCAAATAAAATCAATTCGGCCTGATTCATCTCTGAAATTCAAGCGTTTATTGAGGATTTCACTTGGACCTTGAAAAATAAGACGTCTCTCAGTCCAGATGGATCCTTTCAAATTTGCCTAAAATGTCTTCCTGAATGAAGTTTCCTTTTCGACCCGGATCGTTAAAGTCCTGTTTCGTTGCGTCGTTTTCTGCATTGTCGCGCGGCTTAACGTCGCGGCCCACCTGTTTGTAGGCGATGGGATCCGGGATCTTGTGATGTGCGTCATCGCGTCATTCTGCTCAACCTACGTCGTGCACTGGGAACCCCGTCATTTTGCTTTCACCTGAATACAAACCACTGCGGATAGTGAGCATCCTGACAATTTAATTGATTGTGTGTGATGTGATGGGCGGAGTTCAGAAGTCGCCATGTCCAAAATCACGCGACCGCTTGTGTTCGTAGAGATTAGGTTGTGATGGGTCAGGTTGGTTTTCCCAGGGCCCTTATATTACTCGAGATTAGGGTTTTTATTTGACTGGGTGGTTCAAACACGGTGGTGGGGATCATGAGGTTGACTCAAAAGTCGAAATTCACTGGGCCAACGTTTCGATAAATTCATTTAACATCATCTGGCTGAAAAATGGATAGATAACCAGATACGACACGCCTTCTGCTGCAACCTCGATGCTACTACCTCCAGTTCTACATGCACTCTCTCGAGAGGTGTGACAAGGGGTCACCAGAACCTCCGCTCCTGTCCAACCTAAATAGAGTGATCCTACCTAACTCAGATGCCGATCTGGGGATGAGTAATAAATACTTTTTTATTATTATTATTATTATTTTTTTATAGCAAGGCCGACTAGGCCGCGGCTGTAGGTTTCGACATGTGGTGAAGGAGCGCCTGCCTCACTATGGTCCAGAATGACTGAAAAGCGGCGAAAACCTCTTTTCTTCGGAATCTTCAATGAAACTTGGTATACGTTGCTTGTGTCATAGAAACCAAATCTGGAGTCAGAACGTCGGAAAAAAATTTTTGGAGCACCGTCAAAAGTCTAATTTTGAAAATCAATGGTAAAAAAGCGTTTTTGAGGTTTTTAGTGTAAAATACCCTCTAAAACATAGGACCTAATGGTATTTTCGAAATCCGCAAAATTTCCTCCAAGCTCGGCAAATATAAAAAATGTTCATTTTTTGAAAATAGCTTAAAGCTTGCTTAACAATATTCATATTTTGGAATATTCTGGAATATTTTTAAAATATTTATATTTTTTGAAAAAATAAAAATAAAAAAAGCTAAAAACTTGATCCGTATTATTTAACCTCACATGAAAAATGTGCACTGTACTTCATCTAAATGAAAATGGGGCTTAAATTTTTTGGGGTTTTTGCCGCGGCTGAACCATAGTGCTGCGCCCGGCTTCCAAGCGAGGAAGCACTTCCGTCTTCTGCTCGCTGATGTTCATTCCCGATGGTTATTTTATTCTGTCATTCAACAGAATATTTGGTTCCCCTCTTAGTTAGTCCCCTCCCCTAATTCAATTTATGTCATGGCCAATTTTTATGAAATCAAGATTCTTTTTGTACTAAGTACACCATTATTATTTATCCATTTCCGTGCGAAACTACTAAAAAGCCTAATGACGGTTCGAACAGCCGTGATAAAAAATCCTAGCATTTCCGTGAGGTTGGCAGCACGTAAGGCAGCGCGATAAGCGAAATTGATGCTGTCATTGAACGCGAGAAAGCGATTTGGTGTGTATTTCACGCGAGGTTGAGTTCACATTCGGGGTAAACTAGTTGGAATCGATTATGAACTCATCCTCAAACACACCGGCGATCGTACCTACGATAATTGGTACTCGTACCATCACGTACATCACGCTCTGCAATATCTTGCCAACTTCCTCTTTCCTTGTTTTGCCAGCGTTTTTTGCTCTCGTCGCCGGGGCAATCCCGAATCGGGACTTTTTATCTCGACTCTACCAAACCGGGTGTATTTTCTTCCGGTGGCTGCCCGATCAAAACCAAACAAGGCCTGATGGATGACTAAAGTTGTCGTGGACAGGCATTGACCCTGGCGAGCAGGATTCAGAGTACGCCAGCCACTTATATTATCTGAGAGAGCACACTAATGTGATGTTTTAGAGAAAAGCTGGGCTATGACGACACTTTTAGAAAGCTAGTTATGCAATTTCGGTGTTGCACTTTTCTGTCGCATTTTGAGGCGTGAATATAAAATAGGCCGTCGGGAGAAAGTGTTTCACGAGGTTGTTGAATTTGTCGGCTTTGTACACGCGCGAGTTCAACAATCGGTCTAGAGTCTAGACCGATTGTTGAGATTGTTGAGACTCTGGACTGAGTTGCATACGAACGACCCCAAATTAGCTTGTACGATCACTTGGGCGCTCATAACGGCTCCCTCCAGCTTGGCATTCTGGCGCATAATTCTCTAGATGGAACTATCGAATGCCACGAATGATGGGGTTTTTATAGGGGCCTTAAGTTGTTTAATGGCTCCCCCAGGCCGTCTTTACGGTTCACGTAAAGTCATGAAAGAGACATTATTGCTGGCATCAGCAATTCAGATTTTTACAAACTGTATATTCTCTTTCTGGCAAACACGGAGAGGCTGTTACTGATAACGAAAGGGTCTGGCATGGAATGTGGTTCAGGTATGATTTGGGGGTCCAAACGTTTCATGTCTGTACACGCATGAAGGTACGATAACTGGTCCATTCTGCTCGGATGTTTTATGTGCACCGTGTCAAAAGGGAGCGTCTGCTTCGGCCCAACCCCTCAAGTCTTGAGAAAACTTGAAAGGGCCAGTTTTTTTTTCCTAAGTTGAAGGGGGTCTGGGACAGATCATGGAAGGGAACGGAGGAAGCGAAGACGAATGGTTTATACGTGTGGGCATCTTGAAGGGGATGTTGAAAGTGAGGCGGGGCTAGGGGTGATGTTCCGGGGGTGTGGTCCATCTGGACGGAGGAATTCAAGAATCTCAAGTTTTAGAGAGAGGCAGATAAAATGTGAACCTAAAAAATAAAAAATACAGCTTCTGTCTTTCCGGAGTTTGATTGTTAACTTGGTTCCCTCAAAAACAGTTTTGTAACCCGAGCGATTTCATTCTTAGCCTCTTTGTCGACTACGAAACGTGTTTGTCGTTCCTAAAAGAAAAATACGTGCTGGTACATGAAAGCCGTAGAGGGCGGAGGGGATTTAAAAGAGGTAGCTACTCAAAAACGTGATTCCGATGGTCGAGTTATAACAACTTAAGCGTGGAGATGTTCTAAAGGGATTGCCGAACGTACAGCTCCATAAGTAAAAACAATAACACAGGTTTACGAAAAAAAAAAAATTTGATGGTTTGGTCTCGAGGTTTACTAAAATCACTTTTTTTTTAAAGGGGTATTTTGTTGTGCTGAGTTCGAAAATGACCACCGTTTGTCAACTTCGCGTATATTGTTTTAGATGAGCCCTTTTTTCTGTTTTTACATCTTCTTACACAGTTCACGTTGTAGGTGCATCTTGAAGCCAAGATCTCCAAACGTAAATCCGGTTTCAAATTTGGATTCTGATGAAACTTACTCTTGGAAAGCTTATGACCAAAAAGCCTCCTGATAAGAAATGACCGTTGTAGGTCATGAGGATGACCGTTTTCGATAGCAGCCCGTCGAGTCATGGATACGAGCGATTACTCGTGGCTACATTGCTTCTAAATCTCTCAATTGCCCATCGTCGCCATGACCTTAATGTCTGTCATCTTCATTTCACCCAGTTTGCTCATTCGACACAATAACCCTTTCGGAAGCTTCCAACTCCACGATCATGCCCACCAAGCCGTTAACTAGCAGGTAGCCTCCTCGCCGCTCTCACGTGAGGCTCCCCCCAGTCACTTCCATATAAGGCAATCTCGAATCACCCCGAGCACTCAACGGCGGGTGACGTTTTCGCCGATTTCACGGGACTCCGAACCCGCCAAACTAGCATAACAAGGTTGGTAATTATATTCCCGGGACGATAATTGGAAATTTAACGAGCCCGCCTTATTGGACTACTATTAGAAGCATTTTGAAATAACCGTCCGTATCAAAATGGGTACATTTAACACATTATTCAACCGTTGATCGATTACCTAGTGACATAATGTTGCCGACGGTGGTATAACTCAAGTGTTATCGGTTGCTTGTTCGTAATATACTTCAGGCAAATGGGCTTAACTCTCGGAGTTGTCGTCACACAGGATCCTGGATCCCCAATGGTTGGTGATATCTTGCTGTGACTTAGTTCTAATCTCATTAGTAACGTCAAACCAGAGAGCTTTGGTTTCTGCCAAAGAAACCAAATAGATTTCAATTTCCACTTCTCCATAAATTCATATGTGGTACATACTCAGTTCATGCTTTTCCCACGTTGGACCCCATTTTCGCATTAGGGCTTAATTTCCAATCAGAGCAGTAAAATGCTTTTGTGGAAGCTTGTTGAAGTGTTTTAAACATGACTTTGACCTTGTAATGGATAAACCTGCAGGGCTTGGATACTCTCCCTACAGGTGCGGGGAGGCCATCGGCAGGGGGCTCTTCTTATAGGAGTCCTTTATGTCTTTGGAGGTAGGGTCGTTACTTTACACCCACCATACTAAAGAATCTTGAGGTGAATCAATTTCTATGAGTTGATATTGTTGATGTCTACTGTTTGGCTTCAAGTCAAATTTCTTTCGTAACTTGAATGAAAATCGAGTCCGAGTCAAAATCGTCGACGATCCGCATGAAAATCCGCGAACTAAACCCGATTAGCGACTCCTACGCCCGCCCCACGCACATTCTCGGGCTTTTGTGGTCCACTTCTGACTGCCTGAGGCCACATTCGCCCTATATGGGACCCCCAGAGCTGGCGAAAATGCAGTTAACCTACTAAATCCCTGTGCGTTTATTTTTTTATCTATAGCGAGGCGCGGAATAATATACGGCCACAACCCAGACGAACCGTTACATTCAGACGTCTAAGCGGCAATTTCAGTGCTGATAGTGTGGATGACTTCATCATGACCTTGCGTTTGGTACTAGGGTCAACACAACAAAACCTACACTTACCGACGTTATTTTTTCGAAGACCCCTTTTTCTGGGCGTTCCTTCCCAAAGTGGTGCAAGTTCCTAAACCCGTTTTCTAGATAGCCTCCGTTTTCCCCCTTTCGGAGTGGAAATGCTGATATTTATGTGAGGAGATAAGGGAGGGAACGTTCAACAGGAAAACCCTCCCCCATCGTTCTACACTCCTTATCACCTTGCCACGTTGCGTCTTGATAAATTTCACTTCTATTTACTCGGCGACTGAACCCCAGAAAGTATTTTGTGTAGTAAATATCTGCTGCGTGGGAGAAGGCTCAATTGCGTTTTTCACATGAAAAAAAATATGGGTTATTTAAATGGAATAAACCGCAATGCGGCGCATTATATCGAGATTGGTTTTATATTTCTTCGGACGTGACCTGGTTCTTGGATCGGCTTTCCTGTTGAAGTTTTGCCTATTTTGGGGTTCCACACTTTCTCAACTTTTAAATCAATCAAAGCAATAGTTGTTGATTGGATGCGAAGTGGGAATCGTCTTCCAACGACCCTTCAGCGTTATCGAAAACAGGTAGCCAGGTAGGTGAACTTATAATAGGAATCGGGTTAAAAAACGCTCTATCCCATACGGATTAATCGTTACGGGTTCCGGGCAACCGTACAAGGTGGTTCCTTTGTCAGCAGAGGGGCTCAGGCAGGCAAAAAAAAAAAAAAAAAAAAAAAAAACCACCCTTATTTCCACGTGAGCGGATGAAGGCTGGTTTTGAGGGCCTGGAGATCACCCCCTGGCCTGGGGATGTCTGCTACAGTGCGAGGGGAAACCCGTGGGAACTCTGTTCATTTTCTATTACACACCAAGGGGTCCCCTCACATAGGGGTGTTATTAACTATGAACCTAAGTAATATTTAAGCAGCGTCGCTCATGCGGCCCCAGTTGGGCTCAATAGATATGGGTGACTGTAGCGAAGTATTTGGTTGTTTTTCTTTCGAGCCATACATTCAACTTGACAACAAAAGCTTTCAGGACTGCCGAAACGCGTCCTTTCTTCCAAAAATTATAATACTACTGCTTTCTCCAAGAGTAACGGGGGGTAGGTACAGCACCAGTCACTATGTGACAACATGTCATGTTGACTTGTTCAAGCGGTTGCAAATCTTCATCGGATTTACTTGTGCGCCATTGGTCATCAACTCATGTCCATCTCTTCCTTCGGTCTTGGTTTCTGTATCCTCTTTTTTCCACTCCTAGTTTTGGGGTTGTTAGTTTTCTCTGCTATGATTCGTTTGAGCCCAATGCGTTTCTTGTGATCCATTGCCCAGGATTTAGAAACAGCCTGACACCCAGCTCTATTTTATTGTCTCGCATTCCTTCTTTCGCAGATCTTCTTTACTTCTTCCACTTTCCCTTAGTCCTCTTTGAGATCACCTTTCGTAGCGAGGACAATGTTCATTTTACTCGGCTTTCGCTTGAGTTCCGCTGCATAATAAGGAACTTGACGAACTTCCGATCCTCTTCCTTCTTGTTTGTTCCCCTCTTATTCTCGTCTACCAATCGATTCACCAGAGACTACAGCCTCACTGTGTCCAAATTTTCATGGTTTTCTTTCTTCCAACTCAACTTGCTTGAAAGTGATGAACACATCCATGATCTTTTGGTTTTCCGTGAAAACATAGATATTAGGTTCATCTGTGTAGGGGAAAATCGGGTAAGACCGGGTACCCTCCCCCCCCCCCCTCCAGATGCTGAGGCCCTGGACCCAAATTCTCTGCCTTATTATCGTCCAGCTGATCACTGCTCGGAGAAACCATTTGAGTCGTTTTCAGGGCCTGTTTTCCGAAATTTTCTTTCGTAGTTGTAGATCTTTTTTTTCTTTTCTTTTACTTCACTTAGGTACTAGACTTTCCCACAGTCTTTTTTAACCAATTCACTGAATTCACCGTGTCACGTGACTTGGGCAGCCCAACTTCATTCGGCATATTGTGAGTGCACCTTATCAAGTTTTGAGATGAACTGTCCGACCACGATTACTTTGTGGATTATTCGGCTCGATAGCAAGTAGAGGGCTGGCCGTCCTCGGCGTAATCACTATTGCGAAAACATCCCTTCTAATGCCACCCTTCGGTTCTTCACTGTCACCGACCAATGTTTTTGCCTAAGGTAGTGTCTTGTGTGTAAGAGGTTTATGGGTGGCATGGTGGGGACATGGAAAAATTCGCAATGTAATCGTGGTCAAAGTGTGACACGGGCTAAGCGTGACATCAAGGCATCCATCAGACAGAGAAAAGGAAGAGCCCACGGAGCTCAAATTTTGTAAATCAATTGTGTGACTTACTGTTGTTTGGGAGCCACGAACAAGAATCTCGGGTCCTTGAATTCCTTATTCAGGAATTTCTCCACTCTTGACAACACCAAACGCCCACAAAGTGCAACTCTCGCAAAAGTCGTTTCCCAGCAATTTTTCTCCTCCAATTTTAACTCCAGCGGATTTTTCACCGGGCTAGACCGTTTTACCTTATATGGCAATACACCTGTGGGAGCCCGTCGGTTCGCTGCTTATTACTGATGCATCCCTTCCCACGAACGTCTCCTTTTACTCGATATAATGACACCCGTTCGCTCGTCTTTCTCGTCGAGGGATTTTCGCACGATCAGCCGAATTCCAAAACGCCTCAATGGGCCGTTTCCTCGATAGATCTACCCCGGGATGAAACTTTTCACTCAATGATGAATTTTATCTGGAAAAGATCACATCTTGTTTTGGTCGACTTTCTTTTTTGGTTTGGCATTTGAAGTCTGGGAAGAAATTATGTCCGCTGAGAGCCCGTATTTTCATGTTTTTAGTGATACTTTTCCGTAGTAGTGGTTCATCTAAATGACTCGTTCCCATACTTTATAACTAAAACCTCATTTACACGTATTTTCACCCCTCGGTTTACCATTTCACACACGTCAATCGCAGACAGGCTCCACACAAAAGATATAGTCACGCCCTCAGATATTTTACGGCTGGTACAATTTTTCATCCTTCACAATAGCCCGTTTTTAATGGTTCAACTTCCTGGGGTTGCAAGTTTTCAAGCCTTCCCCCCCCCCCCCCCCCCCCACTTTTATTGATTAGCATAATTTAGTTGAAAACAATTTGATGTTATTCACTGAGACTTAAATTCTATATTGACACCAATATCTTGCAGGATTAGAGAAAATTAGAAAAACTAACGAAGTTGAAGATATCGTGGTGTCAGAAGAAGCTGAAAAGGTTTAATTTACTTCACTTCGTTATGAATAATCCATGTTATTTTCCATGTTCGGGATCGCCTGAGGTTCAATTTTGATTTCATGGTAAGTGGAAAGCGGTTGAACAGGTTTTCGTTCAAACTGGACAAATTAGGTTATAGCCGCGAATCCGTTGGGGGGAGAGTTGGGCTAAAAATAGTCGGTGAAGGCGTTGGAGAGGTTGAACCCGAAGAGGTTGTTTGAGGAACATTCGATCCTATGATGCATCCATTTTAATCTTTTTTATTTTTTATTTTTCGGGACTTATTTTTTTCTCTTTTTTGTTGCAGGTCGGCGCTGCAAACGCTGCACAAAGTTAGCGGTAAGGCACGAGAGCACAACTACTTTTTGGGAGGGTTGACGCACGATTGGGTGTCCTACTATGAGGGCGTCATCACGAGCGATCGGTCCTGCCTCAATGAATGGCATGCCATGGACAACCTCGAGTCCCGAAGGCCTCCCAGCCCAGACTCCGTCAGGCACAAGTGAGTTCGATTCCTGATAAGGTTCAATTTGCGGTTTTGTGAGGAGGGGCTCGTCGTGGGATCGGCAATTCGCCGCGATCACGGTCCGAGCTCGATGGAGCTTAAGAGCGAATCAGTTTTATCCCAACTTTTAACCGCCGAAATTCCCTCTTTTGTCCGCCAGACCCACGGAGAGGGACGAGACGGAAAATGTGATCCGGTCCGCCCTCAAGGAGATCATGATGTCCGTCGATCTGGACGAAGTGACGTCCAAACAGGTTCGGTCCAAACTCGAAGAGTACCTCGACGTCGACCTGGGCGAGTTCAAGAGCTTCATCGACCAAGAGATGCTCGTCATATTGGGGCAGATGGACGAGGCGACGGAAATCTTCCCTCACGTCTACCTCGGCTCTGAGTGGAACGCATCCAACCTGGAGGAACTCAATAAGAACAGGTGAGCAGGCATCCTGTTACCCCTTAAAAAGAAACATTGCCGCTTGTAACTATTTTTACACATACAAGTAACGCTTCTGGTTCGCCTAATTTGAAAAGACGACACCTGTTCAGCGGACCTAAAAACACCTAATTTGAAAAGCACGCATTTTCAACATTTTCTGTTGTTCTTTCCAGTGTCCGTCACATCCTGAACGTCACCCGGGAGATCGACAATTTCTTCCCTGGGATGTTCGACTACTTGAACATTAGGGTGTACGACGACGAGAAAACTGATCTCCTCAAACATTGGGATAACACCTTCAAATACATTACCAAAGCCAAGTAAGCGACTTTGAATGAAGCTCAGATGCTGAATACACGGCCCTGAACAATTCACTAAATTTGTGTTGTTTTCATTTGCAGGAAAGCTGGCTCAAAAGTACTGGTCCACTGTAAAATGGGGATCAGCCGGTCGGCCTCCGTCGTGATAGCCTATGCGATGAAGGCCTACTCCTGGGATCTCAAAAAGGCTCTTAGTTACGTGCAAGACAAGAGGCAATGCATCAAACCCAACTCTAGTTTTATTTCGCAATTGGAAACTTACCAGGTGGGTTGACTTTTTCGACCCGTTTACAGTTGTTGCTGTTGGAGAGCTTGTTGTAGTGTAGAGTTGAATTGCAGGGTATACTGGACGCGATGAAGAATCGTGAAAAGCTGCAGAGGAGCAAGTCAGAGACGAATTTGAAAGTGAAGGGGACGAGTAGGGGAAAGACTGTGGCGGAGGCGGAGAGCGACGGCGGGCGGAGCGTCAGCGAAGGGGAGAGCGAGCGGGAGGGCGAGGAAGAGCGCTTGCCACCGCTCCATGGCCTCTGTCGCCCCAAGTCCTGGTCGCCGGACCACGTCACTGCCACTAACATCTTCACACATCCTCCTAGTAAGTATACAACTATCAAAAAGCCCTGCTCTGCCATTTCAGTCTTCTAAAACGTTTTGGGTTTTCTTTTTCCAGGCAATGGTAGTCTAATGTCTTTGGACAAAGAGCCCACGGACGACGTAGAAATGGAAAGATGTGAAAGTCCTGCGCCTGCGCCGCCTCCCCCACCACCTTTGCCGCCTCTTCTGGTTCAAGCACGGAACTATAACCTCAACGTCCGGATGCCGTGCGGGAACGGCCTTGCGTACTCTGTATCTCAAAATAAAATACTCCACCTCCCCTGTTCTCAAAGGTAATTTCTGAAAAGAGTTGCTTTTGTGATTAACAAGGTACGGGAACAGATTGATAATGCTTGTTGTGGTTTCAGTCCTGAAAATGGTTCGTCGTCAGTGAAGCTCCGTGTTAATGAGTTCGAGTCGGCAAACTGCGCGGGATCCCGGACGAGGACTGAGAGGAAAGGTCTTGTCCTCAACCTGACTGCCCCTAACGCACTCCCTACCACTGCAGTCGCTATGCCCATCCAGGTGTCGGCTCCTGTACCAATGGCCGCCCCAGCACCTGCTACTGTCGTCGCAGTAATGGAGAAAAAGAAGGACGTTTTCTCCACCCAGGTGGACAGAGCGCTCGACAAGGAAGAAGGCACCAATCACGATGTGAGTTCTGTCCTAGTTTTGGTCAGGCTGTCGTCCAAATTGATGACTAGAGTGATATCCCTGGTTGGGTTTCAGGTCTCACGGCAGTCATCGTGGAGTTCCTTCGATAGCGGTATGACGGCTGGTGAGGGTGGCGGTGTCTCCCGGCAAAGCAGCTGGGGCTCCGGCGACAACCGCCATGGTGTCGCCCCTTCCCGCAACGGTTCCTGGGGCTCCTACGACGTCCGGCCTGCCCCCGCCCAACCCCCCGAACCCGCTCCGAGACCCCCACCACCCGAAGTTGGCAAAGTCAAGAACCTCAAGAAGGAGTTTGAAGCCAAAAGCGGATCAACAGGAGCCAAAGTTCCCGCCGAGCGGGATGAGAACGGCGACCTGGCTCAAAGCCTACCCTCGTCACCTACGAGCGACCGATGCGAGCGTCCAAGTCCTTCTGGCTCTTTGGAAGAGCTGTCTGTTCGCAAACTCGTCGGACGCTACGAAAAGCCTCCTCAGGTGAGTTGTGCTCAAACACACCCCAAGTCCCATGCATATCGAATCTCTGACCCAAATTTCCATTGTTGCAGGTGCCCCCCACCCGTCGACCGCCGCTTGTCCCCGTCGTCAAAGCGATGCCCGCCACGCCGCAGACTGTCTACAACTCCGTCGTCGCCAAAGCCCAGCACAAAAAACAGCAACAGGGCAAAACTCACCCCCTCGCCAGGCTCCCCCGACACCACCCTAACCCGGTCTACAACACTATGTGAAAACGTATTTCTCGACTCTTTCCCTGCGAGTATATTCGTTCATCCTCACCACGATCCTATTTTTTTCGTCTCGAAGATCAGAACTGATTTTAACCTATCTTTTTTTATTGACGTTATTCATTTGTCATCCCCTACAATTTTTCCCTTCTTTTCCTTCCATACTGTAACGCCCAATGAAAATTCTCGCAAATAGTTTTTGGGGGTTTGACACGATTTTCAGCCAGGTGCTTTTCAACTTTACAAAAACAATTGATATTGATTTGCATATCCACAAAGAGCATGATGATTTTCACAGCTCTGAAAAGTAACTTCAGGTGTTGGTTCCTAATTTTTGACGTTTGTTGACTCAGGCTGAATTGCCCTCAGGTGTAGTGCCCCTTGTTCCAATTCAAAATTGACCTTGCGGTCCCATTGAATACGGGTTTTGATCGTAGCCAAAATTCTTCAAACGCACGCGTTTTTGTTTTTTTTTTACATTTTGGGAAAGGCCGGCTGGAAATCTACTTTTAAATTATTTTCCATTTTTTTACGTCTACCTTGTGTATGTGTCCACTGCCGCTTAATGTATTTGAATCGAAGCATTTCTTTTTTTTCTTTCGTCAAATTCTTCCTCCCGCATCTGAAACTCTCTATTGTGCCCCTCTCTATTTCTTGTACATCACATCTGGCTTGCCATGTTTTTTTGTTTTTGGTTTTTTTTCGTTCGTTCGATTTAGAATCTCTAGCTGTAGTGGAAGTCCCGAATGAAAGCGAGTTTGAAAACCTTACAGATTGTTTCGGGGGAAAGCGGGGTTTTTCGGTCATTTGCGACAACTCAATTTGACTCTTATAAATAATTAACTGTTAAGACTCTTATACTTTTCGGCGTGAAATTGACTATGAAGACCACGTTTGACGAATCCTCAGATTCAAAACTTTCTTCCTATATAAATGGAGAATGGATGATAACAGTAACTGTTATATTGACTATTATAATATAATAGTTACATATTACGTAACTATTATGATATAATAGTTACTGTTATAAAACTACTCTCTCACAATAGTTGCAGTTCACTTCACGTACTTCCATGGGTCCTTATCACAATATTGAACTATTAAAGGGGTGATCCGTTACAGGTCAGTTTGCAGGGCTGTCCTGGTCGTTGGAAATCAAATCAGAACTCGAACGCCAGGAATCACCCTCCACTTTCAGATCAGATCAGAATTCCAGAACTTTGGCTGCTCTGTGAACAGCACAAGGTAACCAACACGAGATCGGAGATGGAAATGTTTGGCTTTCGCACAGCATCTTGCGGGGGTTTCCTTCGAGGTAGAAGTCGGCAGCTCAGAAAGCGGAAGACTGATTAGGCAGTAATTGCCTTTTCCAGCTTGGCACCAACTTTGTAAGATTGGTCAGGTCTGGAAAGCGAGGATGCCATCCTGACACGTCTTTGAATCTCCTAGCCAGCCTAGAACCATCTTGACAACACTTGGAAACACTTATCCAGCCTGGCACCAACTCTGCAAGAATTGCACTGGTCTGGAAAGCTTGAAACTATCTTGGCAAGCCTTTAGAAACCCTTAGTCAGCTTGGGACGAGCTCTGCAAGTCATGGACAGCTCTGGAAAGCTCGCGAAGCAAAATAACAATCTTCACCATTTTTTCATAAGGGGAGTGGAAAGCCGCCTGGGGTTGGAGATGCTGTACCATTTTCGGGAGCTGATCGCACTGACTTTTCAGCGGTGATCGAATCCTTACCTTACCCCGTGGCGCTACAGCTCGTGAAGAGCCCTGGCCTCCCGGAACGGGTAGAGCCTCTCGCCTTCTGAGTTGCCGACTTCTCTACCCCCACTCGCGACCCTTGCAAGGCTCTAACGCGCACGCGCGGACTAGTTCTGAACTGCTCTATCATTACAATAGCGAATCGTCCCAGTAGTAACCTATTTTAAAAGTGATCCGTTGTACTCCACAACTTTGAAAGTACTATTACAATGACCTTTGAGAGGAATTATATCATCGAGAACAAGTTGTTGTGATTTGACCGAAAACCGACTCATAAAACGGCTGTATTTTTTTCAAGCCCTGAAAGAAACCCTTGTATCTAGTCTTACCTCAGCGATAACACGGGTGCTGTTATTCGCCCAGGTCATTATGTTATGTGAATTGTAAATTTTTGTATCATATTATAGTTTCTATGTAAGTAAAAGGATATAGCTTGAAACGTTTTCGACGGCTTTCGCTTCTTTTTCCCTTCACGGTGGGTTAAGTCGGACATATTAATTAAGAAAATGATCGTGTAAAACTCGATTTATTTGAATTGTAACTTAACTTGAATCACTGGTGTAGAAATTTCAATTCAACTTCGGAGAGAGTTTCACCAGCAGCTAAAAGGAGCCTCGTGTTGATGACGTTTTCTTTCTTGTCGCCTCCTCGGGAATGTGAGTCGATGCAGTAAACGCCCAAAGCTCCCGTTTTGTGGACGACGACGCTCTGAAATTCACCTAGTGAACGTTGTGGTGGTGGTAATGAGCCAAAAGACGTCGTTCAACTCACCGACATGTTGAAGAGGCTGATGATCCTCATGTTGCCTGGGTCGGAACTTCCTGTCACTACGAATTTCGGGCCGAGATATTTGCCGCAGTAGAGCTGTGACGGTTAACGCAGGTTTGAGCTGATGTCAAATGCAATTATGTAAAAGGAAAAAGATGTGTTTACTTTGGCAGTTTCCGCTCCCAGCACTAAGTATGCTCTCGCCGTTCCATAGTTCCATATAGTACACGTGTTGGATGGTTGGTAAGCGCAAGTCAGTACCTGCAAAGAGTTATATCTTATCTTCAAGTATGATGAAACACTTTCCAGCTTCAACGTGGCTGGGGATATTCCTTGTCTAACTCTAGATGGGGTTTACAAACAGAAGGTTCTGTCATGAAAGAAGAAATGAGAATGAGAAGAAATATTTTTGGGGTGGACTACCGTCGAAGCTGGAAAACAATTTTATACTAGCTAAACTATGTACTCGAGACCGAAATAGAAAACTCGGACTCAAAAGAAGGCGATCCGGTGGACTTTGTTGCATAATATGCAACATTATAGGATAGATTGCAAGTGCAATAAATGCGTAATTTGTAGAATACGGTTTTAAAACATCATGGCTTCATCTTATGCAAGTCTCTCTTTGATTTGCAGAATTTTGGTAATGCTTTCTACGACCCAAGTCGAGTGGAAGAGGAGTCATTCAAAATTGAAAATCATCCAAACAAGGCTAAGGCTAACTCAGAGTGACAACTATCTGGAGGATCTCATGCTGGCTTGCGTGCAGGAGCGTCTGGCCAGAGCTCTGAGCCGAATCGTTTCCGGCCCTCCTCGCCATAATCTTGGAATAATACCCTTTGGTTTCAAGATATTTAGATAACAAAACTGAAATGTCCGTCGGCCGTCCTCGCTGTTTTTGGCAGTAGGGGTTTATTTAAAATCGGAAGTTTTTGGCAGAATACTTTGTTCTCCTTCTAGTTGCGCCCGCAAGGTTTTTAGCCCGATCGCATAAACCCGCAGGGCTTCATTTATGGGATCGATTTGGGTGTCGTTTTCGAAGTATTTTTGGTCGTATAATCCATTTTGGGGGTCCCAAAAGCTTCCAATTTTACCCTGGGGATCTATGGGGGTTTTGAAGTCGAATGAAGACTCGTTTTCCGAGTACCTAATCTTGATAATTCATTTTTCGGGGTCCTTCATCCGCCCAAGCACTTGTAATACAAATTGAAAAACAATTTTTTATCAATAAATTTATACAGATATAAAAGGTAAATTTACCATGGCCCTGAGGTTGAGTCTACAATTCGAAAGAAATTAACAAGCAGGCGACATATGAGAAGAGGAGGATGGAAGATGGCGAGGAGGGAGAGAAACGCCCAAAGCCTCTCGGCTCTGTGCTCCAGCCAGCACATGTCAAATTGAATCGCCCAGGCCGGTCAAAACCGCCCATTTCGGAATCGAACCTCGTCAAGTGAGCAAGAAAGCTAACGACCACGGTAAGTGGGCATATCTCTCACTAAGTGACCAAGAGTCGCCGGAAACCTCGCTAAGTCGGCGGAAGGAGCTGCGGCATGCGATTTTTCTTCTTCAGTTTTTGCGAATATAATTAGACTTATTTAGGTTCAAAATCAGGCCACGTCAGTATTTGGTAATCGTCGACAACTATCCGCCATGCCCCAACCAAAGTGAAACTTGAAGACAGTGGTAGGTAGTCGAGGAATAGAAAAGGTATCCAGGAACTTGCCAATTGTTGGCGAAAAGACATCGCATAAATGTTTGGAGTAGGTATGTCAGTCCACGATAACTCGCATTCTTAGTAAAAAAAAATTTTTTTTTAATTGAGCGTTGCCGCCTGTGAGTCTATTGCCTCCTCTTGGCTCCGCCCCCTGGACTCCCTGGGATGACTCTACTTAAAGCCTCTACTTACCCTGCCTGACGGGTTGCTACGGGTGTTTCTAGTGAAGCATTTTTAATACGTGATGGACGGGAAATTGATATTTCGTGCGAACCACGAGTGTCCCAGCTAGTGCTTTATTAATTTAATTTAACCTTCTGCCCTCGATAAGTGCAAGACAAAGAAAATCTTGTTCCCTTGTAATTGAACATATCGAGGTTTCACTGTACGTGAGCCAGGTCAAATATCGAAGGTACAGCTTCTTATGAACGTCATTCTGAAATTGGTTGAATGTCAAGACATTCATACCTATTTCAGGAAAACGGCAGAATTTGAACGGATTCGGAATCAATCTGGCTCAAAATGGTCCCCTAGAAGAAGTGATTAAATGAGTTTGGTTAGGGAGAGAGAACGATGAACAAGTGATTAAACATCTTACCATTTCTCCGTAACTGTCGAAATCGAGCCCCTCGCCACAAATGTGGGCTCCGGCGAAATATCGGATCGACTGGCTTTTCCGGGTGTCCCAAAACTGCACCGTGTCGTCCCATCCTCCCGAAATGAACTCGTGGGGGTTCTTGGGATGGAATTTGGCCGCGAAGATTTTCGAGTCGTGGCCGGTCATTTTATCTTTGGTGTAGCTGCATTTAGTGACGCAGTGAAAAAAAAAAAACTTCCAAGTTGAACATTAATTTGTAAAAAGTACACCCACACACCTGTTTTCAAATGTCATGACGAGTTGAGCCGTTTTCATGTCGTACAGCCTCATTTTGGCGTCTTCCCCGAGAGTGAGGAATTTTTCTTTTTTGGCGTGAGGCACAACGCCGAGAATTTGATTTTTCTCTCTCATCGTGGACAAACAGTTTGATCCATCGGCGTCCCAGATTTTCACCATTCCGCTGACCTCTACAACGGACAAAAGGCGAGGTTGAGTTTGTGTTGCAAGGTACCAGGAAGAAAACCAGGAAGTGCACATTTTCTTAAAGATTTAGGTAACTCTTTATTAGTGATTTAAGCACTTAATATCGTAAAATGTTTGATGATTTGATCAAAGGAACTTATTCTTTGTCGGTGTGAGTGAACTTTTGTCGAAAATTATGTAGGTAGGTAGCTACCTAATCCTCCACAAGGTCGATTATGAAAAATGAAAATAAGCAATCATAGAACACGGCTAGTAAACACTTCCTGGTCATAATATTTTAGACCCTAAAATTTAGTTTTGGATAAATAAGAAATGATTGCTTCTTTTTTCTAAATAAAAATTTTAAAGGAAGGAAGATTAAATCTTAAAAGAACAAATTTTGATCTTTTTTGGAAATAAAAATTTTATACCAAGGAAATTTGGTTCCGTCCCATGTTTTTTGAAAAGTATCGAATAGTATCGATACTTTTTTAAATATCGACCCGATACTTTTTAAAATTATCGACCAGATACTTAAAAAAAGTACCTACATTTCGAAGTATAATACATCCCTAGGCTTTTGTGACTCCAAAGAGCGGAGGGCGTGACGTCACTTGATTGTGGATTAACGTAACTTGGTTGAGGATTAAAGTTGATCTACGTTCCAAGTAAGGGATATGGGTTGTAAAGATGTAAGATGTGACGTCACAATGTCGCTCTCTGCCTAACCTCTCGGTAGTTACTACTGTTGACGTTCACGTTAACGTCGCTGTAACATTCAACGCAAATTGCCTTGATTGCGAAGTGATTTTGCGATTCTGTGTTGTATTTTGAGCGTTTTCATGTGAAACTCGTCCGTCATTTCCCACGCAGTAACGACAGGATGGTAGCAGACGAGATTCTTTTGGAGCTTCTGCATGCCGAACTGGTGAACTACGTTTGCTCCACGGAATCCAAGGATAAGGAAAAAGACTCCGCGGGGCAGTTGAATAAACACTGCAACCTCTCAACTTTGGAATATTTCGGGTTTTCGACGGGGTACAAACTCATCGAGCGGTTCACTAAAGACTGGCCGCGTTTCAAAGACGAGCTCGACACTATCAAGTTCATCTGCACGGATTTTTGGTCGTCCATTTACAAGAAGCCCATCGACAACTTGAGGACCAACCATCAAGGGGTGTACGTGTTGCAGGATCAAGCTTTCAGGTTGGTAGTAATATCGTAAAGGGGGAAAACTGTTATGGTAGCGTTCGGAGAAGTCTGGTGCCCCCACGAATCAATTCTGCGTCTGAATTTACTACAAAAAATAAACCCCACTCGACCCCCTGAACTGAACTCCACTTCTAAATCACCACCTGTAGGGACTACCCCCAGGAGCTTCACAGAGCCCCGAAATGCTGCCGGACAGTTATGGGATCACAAAGTCGATAGTTCGTCTCAAAAGTGTTTGGAAAATGACACGACACTCGATCCCCAAGCCTACTTGGTGCTCCTCTCGTATGTAATACAGAGTCTGGCAGTAGCTAGCTACAATTACCGCTACTTGATTAAAAGTCACTTAGCTACAGCACACTACTTGTATTGTATCGTGGTAATTTGTAATTTTTGATCGAAAAAGTGATTGGCAACAAGAAGCCACTTGACAACCGCAGAAGCAGACAACCGCTACAGCAACTAGCAGTGAAAAATGTAGCTTCACTGAGAAGCTACAACTAATAGCTGTATGCAGAAGCTACAGCTACTCGTTGTTACGTAATTCGAATCAGTTAACCAGGGAAACCATCTATAAACAGACAAATTATGTTATGCGTTGACGTACCTACGATCTAATCACAATCCGTACTTTCTTTTTTTAGGTTCATGTCAAAAATCAGCAGCGGCACGCAGTACCTCGATGTGGCCCCGCTCTACATAGCTTTCACCTCGGGCCTGCTCAGAGGAGCCCTCGCCAATCTCGGCATCAACTCCATAGTCACCGCCGAAGTTGAGTCCATGCCGGCGTGCAAGTTTCACATTCAAGTTCCCAGAAACTAATCCGGCCAGGCCGAGGGTAATGACATCAGTGATATTATCATATTATGTACACCAACTCGTCACTTGGGGCAGTGCCAATAGAACAAAATGTACCAACCCGTGTGACCCCTTCGTATCATATTCGTGGTTTACGTCATGAACTGCTGGTAATGTAGGTGAAGCCAGTCGGAGTTCTTTTGGTGCAATAAAGCTTATTATATAACTTAATTCGATTATGTAAATACCTATGGTAACATTAATACCACACAAAAGCAGTCTTGAATGAGACTTACGCGACATGAAAATTCTCATTTCATTGCTCACTTTGACTGGCATTACGCTCGTGACAGGGGAATGTTTCGTTTTCATGTCTTCATCCTCGAGCTAGAAAATCAGTTTTTCGGTAGAGACGTTTAAAGTTAACTCTTATTAAACTACATTAATGCAATTGCAGCTTCCTGAGACAAGATTATTTTCATGCATACCTACCCTTAGGACCTTAGGGAGCTAACTGCAGGGTTCACCTCTACTAAGAAACTCAACCCTTAAATTAGAGCTTTCATCCATTATTCCGAAATATGACGGTATTGCGCAGAATTATTTGTAGCGGCCAAGAAATGGACGAAGAGAGGAAAATGTTTGGTCAAGACTACGATATCTGCGACAAAATAGCAAAATTATCTCAAAATTTGGGAAAGAGTATTCAATTACTAAAAGAATCAGAATTGAAGAAAATAAATTCGGTGAGAAACAACTCACCATTTCAGCAAGACTATCACATTTAGAGATGTGACGGTCTTCTTCATTACTTACCTACTTCAAGATGAAGTGGGGAGATGTCATAGTTTCGCACAGCGCGTCCTGGCGACAGGAATGCCAGGATGAGTAGGAACGGTCTAGGCTAGACCGTCTAGCACATAACTTTCCCGACACTTTCATGTCCGTATGGGGGTTTTCCATAACTTGGAAATTTTGAGTTATGATAGTCTTGTTCCAAAGAAGCGTTATGTCGAAGGACATCTTTCCAAGACCGGACCTTATTTGTTCCGGCATTTTACAGTTAACGTGTTCGGGAAAAATAAAAACATGCGCGAATTCTCATTCCCCTGACTTGTCCCAAGCCATAGGTTCACCCCTTCTGACTGTCACTGCAGCCTTACCTCTCAGTAGATGTTGCTGCAGATGTTGATAGCTACTATACTCGTATAAGTTGGCGGTGTACAGCTCCGATCAACCAGGACGCAAGAAGAGGCCTAAGCAACTTTCAAAAGACTCCAGCACCATCCATTTATGGGAAAAATATTCAGCCAACGGCATAACCCGCCTCCAATACATCTCCAAAATTGGTTTCCCCCAGCTAGCGCAGATAGCTCAACCAGGAAGTTCGCGCAAATGATAATTCCGTTGGCGCAAGTGAATGGTAGGCAAAACTAGATGGTTTAGCGGTAATGTGGTGGGATTTGGGGTATTAGCGAAAGTGTACGCCACAGGAGATCAATGGTAGAGGCTAGTTCAGTTTTGCTGAGAAGAAATGTTTTACCATGTTGAGCTTCTTGAGGGATCTGGCCTCATAGCGGATCACCTCGCCGTTGATACTCCCAGTAAACACTTCATTGCCGTCCGGTGTGTAATGAGCTGAGAGGATGTCGCTTGTCTGCTCGCTGAAAATTGAATTAGTCAACAAAAATGATTTGGTGAGTCACTCTTCGAGAGTTTTCCAACCCTTACATTTTCGCCAGTACCGTCAGCTCTGGTTTGTTCGGCGATATGCTCTGAACGTTGCTGCTCATCACCTGACCGCCCGGCTGCTCTTTGGAGTGAGCCCCCGCCACGCTCTTCTCCCCCACCGCCGATTTTGACGATGCCAGTTTGACTGAGCTCAGGTCCGCGGATGAAAGAAAAGCTGTGACGGCGCACTTGGAAAAGACTCTCGTGTCTTGGTGGCTACTTGATGGCTAGTGAAATAACTTGAGCTTGTAATCATAACATTTGTATCACGTACCTAGTCAACGAGAGCGTTGCTAGATTACCTGTTTCAACTTTTTGACATAGATATAATATATCTATGATATAATACATATTATGTCTATTGGCTGGGGTACGCGATATTAGTTTAGTGGGTGGTTCTCAGATAATTGGCCATTTTAACGTACGGTATTGATAATTCTCCCATTTGAAGGGCAAAGCTCAATTTTTGGTCATGGTCTGCAAGGTAGGAAGTAAGTCTTTTTATATGGAAGCACATTAAAATTATCAAAATTCCTATAAATTAGGTATGACGTTTTTGGAAGGTTAAAGTTGTGAAATGTCATGACGAGCACAGTAACTATGAAAACGTGTTCACAAATCCTTTCACATGATAAAACAAAGTAACTGTTACTTCCTCCACTCTAATGGAATTTTGGAATTAAATGTTGTAGGTAATATTCGAAATAACGAAAAACACTTGTCCCACGAAAAAAGTGGCCTAACGGTAAGAAAAGTGAGGATGCAGACCTAGTGGCCTAACGTACAACAGTGGAAAAATATTCGATCCACCATCTAATTGGGGCGATTGTAATGTGCGCCCAAATCCCTAGAAGGTAAATGTACACTGCGCCCCAAGATGAAGTGCCATAAATGCGACCCTCGTCGTGTGTGTAAAGTGCGCCCACTAGTTTTCCTAAGTATAAATAGGTTGGTTGTGCAGATGTACCTACGTCAGTGTATTTTCATGCATACAATTAGCAGGTATACCTACATATATATATGTAACATGTAGGTCATCTTATACACGAATTATCAAAAAATTCAACTTGTTTGAATTTTTTGGGAGGTTCATTGAAGCGGCCATTTATTTTGATCAAAATTTCTTTCTGGCACGCCAGCGACATTTCTGTAAAACGGGAAATGTTGGGGTGAGGATTAGTAAACAACTCGTTGAAATGTGCGTGGAAAGATTCGCAGGCGTTCATAAACGGAATTACGAAACGGACGTAATTGGACGGAGTTATTGCACAATTTCCCTATATCAAAGGTTAATAAACCATTGTGTAACATTTGCAGCATTTGTGGAATCAACGCATCGTAGTGCCATATTTTGAAGCCAAATTTTCGACGCGAATACGTAGGCTTATCATTCCGAGGATAATGAACCAAAAGGTTACCTACCTAATTTTAATTTGTTCTTCTACCGCCAAAATCTGTAGATTTTGATAAAAGATCCCATTTTCTCGGTCAGACCCAAAAAACTGTAGATCTACGGATTTTGAACAGTTTGTGGAGTCGGCACTACAGTTGGTAAAACTGTGAAAGGCCCAGCATCCTTCTCAGCTCTTTGACAGTCTGACATTTGGGGTTGTGGTGTCACAGGTCTGTTTGAAATTTACAAAGAAATCATATGTTGTAAGCACCCTATGAGGTGCAAATTTTTGTGAAATGCTTATTAGTCCTGACGTCTCAAGTCTAATGAGCATTAAGTAAAGTTATTTAGTAAATTATTATATTATATTATAATATTATCTATTATATAAAGTAAATTATTTAGTAGTTACTAGAGATGTCCACACTGAAGAAAAATATCGATAAATCGATAGTTTTAAAAAATATCGTTTTACAAGGTCGATATATCGTAGAAAAATATCGATATATCGGATATTAGTCCAAATTTTAAAAAAAATCCATGCCTTTCACGACTTTTGATTACTAGTAAATAAATTAAGGTTATAAATTCTTCGAATAATCTGTAATGAGTATGTAATTATTTGTAAAATCATAGAAACAATTTATTTGCTCAGTTTATATTGTTCTGAGAAAACTTTCAGTACATGATTAATATTAAATATTAACCCTAGAATGGAAACGCCTCCTTGTCCTCCCATTAATGTACAGAAAATTTTTCTGCCAATGTACCTCGCTGATCATATTAAATCAAATTTTGATTTGAAATTCTTTCAGTACAGTTACCTACACGTTCTTTGATCCTATTTCTAGCTGGTGTTCGGATTTACGTCGGATCTCTCTCAAAAATATCGCTTCCCGATATTTAAAAAATAATATCGATATATCGGTGGAAAAAATATCGCCCAAAAATAACGATATATCGGCGGAAAAATATCGATATTTCGATATATCGATTTTTTGAGCATCCCTGGTAGTTACAAAATTAATTAAGAGATAATACAGAGTAACAGAGGACAATTAAAAGTGCTTTATACTAATAAGTAATAGTAACTATTACTAATAACTGTTATTAGTAAAATTTACTAATAGTTATAACTATTGTAAAATTTACTAATAGTTATAGCTATAAATAGTAAATTTTTTTGTTTAAATGATTTTTTTGGTTTATTATTCTTGGAATAATTATTATTCCAAGAATAATACACCTATGTTTTCGCGACGGGGGTCGACGACTCCGATCGGCCTCAAAATTTGACATTATCCGTTTCAACTTGAAACGGATAATGTCAAATTTTTAAACTTTCAAGTGGTCTAGATTCCAAAACCGAAATGTCCGTCCGCCGTCCAGGCCGTTTTGGGCAGTAGGAATTTTTTTTTAAATCTAAAATTTTGACAAAATACTCGGTTTACCATCTAGTTGTGCCCGCAAGGTTTTCAGCCCGATCACCCAAACCCGTGGGGCGCTATGGGGCTAAAATGGGGCTACAGAAAGGGTTTTTTTAAGGCTTTCGGCTATGGGATCGAGTCAGGTGTCGTTTTCGAAGTATTTTTGGACGTAGAATCCATTTTTCGGGGTCCCGCAGCGATCCGATTTCACTGTTGCGATCTATAGGGCTTTCATGGAGCTACAAATGGGATTTTTGAAAGATCCCAGGAGGTCAAATATTTTTCAAGTATAAACAAAACAAAATTTGAAAAAAATATTTTTTGAAAAAACAAAATCAAAAAAATCTTTTTTGAAAAAAAAAACAAGTAAACTATATCTAAGAATAATAAACCCTTGTGTAAAATTTGCAGCGTTTTTTTAAACTTGTTTATTTTCAATTACTTCTCTCACAAAGAGAAAATTTTACGTAAGTACTTGAAAAATGTGCTCTTAAAAAGCATAATGAACTCGATATTGGATCAGCTTCTTAGGTTAGTCGAAACAAGGCCTGCTGCGGAAAAGATCCTCTCAGCTTCTTCGGTCGATGGAATGGTAATACCTACATGTTCCGGTTGAGCTTAATTGAAGCAGAATAACTGCTCTATAACTTCATTGCTCATTAGTTTCCTCGTGGGATGAATATTTTAGCCGATATTCCGTACGGAAGACGGCAAAACCAACTTTTTTTTTTTTTTTTTTTTTTTTTGAAAAAATTGTCAATGTTTGAAGAGGTGTATTTCGGGACCTATTTGACCTACAAAGCTGCCGTTGCGGTCAAATGGTAGCAAATCTTGTCTACTTAGAAAACGTATGCAGTGACTTTTTCGGTAGGGCGCACATTTTTGGAGTTGTTAGGCAAAAACTGAACTAGGTACGCCCGAATATTTCGCGGTTTTTCGAGCACCAAGCATTCAGCACAAGGATTTCGAAGGCTGCAAACTTGGTCATACACTGCTGATACCGTCCCTGACAACATAGGTACCTATCTACCAAAAAATGAGAACGTGTCGACTTTTTGTGTCCGGTGACTGGCCTATCTGGATATATTTGTATACTAAATTCAAATGGTGGCCTCAGCAGCCTCCATTTTCGAACAGGCTCGTTTCTTTGTTAATTATGCTAAATTAATCTTTTCTCATTTTCGCCACTGGGGATCTTTATTCGAACTATTTTCTGTTATTAAAATTATTTTTTCCAACAAGACTTGAGCAACTACCTACTATGTGCACCTTGTACGAGGTCCAACTAGTTCTCGAATCCCGGGATCTCGGGATTGACTCCACAAATCACGGGATTTCAAATGGTCATAAATCGTACCGGAGTCCTGGGTTGCAAGCTTTAGAGTCTAACGTGAGTCTTCAGCCCAACCACATCCGCACATTACCGTACATTCTCATACGCTCATTCATTTTTCGCCTTGTTTTCCAGGTGTTTTCAAAAGAACGAAAAGAAGACGTCTGGAACGTTGTGGAGCTGATCATGGACAACTACGCTCGCGAAGGGTCGTACTGAAACTCTCCAACGCTGAAGAGCCACAAGACTGTGTTCGAAGTTGAAAACGTTCCTGTAAATAAATTTTCGACGAGTTGAATTAAAATGAGATCACGTCCCAAATCATCACCGTTCGGCCACCTCAGGGCCGTTAACACCTGACAAAATCATTGTATTGCCTACTCGTGCCTATTTAAATAAGTAGGTAGTGCCTTGACAAACGGCTTAACCAAACACGTTACCTCCTTACAGCGTCACTTATGAATACGACTCGACTGGTGGCCACCACAACAATTGATTCCATTTTATTTCGTTTTTGAGCACGAGTTCGTTGAGTCCAGGTTAGCCGTCCACAGGAACTGGTGTTCCGCACAAAAACCCGACAACCTGTCGGAGAGGAAGAAAGAAAGAATATTTAATAAACTCTTGGTTTCGCAAATTAGGTACCGAAACTTAACATCGAACTGAACGGAGGACTCACCGTCGGCTTCTTTATAATCACTCCAATAATTATAATCCGTCCAAGACGTAAGGATGGCTGCAAATTTTCTTCGGGTCAGGGGGTGTGTGAGTGGTCGAGCGTTTTCGCCAAAATAAAACGAGTTCAATAAATCCTGCGTAGAGCAGCACGACGATCCCATCATATCAATATTTTGAGGCCAAATTTTCGACCTCCTCGCAAATACGTAGGTTTATTATTCCGAGGATAATAATTATTAAAATAAAAATATTAGGTAATCCAAAAGGTTACCTAATTTTAATTTTTTCTTCTACCTCCAAAAATCTGTAGATTTTGATAAAAGATCCAATTTTCTTGGTCAGACCCAAAAAGCTGTAGATCTACGGATTTTGAACAGTTTGTGTAGTTGGCACTGCAGTTGGCGAAACTGTGAACTGCCCAGCTTCCTTCTCAGCTCTTTGACAGTCTGACATTTGGGGTTGTCGTGTCACAGGTCGGACAATGTTCTTTACTGATCATTTTACTTTCTGTAAGCACCCAATGGGGTGCGAATTTTTGCGAAATGCTCGTCAGACCTGACGTCTCAAGTCCTAACGAGCATTAATTAATATTTATTTATTATTTTTATTTATCAATATTAATTATTCATTTATTATTTTTATTAATATAATACTCTTATACTAGAAAGACTTTTACTTGTTACCACAGTGTAAGAGAGACTCCGTAAGAGAGCAAAGAAGAAGTTCTAATATATCAGATATATTAGTAAAGATTCTTTACTAATATGTCTTCTATATTATAGTAAATTTTATTAGTAAACGTAAATTATTTTGTAAATAACTTTAATTACTATACTAATTTATACTTTATACTAATAATTAGTAGTTATTGTTAGTAAATTTAGATCATATTACTTGATAATTAATTATTAAGTTAAATTATTTATTAAAATTATCAGTATTATTTAGTAAATTAGGGGGACAGGCATTATCTCCCCAAGGCGTCGTAGGGAGATAATGACTATGTTGATATCTCCCTCTTCCTGGCTCTTAACTGTGCACTATCTCCCCACTCGCGGACCTCAACTTGTTCATTATCCCCCCAATCACGGGTTTTCGACGGTTTTTTGGCTATGGGGTTGAGGTAGGTGTCGTTCTCGAAGTATTTTTGGACGTAGAATCCATTTTTAGGGGTCCCAAAACTATCCGAGTTCACCGTGGGGATCCCCTCATCTGTCCAAACATCGAACAGAAAAAAAAGGTTTTTCAAAAGTATTTTCTTACCTAATGACACCTGTTGAAGGAATGAAAGAATTTTAGAATTCATTGCGCAATTACTCTTTATCAAGGAATAATACACCCTTAAAAGTTGCAGCGTTTTTCTCACATGACTTGTTTTGGGTCGGCTGACTCAGGGGCCGCGAATTTAATAAGGAAGGGATATAGGTCTGCTGACCATGTGTCGCCTGAAATCCCTCGCTATGGTACCTATGTTTATAATGTGATAGGTCATGGAAGAAATAGTTTCCATGGTGGTAGGTAATACATTTTTGAACAGCATTCAAGTAACATGATTAACAACGCGGGGAGATAGTGAAACTTTCAACGGGGAGATATTGACAAGTCGGTCGAAAAGTGTGGGGAGATAATGCCATGTTTTTTCGGGACTGGGAAACAATGCAGGATCCCGGTAGATTAAGTCATAAAATTTATGACATAAATATTCATTGCCTCGCCATGTCGATCTATACAACGATTAACCATGGTTAATCGCCAACCACCAATCCAGTCCAATTTTGAGGGCGATCCGAATTTTCAACCTTCGTCTTGTTTACATAGGTGAATAATAATAATTGGAATAATTATTATTACAAGAATAATAAACCAAAACTACTACTCAAAATTTGACATTTATTTTTAATGTCAATCGCCGTCCGAGCCGTTTGGGCAGAATTTATATAAGCTATGTTGGCGACACTGTCAAAATGGGAGATAAGAATGTCATGTTTGATAAGGTCGGCGTCAGAGATTTGTGGTTTTGGGGAATACGGTGTCTGGTGTTGTTCCATTAATTTTTTTGAATTCGTACTTCGTAGAAGGTAAAATTCCTCGCTTTTTTTACATGTTGGTTTGATATTTTTCGTCGAATGCAAGCTTATTGAACCTGTCCAGCATGTCCACGCACTGGGAATACGAGATGCAATGCCGGTGACGAGGAGTTCACCCCTGCGTAAAGACGTTAAATGTCCCCTTAATGCTTGCATTAAATGCAATGCATTAAATTTTAATGCTTGTTTATCGCGGAGAAAACTCACTCGACGTAGCT
Organism: Pilophorus perplexus; assembly: GCA_955831195.1. Classification (NCBI taxonomy): domain Eukaryota; kingdom Metazoa; phylum Arthropoda; class Insecta; order Hemiptera; family Miridae; genus Pilophorus; species Pilophorus perplexus. The sequence continues at coordinate 7,062,228 of OY037018.1, forward strand.
GTCACGAATTGCAACTTACAGTGTCGAGTGCAGTCGTCTTTTGACTGTGCTGTAAAGTAGTGGTGTTGGAGCTAACTGTAAACCTACCTATTGTTTGATTGCAGGTGATAATAAAACCATGAATCAGCCGCAGCCAAACTCAAACCTTATCGAAATCATGAGCCATTCCAGAGAACACGAAGAGTTCAAGTTCAAATCCCGGCGTGTGGACTACAAGAACTACAACAACTCCTTCCTGGGCGCCAGATACGTTTTTGAATGTGGTAAATTGTTTTTAAATACTTGACTCGCCCCACGTTATCAGATAACGTGGAAATAGATTTCCATGTCGGTTTGTGTACAGCAGACTGAATTGATTTCAGGTTACAAATTGAAGGCGAACCCCATCACAATTGCAACGGCAGCGGCGTTGTTCCATCAGTTTTTCCGCGAGTTCGATCCCAATACTTATGATCGATATGTAAGCCTCATCTCGTTTAAAATTGAAGAATATTGTGGCTACTGTGGCCGTCATGGTCAATGGGCTCATTGAGAAGGTCGGAATTCATCATTTCTAACAGCATATTCGGATTCAGCACCCTTTAACCCCCCCCCCCCCAAATTTTTAGTTCGAAAAATCGCATAATTACGTGCAGAACTGTTTTACTAAAATTTAGTAATTTACTAACATTTAATTTTGGAGATTTTGAACTGATTGCGGAGGGCACGTGACGTTACGGTGTCCTTCCAGTGAGGGTGTTTTTGGAGATGTTCGAGCTGAAGGATGTTAGGCACGACTGACGACCAATTTGGAATTTTTTTTTTGTGGGCTAAGAAGTTGGAAAAACCATGTATCATCCAAGGTAATTTGGCACTGAAAAACCATGTATCATCCAAGGTAATTTGGCACTGAAGTTGAGTGAAAAAGAAAACCTACACGCGTCCATTCACAAGACTCTAGACAACGCCCCTAATTTCAAGTCTCTGAAATTCAAAATGGATTGTGATTCACAATTTGTGGAGCCTGCACAGGACGGTTTCCCTGGTGTTCATAATATATATCGATAGGTTTCTTCCACCAGTGTCTGTGGAGAGCGGTTCAAAGGTTCAATCTGACTGACAAGTACAAAAACGTCGAGCAATTCGGAATTCACATTTGGAAATTTACTTTTTGACTATTTTGATGACCGAATTTTGACGCAAGATATTATTTTACTCAGTTATAGCATCTATAAGTCGACCAGGTGCTCATAAATCATTTATCAACCTTTATATGGGCGCGGAAGTGGCACCGCCAATATTCGTAGGCGCGGATCTGGGAAAAATAAGGGACTCCACAGGTATTATTTTCATAGGCGCGGAACTGGGCATACACCGACGTTACACCTTCCCTCGCTGGGCATTGAGTAGTTGGGCACGGAGCCGCTAGAGTGCTGAATAATAAAATTTAATAATTATTAATAGTTTTAATTAATATTTAATTAATTAATTATATTTATTAATATTTAATATGAATGGAATCGGAATAAAAACCCTCGACCCGGGTCGATTTTCGAAGTAAGTTGATGATAACCTCGATACTCGATTTTTGAATGACCTTCTCTGATGACCCAAGTTCTCGATTTTTGGGTCGCCTTTTCGCATAGCAAAGTTGGCTAACTTGCATAGATGCGAGAGAGAGAGAAAGAGATCTGTCGGCCAATCAAAAGATGACGAAGCAGCCCTCGTCATGTACCCCCTCCATACCTCGTAATTCAAATATTATATTTTTCCTAAGGCCCTATAAATAATAGAGACGGATTTTCTGCAATGTTGACCCATTTTCGATATTTTTGAAGCAAGAGATTTCCAGGAAAAAAAAAATTGAAAAATCATTCAAGGTGCTAATTTTCTAGCTCATTGGCGCCACCTGTTTGTACATTGCCGGGAAAATGAGAGACGAAAGTTACAAGTTGAGGGATGTCGTCAACGTCGCACACGCTACCGTCCACAGAGGATCTTCCCCTTTGGATTTGAAAGAGGAGTACTGGGTCCGACGTGACGCCATCGTCCAGGCTGAACTTCTGATCATGAGGGTGCTCAAATTTAACCTCCACGTCCCAACTGCGCATAAGGTGAGTTCGTAATTTATGGTTAAGACAGGGGGGCAACTCCCTGCTGGCTACGCCAGCCAACCCCACAACGTATCCCACCTGGTTCCAACAGGTAAATGTACCAGTAGTCGACACGTTAAGGGAATTTTCAACTTTAAGCATTCCTGCTACTACAGAATTTTTTTTCTGATTGCAAACCTGCTAGATGTTTGCCCAAGACCCTTCCCTACAAGGTCTAACTGTTTAAATTCTATTACCGTTGTTTTTTAAAATAGAAAAAAAATTCCAAAAAATCCCAATGCTCCAGTAGTCGACACCTGTTGGCACGTTTTTTTCCAGTAGTCAACATGGGTGTGCACTATATTTATAGGAGTTTTGTGTCAGAAGTCGACACCCCTTTTGAGCCTATAGTCTACAGCTTTTACAATTCCTTTGTTTTTCATTTCTTACTCTTTTAAGTAAACTTTCTTCTCATAAAATTAAATTCAACATCAATAATTGAATTTCATTAGTCAAGCATCTAATAATTATTATTAGATTGCCAATATTCCATTTCGTGGGGGTCACGAGGGGCGGGGGAGTGGTTTCTTTCAGCTGCACACTCATGAAAAACCTCCCTCTCACTGCCAAGAACCTCCCCTTCGCTCTGTGGATCCTCAACAGTCAACTTCCCGGGAGTGGCGTCTTCTCTCTCTCTCTCTCTCTCTCTCTCTCTCTCTCTCTCTCTCTCTCTCTCTCTCTCTCTCTCCCCCCCCCCCATATTAAATTTTCAACATCCTTTCAAATGACCCAGCCAGTATTTTTTGAACACTGAACTTTTTTTTCCACTTCGAGGCAATTTTTTGTTGCCAGACTTTTCTCATTATCTACTCGCCAAACTGATTTTTTTTTTAATTTTCCGACATCTAGAAGTGTCTTAGAATTTAGATGAGCATCCTCCTCGTGTTGGAGCTCCCATATAATGGATAGATGGAGCAACCAATGAACTGGCTTCAGGTAAGGCTTCGGGAGATGGGTAAAAAACTTGTCATACCTCGTCACCAACGTTAAAGTGGAAGCAGTAGTGGAAATCAGAGTAGTTCTTGAACCTCTCCGGATCAACAGAGTGGACAAAATCCGTATTTCACGGCCCTATTTCACTACGAACTACGACACGATTATGAATTTTATATTGCTGTGTAATTTGTTGCAGTTCCTGTTACATTATTTGATCTCATTGAAGTCATGGCTCTCGAAGCCTATTTGGGAGTCAACACCTATTTGCCAAGCTTCATTTTCATTTCTTCAGGTAAGGATACAAAATTAATGACCTGGGGGTTCCTGATTAATGGGAAGTGGGGGTGAGTAGTGTACTTTTACTGGTGATGTCCAGTTTTGGCCCTGGTCTGGATGCTGCCACTGATTATCTCTGACCTTCCTATTATTGGAGCACAATCATGAGCAAGATGCTGGAAAACACCCAGAACTCGGAGCCGCAGCCTTTGTGACTGCCATACTCCAGAGTCTTGAATCAAGACCAAGAAAATGGGCCAAACCTCGGAGCAGGACTGACAGAGGAAGGCGGGAACAGAGAGGGCCGATGAGGCAAAAGCAGGCGACCTACCCTGAATTGTTACCAACAGGTGGTCCGAGGCGGCTCTAGAAGGAGGACTTGGAGTTGAGGGTTTTTTGTCGGTGAGAGTCCGACACTACCACCTGGCCACACGCATTATGCATTTAAGGCCAGACAAAAGGTCACCAGGCGCTCCGCTCCAGTCCAGGGTTTCCATTGGAAATTGGCATAGGTAAAGATGCCAATTTCTTGCCATTTTCCCCACACCATTGCGTTTAAATTACTGTACTGTACATGTACTGTATCACTGACTATGGTCAGTGATAATTTATCACAGAAGAAGATGTGATGTTTGCGTGAATATTTTGTTTCTCAGGACTTTTACCACGATCCCGCTGTTCTTGACTACAAACCTCAGTTGGTGGCGATTTCGTGTATGTACCTGGCTATGCAGTGCTACGGTGTTGATGTTCCCGGAATGAAGGAATCCGACGACAACTCCTGGTTTGACGTGAGTAGCGTTTGCAATCCCTTAAGTTTTTCTGAATCTTTGAGGATTTTTTTTTTAATGATTTTTTTTTTAACTTGTTTATTTTCAATTACTTCTCTCACAAAGGGAAAATTTTACGTAAGTACTTGAAAAATGTGCTCTTAAAAAGCATAATGAACTCAATGTTGGATCAGCTTCTTAGGTTAGTCGAAACTAGCCCTGCTGCGGAAAAGACCCTCTCAGCTTCTGCGGTCGATGGGATGGTCCTACATGTTCCGGTTGTGCTTAATTGAAGCAGAAAAACTGCTCTTTAACTTCATTACTCATTAGTTTTCTCGAGGGATGAATATTTTAGCCGATATTCCGTACGGTAGACGGCAAAAACCACGATTTCTAACTTTTTTTTGTGGAAAAAATGGTCAATATTTGAAGAGGTGTATTTCGGGACCTATTTGACCTACAAAGCTGCCGTTGCGGTCAAATGGTAGCAAATCTTGTCTACGTATGCAGTGACTTTTTCGCTAGGGCGCTCATTTTTGGAGTTATTAGGCAAAAACTGAACTACGCCCGAATATTTAGCGGATTTTCGAGCACAAGGATTTCGAAGGCTGCAAACTTGGTCATACACTGCTGATACCGTCCCTGTCAACATACCTACCAAAAAATCAGAACGTGTCGACTTTTTCCGTCCTCAGCCGATTTTTGTGTCAGGTGACTGGCCTATCAGGAGATATTAAATATCTCCTGATCTTGAATTTAGTAGGTATACAAATTTGTATACTAAATTCAAATGGTGGCCTCGGCAGCCTCCATTTTCGAACAGGCTCGTTTCTTTGTTGCTTATGCTCAATTAATCTTTTCTCATTTTTGCCACTGGCGATCTTTCTTCGAACTATTTTCCGTTATTAAAATTTAATCATTAAGGGCATTAAGGGGCCTTAATGATTTTTTCCAACAAGACTTGAGCAACTACTCTGTGCACCTTGTACGAGGTCCAACTAATTCTCGAATCCCGGGATCACGGGATTGACTCCACAAATCACAGGATTTCAAATTGTCAAAAATCGTAGGTACGGGAATCCCGGGTTGCAAGCTTTAGACTGGAGTCTTCACCCCAACTACCTCCGCACATTACCGTCCAATCTCATACGCCCATTCATTTTACGCCATGTTTTCCAGGTGTTTTCAAAAGAACGAAAAGAAGACGTCTGGAACGTTGTGGAGCTGATCATGGACAACTACGCTCGCGAAGGGTCGTACTGAAACTCTCCAACGCTGAAGAGCCACAAGACTGTGTTCGAAGTTGAAAACGTTCCTGTAAATAAATTTTCGCCGAGTTGAATTAAAATGAGATCACGTCCCAAATCATCACCGTTCGGCCACCTCGGGGCCGTTAACATCTGACAAAATCATTGTATTGCCTACTCGTGCCTATTTAAATAAGTAGGTAGTGCCTTGACAAACGGCTTAACCAAACACGTTACCTCCTTACAGCGTCACTTATGAATACGACTCGACTGGTGGCCACCACAACAATTGATTCAATTTTATTTCGTTTTTGAGCACGAGTTCGTTGAGTCCAGGTTAGCCGTCCACAGGAACTGGTGTTCCGCACAAAAACCCGACAACCTGTCGGAGAGGAAGAAAGAAGGAAAGAAATAAACTCTTGGTTTCGCAAATTACCGAAACGAACGGAGGACTCACCGTTGGCTTCTCCAATAATTGTTAATTATTAATCGGTCCAAGAGGTAAGGATGGCTGCAAATTTTCTTCGGGTCGCGGAGTGTGTGAGTGCACTCCCATGGTCGTGCGTTTTCGCCAAAATAAAACGAGTTCAATAAATCCTGCGTTGAGCAGCGGTTTCCGCCTGAAGGTGGGGGTGTTGTGATTGGGAGCCTGCCGGCACGTGCCCGATTCGGCAGCGATTCCGTCGTGTGGTCAAAGTCCAGGACGATCCCATCGTATCAATATTTTGAGGCCAAATTTTCGACCTCCTCGCAAATACTTAGGTTTATTATTCCGAGGATAATAATTGTTAAAATAAAATATTAGGAGGAGAATAATAATTATAAAATATTAGGTAATCCAAAAGGTTATCTAATTTTAATTTTTTCTTCTCCCTCCAAAAGTCTGTAGATTTTGATAAAAGATCAAATTTTCTTGGTCACCCAAAAAGCTGTAGATCTACGAATTTTAGAATTGTAGTCGGCACTACAGTTGGTGAAACTGTGAACTGCCCAGCTTCCTTCTCAGCTCTTTGACAGTCTGACATTTGGTGTTGTCGTGTCACAGGTCGGACAATGTTATACCTTCATTTACCTTATTCAATTCTGTTGGCACCCAACGTGGTGCGAATTTTTGTGTAATGCTCGTTAGACCTGACGTCTCAAGTCTTCGCGAGCATTAGTTAAGAAGTTATTAATAATAACTAATACTATTAGTCTAAGAGTGATCATTTATTGCCTAATAAGCATGTGCGACGCATACTGTGCATAATTGGCAGTAACGCACATGCACAGAGTAACAGAGAACAAGGCAGAGGCGCACATGCCTAGTAAAATTCATTATCATTTAATTATATTATAATCAATGCCATTAATTAATTAATTTAATGCTCGTTAAGCTTATTGCTATTTTTTCGTAACGTTATATTTCGTTGGTTAAAAAAAAAATTAACTGATATTTTTAGTTGCTATTAATAACACCCGGAAGAAATTCCTATTAATTTTTTTTTTTCTCCTCTCTGTTATTTGAAACGCTCTTCATTTTATTCATTGTTACTTGTTACGATACCAATCTGTCTCATTATTTTCCGTTGTCGCACCCATTCAACTCTGTTTTCCATTGCAATGAAACTAAAGCCTTGAAAAATAGGTATGAATTTGTATGAATCACTCGTTAAAAAATACTTATATTATATTTTTATACATATTATGAAGATCATTAGGTAAATCACAAATTTTTTTCTTTAGTCTTTTATTGCTTTCAACGAATTATTACTGAACGTGCTGGTACCTATATGAATTTATTCATTCAAAATGGAGCAAGCTAAAGAAAAATAAATCACATTATTCAGGAAACTTCCAATTACGACGCTCAAGAACTAGGAATTACGACTCCCAATAGTCGCCTGCTACTGCTACTTATAGCCGAATCGAAAGAACGAATTACATTTACGAAACGAAAAATAACGAACGAAAAGAAAGGAAGAACGAATTACCTTAGATAAAACGTCGTTTTAGAAAACGAGAAAAACGAACCGATCTGCTGCAACATTTCAAATAAAAAACGAACCGCAGCAGCTGTGAGGAGTACCTAGTAATGTTACAACTACAGTAGTTGTATGGAGATTAAAAATAACGAACGAAAAACCTTAGATAAAACGTCGTTTTAAAAAACGAGAAAACGAACCGATCTGCTGCTACATTTCAAATAAAAAACGAACGGCAGCAGCTGTGAGGAGCAGTGGTGCCAGATCACAAAATCGTAAATCCGTGTCGTTATGTAGTGGTAAAAATCCGTGGTAAATCCGTATCTGGATCAGCAGAAATCCGTATGAAATCTGTATGCTCCGAATGGGTTTTAGAGAACCCAAAAAGGTGTTTCAGGCTTAAAAAAAAAAAAAAAAAAGTTTTACACTCAATTTTCAGCTTGGCTCGTTAGCTAACTGGCGTTCAAGTACAAAATAGTTATCACTAGGGCTCGGATCGATATGCTCTGTAAAATCCGCGAATATGCCCTGAAAACCACTCCGATATGCCCGTAAACATGCACTAAAAACCCATAGATGGGTGAATATCACAAAAACGGACATTTTCAAGTCACTGTAGCTTCACTCAGGAAGTAATGAGATTTTGTCCTGGGGACACTTGTCATACTTAGAATAAATTGTCCCTGTGTGAGGAAAAACGTTTAGGGATGGTGTTAGACCCCAGAAGAACATTTTAACTGCGTTTTTAGATGAAGTTTCTCAATGACGTGGTTGTATCCAAATGCATATTTTGAGGTGTTGATGCTGGTTCATCCTCTGTTAACTCACACACCTCCTAATAATTCCGATTTTCCGATACCTGGCAGTCGACCTGGTTGAGAAACAACGAAACTCAATTTTTCCTGTAGTAAATTTATCAATAATTACAACACAACTCCGGTACCTGAAGTACAACCTCAATGTCGTGGAACAATCATGAACATTTCTCCACGGCCTCCATGGAGGAATTTCGGAATGGGAAAAAGTGGAACGTGAAGTGGCAACACTGGAGGCCTTAACGAAACCGCCGTTTTTCAACTGACTCCACAATAGGGCGGGTCATGGGCTTTGCAGCGGACCTAGTCAGGTATGTACGTTTATTGTTCTCATTGACGTGGACGAATGAAAACCGAGTTTCCTGTCATAATTATTTTTTATAAGTTGTTTGTTTGTGTAGAGGTAATTGTGCTTGATCACCCCATGCTTCACTTTTCACTAAATAAAACCTCTACAGTTGACAGTGAACTTTCAAAGAGGGAACCCTCAATGTCGTGGAACAATGGACCTCAATGGCGTGGACCATTCATCAATCCACGTCATATGAGGATTCTTCCATGACAATGAGGACTCAAATTTTTTTTAACGTTCTAGATACTGAAATGGGTTCAAATAGGCAGGTTTGAGATCCAAATTAATTTATTTTATGGTACTTTCACCTTCATTTTCCCCTCCCTGCAACAAGTTTACAAAATCATAAAACCTTGATTATTTAAATCTTCTGAGAAAATTAACCTCAGGAGCGTGAAAGTATCTCATTGACGTGGTACAATGTTTTTTTTTTTAAATGTAAATTTTAACTGATTTTGATCTATGTCGACCACATAAAACAAATTTATTTAACCTAGAGAGGAAATAAAAAAATCCTGGGCACTCTCCAGCAAGGTCCATTTTTCCAAAAGTAGGAGGTCTGAAAATGTCCCGTTTTGTGATATTCACCCAGATATGCCCTTGAAAATTTAATGTATGCTGTAAAAAATAGCTTTTGGCCTCCATTTTTCAAAGCGCAATTACATCACCGACTCAGCAACAATATAGAAAGTACCTATGGGGAGAAGGAAGAAATATAGGTAACTCACTCATATGTAGGTACAATTTATTTTGACCTTATATTACTATTTTCTTTCGGATTTACATTCTTAGCGCGTAGGCATATATCAGTCAGTAAATACATTGGCTTGTACACCTAAATGTTTTTCCAAATTCTCAGGCTTGAATGATTTTCTTAAGTCACTCAGTAGCAGTTTCAAACGTGAGAAAGACCGCTCTACCGCTTTTTTTACTGCTTGCAGGTGGTCAGCATAGTATAATGCCGCAGAAATCCATGTTCCCCATATAGTCAGGATGGGCTCTCGTGGCAGAGGGATATGGGGGTTCTCTTGCTTGAAGGCCCTCACTCGGCTAGGTGCCTTGACGAAAATTCTTTTTACTGACAAAATTAGGCTGTTCACTCCCGGGGATTGATCTCTCAGCGCTTCTGATACTTACTCCATTAAGAGCGTGGGCCAAACAAGTGAAATGTATCATCTTTGGGTACAACACCTGGAGGTGTTTCGGTACTTATACCCCCCCCCCCCCCCAGACACTCGATTTCGTGTTCATAAACACCCCTCCCGATGACTTTAGGCACCCAAATTCGAGCCCTTTTCAGTTATAACACCCCCCACCCCCCCGAACTCGATTTCCAGCCCCTCCCGATGGCTTTAAGGCACCCAAAGCCAACCAAAATCGAGTGGGGGGGGGGGGGGGGGGGTATAACGGAAAAGTACCGGTGTTTCCCTGCCTTCAAAAAATATACTTTTTGCCAAAAACACACCAAATATGCTCTTAAAAAGGAAAGTGCCGAAATATGCATTTATATGCTCTATAAATTTAAATTTGGAACACCAAATTCGCTTCAAAAAGGTGTATTTGGGATATTTGTAGCTTGGGCATATCGCCAACATAATATGCAAATATGCCGTGATCCGAGCCCTAGTTATCACATATGTAGGTACGAAATTGTTACAGAGTTTGGCAACTCTGGGGGATACGCGAAAGGCTTTGAAGGGTATCAACTATGGGGTCTGTTGGGTGTCGTTTTCAAAGTACCTATTTAAGGACGTAAAATCCTAACTGGGTTGGAGATCTCAGAGCCGTTCGATTTTATTGTGGGGATCTTTGGGGCTTTCATGGGGCTACAAATTTAATGGAGCTTTCGAAGGATGTGACGTCATGTTACCTCATCTTTTTCCTTGTCATTTTGTACCGTGTAGTCATTATAGGTACAGAATAAACATTAAATTTTTTTTCTGAACCTATAATGACTACAAAAACAAGGAAAATTTGTTTTTCCTTGTTTTTTACATTTAAAAAAAATTACCCTTTCAATGTATTTATTGACATGTTATTTACATTGGGTAAAATTGATTATTACATTGGGTAAAATTTGCAGCTTTAAAAAAATAACATTAAATTATTATTTTTATTATTATTAAATAATAATAAAAATAATAATTTAATGTTAATATAATAATAATAATAATTATTATTATTACTTAAATAAATAATAATAATTAAATTTTAATAGGGGACCGCAACCTTCAAATTGGATAAGTCTGTAAGATCCATGATCAGTAGTTTAATCTGTGTCCATGATCGTACAGTTTCTTCAGTTTTTGTGGTATCGCAACATTTAGCTCGCCCTAGGTGGTCATCGTGCGTAGCGGGTTTGCAGTACCCAACAGAGTGAGGCTCTTTCAATCTCATTGGTTGATTGGAAGCGCTCGTGAACCCGTCTGTGAACCCAAATCGAATGGAAGGGGCGGATCGGTAATTTTAGTTGTGTTTTGTTATTGTTGACTTCTCAACTTGATCTCCTGCATCGTCAAATCCCAACGTGCCGGTTTTTCACTATCGTGTTCCCGTTGAATTTGAAGGTTTTCCCTTCCCTACGCCTCGATCTCGGTCCCGTTCCTCTTTTTTTCTCGCCCCGTGAAAAATGGATGACTCCAACGCTGACTATTTGACGAAATACCGCGAGTTCATAGAGTCTTTGCTGAAAACGACGGATTTGGATTACCCTCTGCCCGTCAGCGTCGCCAAGTACAACATAGCTGAATTCGAGATAACCGGAGAAATTCTTAATTGGTGTTTGACGTATTTGAACGAGAGGTGAGTCAAGATAAAAGTGGGATCCCCCCCAAAAAAAGGAGGCGACGATTAGGGAATTGGCGATTGTGTTCACGTATGAAATATGAAGATTTTGGTGGATTCTCAATCTTGAATGATATTGCATGGCATGAATAGGTACAACTTGAGATGTTCGGTAACTTCTCGAGCAAGGTTGTGAGCGGCAGTTCTTTGGCTTCGACAAATTGGCTTATCTGCCCAGAAAACTACCAAGTTGGCATGTTCTATTCCACATTCCGACTTCTTGCGAAGTTTAGTTTGTTGATACCGCATTGGAACAAATTGATAGGGATGAGGTTTGATATCTACTACTTGTACATGGTGAGAGAAGTAACTTCTGGACAACTGTTATCCACTGAGAATACATAGGTACAAGTCACAATCGTGTTATTGTTAATGTTGGAGCTACACCGATAATATCATCGGTCATTATATTATAATGATGATAATTATCTATGTATCTGATATTATTATATAATAATAATATTGTGGGTGGAAAGTTGTTGAGGATCGGTTTGTTTTTTATTTTTGGTTTAGGTAATTTGACATTATCCGTTTCAAGAGATCTACATTCTGAATCCGAAATGTCCGTCCGCCGTACGCCGTCCGGGCCGTTTTAGGCAGTAGGAATTTTTTTTAAATCTGACATTTTGAAGAAATACTTGGTTTACCATCTAGTTGTGCCCGCAAGGTTTTCAGTCCGATCTCCCAACCCCGTGGGGCGCTATGGGGCTATGGGAGGGTTTTTTTGAAGGCGTTTAGCTATGGGATCGAGTTAGGTGTCGTTTTCGAAGTATTTTCGGACGTAGAATCCATTTTTGGGGGTCCCGCTACGATCCGATTTTACTGTGGCGATTTTTATACGGCTTTTATGGGGCTACGAATTTTTAATCTCATTTATGAGATTTTTGATGGATCGATCCCAGGAGGTCAAAATATTGAATATTTTTCAAGTAAAAAACAAAAACTGAAAAAAAAAAAACTTTTTTTAAAACATTTTTTTCATTGACAGAAATACATTTCTGCACAAGTAACCTATATCAAAGAATAATAAACCCTTGTGTAAAATTTGCAGCGTTTTTAATTTTATTTTATTTATTAGTACCTACCTACCTTTTATTTTAATTTAATTGTTGTTAGTTTCATCTACCCTCCCCCCTTTTTTTCAGTTTATAATATTTTTATATTTTATTACATTTTTCACTGTTTTTAATACAGTATTTTTATTTTAATTTTATTTTTTTGGTTAGGTACCTAGTCAGTTTATTCCCCCTTTTTTTCACTGTTACACTTTGTTCAATGTTTAAATCTCAATTTGTTAAATATCTTAAGTTTTTAGATCTAATATCCTCAATATGTTTCAATATCCGTTTTAACCTCTATTCCAATGTCCTCCATAGTTATTATTCTGATTGCTGTCATTTTGATCATTTCATTAGAGCCTGATGGTAGGAAAATACATCTCTTGAAACGTCGGCACATTCTCGCCTTATTTGACCGACTCTCAACAACTTTCCACCCACATTCATTGAAACGGTCAACATCATCATTATCACCAATAATATTATTTTTATAATATATTAAGGGAAGGTTAGGAAGAGGTGGGAGTAATGGCGAAGGTGAATTCATTATGGGCGATCCTGGAGCCGTCTGTAGGGTTGTAGATCTTCGGGTTTCTGACCCCAGGGGAGCCAAATTCGATTTTCAACGCCCCACTTCGCACCAAGCATGTAAATAATACAATTAAGAGGAAATTTTAAAAATAAATGGCGATCGATAAAAAGGCAGAGAGACAAGGAAGGCCGCCGATATCTTCCGACTCGAGTACTTCCTCAATAACACTTGAATTCACTCAACATTCCATGTGAAGTCAAATAGTAATATTTTAACGCAGAATGTGTTTTTTCCGAGGGTCTCCCAGTTTGAAAATGTCCCTGTCCCCGTCCCAAGCCCAAGCATATCTGCTTCTCTGCCCTCCTTCGCATGTTTCCTCGCCCCCTCAACTCTCCTGCCTGCCCTTTCCGCCCACCTTCACATGTCCTCACCCCTGCACCGCTGAAGGATTGAGACCTGAATGGGGAGAGAGTTCCCCCCCACCACCACCACCCTTTCAACAGAACAATGTGCGGCACTCGCCGAGAACTGCAACCGCAACTCCTTCTAACCCCATCCCACGCCCCGATTCGATCCCCTTGGCGGAATTAACGAAGAAACACATTCTTAGTTTCATTAGTTTGATCCTCGATCATAACATTTACAATCTGGGGGTCTGGGGGTGTCCCCCAGTACTAAAGTAAAAAAAAAGTGTGTTAAAAATATAGTTAACCATAACTACATAGTCACATGCTTTATAAGGGATTCTATCAGCTTGTTCAGATTTGTTGTTTCGTTTTCAGGAGTTGTCCCAACAGTTTGGCTGCACCTCTGTGTTGCAAAGTCCTCGAAGAGATCCTCCAAGTTGCCAAAGAAGACCCAGAATCGTGTGGATATCGTACGCACGAGGATGGTAAGTGAAAAGCCACTTTTAGTTTATTATTCTTGGAATAATGCACCTATGTATTCGGAAAATTTGGATCGGCCTAAAAATTTGACATGTCGGTCCGCCTCCTTCCAGCGGTGGGGCAAGTGTTCATAGTTATCCCTGTGATTCCCAGGCATGCCTGTCACTGGAGTCTAGTAAACTGTTTTGGACAGTGACTCGACCAGCTTTGATGTCAGGCTAAGGTTTGCTGTACATCCTCCAACAAAAGACACGCTTGAGAGCACCATTAACCCAAACAAACTCAACTACTAGGAAATTGGCTATTGTCTATGAAAGTGTGGCGCTTCACAAGGCCCAAGATATAGCCACTTCTGACCTCCACTTTGAGCTATGAAAACACCCTAAGCAACACTCACAGATATCCATCACAATTTACAGATTTCCAGCCGCTGAAGCTGATGCAAAAAACCATCAAAAAGCTGGTCGACGTTTGTATTTACTACAGTGACAATGCCAAGCTGTCGACCCTTCTTCCTCCACCAACGACGACATTATTGGACCCACCGGTGTCAGTCTGTGGAGTGAAAAACTCCAGAAGGAAAATGGAAGATCGTCACGTTGCTATACAAGATTTGCACGCACTTTTCAACATAAAGGTACGTACTGTGGAATGAGTGCGTATTACATCTTTATCAAACTCGTGATTTGACCTTTTTTTTCTCTGTGCCAGGAATGTGGGTCTGCCAGTTACTATGCGGTGTTTGATGGACACAACGGCACGGACGCTGCGGCCTACAGCAGTTGCCACGTCCATCAGTATTTGGTTGAAAGCTCGCACTACCCTCACAACCCTGAACTAGCTTTGAGGGAAGCTTTCAAAAAGACGGACGACAGATTCGTTGACAAATCCAACAAAGAGGTGAGTTATGGAAAATGAAGTGCGTTGCCAAGCGACGATTATTGAATAATTGAATTTAACAAAAATTACTGACAATCAATTTTTGCACTATTTATATCAAAGTATAATAAACCCCGGTGTAAAATTTGCAGCGTTTTGGTTTATTATTCTTGGAATAATACACTTATGTTTTCGCGACGGAGTTCGACGACTCCGATCGGCTTCAAAATTTGAATTATCCGTTTCAAGAGGTCTAAATTCCAAAAAAAATTTCCGTCCGCCGTCCGGGCCGTTTTGAGCAGTAGGAATTTTTATAAAAATCTGAAATTTTGACAAAATACTCGGTTTACCATGTAGTTGTGCCCGCAAAGTTTTCAGCTTGATCGCCCAAACCCGTGGGGTGCTATGGGGCTAAAATGGGGCTGCGGGAGGGTTTTTTTTATGGCTTTTGGCTATGGGATCGAGTTAGGTGTCGTTTTCGAAGTATTTTTGAACCTAGAATCCAATTTTGGGGGTCCCCGAACGATCCGATTTCACTGTTGCGATCTACATGGCTTTCATGGGTTACAAATGGGATTTTTAAACGATCCCAGGAGGTCAAATATTTTTCTAGTAAAAACCAAAAAATTGATGAAAAATAAAAATCCTGGACACATAATTAAATTTCTGCACAAGTAACCTATATCAAAGAATAATAAACCCTAGTGTAAAATTGGCAGCGTTTTATTGTCGGTATCCTTTTGGCGTAGTATTCATGCTTTGGGACTCCCGTGAGTAAATTCACCTATGACTCCCCTTCTTCTTCCACCGGTGATGGCCCTTTTGCCGACCTGTGATGGATTTGATGTGGCCTTGGTTGACCATCCAACAAGTCGTGGACTGTGCCTGCTAGCTGAATACCACCCAGTCTGTCTTTTGGTGCCAAGGCAGACGACTACTCTCTCTCGCAAGGGAGTGGGGTCTACGTCTGGGGTCATACAGGCCTTGCAAAGGTTTGATGTAGCAGCCAGGAGAGGCATAGCACTGAATGTAGGAGACCCTGCATCTGATGATACCATACCAAGGACAGGTGTAAGGTGGGCCAAAGTTCTCACTACCGTTTTTTCATCATTAGGAGATATCTCGTACGTAAACCGAGCCAACGTCTCGAGAAAGGTGAACAGCCTCAAAGGGTGATAGAGGGGGGGGGGGGGGCATCCCCTGCTACGCCAGCCAACCCCCGACCCTGGTAGATTTCGGAGCTCAGATACGCCACCTAGAGCAACGTGGTTTCAGACGTTTCTTGTCATCTTTCTGTCGCTAAAACACATTTTGCGTTTGTAAGAAAATTCATTTGCAAGGTTAACAAAAACTAGTTTTATTCCATTTTGAGGTCAGATACGCCACATGGCGCAACTCTTTCCAACTCGTAGAAGTGCCTTAGAATAAAGATATTCTCATCCTCCTCGTTCTCCTCGGGCTGGAGCTCCAATACAGTAGAATAGTGGGCCATCCCCTGCTGGCTAAAGCCAGCCAACCCCGGACCTCTCCCACCTGGCCTCAGATCCCTTCTTCTAGCTTTTTGTTAGTGAATACATAGTTTTCTTTTTAATTCTTCAAGAAATACAGGATGAGAGTGAAAGGATTCATTTGGAAGGTGAAATCTATTTGTACACCTTCTTTGGCCAACTCTCGGCCAAAGATCAGCGGTTCTCCCTTCGCTGGCCCCCCTTTTTCAACAATCTGTCAACTCGTCCAGCCAGTATTTTTTGAACACTTCATACACATTTTGAACCACTTTGAGCCAACTTTTTGGTGTTTTCAGACCTTTCTCGTACTATGCTCGCGAAGCTGAATTTGTTGAGATCAAATTCAAATTTTTCTGACATCTGGAAGTGCCTTAGAATTTAGATGAGCATCCTTCTTGGTCATCCTCCTCCTCCTCCTCGGTCCTCCTTGTGCTGGAGCTCCAATAAAGTGACTACAGGGCCACCCCCTGCTAGCTAAAGCAGCCGACCCCCGACCCCCGACTGCCAGACCATTTCTAATCACTTTTTGATAACACTATACGAGTTCTTATTGCACTCACTTTACCCTGGCAGGTGGGAAAGAACTTGGCTCCTTTTTCATAGTGAGGAGGGTGCTATCACTAATTGCTTGGCTCACTTTATATTAGGTATAAATTGAGCCAAGCAATTATACCAGGGGCCAGACTGACGAGGGTCAGATTGGCCCACCATTGCCCCTTGCGTTGTCATTAACATTTACTGATACCCGTCGATAATTTAGGCGAATTGAAAAGTTCACTTCCAGTTAGAACATGTCATGAAGAGCTTACGTTGTTTCAGAACTTGGACAGCGGAACCACAGCATTGAGCGCTCTTCTCAGACCCAACGAAAGTATGCTCTACGTTGCCTGGCTGGGGGACTCCCAAGCTGTTCTCGTCTCTCAAGGAAAAGCCTACCAGTTAGTGAAACCTCACAGGCCCGATCAACCGGTAAGTAACAAAACATTTCGTCGCTGTAGAAACAACACTGCCTAACCCACTTCGGTCCGAAAATGAAACAGCTTTTACAAGAAACGGGTTTTAAATGAAACAGTTAAATAAAACAGCTAAATGGAACAATTACATCAATTTTTTAAACGAAACAGTTTTTTGTGTCGCCTGTGAAGTTGGGAAAATGTGGTTTAGACGTTCTTGCTTCTACAGCGACGATTTCCATGCGATGACCGCCCTGTAAAAGAAGAATTTTCGGTTCTCATTCACGTCGTTACTTGCAGGATGAGAGGCAGAGAATCAGTGAAATGGGAGGCACAGTTCTCTACATGGGCACCTGGCGGGTAAATGGACACCTTGCTGTTTCGAGAGCGATCGGTGAGTTTTTTCTCCTCGCCAGATTACATGATTGAAAATCACTGTTTTACAATCATAATATGAGATAGATAATATTATTCTTTCCCCTTAGAAGCTCTTACAGTTCAAAACATCGAAGTTGGAGAAAAAAAACGCGAACAACTTCGTTTATTTTTGCTTCTTTTGAGGTATCGAGTTTTTCTACGTTTTCATCGACGTGACAAAAAGAAACATTTGTTGTGCACTTGTAGTTTGAAACAATGCTTTTCTTATAAAGTTTTTCGCCTGATGTTTCCATCCTTGTTCCCAGGTGACCGTAAATACAAACCCTTCGTCGTTGGCGAACCTGACGTACGGGTGATCCCCCTCACGGGAAAAGAAGAATTCCTCATCCTGGCGTCCGACGGCTTGTGGGATTTCGTTCCCGAAAACGAGGCTGTGAACGCGGTTTACGACTACCTTCAAAATCACAAAGGTAATTTTTCGTTTTCGGGGTGGAAATGGGATCCCGGGAAGGTTATCTGTAGATCTCAAGCCCGCTATGAACTGTCTACAACTGGTAGTTTTGTTTCATGCGCTCGTGTTTACTGAAACCGAAGAAAAATGGAAGTTAACGGAATAGCGTGAGAATGAAGGGAATCATCTTGAAACTCGTGGAATTTCAGGAAGCCTTGCAAATTTCAAAACATCGTAAACATCAATTGAAGGATAAATTGCCATAAATTGGCTTCCTATCGTCTATTTTCAATTTAGAAAATTGAAACCGTGTACCTATATGGGTGATACTCGTTCAAATGGAAAAATTAAACCATGCTTCTAATATACTTAATACTTTTTGTTCTTATGCTTACTTGATATAGTTTAAATTAATTTAAACTAGCATGCTGACAGCGGGGCCTCGCTTTGCTCAGCCGACCACTCTCTCAGCCGACGGCTTCTCTTCGGTGCTCATTTGAATAATAGGTCAAATGATGATTTATATGACCCCGTGGGTGATGATAATACCGAAGAGCCGATCGTTGAAAAATGTCTCTCCCGTGTTGGGAGACCTTCACAGACCTCACCCACCCCTAGCGCAGCCAGCTATGATAATTGAAACAAAAATCAATGAATTTATGTATCCAAAATATTCGAAATTACTTACTTCCAAAATCGTGGGAAATGAATGATGTACCCAGCTGAACTCTATGCTATGATCAGAAGGAGGCAGCAGCCCACCTCATCTTCGAGTGTGAGGCCCTGGAGCGCAAAAGGTATCTTGCTCTGGGATTAGCGGACGGTTGTTAAATGACAATAAGAACCTTGAAGGAAAACATTCCTAAAAAGTTAATGTTGTTGATCAGGGATGGGTTGATATCTCGAAATATTGATGTTTCTTCACCAATCTGTTGATTGATTTATCTGTTGGGAGTAACCACAACCAACAATGACGTTGTCAACTCAAGTTGGTCGACTTCCATTTATTCTGGGAATTAACGAGAATGTTTGAATAAAACTCCGATAATGTCGGTGGGACAGAATATCGATATCCTGATAATATTGGTAAAGCGGTATCCCCAACAAAATATCAAATCCGGTGACGAAATATCGATTTTTAATTTTCAAGAATGGAATGAAGATCGACTGCCAGTGAAGTTTGACTATTGATCTAGAAAATGTACACAATGTAAGGTAACTTATTTAAGATTGTTAAAGGTATTGTCGTAAGGCCCTGTTCTCACTACGAGGTCGCTAATGTCTTGAAGTGGGACTGAAATGCAACTTTAACAATGTTTAGTGAACCCCGCTGATAAGAATGTAAATGAAGTGCAATCTGGTGTCGGAGGCTGTAAACTTCATGCAAAAGAGAGCAGAGGGAAGTTTTTTTGCAGTGCACCGTGCGCGTGACTAAGGCTAAAGAGCAATGAGCTTTGTTCTAGTTTGAGCCTGGGTCGATTTAGGACTTGGTTGAGGTTGTGAGGTTGAGAGCATGGGAAGGATGGAAGGTTCGGTTTCTCGCTGCAGTAGGTACGTTCGAAATGTGCTTCTAGAGTTGGCCCAAACGGGACGAGTATTGCAGTGCCCTTGGAATATGGCAGAACGAATTCGGCAGAGGGCATGATGGATCTTTAGATGGGAGGCTGTGATGGATTGATAAAAGGTATATTTCGATGTACATGCACTATAATATAGTCCATTTATATTATAAATACCCTGATAGGGTCTTGCCAGGCCGTTGACCCGGATTGGCACGCATTTCTTCTATTAAGTATGATGGCTATAAAAATAGTATGACTATACTGATGACTATGAATATTGCACAGCATCGTTGTTTTTGGAATAATAAGCATTCCAAGGAATACACTTTTTAAATTTGTCCTAACTTACCCTCCAGGCACTTAGAATCCGCTGACAGATCTAATTTACCGTGTTATTAACAGCCGAAAATAATGATAGTTTATTAGAGTTATATTAATGAATTTTGATAAATAGATATTAATAATATTTTTAATTTTGTTTAACAGACAACGATTACTACTTGTTGCACGTTTCTTTTACTGCTAGGCTTTCCCATCGTTTTAAATTTTCAATGATTTTTTTCAACTACAGAGTTTAAATTTTCGATGTTCTGCTTCCATTAATTCTGAGGCTCCTGGAGTACCTGCCACCTGTAATTCCATGCTTCCGCGCAATAGCCTGCTGGCTTTGCTGGATCTGGAGTCCTCAAGGCATCTAAGCAGGCGTTTTGGTCCAAGAATCTCGTGTTTGCACCATTTTTCCCTCTGGTCGATCAATATCGTGCAGGTTCCCAAGAAGTGGAAAAGATCCTCTCGGACCTCGGACCCAACTTAGTGCGCAGTTTTGTGCCTCCTCGTCATTCCACCACTGATAGTCAGGTGCACAAGACAACCGCTACCCTTCAAAACCCATCTCGCGTGCCTGGTCTCTTATTTCCATACAGTTCAGGACTTCACAATTGGCAATGAGAGTGTAGTAGCGGCTGTGGTAAATCGAGGCAGCGGCCCTGCTCATCATACTTGCACGTCTTTCAGCAAGCAAACCCTCGATTACCTTCTCAAGTTCTCCTTTAGCTCTCGCCTGTTGTCCGTCGTGGAGTCCAGCTGCACATTGTATTTGGCCCCTAGCTCCTGCCACTCAGCAGCCCAACCAACCATTTTTCCCCCATGTGAGCTTCATTAGTTGATGTGACAACCTTCCCTCCTCCATGCCCCTGGCTTTCAAGATGTATGGTGGGAGGTTGTGAAGCTGTGAGGCTGTGATTGCTGGTAGTTGCTTATCAAGTGCCATCAGCTACTGGCATCGTCCTCCTGTGTGACATCTGGTGATCTACGGAAGAGGAATGAGAAACGAAGCAATTTTCTGAGCTGAGTGTGAATTCACCCAACAGAATAATATTATTATGCTGCAAATGCTGCAATTCAGTAATTTGTCTATTTAGGAACAAAGAGAATAATTGTTGTGTGTTCAAAGAGCTCAAACGGCAAAATTGATCCGAAATTTGGCTCCTATCTCTTACACCAAGGTCCTTACTTCAAACTCCTTTTTCAGTTCATGAACTTTACAGGTACATTGTGTGGGCCGTGTGGAGGGGAAAACGGTAATTTCGAGAGAGGTAACTGCCGTTCCTGTACTGGAAGATTAAAGTGTTTTGGGCTGGTAGCTACGTAATGACGGGAAGAAATAGGTAGGAACTGGCCGTTAGCGTTGGGTAAGACCATCACAATACGTGTACCTTGTTTTTCACGACTCCCTAGTTTTACTTTTATAAACCTCACTCTGTAAGTTCGAGTTTAAACAGTCTTTTACCATCTTGAATGGTCTTGTGACATTTTGCAATCAGGCGTTCTATTGCCTGTTAGGCCATAATTTTTCTACAAACTGTCGCGGGAGTCCTGGTTTTTGAGCCGATTTGTTCTTATTTTGTCTGCGTCTTTTCATGGTAGTGACATTCCAACCGGCTGCCAGACTCCAACTATTGAACAACGTTGGGGGGGAAGGCACAAATACCAAAACCGCCGTTACGTAAGCCAACACCAGTAATTAGATGGGCACCCAGGGCACCTCAATACCCGCAAAGTTGGCCAACGGAAGGCTGGGAAAGAAGGGGGAAAAAAATTGCTCCGCCCTAAAACTGCCATTAGTGCGAAATTACCCGCCGTGGAAATGCGTTTGGTAACGGCCGAGCGAAGAAAGAAGCTGTGGCGGGGAAATTGATTTCAACCGGGATGGGGAAGGAGTTAGGGCGTGTATAAATCATTTGTATGTGAGGGATGGGGCGTGGAACGGTTTGCCTGGATACACCGGAGGATCTGCTGACATAATGTTTCACGTTTACTATGACTCTTGTCGAAAGCCCTACCAAATCTACATCTCTCTGAGATACATCCTTATGTATTTTCATCCTTCGACTGGGTGGTAGGACACGAAAGGCACAGGATGCTATACAGTGTCGTGACACCGAAGATGCGTTTTCGGCGTGTGGGATTGAAACCATTCTTGCAAGAAACATGGAACATGTTTTATTAACCGAATATATATTTTTTAATTTTTTTTTTATCTTTAGTTTTTTGTGCTCTTACCTTAACGTATGCTTATACATTTTTCACTCTCTTGGATTATTTTTGTTTGCTAATCGGGTCAAACCACACTGTGAGGTTATAGACGTGGTTTTTGAAGGGCTTTCGGAAGGAGCATTCTCCTTTGTTTATTGTCCCTTCTTTTCCTTTAGCAAGTTCTTTGCATATTTAGCGTTTATTGCAAGTTTGTCTCTCCTTGCTCATATATCTTGACGTTTGACTCAAAGAAATGTCAGCCTGTTGTGTAATGGGGCCCATTCGTTCCGCACACCTTCATCAGTGAACGAAGTCATCGGGGATGTTATGTCAACTCCTAAGATTCTTTTTTCAACACATTCAACCAAGAAAGTAAAAAAAAAGAAAAAAAAAAGGGGGGGGGGGGGTCCCACCAATGCATATTCAAATGCCCGGCAGCTACCGTTTTCCAATTCTTTTGAGTTGTTTATCAACTCATTAGCGCGATGACTCACTGGGGTTGGGGGCCATGGCGGACACGAAAAGCATCTTTGGTATCAATCTCGGTCCTGTGTTAACTCGTCGAGTAGTTTACCTTTCTACGGGCTCCCGCCCACGCCCCTCGACGGTATTGAAGCTTTTGGGGGGGATAATTTATGTAAATGCATTCGACCCCGTCACTCGGCGTTAGTTTCAAATCCCCGGAGGGGCTTTGGGGGTTCATTCAAAAGAAATTCTGAAGGGGAGGCGGCTCTGAATGCCGTAGCGGGATCACCATTGCGGTGCATCTCACGCACAGACGACGCAGTTTGTGAAGAGCTTTAAAACCGCAAGTTTGCCGTGAAACTGCCCTTATTTGGTCAACGAGTGCTCCCACCGAACGCTACCTGACTGTTGCGCAGGAAAGATGCTCCTTTTGGTTTATTATTCTTGGAATAATACTCCTATGTAATCGCGATGGAGATCGAAAATTCTGATCGGCCTCAAAATTTGTCATTATCCGTTTCAAGATGTATAGATACCAAGAACGAAATGTTCGTCCTCAGTCTCAGCCGTTTTGGACATTAGGGATTTTTTTTAAATAAGAAATTTTTACAAAATACTCGGTTTACCATCTAGTTGTGCCCTCAAGATTTTCAGCCCGATTGTCCAACCCGGGGGGCTCTGTGTGGCTAAAAACGGGAGGGCTGAAGTTAAATTCCCTAAATTTAGGTTTTTGTGTTTGGCGGAGATCAGGAGGCGTGAATCCTCATTCTCGCAGCCGGTGTTTTGGAGGAAGAGGAAGGGAGTGTGGAAACACCTCCGTTCAGGGATTCGTACGAATTGTCGTGAGTTACCGACCTGGGAGAGAATGCAGCCTGGGAGATGAGCTTGCTGCAGATTGGTGTGAAACGTCTGGATCCACCGCTGAGGCATCGTCTCCGGAAGGGAGCCGTGAGGATGACAATACTCTGCACGAAGTGTCGTGTTCGGTATTGTTTCGCTCAGGGCTCGCAGTTATACCAGACTCAGTGGCTGTAGCTACCTCAAACGAAATGTCGTCAGAGGTCCAGTCTTACCTGGAAACGCCCCTGTGGCTTCTTGATTGAATTGTCAACGAAGGAGGCCTGGCCTTCGGGATTGATCCCAAATAAAAAATTCTTTTAAGAGACATTAAAATAATAACGAACACCCAGAGAATGGTAATTTGAAGGGAGGAAAGTACCTCCGTCCATCACAAGGAAGACCGTCTCGCTAGCGGGAGAAGAGGGGTTTCACGCCGTCGCGTCGCGACCCGCCTCTCCCGCCGGTACTACCTCTGACAGGCTGGCGAGAGTGACACACAGGGCTATTATTGGGATTTTTGAAGGATCCCAGGACGCAAAATCTGTTTTTTGAGGTCCATCGTACAGGTTTTTTTTCCAAAAAATATTTTTTATATGACACAGAATTAATAGATGCACAATAATTGTGCAAAAATTAATAATTAATTATAGGTTAATAATTATTATTAACCTGTAACAAAGAATAATAAACCCTTGTGTAAAATTTGCAGCGTTTTTTATTTTATTTTATTTTTTCAAGTTCAACTTAGTCTCCGGAACAGTCGTTCATTAGATTGCGTCGGAGTGAGAGGGAAGGATATCCTAATTAGCTCTTTTGAGTGAAATTAGGCGTAACGGGTTAACAACTAAGCTTTCTATCGGCTTTCCCTGTTGCAGTAAGTGTAAGGCACGATGTTCGAGCAGCCTTGTGTGTGTTATACGTAGAAAACAATGATAATATTTTTTGGAGAGGAGAAATCCGGCTCGTCCGCAACGTGGAGTGCGGTTTAATAAGTAACTTGAGGGATTTCATCGTTCACTTGACGAAACGGGTTGAACGTATTGCGGTAGTATCACCTCTTCGTGAAGTTATTGTAATTCGTCGAGGGAATCTAGCCGGAGATGGAGCTAACGTAATGAGACCTCGAATGTGTTGTGAGATGAAAAATACCAGAGAACAAGCGGTGTGGTAACTGTACTGTCTAACACATCGTCCGTACTTTCTAATGGGCTGACGGGGTTTTCTTCTCAGCCGGACAGCACCTTCCGTTATCCCTTCATCTTCTCACGTGCCTTCATCTCGACATCCGTCAGTTAGAGACAGGATTGTACGGGACGACGCTACTGTTGACGTCCAACGATACGCGGTAGAATCCTATAATAAAACGGCAAAATTCTTATTTATTTGTAAACCTAGAAAACCGTCTCACATCTAATTGTGACGACTTGATTCTGTTTAAAAAACTGTCACATCCCTACTCTATGTTGCTCTGCCTTTTAAATTACTTCTTCCGCCATTGGTCGAATGTTTGCGAAGGATTTGACCCTGAAACTCGAGTGCGGTGTCATCTTCGAAGTAATCTGGGACGTACAATCGATTTATCAGGTTCCCAGACCCATTCCGCCGCGCTACAAGGAACGCTTAACAAGATTAATAAAACAATCATAATATGATTATGGTTATCAGAGAAAACACAGTGAAGTTACAGGTATTGTTGAAAAAGGATAACTTCGCAATGCTAATTAAATTAAATTTTAACCCTGAGACTATAGGAGGCGGAGAGAACGAAACCCTATCGATTACCCACATGACGGATGACATTAAAATTTAGGGATGGGTATCGACGGAAACTGTGGTTAACAGTGGCTCATTGGTTTGAGCGTCGGACTGCTGAGTCAAAGGTTGCTGGTTCGATCCCAGCATCCGCTAGACATCTTCCTCATACCGATAATCACTTGTCGGAAGGCAATGGCAAACCACCGAGAGTATCTTGCCTTGGAAAACCTCTCACATTTGCCGTTCGGAGCCGGCGTTAAACAGTAGGTTCTTACAGTAAGTAACTTCTGTCATAACTGTTCAACACGCTCAACAGAAGTTATCAGCGAGAGCGAGAACATGAAGAAATAACCCTAAGTCAGAAAACTTCAATTCTCGTGTTTTTCCCCTTCCTTCTCGACGATGAGTGCTGGAAACTTCGATTCATCCACATCTCCATGTGGAGACGTCCGCGCTGAGAGTGCTAACCTCCATGGAAATAGTTGGGCCATTGTTTTAATTTTCTTTCGTCAGCTTTCATCCTTCACATTCAACATGATAATTCTTCCCTCCTTCGCTACCGTGTAGAATTACCTGTTTCGCATTAGGAAGGACCTTGCGATTTGTTTGCACGTTTTACATTCTCGTCAACCCTATCGTGTGTCTGCCTGTCCTTATAGAGTTACAGTGGACGAATGTCCGATATCAATTGTTGTCACTGTTTATTCGTCGTCCAGTTGCGTAATGTCAGAATTGAATTTCGATCTGCCTTAATTAATATCCCCGGCGAGGTGTTATTTGACGAAAGGAGTTTTCCTTTTTCGAAGTTCCCCCAGTTTTAGGAGTGCCCTCGTCGGACGGTGACATTGGTAATTCTAAACACTGTACTTCATCTCCCTTTCACTGTTGGTGCGTATCTCACGATTTTCGGCAGGACCTTGGAATGTTTCGGCTGGTGTCGTTGTCGCATCGGCTGCTGGGCTTTAGGTGTTGCCTTCTCTTACTGGATGTCGTTTTCAATAATAATTATTATTGTCGGTTGCACCGTTGACAACTACCACATAGTTGCTATTTGGGAACTTGGACATGTACATCCTTCCGGGGACGTCCTTCCCCCTCGCAATCAATTCGGATGTCGAGGCTTACCAGTCTCAATAAGGGGGAAAGGGGTGATAAAAAATTTGGTACAACTTCACTTAAGAAATGCTGAACAGTTTCTGGAGCTGGCGCTGGAAACTTGAAATTTAAGGCTGTTTTTAAAACAATATGGAGTTATGGGACATTCGTATGTTTAATCGAATGCGACATTCGATTATTGAAATCATTCAGATGTTCGAATTCAAACGTTCAACTATTCGAATTTGCATTAGGGATGAAACATCGACGAGCAATAATCGATTGCACAATCGGAAAACACCAATCGATTGTATCGATTAATTGGCAAAAATAATCCTTTTTCGATTTTTTCACTTTAAAAAAATTATATCTAGGTATATATTGTTGAAATGTCGTTAATGACAAATAATTTTCTATTAGAAAACGTAGGGTGGTGAAAAGTTATCCTAATCGTTTGGGTAACTTTGCACCAGGTATTTTTGGCCTATTCCAACTGTAATTAATGGTCCAATCTTCAAAGAAACTTCCGTCCAGTGAACTATGAACACTTTCTTCCATCATTTTATAATCTACCTGAGCAGTATGGTTTTGTAATAAAAGCAGAGGGAACGAAAAAATCTCGAAAAGTGTCACCAAGTTACCCTGACTGTATAAGAGGAAAATGAAATTGTTTGAGGATCTGAATCTGAAAAATTTAAAACAGGGAGATATCGGCTACCAAGCATCAATATTTCCGATCTAATCTGGGAAGAACATCGATGCCATGATAATATCGGATGCAAAGTATCGATACAAATATCGTTGGCATCTGTAGAGAAAATTTTAATATCAATACTACGATATATCGGAAGTCTCGCAACGTCTCTCGATTCACAGGCCAAATCATCCAAAAACGTCAACTTCAAACACATTAAGGATCGATCCCAAGGGTTGAAATTGGGGTTTAAATGAATGCGAAGGCAACTTTTAAGCGTTAAATAAGTGTGAAGATCGTTCGATACGAAAATATGGCGAATACACAGGATAACACATCGATTTATCACGTTGTTTTATAAGGTGAGATTTCAAAATTGTTTCAACTATCTTGAAAGTCTTTCAAAAACCGTTCGAATTCGCAGCAATCAAAATTAATTGAAAGACAGAAAAAGAACAAGGACGCCAGACGTCCTTTCATTCCATCCAAATGAGTACCTATCGTGGCGAAGTCTTGGTAGGTACGAACCATGCAACGCCGACATACATTTTTTCCCCCAAAACGGTACACGTATAGGTCTATAAACTACATCGTTTCTGGGTCATTTCAAATTTCCATTAATATTTTATGAATTGAAGCCCGTTACCCACTTAGAAAAAAACCATAATATGACTCTCAAATGGTGTTTTACTACTTTTTGTTGTCTTGAGAAACGACTTTGTGCCAAACTTAACTGCCTTACTGCTCGATCTAGTTGGCGCGAGATTACGTCTCTCGCCAGTTTAATTTAATTTTTATCGATAGTTAGTTTCCGTTTCCTGTCTTAATTGAAAGTTCATTGTTCACGTAAGTAATATTAAATCTTGAGTAAGTAAAGCCTCAAAGCGTTCCTGCTGCCCAGGACGTGTGGGGCTAATAGAATTTCCATGGCCCAACAATGTTGGGCCAACATCTTTTGCCACATTGCTGATGATACGGATAACCAACAAGTTCTGCTATTCGACGATTCAACCCGTCTGGGGCTGTTATGCCAGGCGGTTTTGGGCTGCAGTGGGGACCTTCTGAAGGATATGAGAATGCAGTTACGTGGAGTCTCATTACCCTTAATATACGTTCGTGCAGTGGGACGGGAACCGGTAAATAGATATGCATTGTGAACTCCGCCTTCCCCTTTCAAGCTCAACATCCTCATGAAAGTATTGTAGTCTGGTCGCGTGCCGAGGAAGTGTCACCGCTATCGGTTGGCTATTTGTGTGGGTGACTTGGCCTTCTATGACTCACATGCCCCCACAGTATTTCCCCGTCTCTCCAGGACCCCTCTTTCTCTTTCTCTCGGTTGGAGTGTGTTTTCTTCATACGGAGTTGGACGTGAACCAAAACCGGAGAAGTCACCCGTCTGGCGTCGGTTAATTGCCGGAGCTTCCACCTCCCCCCACGAATGCAGTGTTGTTGGGGGTTTTTAATGGGCTTAATTCGGCTTCATAACAACAGGGGAGTTCATTTGGTGTTCGTTGGACAAGCGATGACACTGTGTTATTGGCTATAATTGATTGATTCTGGTGGTTGCGGGCTTCGTCCGCTGAGTTGCTGGCACCTGAACGTTCTCTGGAACAAACAATCCCCTCGTCGACTTGGGGAACGGCCTGGCGACGGTTAGTGACCTCCTGATCGCGATTCTCCACACACGGAAGACACAGAATAGGACTGTCTTCGCCCCCACGAAGTCGCCGGTTCATCTCGATTCACCACGCGATCCGGGGGTCCTGCCGAGCATCCAAAACAAAAGTAAATTGGAAAATGGAACGGCCGAGCCACTTGAGCCACTATATGAACATCCCCACAACCAAGAACGTGAACACGAATTCCATCATGTAAACGATTTAATCGTTTACATCCTAACTTTTATCGTTTTATAACGAGCTGTCAATCAGTGGCCATCGATAAAATACGGCAGAGAATAATTTTCCCGGCTGATTGAAAACATCCGACGGAAGTCATCCAAAGGGAAAACATCGCTCTGGGGGATGAGATGGTCCGGTTAACCCAGCAACGCCCGAAGGGGTCCAGGGCCCAGGGACCGCTCCGGACTGATTGCCACGCTCGGGTTATTGGCTTCCTATTGGGTTCCATAATTAAAGCCCCTCATCTCCATCCAATCACTCTTTAGCGAGGTAACACCCCTCCCCCCCTTTCTGCGACCATCCGCGGCAAATCACCGTTACAACCCGGACAAACTATTTTCTCCAGCATTTCCCTTCAAACTAAATATGTACCGATAAAAGAAAAAAAAATTAGGAAGAGAGGAAAGTGAAATACCAACCTTGGTCGTACATAACGGTTCCTCAGGAACGCCTAATAGCCAATTAATCTGGCTAATTAATTGAACGTTGTTCTCCATGTGACGAAAATTCGTTCAGCCTCAGCAGTTACGGGGCAATTAATTTCTAACCTGCGGCTGAATTCTCCACAGACTAAGTTTAGCCTTATAACGTTTGAGAAAAAAATCTACTCCTGATTTCTCGCCTGCGCAATAAATATGAACTACTCAAGGAGACAGGAAGGTGGAAAAGATCAACCTTGTAGCGCTTCAACCGTGTGATAAGTTCAACTCCAACGTTCAGACGACATTTCCGCAACCTCATTTCGATCGTTCAATTCGCTATGGGCATAATTGCGGTCGGAGTTGACAGAGAGGTGGAGCTGCAGGCTTTGCAAGCCACAAGAGCTGACGTCATCCCAACAAGTTCGATAGAATGAGTCACTCGATTGCAAACCTTGCAGGTGAACAAAAAAAAAAATCACTTTCCCTTCCGATACAGGGACATAATATCGCAATTACAATCCGCCAGAGAGATTTATCTTACAGGTCATGAGCGATAGTGTAATATACAGTTTATCACCTGTTATGAGTCTCT
The DNA here is from genome assembly GCA_955831195.1 of Pilophorus perplexus. Taxonomy (NCBI): domain Eukaryota; kingdom Metazoa; phylum Arthropoda; class Insecta; order Hemiptera; family Miridae; genus Pilophorus; species Pilophorus perplexus. The sequence continues at coordinate 7,092,071 of OY037018.1, forward strand.
TAGATTGCCAACAGGATGTTGGTAGATTGCCTCTACGTCAGGCATGTCAGATTGATGGAGAAGACCCAGAACTACAATTTATATGTAACCCCGAAACCCACACTTAGTGATGGGCACAATGAATGATTTAGATAATCGAATGATCTTCCGAATGAATTGAGCCTCAGCTGGAAAAAGGACCTTCAGCGCTCAAAGGCCCTTTTTGATGTTTTTGCAGTTTTGAACTCCTCTATTCATCGAAAGGATGCTCACAAAATGTCACATCTATCTCTATAACTCGAGATATCGAGGTTGAAGTGATAGAAGATCACGATGAACGTTTCGCTCCTTGAATGTAAACTTCAGTTTCCCAAAACATTGATCCTAGTTCAAAAAAATACTTAGAAACCGACACTCCACTCGACCCCGTAGCCGAAAACCTTCAAAACCCCCTCGAGAAGCCCCACAGAGCCCTACGTTTTGAGCGATCAGGCTGAAAACCTTAAAGGCACAACTAGGTGGAGAACCGAGTATATAGACAAAATAATTACTTGTGATTGGAAATACATACGTCTGGTATACCCCCACATATCGATTTCCCATCCTAAACTTCTCTAAGAACGATACCCCACTCGACTACCTCGCCAAAACCCTTAAAAACCCCCACCTACATGCCTCAACAACCCCACGGTCTCGGTGTGTTTGGTAGGTCTGATCCCCTCATAGCAATTTCCCATCCGAAATTACTTCGAAAACAACACCCCATTCAACCCACTGAACAAAATCCTCCAAAAACCCCTTCTGTAGTTGTTGTTTCGAATTTTGGTTTATTATTCTTGGAATAATACACCTATGTAATCCCGACGAAAGTCGATTATTCAGATCCGCCTCAAAATGTGACATCATTCGTTTCAAAATGTCTAAATTAAAAAAAAAAATGTCCGTCCGCCGTCAGAGCCGTTTTGGGCAGTAGGAATTTTTTAAAAGATCTGTAATTTTGACAAAATACTCGGTTTACCATCTAGTTGTGCCTGCAAGATTTTCAGCCCGATCGCCCAAACCCCTGGGGCTACATGAGGGCTAAACTGGGGCTACGGGAGGGGGTGTCAAAGGTTTTCGGCTATGGGGTCAAGTTAGGTGTCACTTTCGAAGTATTTTTGGCCGCAGAATCCATTTTTGGGGGGTCCCATAATGATCCGATATCACTGTGGGGTTTTATAGGGTTAATCCAAATTGAAAAAAATCGGCCCTTTGGGTCTCGCCAGGGGGACCCCTGGATGCTTTTTGCTTACAGCATACGACTGAAATTCAAGAAACATGGAACATGCTTTATTAACCATGGGATTGAAACCCATCTTGTGTGTCCGTCGCCGAACAAGTGCCCTGACGGGGAGACAAGTGAGGATGGCAAACTAGTGGCCTAACGTTAAGACAAGTGAGGAAGCCAAACCTAGTGGCCTAACGTGACACTCCCGCGTCTCCTTTCCAGAGTAACGTTTTTGGGCAGTTAGGCCACGGCCAAAGCATGTTCCATGCTAAAATTTATAATAATAAAAATTGATTTACAATTTTTTTATTGAAATGGAATAATTATTAACTTTTGAATAATTTATATCAAAGAATAATAAAACCTTGTGTGAAATATGCAACGTTTTTTTCTTAATGTCGTTTTCCGGTGATTTTCAGTGAACAGCCACACCAAGTAAGTATTGCTGGTGATATCGCTGGTTTCTGTTGCAATTGAAAGTCTGAAAACGTCTTCAGTTGAGTTCGTTAATAATTAACCGCAAATGGATCTTCAAGATTTTGCTCGCAATCCGCCCCGTCGTTCCCCGTCTTGTAAACAACTCGTTCAAGTTCGAGGCCCGAATGAAAAGGGAATTGACTTTCCCGAACCCAACAAGCTCCCCGCATAATGAGCGAGGGGAGAAGAAAGCATGGCACAAGACATAAGCGCAAAAAGGGGCGGCTCCGAGCTCCATAAAACAGTCCGAGCATGTCCGGGCCCGTTCGGCTCGGTAGACTCCGACGTGGGATGTTATCCCCTTGTTCGACATCTGGCGGCATTTTTCAATCGTTCTGATGAGCTGACACATTTCCAAGATTGATTGTTGGAGAAGCTCCGGAAATCGATGTTTGCCAAACAGTCCCCAAAAATGAGATCCGTCAAATGCCAGCGTTCCGCCAAAAAACGCTGCAAATTTTACACAAGGGTTTATTATTCTTTGATATACGTAACCTGTGCAGAAATTTAATTCTGTCAATGAAAAAATTTAAAAAAATTTTTTTTTTTTGGATTTTCATCTCAAAAAAATTTTTTTTTTGGATTTCTTTGTTTAAAAAAGTGTTTTTTTTTTTAAATTCTGTATTTTTTACTCGAAAAATATTTAACATCCTGGGATCCTTCAAAAATCCCATTTTTAGCCCCATGAAAGCCCTAAAGATCGCCCCAGTGAAATCGTATCGTTCCGGGACCCCAAAAAATGGATTCTACGTCCAAAAATACTTCGAAAACGACACCTAACTCGATCCCATAGCTAAAAGCCTTCAAAAAAACCCCTCCCGTAGCCCCATTATAGCCCCAGAGCGCCCCACGGGTTTGGGCGATCGGACTGAAAACCTTGCGGGCACAACTAGATGGTAAACCAAGTATTTTGTCAAAATTTCAGATTTTTAAAAAAACTCCTACTGCCCAAAACGGCCTGGACGGCGGACGGCGTACGGCGGACGGCGGACGGACATTTCGGATTTTGAATGTAGACCACTTGAAACGGATAATGTCAAATTTTGAGCCCGATCGGAGTCGTCGACCCCCGTCGCGAAAACATAGGTGTATTATTCCAAGAATAATAAACCAAAAGTGAAATAAACCCCTGCACACACTCGAGTTCGTCATTATTTGAGCTAAATACGTTTCTACAGTGGGACCTCCTATTAAAATTAACACAGATACCTTCCCAATAATTTTAGAAGACAAGTATCGATTCCTCGATCATATCGGTTCCAAAATATGGATACCTAAAATATTAAAACCCTACAAATTTTTTTCCCCCCAAATATTTTTTCATTGACACAGAATTAAATTAATGCAGAAGTAACCTATATCAAAGAATAATAAACCCTTGTGGGTTTTGGAATAATAATAACCCAAAGGGATCACATTCACCTTGGATTTATTAATTATTTAAATATTTTAATAAATAAGAAACTAATACATATTTATAATTTATAGGGGATTTAGCGCCTTGAAATTAGTAAGGCAACGAAATAAACATCGGCGGGTGAACTTCGGCCATATTTACATTGAATGAGGCATAATTACATTTTATTACTAATTTTGGTTTATTATTCTTGGAATAATACACCTATGTTTTCGCGACACGGGTCGACGACTCCGATCGGCCTCAAAATTTGACATTATCCGTTTCAAGAGGTCTACATTCAAAATCCGAAATGTCCGTCCGCGATTTTGATGAGTTTCTAATTTTATTGTTTCAGGTATGTCGCTGGTGTTTTTCCAATGAGATCCAAGTAAGAAGCTTCCTACAATATTGAACAAAAATCATCTGAAGATGTTTCAACGTCCAACCATCAAACCTGATCCGAGTTCGTTCGGCTGTGGCCTTCGTGATAATGAGATACATTACCGACGTTGCGTGAAATCTCTGGAGGGGAAATAAACATTCCTTGTGGACACCCCCAACGGGTGGCACGACATGCAGTTCGTACTTTGGTCGAAGGGGAAGTGTACTCTGTTGGAAGTGGCGTGCAAGGCTCACGTCCACCTCCCTAATTAACTAAGCGGCTATTATTTTATGATGAGAGTGGACTTTCATACCGCCCACAGCTCAAACTGACCCTTGTGGACAAAAAAGACCACCACGACCCAAAGAGGCTTTAGAGGTTTCTCAGTGACTGTGATGAATCGAGAAATAGACTGTGACCATGTTCAAATTGGGGACGCACACTATAATGTAGACCCTTTCTGTTCACACAAGCCATCCTTCTCCGAAAAGACTTGGCGAAACAGCCATAGTATGCCAGTAATTCTAACCCGAATTTAATCAGCTTTAACAAGAAAAAAGATAATTAAGATCGGACTTACCGTTCCCGAGTTATGGGGAGAAATGTGCGAAAAAACAAGTTTTTGTCAAAATTTGGCATTTTTGCCATGCCTGCCCCTCCCTTAGCAAAGCTCAAATCAAAATTTCACATAGAATATTTGCGATGGGGAGTTTCTTCAGCTTTCACAAGAAAAAAAAAAAAATTGGAATCGGGCCTATTGTTTTCGGGCTACAGCCGAAAACGTTCCGAAAAACGTGGTTTTCCGCTTACCGATAGGGCGTTTCTTGTTTTGATTTAATTCGTTTTCTCGGTAGGTAGTGGTAATTTTTTTTATTCATTTTTTTTTTTAATTTCAGGTGCTCCCTTAACTCGTAATTTGATTCTCTACAACATAAATTTTGAGCCAATTCATTTGCATTAGCCGTTCATAAGTTACAGGGGTTGAAACATGAGCGAATTCTATTTTTCGGCTAAGTCATAAATTGCCTATTTTTGACGCTTGACTGTGGCTACACGGCTGAACCGATTCTAATGCGTAAGGAGGTCATTCGACGCGGAATTTTATGCTCTTCAACGTTGTCTTGCAAAAGGTTTTCTCTGCGAAGCTTAGTTTTCGAGTTATAAGTGGAAAACTTGAAAATGACCGAAAAAAATCGAGATTTTTGGCCGCCAAAAAGTTAGCACGAGCTTTCTGGGTTCAAAACTCCTCTAACGAACCCAAACAAGATATGAAAAATACGCAGTTACATGCAACTTTGCGAGGTCCAACATTAGATTGACTGGCCTATAGTTCCTCTACCGAGCAATGACCAATCTCCTACAAGATTGGTCACCGACGTTTACAACAGCCAAGTTGACCTCCACAGGTCACATTAACTACAAAATCATTATAATATTTAAATATAGAATTACCTGCTTTATACGAACCGTTGCTTGTTACATAACAAACGTGGGCGTCATCTCCTCGTTAAATCCAGCATCAATCAACTTGTCATCCTGGAACGATACCATCGTTTAAATCGTCTTGTAGGATTTTGTCATTGAGAGTTTTCCATATTACTACATGACTTAACGTTACTCCTTAAGGCGTCAGAAGGCTTTGACGTGGGCAGTTGCGCATTTGAATCAGGTCATTGTTTACCCCACGTCAGGAAGGTTTAAATCTAGAAGATCGTTATTGGAAATATTGCAAAGTAAATCCGTCCAAAATCCGCGTTGGTGTTGAATAATTCAATTATTGAAATTTTCGTTTTGTGTTGTGAACATCCTACGTGAATATCGACAGGATATTGAGTGACTTTCTTCATTTTTGCGTACTGCATGAACCTGATTGCTCACTAAGTTATGAAAAATTAATGTGCACCGAGTCGAAATGTGTTTGCAGCGAAGAATAATAAAGTAGAAAAAAATTTAATAAAATAACTTCCATTTTCACAGTACCATTACAATTAAATCAATAAGCAACACAGTATGGTTTACAAGAACCCTCTACCGGAAGTTCAGACTCATCTTATGGCTATTTATTAGGTTTAGCTATTATATAGGTTTAATTTACCCCACTTTGTGCCCAAATAATCTATATTAAAGAATAATACACCCTTGTGTAGAATTTGCAGCGTTTTATTTTTTAAATGGGGCTTAGTACGGTTGTTTTTTATTTTGCGGGAAATATAATTCACTTTATGCTCCTGGTTTGCAGGGCTCCGCGACCGCCCCAAGCTCGCGAATTTTCGCTCCATTTATCGACCGATGTTTCGCTTGCAATACCGCAAATGCACTTTGTGGAAGGATCGGACGGTGAAAATCGGGACGTTAGAAAGCGTCCATGTGCTCCAGCTCCTTTCAGTTCCCCGGCCCAACTAAAATAGAACGGAATAAATAACGCTCCAGGCTCACAACGCTCGAAGATGTGGCGAGAGGAGCCATGAAATCTTTCAACTCGTGTTACCAAGTTGCGTTATTTCTTTAGAGGGTAAATTGCTCTTGGGTGGCGGAATAGAAACTTTTGTTGAAAGAAAATGGTCATAGTCAAGGTTAATTTTCTACTTTTGGCACATTGGACAGTCGTGCACCTCTTCGTCTACCAATTCACATTTCTAATGGCCTTTTGATTTTGAGAGGCCCACTCTGTACAGATCTTGTCAGTCACATTGATGCGTTTAGTCATTTCGTGTTTACATGATCGCCAGACCGTGAAGATGAAGCCGTAGGAAAGTCGCAGGGCCCAACCTCGCCCATGAAATGGAAGCTAACTACATCAGTGAGTCGTTAGGGAGTACAATAGGTGCGGCTGGCCAGCTCAGCTTCGTGTTATGTACATTTCAAAGTCTAATTTGAGACTTATCTTTCCCAATCTTTCATTGAAGTTTCGTCATTTACCTAATGAAAAAAATCGACTGTTCTGTTTATTCCAAACCGCTACCAAAACGAGGTTTCTTTTTCCAACCAATTTCAAGTCGACACGCTCACGTTGACGCGTGTTGGCGGAGAAAGTCCCAACGGATGAATATTTTTAATGAAAAAATCGCCTCTTTTGCCACTCGAAAGAATTGAGACCCATAATTATCAATATTTAGAGCGTTAGTGACTCCTCTGTTTTCCATGCGATATATTTGTTCCATGTGGTATATTTGTTATGCGATAAGGCTTTCAAATGTCAGGATGGAAATCTCCATCAACGCTCAGTAACTCGTTTCACGTTCATTTATCATTGACAGTATAATACCACGTCAATTTCAATCACAAGCTTCTACAGTTTAAAAAACGCTGAAAATTCTACACAAGGGTTTATTATTCTTTGATATAAATTATCCAAAAATTAATTCTACCTATATCAATAAAAAAATCATTTTTAATTTAATTATTTTAAAACTTTTTTTACTTTCTTCTGAAGTTTGTAGACGGGTGTGGAACCCCAAAAATGGATTATACGTCCAAAATTACTTGGAAAACGACACCTCATTCAACTTACTGGCATCCTTCAAAAGCTCCAATCAGCCCCATGAATGCCCCATAGATCCTCACGATGGAATCCGACGGTTCTGGGTCGCCAAAAAATGGATTCTACGTCCAAGAATACTTTGAAAATGACACCCCACTCAGTATCATACTCGAAAACGTGCAAAAACCCCTCCCGTATCCACTTTTTTGTCCCACAGAGCCCCACGGGTTTGGGCGATCGGACTGAACACCTTGCTGACACAAGTAGATGGTGGACCAAGTATTTTGTCAAAATTTTAGATTATTTAAAAAAACCTACTTTCCAAAATGTGGTATATTTGTTATATGTTGTTTGGGTCCCTTAGAGGAGTTCATAGGTACCTAAGTTTGCAACCCTGAAAACCTAGTGCTAACTTTGAAAGAAGAAATGCGATGTATTGCGCCTTATATAAAATTTAATTAGCTTTCACCAGAAAAAAAGAGAATTAAGATCGGACTTATTGTTCCCGAGTTATGGGCAGAAATGTGCGAAAAAACACGTTTTTGTCCAAATTTGCCATTTTCTCGCCGAGCCTGTCCCTCTCTTATTGAAGCTCAAATCAAAAATTTACCCAGAATAGGTGCGATAGGAAATTTAATCAGCTTTGACGAGAAAAAAAGTAATTTGGAATCGGGCAAATAGTTTCCGAGCTACAGCCGAACATGTTCTGAAAAACGTGGTTTTCCGCTTACATATTTTGAAACGTATAGTGAGGCCGATTAGAATTTTCGACCTCCGGCACGAATACATTCCCGCTATAATAAAGCAAAAAGACCTGGCCAACCGCTCGGACTACAGTAACTGTTGGGGGGGTTTTGACGGATTTGGCTGTAGTGTTGAGCGAGGTGTCGTTTTTCAAATAATTTCGAACGTAGCATTTATTTATAACTAACCTCTCTCTGTTCGTTGGCGTTCTTACTACCATTGAGAAGGTTATGTCGACAGGCTTGCCAACCCCACAGACATCAGCACCATCAAAATACGTTGGTGATTCACTTTAGGCTCAAATACCACGTCGATCATCATTCTACTTAGTACTGGCATTTCTAAGATTTAAATCCGTACTTGTTTCATCATTTCTGGCAGCGTCTGACTCAATAACAAAAATAAACCCAGCGATCTTTCTCGTCTGTTTTCAAACAGTGATTCGTCTGCCTCAGGGCTGTAAATAAATGGAAAGCGATATATTTTGAGCTCATTTTCGTTTTACTCATGACGGTAGTCGGATGTGCTTAGTATCCTTCCTTCCTTCGTCTCGATCTGCAGATTCTCTTCACTGTACTCCCCTATTCAAACTGGAGAATCGTGATTTCCATGGGCATCCCGCCTATAAATACGAAGGGCGTTAATTCTAAGAAGAAGCAACCTCGAATTAGCCACAGTGTTCCGGAGGCGCTAGAGACCTTGGCGAAGTCTATTGTTTCCTGTCGTCTGAATTTTGATTTTTCAGTCGTCTTTTTTTCCATTACTTGCCGTCCTTCCAATATGTTCGATACCCGTCGTCAAAAAAGCTTGTTGTCTGTTCCGCATTGACAACAGTTCGTTGATCTGAAAACGTTTGAGTTCTTACGTAACCCTAGGAAGCCCTTTCCATCTTTGTTATTAATTTTCAAGAAGCCGTAGATCCGTTTAGTGGGAACTTTTGGAACGTTTCAGCTCAATTCTGTCACTTTTGGTCACTTCCAGGGTCTGTGGGTTCAACCTAATGCTAATGGGGCTTCTATTGGCTACTGGTGGGGCTTTTGAAAGCTTTGCCCAGGGGTCGTTTTTTAACATTTTAATTTTCACTCGTACAATTTTTCTATACGTACAATAGAAACTGCTGATATTATCTTATCTTTATTATCTTATAATATCAAAATAAGATATTATCTTATCTGTGTGCGAGCGGACATTCCTGAGTAGGTATCATTCCACGCCTCGGCAAGCTTCTTTTTTTCATGAAGTGGTTGTTTGCTGCAGGTGCAGAGGTCCAATCGAATCTGGAAGTTAGGGAGAAGGATGACTCCTATGCTGATTGAAGATTTTTTCTTCTCTGGGTGACATACCTTTAACCAGGCGTTGGTGAACTCTCGCTACTATCTTCTGTTGAGCGTGTTGAACAGTAACTGTTATTCTGTAATAACTGTTATTACTAGGGCTCGGATTGATATGCTCGATGAAATCACAAAATATGCTCGAAAAATGTCGGTTTTATGCTCAATAGATATGCTCGAAAATCCCATTATATGTGCGCGATAAATTTAAATTCTGTTGGTCCCAGAGAGGTGAAAATACTACCAAAAGGCTTCTTTCAATGTTAACTAGATAGGAAAAAAAAAGTAATATGCTCGAATTTAAGCACTAATTATTAGAGAAGTAGTAAGGAGCTACTATTATAACGCCGGCTCCGAACGGCAAATGTGAGAGGTTTTCTTGGGCGTTCCAGTTTTCGGGGTCGCACCTTCTAACTTAAAAAAAACAACTAGGTACCTACCTAATTAAATTAAATTTTATTTTAGTTTTTCGATGTAGAATTAATTTATGGATAATTTATATCAATGAATTGTGTAAATTGTACAACGTTTCTTTCATTGCTTTCGGTTTACAATGCTTACTTCATTATGGAAGAAAGCAGTAACTTGATTATTTTACTGGTTTTCAATTGGTTTCAAACCTGTTTTCAACTGGGGTTTCAAACCTTCTTTATGAATTTCTTCTTTCTTAAACTTCTTATTCCTTTTCTTAATTCTTAATTATTGAAACTTCTTTCTTTAACTCGTTTTCAAACTGGTGTTCACACTTTTCACATTGGTTTCCCAAAAAAAATGCTTTTCTCTTTCGACGGCAGTACGTCTACTACGTCGGAAGATGATAAGGATTTTTTTCTCCCATCCAAGTTTGAATTATTGAATGATACTCTTGGTATCGAAACGTCACTAGTCGTTAAAATCATGAATTACTGAAGGACATGTCCTCCGAGCGACTTGCGCCGAGTCTTTGTCTTCTTTTTCAGAGTAAGAAAGTACATTAAAATTATAATGCGGTTTAGTACGGTTGTTGGTATGGTGGCTGTAGACGGTGGAGTCGAGGCTGCGCCAATTTTTATCGTTTTGTTTAATCCAGGAGAGACACAGGATGACTCACACCGCCGGGTGAACCGATGACTGTACCGGCGAATTTCCCCTCCTCTTCTACCGTCCTCGGCGTTTTTGACAGCTGGAGAACGTCGGCCGAGGCCGCCATGGACATTCCGGAGTTTCCTCCAACGTCTGCGTCCTGATCCCCAACAATCTACCCCTTTCATCCCCACCATTTCCTCCGAACAGACTCCCCTCCGATCGTCGGAAGAGCCCGCCCGTCGTTCCCTCACTTAGTCCGACAACGCTCTTGTGTTACTTGTTCCTGTGAGTTTTTTTTTCGGGGAGGAAAAATTTTTTTTTTCATCCCCCAGTTGAGTTTTTAATTTTTTGGTGAACTGCCGCAGTGTTATATCCGGTGATTTGGGAATATCCGCTCTTCTGAATTGGTGAGTTTTGAGTTGCCACGATTGTCTTTGTCATGTCCTTACCGGCGTGAGTTCTTCGCCGAAACAACTGTCGGCGAACTGTCCTTGGTACACAACTTTCGCAACTTCTCTTTGTTCATCTTTTGGTTCCAAAGTTACCTTTTGTAGTGCATAAGTTGTGTGCATATGGAAAACTGGTTGGGACCTTCAGTGACTCCGCTGACCAGGTGCTCACCAATTTTTTGACTGTGCGCTAGACGCGTTTTGACGACGTGGTTGGTAAATTTAATCGGCTTGAAAATTTGCCCGCTAGAGTTTCGTGAGGTGTAGATTTTGAAAATGCGTTGTCTGTTCATGCAATTTTTTAATAATCTGAAATCCAGATGAAACACTCGGTTACTCCGGCTTGCCTGCACTCTCGTGGGGCGTTTTTAGCCCTATCACCTCATAGACCAGTCAAAATCGACAATAAGTTAACAAAACATGATGTAACTCTGGTGTAGCACACAAAAAACAGTAAATTTTTCGGACGTTTTTCAGTTATTGCTCCATATCTTCTAAACTATGCATTTTTAGCCAAAAGCTACTTTATACGTTTTTGAAGAGCATTAAATTCGTGATAAATTAAGCCTAACCTCAGTTCTGTAGATCAATTAGTCATTGAATGACGACACTTTGAAAATAGGCCATTTTCTTCAAAAAGTGACAATTTTAGTTTTTGACCCTCTTTAGAACGAAATTGCGGCTAAACCATCGATCGTATTGGTTGTATGTATGAAATAAAGTTGTAGGCAATTCAATTAGCTTTAAATTAAGCGCAAAGCGGGGTCTGTCGGCCTCGTGATTCTCTCACAATTAAAAAAAAAAAAAAAAAAAAAACGGTATAAGGTAAAATCGAAATTTTTCACAAATGTTCGAAAACCATTCCTATCTTTTGATTTTTGGTGTGGTAATGAAAAAGAAGGCATGCAATCATTTAAAAAACGGTGAAATGCATTTTAATATAAACATAAGTCATAAAAATTAGGATGCCTCATTAATCACTCAATCAAATATATTCATAGTCCATATTTTGAAGTATCGATACTTTCTGATACTTATTGAATTTCAAAAATGGGTGGAAATGTCGTTTTTGTTTTTCTCTGGCAGCTGGAGGTGGTCGTGGTTCATCAACTTTCTTTAATTTGTTCTTCTTCTTGATTGGTCTCCAAGCAATCTAGGTAGTGGCATTATACCTTTAATAGGTACTGTCGAGTCGTAGGTGTTGAAACTAACAAAGTGGTTGTTTGCCGATGGTGCAGAGGTCTAATCCAATGAGTTTGGTTAGGGAGAGAGAACGACTCCTCTGCTGAATACTAAATTGTTTATTCAGGTTCAGGTTCAGAACTAATTGTACGTTCAACCACCTCAAGTCACTCTGGGCTGTAGATGAGCTTAGTTGCTCGAAACCGGTCCCCACGCTATAATTGTTTACCTGAATAAACAATTTAGTATTCAGCAGAGGAGTCGTTCTCTCTCCCTAACCAAACTCATTGGTGTTGAAACTGATAGAATGAGAGGGATAAAAAAAGTATCGGCTCCGATACTGGGAAAAAAGTATCGATAAGTATCGATACTTTTTTCCAGAAGTATCGATACTTTTTTCGACATCCCTGGTGGAAGTCATCTTCTATAGGTATACCTATAGTACCAGTGTTGGTGGATCTTCAGGGTTGTCATCTTCAATGATGATATCCTCAGCGTTCTGATTTTGACTGGCCTACTCAGTCAGGGGGACTGCTATGGGGTTACAGGTGGGTTTTTTTTATGTGGGTTGGCCAGGGAGTCGAGTGAGGTGTTGTTTTCAAAGTAACATCGGATGTAGGGTTTGTTTAAGGGAGTCCCGAACGGCTCTGTGGGGCTTTTTAATGGAAGTTTATGAAATAGTTTGGCCAAGATCGATTCAAGTGGTTCCTGGCCAGCCAGAACATCTACGTTTTGAAAGAATAGAAAATCCATATGTAATCCATTTTAGGGCTAGCGCCGACGCTCAATGGGCCCGTTCGCCAGGTCCTTACTTGATAATTAAGTCAACAATTATTGTTGACTTGAACATTTTGAAGCATTCCGACTCGCTCTCACATCAAGTTCTTAATAGTCGGTCGTGTTGCTTTCCACTTTTTCCGATCAGCGTTAGAAAACGTGATGCTCTCAATGGGCCAAGTGCCTTAACCAATTTCCGCCGAGATTATACTCAAAATTGCCACGCGCCGAAGTACCTGTTTTAGTACTGTCATCAGGAAAACCGCAGGTTTCGTCTCATTCCCGGCAATGGTTTTTCTCAGGCGGTAATTAACTCAGAACGAGTTTTTGTTCCGTTCTGGATGCATTTCGGCATTTCCCCCGAAGAGGGTTTGAGCTTCTTGTGCAGTGCACGAGTCATTAGCTGCTTGGGCTCGTTTGACCTCTGCTTCCTCGTTTCTTAGCCTGAGGTTGATTTTTTTTTTTTTTTTTTTTTTGCGGTGTTCGTTTCTTTACGCTTTCTGTTTTGTTTGCGAAGGCGTTTCGGGTGAGGAAACATCGACAAGGAGCCTGGAAGGTGTCCCCATTGTCTCTAACCGGTTGCATACCCATTGTTCTTCCTTCCCCTTCCCCTCAGACGTCGTCCGAAATTGGTCCAATTTTCGGTATTTTTGCCTCGGCTGGATATTTTTTATTTATAAATATTCTTTCATCTCGAGATAAACACTGAGGTCAATCATCTTGTTTTCAATTTACGTTCTTCTGAATAGTTAGATAATACTATCTACGTTATTTCGCGACAAAACCTCTTTTAATAAATGGTCTGAAGCTCATTTTCATCTCGTTTTAACTGGATCTGGCAAGTCACCCGTGGAATTCTTTTCCAAGTACACATCACTACTTTCAGTGATGGTTTTGGTTTTGTGTTTTTCAATGACCCTTTTCTCTGATTTATTTAGCTTTTATATTGGTTTACAATAGCCTCTCCCAGCCCTCTCCGAACACTTGTCGACGGTTATGGGAGCCACCCCTTTCTATTTTAGAGCCACCCCCCAAGAACTCACCCTCTTGATTGTTCATCTTTCTGCGTGAAAAATTCTTTGCTTAGATATCATCTCAATTTTCGACTCTGATTCACATCGATCGGGTCGTTAGGAGGGGCGACTTTGATGACTTAGTTGAGGTCTTTAGTAGCGCCTCGTGGCTCATCAATTAGGATATGGTTTAATTATCGATGCTGCAAATAAACAAGAAATCGTTTTTCCTAGAACGATTAAAGTGAAATACGCACATTTACACGTAAATGATGTATCCAGGAGTATGGTTGCATTTGCGGATGGAATGGCTGTAATAATAAAGGGAAAAACCTGGCAGCAGGTCCGCCTGGATGCTGAACGAACTTTAGAAAATATAACAGACTGGTTTGCGCTAAATAGTCTGACCATGAACGTTTCAAAAACTAAATATATTACATTTTCAATAAACATAGCTGGACAGCCGAATAAGTCATTTCTGTCTGTCCATCAAGAAAACTGCCATGAACGAGAGAACAGATCCTGTAAGTGTGAGAGAACAGAGTTGAGGAGATGAGATATCTGGGCGTTTCTTTGGACCAACAGCTAGCTACCGCGAGACCGTCAACTGTACTTTTTTCTTGTGTTCAAATGAAGTGCCATTCTGTTCTTTTTAGTTTTAGGTTCGCCCTTTGTTTGAAATAAAACCCCATTACCGCCGATTCTTGCATTCTACTTCGCCCTTGAGATAGCAGCAGTGTTGTCATAGTAAAATGAGCAAAATTAAGGACTTTTCAGAAAAGCAGCGGATATCCGAATTTGAACGGCAGACATCGGACCGTTTCCTGATGCTTAATATTCATCCGATTGGATCTCTGATATCCGGATATTAATTTTGGTTTTTCATCCCTACTGCAAAACCTTTGTCAGAGTGTTAGCAATCCTCATGGCTTGCAGTTTATCGGCGGTTTACCTGAAAATGTGGTATGCTTTTTTGAAAACGTTAACCCTTGTTGATGAAAATTCGCCAAAATTTAATGAGTTCCTTGAGAAGGTCAGAATTCAGCATTTCTAACAACATATTCGGATTCAGCACCCTTTGAAACACCCCTACACATAATAATAGTTCGAAAATGCGTACAGTTACGGAGCAGAACTGTTTAGAAATGTTGGAGATTTTGAACTGAAAGCGGAGGGCACGTGACGTTACACCTCGCCTTGCGGGCATCGAGTAGTTGAGCAAGTAGCCACCAGAGCGCAGAATAATAAATATGAACGGAATCGGAATGAAAACACTCGGCCCGGGTCGATTTTCAAATAACCTTTTTTTTGTGATAACCTCAATGCTGGATTTTTGAATGACCTCTGATTGCCTCGATGTTCAATTTTCGGAGTCAGCTTTTCGCGTAGCAAAGTTGGCTAACTTGCGTAGATGCAAGAGAGAAAAATCTCTCCGCCAATCAAAATATGACTATGCACCCCACGTCATTACCCCCTCCAGGCCTTGGAATTCAAATATTATCTTTTTCCTAAGGCCCTATAGATAATAGAGATGGGTTTTCTGCAATGTGGGCCCGTTTTGGTAACTTTTGAAGCATGAACTTTGCCGGAAAAATTTTTTAAAAATCATTCAAGGAGCAATTTTAAAAAATCATTCAAGGAGCTGATTTTAAAAAATCATTCAAGGAGCTCAAAAATTTTAAAATATCATTCAAGGAGCTTTAAAAAATCATTCAAGGAGTTTTGGTAACTTTTGAAGCATGAACTTTCCCGGAAAAAATTTTAAAAAATCATTCAAGGAGCTAAAAAATCATTCAAGGAGAATTTTAAAAAATCATTCAAGGAGAATTTTAAAAAATCATTCAAGGAGCTGAAGCATGAACTTTCCCGGAAAAAATTTTAAAAAATCATTCAAGGAGCTAAAAAATCATTCAAGGAGAATTTTAAAAAATCATTCAAGGAGCTGAAGCATGAACTTTCCCGGAAAAAATTTTAAAAAATCATTCAAGGAGCAATTTTAAAAAATCATTCAAGGGCTTTGTAACGCGAAATCTCTGATGAAAAGCAAGCAGTGTTTCAGGTGCTGCCATGCTTACAAGTCACTTCAAATTTGCCTTCATAAGCGTTACTAAGTAGGACAAGTCTTGTCCTACTTCAACAAACACAATATGATCCATTCTGACGTTTCTGAAATTTATTTCATGAGGGTGTGGTAGGTTTGAGCTGAATCACTGGGATATCTCAGCTTAGGCTTCGTTGTTGCCAATTGAGATGATTCACTCGGAAATGTCGAATTCACACGCAGTGAGGTTCTGTCGTGGAAGATCTTTCAGGATGTCCGTAAATTTTGACACTTGCTAGATAGGATGAATGGGCTGTGTCTGATATCTTTCAGAGAAAAGAGTGATAGAATCCCGAAGGGAGCGGAGATTGCCTGGTGGGGAGTGGTGATCAAGGAATAATGGTAAGCCTGGGCAAGAGGGAAGGTTCGATGCAACAATGGAACACAAGGCAATATGTTACTTTCTCGTCAATTACACCGCGTGTATTGGTATTGTGGGGGGCTCCCATTGTTCGAACTTTGACCTCCGCGTTTTCCGAAGCCGTTTTTCAAGGGCCTGCACGTGTATTGGAATTGGAAACAGAAGACGCTGGCCACGCTCTGCTACAGTTTGATGAGACGATATTAAACCCTCCGCGAATAATAGGCTCAAGTTGGCTGTTCTGCCTCGCTCAGACGATCCCTCAGGCTTTTTGGCTACCTGAAAAAAACTGAACGTAGAAGGATACTGCAGCATGAAATGAGATTTAGCTGTTGGGCCACACTCTTATGTTAAATTCGCCCGCCCGCCGCCGCTCATGCTTTGATACACCCTCCCAGGCCAGCAGATTGTGACATCTCGTATTATGCCCTGGGTAGGGGTATTCAAGTACTCCCTTCCACTACCTCCAAAGACACGGGGCGAAATCCCAGTTACGCTGGAGGCCTTACCCCAAACACACAACACAAATTTTGATAGAACTAATAATCAATCAGGGATACAATATTTGCATGTAGGTACATCTTCTTCATCCGTTCAGCAGGGTGCACTAGATGAGCTACCCTTAATACTTGCTATCTAGAAACGCATGAAGGGGAAACGTTGCACTCAATTGGGAACCTACAATAATTTCTCCTCAAATCTACAACTCAACCCTCAGAGCCCCCTTTCACGAACTCCACAACATTAACTCTGTCCCGGCATTCGGACATCCTAGAACTGGTATCGTTAAAAACCCTCAGTTTGAACGTTTTTCTCATTGAATTGACATTTAAAAAAGTCATTTTTGTAATTTTCAATTATTGAAACAATCGTTTTCTTTTTTATTGCTCTTCAGACATCTATGAGATGTGGCTCATGTTTGAGTTTGTAAAATTGCATGATTTTACTACCCATGCCAATAATATTTTCTTTTAGTAATTTCTGTCCTCAAACGGGCAGATGGGATTTCAAAAGCCAAGAGGGCTCAGCCGGACCACCCAAGAACCAGACTTGCAGATTTTATTACCGTAATCGATACTGGGATTGTAAGCTACCCTGCTGGCAAGGCCAAGAAAACGCACGACCTCTGTCAGTAGCATTCCAATTAATTTTGAGAGCGTGGCCATGATTTACGTCGTGATTTTAAATGCATATGAATAGATATCGGTGCAGTAAAACCTTGTAGACTTGACTCATGCCCCATTTGGAGATCTCGTGTGCGGTCAATTATCACTAGTTTTGTCACTCATTTTGTGACTCAACATTTACTGAATTTGGGTGCCTTCGTGATATCTTGTGACGGTCTTTAAAGAGGATTGTGAGTGAAGATGTTTCAAGCATCTCTGCCTGCTCATTCACTCGGTCATCTCAAGGTTCACGACAGAATTGTGGTTTCCCGGGAGGGGTGACTGAGCTGGAGATTTTCGTCTGTGATATCCGCCTGGCAGGAGAGAATGATGAAAAGATGAGATTCCCTCGGTCGGATCAAAAGGAGAACTCTAATGGCGAATTGTCTGGACAACGAGGTAGCTATTGAAGTTTCTAGACGTCTGGTGACAAAGTATTCCCGGTTTTACGTGCCGAGTGTCCTCTTTATAAGAGCTGTATCATCTTGTCTGACTTTTGTCGTTGTGGATTCTTATTTCCATAGCAATGCCTCTTAATATCGCAATTGCCTTTCATAACGAATGTCACGTTAATGGAAGTTTCATTACATGAGTTAGTGCTAACGCCAATTAGGATTGTGGCCATTTAAAAAAAAAAGCTTCTTCGCACTTACTTCGTACTTACTTTTTATTGAAAATTGTTGTGAATCTATAAAACTAAAAACACAATTTAACAAGAATTGGATGAAGTTATTCCCTGGAAACGACCTCGATGACTGGGGGGTTGCACTAGTTGTTGGAGGGGGCCCGTGAGAAACAAAGGATCCATTCTTCCGAGTGGAGGCTCTTCCTGGGGGAAGCTGCCTATCTCCCCTTGTTCTTCCGAGAGAATCAGAGCATGGTCCACTCACTCGCCACTCTGGGACTTTTCATCCCGACTATGATAGAGTAGTTACGTCTTGAGTTCCAGCTTCCTCGTCTTTCTTCGTTACCAACCCACAATTGCATCTCAAATGCTCTTAATGCCTTTGTAGGGTCAAATTGTCTCGGAGTACTGTGATTAGTCACTTTCCGTCCACTGCAAGTTTGTGCGTCATCAGTCCCCGCATTACGATCAGAAATAGTCCACTGCTGCAGATGCCTGAAATAGTTGCTTGACGAATCGTCGGCGGTGTAGTTGAAAATGCGTTCTTTAGCGACAATGCTATTTATATTGTTAGTGTTGACTCCGCTTTATTAACCCTTTACCAGACAATTGATTTTTAATGGGATACGTAATGCGCTCTGAAGAGTTTCTCAGTTCGGTCTTCTTCGCTATTTTGCGAAGGTTATAACCTTAATTCACCCAGCTTACTAATCATGTGACTTTTTCATTGCTGCATCATCTTGCGGCGTCGTGATTTGCGACTGCATTTCGTGCGGATCGTGAGGACAACTTCAAAATCCCCGGTGATCCCGCGGATTTCGCTCCTTTCACATCGGACGTGCCCGTGAGGTAATAAACAGGCGATGGAAAAAAAACGCGGGATCACTTCTCTATGGCCATTAAGGATAATGTTGGAAGATGCAGTTCTTCGCGACAAACGCCTTTTTCGTGTTAGTAGCAGAAGAGAAAGAGCGTAGGTTGGTAAAAGTCAGACTGCAAGATGCAACCGTGGGATAGTTTTTGATTGTACAAAATTGTCTTTTAGCGTTGCTAAGCCTACGTGCAGCAGTATGCAAGTTACCGACGTTGGTGATTCAGGTGTGCCCAGTGTTACCAGCCAGGGTTACCACATGCCTATAGGATGGAAATGGATATCTTGAGACTTATGTTTGGGTGAATTCCAAGTTGTAGAACTTTCTTTTATCATTTAATAATGATTAACAGGACGTTTTCAAAATTTGTCCGTAACGTCCCGAAATTTCGACATAAAAAAGCGTTATGCAACATAATCGCGAAAACTGTAATCATACGATTGGTCTGTAAGGAGGTTTGGCGGTTGGTTACAAGTTGAGAAAACATTTTTTGGAGGAAAAAAATGTCGTAAAATTAATCATTATTAAATGATCTGACTGTAGACCCGTAGGTATACCGTCCTTTTGGTTTATTATTCTTGGAATAATACACCTATGTTTTCGCGACGCGGGTTGACGACTCCGATCGGCCTCAAAATTTGACATTATCCGTTTCAAGAGGTCTACATTCAAAATCCGAAATGTCCGTCCGCCGTCCAGGCCGTTTTGGGCAGTAGGAATTTTTTTTTAAATCTGAAATTTTGACAAAATACTTGGTTTACCATCTAGTTGTGCCCGCAAGGTTTTCAGTCCGATCGCCCAAACCCGTGGGGCGCTATGGGGCTATAATGGGGCTACGGGAGGGTTTTTTTTGAAGGCTTTTAGCTATGGGATCGAGTTAGGTGTCGTTTTCGAAGTATTTTTGGACGTAGAATCCATTTTTTGGGGTCCTGGAACGATCCGATTTCAATGGGGCGATCTTTAGGGCTTTCATGGGGCTAAAAATGGGATTTTTGAAGGATCCCAGGATGTTAAATATTTTTCGAGTAAAAAATACAGAATTTAAAAAAAACACATTTTTGAACAAATAATCCAAAAAAAAAATTTTTTTTGAGATAAAAATCAAAATAAAAATTTTTTTAAATTTTTTCATAGACAGAATTAAATTTCTGCACAAGTAACGTATATCAAAGAATAATAAACCCTAGTGTAAAATTTGCAGCGTTTTTACTTTACTTACCATTTTTTCTGAGTTCCTGAAAATGTTTGGGTTATCCCAAGCTATTTGAATGACAGAGCAGACCCAGAAATCAACCTTAACTCTTGAATGTTACCTCCTCTGTTGCATTAGTTATTTGCCCTCTTGCAATGAACTTTCTCAGTGCTAACCTTTTGCTCTCTGGCTGGCGTATAAGGTTTGAGATCAGAACTCACTCCTCTTTTGCTTGCCGTTTGTATTTCTTCGCGAGTACGTTTTCAACGCGTGAGTTTGCTATGTTGGGCCATCTGTGACCAAGTAGCAGTAAAACAAGAAGACCCTACCTAAGCGGTTCAGTTGAGACTTTGATGGTTTATGAGGGTCGCTATTTCATTGCCAGGGCTCTCGTGAACCACCTTTTGAAATATGTCGTGGAGAACCATCCCAGTTTGATCGTCGGAGCGCTGGTTTACTCCATACGGGGATGTAGTTTGTTGGGGAGAACCGAACCTTGATTAATCAGCTGGGGAGACGCCCAAAGAACGGTCGTCAGCCAGGGCAAATTAATTAAAGTCAATTGTCCAACGGCTGCGTTAACGCTGGGGGTCTGACAATGCGCCAACCGCCAACCCTAAACCCGGTCAACATCCATTTGGAATTTTCGTCGTAAACCGGGATTTTCCCTTTATTGCTCCACGGCGGGAGGATTTCATAATGCGGGAAGTTGCTAAATCCCGGGTCATGAAGCCTGAGAGAAGGAAGGGTCATTTAGCTGCACTGAGTCACGAGACCGCATCTTCTCATATTACCATATTTCCTTCGCAGCCTCTCTCAAGCACTTCTAATTATGTTTTCTTGGGAAACAGTCGTAATGTTCAGCCATATACCTGGGAAATTACAGGAACTACGACTATTCTTTCAGCCAACCAGGTGCACTATTTTGGACTGACGAAATTTGACCCAGATCAACTACGATTCTGTTTTTACTAGCAACGAGGTGGAGGAGGTGGAGAAGTTCATTCTAGAGTAGGTACTTCCAGTCGCTGGAAAATTTTGAAAAACCCCTAAAAATTCAGTTTGGCCGTTAGACGTCGAGAAAAGTCTGAAACCATCAAAAAAGGCCAATCCAAATTTTCGACCCCCGTCGCGAACATATAGGTGTTTTAATCCAAGAATAATAAACCAAAAGGAGTCGATTAAAAAAGGGAAGGTTTCTCCAAAAAGAGGCAGTGCTCCTCGGTCTGGTGTTATTTCTTGTGTTGATAACCGACACGTCACCAATTTATCCACACCGACTTCTCGCACGTGTTACATGAGATGCAGGTAGTTTGATACACCAGGAAGCAGCTGCAGCATAAGTGAGGTTTCTTCCTGTGACGAACAGGAAACGGTCTGTGATGACGGACTAACCAACAAAGTCGAAAGAATCAAGTCAACATGGTCCAGCATCCCTGAAACGGAATTCTCGTTCATATGAATTCTAATATGTTTGAAGTTATCAGAACTGTCATAACGACGAAACCGACTGACAATTTGAAATATTCGTCCTTGAGAACAATTGAGTGGTTTGGAGAAAATAAACGCCAAGGGAGTCGTACGTCGGGACTGAGGCGACGGATAATGGGATTGCAAAACTCGGAGGAGAATCAACTTATAAGGGATTTCAACGCCCAAGGGGGACTCGTAATCGAGAGTTACGACGAAAACGGTTGTGGCTTCCAGGCGAGGGAGGAACTTAAGTACATAATGGGACGTCGGACTACACCGGAATACAAATACGTGGATGAATCGATTCGCATGATCACAACGGAATATCCCAACGGTGGAAATAAGACGCTGAAACCTGAAGTTGCGAAGTAAAGCTTTGGAAAATAAAGCAAGCCATAATTCTGACGGTATCACGAAGTGGTTGTTTGTTGAAGGGCCAGACAGTATAGGAATTATGTATCGGGATTTGAAGGTTGAGAACCAATAGTTATTTTCCGTTTTTTTTTCCCCCAGGAAGTCCACCTAGTAGTGGGGAAGACTCGCTTGAACGTTTGGAGGGTTCCGCCCCCCTTTTGGTTTATTATTCTCATAATTGGACTACTAATACACCTATGTAATCGCGACGGAGGTAGAAAATTCTGATCGGCCTCTAAAGTTGGCACTCGTTTCAAGATGTCTAGATTCCAAAAACGAAATGTTCGTCCGCCGTACGCCGTCCGCCATTCGAGCCGTTTTGGGCAGTAGGATTTTTTTTTTAATCTGCAATTTTGACAAAATACTCGGTTTACCATCAAGTTGTGCCCGCAAGGTTCCTTGGCGTCACTCCACTTGCAACACTCCATGAGCAGGAAATACCTTCTCAGTAGGTTAACAATTTCAACATTTTTTCAAGATTTAAAATTCACTCTCTGTGAATTAGTTCCTACATCAGCTTTCTCTCGTTCTCCACTGTGTTACCTGGGATCTGGCACCAGTTGGGTTTTTTGCAGAAAGGCACGAAGCCGAGTGAAGAGAAGTTTCTGTGCTATGCGTCATGTTTTTAGTAACATGTGACACCCCTTAAGATTCAGCGATGCTGATGTAATATTATGTAAATTACAGTAGATCTATGACTCAGTGGAATATTGCAACAGAAGCACTCTTTGATGTCTGCAACAACACGAAATTTATATTGCGTCCCATCTTTTGAATATTCAATATTATTGATATGGCTCTTTTTCTCCCTTCATCGTTGGCTTATTGATCTTCGTCTTGCAGGGAGACAGGTGGCTTGAGCGCCTGACTGCCACCTGGCGCTCGTTTGATTCTGTCGATCAGAAATGAAAAATCGCCCTCGTCCGACCTCTGGATGTTTCCATTCATCCGCTGACAAATTCCCACTTCTGGAACGCCCGGCAAGCCCTGGAAATTCGTTAACTAAAAACAAAAACCCAGGGACAAAAGACAACCTACGCCACCGTCCTTTCATTTCTAGACAATGTCGCCATGATGAAATCCTGCACGAATGTTTCAAGCATTTTCTAGAGATCGTGATGATATGTCGTGCTGTGAACAGAAAACTTGGTTTCTAAAGAAGCTCTGCTGTTCTCATAGCAGTTACACTTGGTGCAGTTAAATTAGGCACACTTTTCCTCTAATTTTTTCGTGTGTTGAGGTTTTTTCCTGCGGCGTTGTTCCCTTAGCCCAAATTATTGTTTTTCACGCTCTACCCGTTTTGAAGCATTTTCCTAGCTGTATTCACACTAACCTCATTGTTCCCTATTCCCTTACCTGATTGTTGTATAGTGTGGCATTATCCCGAAAAGATAATTATCTTTTTCTATAATAGAAAAAAAAAAAAAAACAATCCAGAGTTGTGGTATGTCTTCAGGTACCCCATTGGGTATTTTTTTTCTTGAAAAATGGTTGTCTAACAAATTAGGACAGTTTATGAGGACCCTTTTCCCCGCTTTCTTCGGCATTTTCCAAATCTCCTACAGGGGGGTTTGAGCTTGCATAAAATCAGGACAATCGGGAATTTTTAAAATTAAAAAAAAGCCACTTAATCAAACTTGTAGAGAATTAAATTCCAAATGAGGAAACCTCGTAAGATCATTGGTTGCGGAAATGCAGTCAACTGAAAATGGGCGATTCTTTCAAAAAAATTCCCCCCCCCCCCCCCCCCCCCCCAATTGGACACCGCTCGGTGCGGAAAACCACGTTTTTCAGAACGTTTTCGGGTGTATCTCGAAAACTATTAGCCCGATTCCAAATTTATTTTTTTATCGTGAAAGCTGATTAAATTTCCTATAGCAGTTATTCCATGTAAAAATTTGATTTGAGCTTCAATAAGAGAGGGGAAGGCATGGCAAAATTGCAAAATTTGGCAAACGTATTTTTTCGCACATTTTTGCCCATAACTCGGGAACGGTTAGTCTGATCGTAACGTTTGAGATGGTCATTCGACGCGAAATGTTATGCTGACAATTTTTTGAAGGAGTAAAGCTTTCTGTAGGATGCGTTGTTTACGAGTTATAAGCAAAACACTGAAACAAGTGCCAAAAAATCGGTTTTTTGGGCACCTCAAGGAGAATCTAGTAAAAATGCCCTTTGGCACCCATAAAAATTCCCTTTTGTCCCTATTTAATGCAACCCCCCCCCCCCCCCCTTAACACTCTACCGATTGGACGAAGAATGATCATTCTGAATCATACGATCCCCAGTTTCCCTCGTCATCCAGGACCTTGTCCCCGTTCGAGTTTGTTGTTCCCACTAATGGCCTACCAGGCGTGATATCCAGCAAATGGGCTTCCATCCGTTCAGTTAATGTGACCGTAATTTACAAAAGCTTGAAGGCGACAAATAATCGGTGCTTTTTTTTTTCTTTTCTCAAGTCGAAGGAGTAAAAATGAAAATGACTAGATGAAGGCCTCTTGTGATCGTGGTAGATTCATAATCTACCAAAAGAACCTTAGACGACATGAAATCTGTCCATTTCAAAGTCTGGCAATTACACGAAGAAAGATAACGGACTCAACAGCTCCCCTGTGAAGAACACATGGGATTACGCCTTTATTTGACTTGACAGGGTTAAAAAGGGCTGACACATGCGCGAATACATGTGGGAATATGAAGTTGGCCAGTGTGGGGTTAGACGGCTCACGAAGCGACAAATGACATCCCCAGAAGGGTCCCCTTCCTTGCAATCTCTGTCTCGTTATGTCAAACTCCAAGTTATTAGATTAGTGGTGTGATGTGGGCTCACCTAGTCCAATTAGAGGGATGAAAGATCCATTCATTGGGATTTTCTCAGCCGAGGCGTTGACTGTAACAACCACATGATCATAAAGTAGAGCCTTTCAGCGGTTGTTAACATTACTTGTAGAGTCTCCTACTAAAAAATGTCCTGCTGTGTGAATAGAAGAGATGAATCATCTTGAATATGTAAATGAAGGTCGACAGTTACACATACATTGGACGACTCTAGAAGATCATAGGGTTTTTAATCCAAGTACTTGCTTTATCATCACACCACTACTATCCAAGTACTTGCTTCTTTTGAGGTCACGGTGAGGTGGGGGATAATAGTACCTATTAGTACAGTAATATAATTAGTGCAGTACTAATACTATTACTTAGTACTTTACATTATCAATCATGTCATTGTAGAACATGACATGTTCTACAATGACATGATTGATAATGTAAATCACATTGTGATTAGCACCGAAGGAAAAGCGCTGCAAATTTTACACAAGGGTTTATTATTCTTTGATGTAGGTTACTTGTGCAAAAATTTAATTCTGTTTCAACGAAAAAAAAAAAATTTAGAGAATGTTTTTTGGAAATTTTTTTTTTTCAAATTTTTGTTTTTATTCGAAAAATATTTGACCTCCTGGGATCCTTAAAAAATCCCCTTTGTAGCCCCATGAAAGCCCCATAGATCGCCACAGTGAAATCGGATCGTTCCGGGACCCCCAAAAATGGATCTATATCCAGCATCGGTTCTTTAACAAACTAATCGATACCAACCCCTTGTTTGGCGGTATTTTGTTTTTTTGTCATTCTGCAAAATAAACGGTAAACTGCTCTTCAGTTTTCTGTTGGAAATGATAAGTCATGAAAACGTCGGTTTCGTCCTGGCTTCCCAGCGACATGACTGAAATGACGGTTCTTCTAAACGGAGTGGATTTCAGGCTTAAGTCCCTCTCGCTAGAAACTGCAACATCCACCAACTTCGATATAAAAAAAAGCGGGACAGTAGGAAACCCCCAGGATGCGACGATTATGAAACGGTACCAGGGAGAGTTTGCGGCTGCCGTCCGTGTTCTGCTCCTGGAACGCTCAATTGGGACAAAAGGAGCCCCTGGAGCTCCCCCTTGGAGCCCCAACCTTTTTTCCTGGAGGTTCGTCCAGGTCGGAAATTATTTTATATCTCCCTTGTTAGAGACGTCGACCTTAGGGTTTCGTGTGTTGCTGCAAGGTCGACAGCTGCTGGATGACAATAGGGACCGTGTTGTCTGTTCACGAAGCGTAGCATGCCACGAGACTTTCATCTTGTTATGGAACAATACTAAAAATTCGAAAGCTAATTTGAGGATGTTTCAAAGTGCCCGCAGATGGAGCTACATTCGTTTGAAAGGTACGTGTAAAGTGCCATGGGTACGTGTACAGTTCAAATGGGGTCATTTGAGCATCTTGAACTCAGGAAAATATTTTGAGTCAAACGTCATCGTTAGCCCTCTATTAAATAGAGAATTTTTAAAAAAATACCATTAAATTTGAGCTTCCTATTCCTGTTTTTAGAAATTCCATCTTCTCTAACTGATCTGAAAGTGTGTAGTTTTTCTCACAAACGGCTTTGACGATAACAGAACGTTACTGCCATCCATCCCGTTGACGCAAGGCACACTTCGTTCAGGTCTCTTGAAAAATGCTGTCATATTCAACTTTCTTGCCGATAAAAGAAGAATGTCCTCTGCTTCGCGGTAAACTAAATGGCTGGCCTTATATTATTGTCTTTCAAGGACCTCCACCCTCAGCTGTGGTGGCAAATCGTAGGCTACAATGAGACCCCGACTGATCGTTCCTGTTTGGTAGGCACCAGGGTGTGGCTGAACATAATTGCTCCTCCTAAGTAATTAACATGATGTAATCTATTCAAGAAATAATCAATCATTTGTTCAATATTTTACTTCAAGTTCAAGAGCGATGATGGACTTACGGTTTAGTTGTGAGTGAGTCGATGCTCTTGGTGTGATATTTACTAACATTAAAGTTCGGTAACTGCCCAAAAACGTTAGTCCGGGAGGGAGACGCGGGAGTTTAACGTATATATATTACGCAGGCGCGACTCGTGAGGGAGGCAGCGTCGCAACTGCACCCCCTCGATGCAGAAGGGCTTGACGGGGGGGGGGGGGGGGGGAGCTTCGTATTACCTACCTCATTAGTTACCTACCTAAAAATGAATCAAAACTCCTTGGCACGAATATATACGTAAGTTCTTATAGACCTTACATAGTTTGCGGAATGTCTGAAAAGCCTGTGTTGATAGTACAATGATAACGGATTCATCCTCCATTATTGAGAGCACTGCCCCTCTTGAGACGATTTTTTTGCATGGACCTTATGGAACAACGAACTAAGTGTGAAGCCAGAAATTACGTAATGTGGAGCAGATTTGGGCACTGCCCACCCTTCCTGTGATTGGCCAACTTTCATCACCAGATGATAAATCACCTCCAATTCCGGTGTTGGCAGACTTCGTTCATGGGCAGGGAAATTTCGTTTGGAATCTGACCCAAATCATGGAAAAAAAAATAGGGGCTTACTTTTGGAATATTTTGAAAACTTTTTGGTTTTGATATATTTCTTTGTATGGTATGAAATCATAACATTTCGATCGACCAAGGTTTCTGATTTTTTCAGTTTTCCCACCTTTGTGGGAAAACTGAAGACCAGAAGCTGCAACACTGTTGAGGGGATGGCATTAGGGGTTTTGTGTGCTTCCCTGTTTTCTGGGAAGTGTTTTCTGAACTCCGTGATGGGTAACTCAATTGACTTTATCTTGAGGGAGTTTTCCCGTTTAGGTGTGAATGAAAAGTGTGACATTCGCGACATGGGACGGCCAACCTCACCTTTACCAGGTTTGCAGCGTGTACCCAGGAAATGAAAGGAAACTGGTAATAGTTAATTGGAATTTTTAAACAAACAAATAAATAATGAACTATAGCAAATCTTGATAGTAGGCACTTTTTATCTGTGTTGGGTGCAATAATATTTTCATAAAATATTATCACGAATCCGTGACTGCACCCCCTTGTTCTGCCATCACCAGTCGCGCCTGATATTACGTAATATATAAATACACGTTAGGCCACTAGTTTGACGTCCTCATTTGTCGTACGTTAGGCCACTAATTTGACATCGTCTCACTGTTGCCCGAGGTTTTTGTTTTTGTTTGTAAGTAATTTTGGACTGAAGATCGATGAAAGGGGATCTCAGACCTGTCCGACCACTCTCCGATGGTTTTGATGATTAAGAAAATTAACCTTCGAGTAATCTAATTTGCAGTCACGTTTGAATACAAGTCAACCATATTGAATTCTAAAAACGTGAATCATCGCTTAATTCCAATCTGGGCGGGTCAATTGAATCGAAATTCCTTTTTCCCAATTTCGTAATCACCTACCAGGCTATGAAGTCTTCACATACAGCCCATAGACACATCTTCCTTAGCACCCCAAACGATAATTCCATAATGACGCATCTTGATGGCCTCGACCATCCAGAGTCGTGGATTTGAGCCGCTTCGGCCTTAAAGAGAGCTAAAAGAGCAGTCAGAAAACTTTGACAAATGGTGCAGTGAAGGATTTTGACAAATGATCCGCATCTTGGTGGGGGGGGGGGGGGGGGGGAGGATGTAAGTGAAGAGATGAGAGGTCACGCCCTTGGACCTCACAAAAGGGATTCTGCGTCTTATCCGGATGAGTGATCCCTCGTGACGGTGTGGAAGAGTTTGGTAATAGATTTTACGCTATCAGGAAGACCAAACTCCGAATAAACGACTTCAAAGGGTTCATTTCAATGGGCGTTCTTGATAAAGGTGTGAAGGCGATAACGACGGAGGAGGTAATTTGACTTTAACAACGTTATTAGGCAGGGTCTTTATTTGTATGTGGAACGTAGGAAGATTGGCAGGTTGAGGCGGCGTCCACTATAATCATATTAGCTTGTGAAAAACGACTCTCGGAGAACATGAGAGAACCTCAAGGCAGCTTGTCGACCAATGGGGGAGGGGAACAATGAGTCACTGGAAGCCGGTGACGCAAAAACTAACGACCGTCGAAAATAATTGTGAGTTGAATTCCAAATGCATTTCCTTTGACGGAGACATCTCCGTTGGGGGCGGAAAGTTTCTAATTCGAATACCGCTGGTGCCCATAACTTGATGCAAATCTTGACGTTGGGGAATTCATTTTGGTTACGTGCGTATCCAGCAGAGCATTGCTGACCGCAGATGGCTTGCACAGAGAAAATAATGACAACAACAAACATTTGTAAGGACCTATGTACGAAACCCAAACCTTTTGCCTACTGCCACATCTGTGACGTCAGACGTCTTGAGATGTTCCATCTTGTAAAGACCGATAAAATTTATCTGTTCCACAGATGAACAGATTTGGAAAATTTTAAAAATTTATCAAATCCTAAATTTAAAGAAATAACGGGGCAAACGAGCACAAAATTAATTTTTCGTAACACCTTGTTTTGGAAAAAAATTGCTGCCAATGGGAGTTAACCCCACTATTATTAAATAATCCTGGGCTCGTTTGCCCCGTTATTTCTTTAAATTTAGGATTTGATAAATTTTTAAAATTTTCCAAATCTGTTCATCTGTGGAACACCAATGACGGCCCCCGTGGAATTTGAAAGTCTTCTAGCCCTGTTCGGTCAAACTTCGTTCACATTGTTGGGATTTGCTCAGATTTAACGTTAATTAGGGTCGGGTTGATTGGCCGCCGAAAATTTCAAAGGTGTAATCTCCTCTTGGAAACAACTGAAGCCAAAGGACTCGTCTCTCTTTTGACTTGAGTCGGGGAATCACTCCGGGATGCCGGTCCACAATATTCGCTCCGGTCACGGACGAATCGGGATTTCAGGGTTTACTTCAAGGCTGCTCCTCCTGAGGATGACTTTGGTGCAATGTGCCTTCCTCGAGAGGCCCATTCCTGAGAGTTAGAGGAAAAGTTCGCAGAAACAAATATCCTATCCGTATTTGTCTATTTCGTTCTGTTCTATGACTTCAGATCCCTTCGAAAACCTCCTCGAAAAGCTCCTGAACTTTCAATTCACGAAACAAACGATAGCGCCAAAGGCCAATTTTAAAGGTCACTCCGGGGAAAAGCCTGGGGTTGTCTAAGGTTATGGCGTTTCATGTTCCTACTCCATTTCATCTGTTGACTCGTGAAAGTCGAACTCAAACGTCCCCCTCGTTGCATCCAAATTGTCGCCCTGTACAGACCAGTTTGATAATTTAATTCTCACCATATGGCGCCTGTGGTCAACCTCACCAGACGACTGTACAGTTTCGCCTTGCAGGTGCGTGACTCATCTGGAGCATGAAGTAAAACCTCCTATCAGCCCGTCTGGCCGCTAGTAAACAATCCCTTTTCACTAAAGAAACTTTCAATCTTCATTTGAACAAGTGAAAATCATACTTCACGGGTCTCTTGCCATCCCCTGCCTACTTTTTCCCTTTCATTTTGTTCATTGCTTATGCATGAAAGGAAAGTAACCGATTAATAAAGTCAACTTTTTTTGTTTAATTAATGTGTAAATTTTTCTTTTTTTCAGGTAAGGAGCGGTTAAGACGTGATGGATGCAGTCGGTTGAGTATGATGCACCTTTTTCACAGTTTCCCATTGATTGGTTTCTGGATTTACTGATATGATTGTGCATATGATCCAAGTATGCAAATTATTTGCTTATTGACATCCCCGTCGATTTCTTAATTGCTTGTTGAAAAGCTTGCTTACGAATGGCCCCACGGACTGGGGCGAGGCGCCGAATTTTTGTACGATTTTAATAGTTTGTATTAGGAATCGATTAAAAATCGGATTTTTGGTTTATCATTTTGGAATAATACTCCTATGTAATCGCGAAGTCAAAAAATTCTGAACGGCCTCAAAATTTGACAATATACGTTTCAAGATGTCTAGATTCCAAAAATGAAATGTCCGTCCGCCGTCCGAGCCATTTTGGGCAGTAGGAATTTTTTTTTTAAATCTGAAATTTTCACAAAATACTCGGTTTACCATCTAGCTAAAAAAAAGGAGCTACGGGAGGGTTTTTTGAAGGTTTTCGGCTATGGGGTCGAGTTAGGTGTCGCTTTCGAAGTATTTTTGGACGTAGAATCCATTTTTAGGGGTCCCAGAACGGTCCGATTTCACCGTGGGGATCTATGGGGCTTTCATGAGGCTACAAGTGGGATTTTTAGTGGATCCCCGGAGGTCAAATAAGGTGTCGTTTTCCAAATAATTTTGCTCCCACATTGTTCAGAATTTTTTTTTAATTTTTTCAAAAATATTTTCTTATTGACACAGAATTATTTTTTGCACAATTAACCTATATCAGTATAATACACCCCTCTGTAAAATTTGCAGCGTTTTCTCCTTTGCACGGGGTTTTTTCCACTAGTTAGATGTTATTTTGGACCTGTGTCACTCTCTATAGTGAGTTACTTTTGCGCTGTTTGGTTTAAAAGAACTATTAAAGCTCAAATCATCCAATTTTAAGCTCTTTTTTGTTATGTTAACCTCACGAACTGAAATTGGTGTGCTGAATAAATGAATGAGGTCAACACAAGAAAGTGCTAAGTGTTCAAACTACAATAACCGTCCTTTCTAATAACTGACCGCCCCGTTGGAAAGTACCCTGGTAAATATCTTAACCGAGGCAGCCGTATTTATGTCAGTTGGGTGAAACAGAAGCCGGAGTGAGAGCATGGGAGGAGAGAACAACGATGGGAGTCTGGGGGAGTTCATTAGCCAAAGGAAGTAGATTAATTGCAGGATATATCTGATGCTGACATTGTTCCGAACCGACCGCAAATACCCAACAAACCCTAGTGAGTTCCGACAGAGCGCTATCTGGCGTCAACTCGGAGGAAGAAGAAAATTAGTATTGTTCGGGGTGGAGGAGCAACCTTGGACGGCTAGTTATGAGCTTTGCCCCTGTAATTTCCTAACCGATAAGAGATTCTGAGTAGTAATGCTTTACAATTGCTGTGTAAACACTGACTTCAGTGGTAATCTGTTGTTGTGTTCAGGCAACTAAGTTTGTTGAATAAGTAAGTAAACTAGCGTACCTGCTGACGAGGAACGTCATGCAAATTTTGACTATTCAACGCTGCTGCAAAAAAATGGCCTGTTGGACTAGCTTAGACAAAGCTAATTTGCTTGGAGTGAGTTCGCAGTTAAGTTCCTCCATTGGGGCGGATAATAGCTTTGCTCGTTTTCTGTAATGACTTGATACCTTCGAGATGGTCATCACAACTTGGACGTTCCGGACGTCGACGGTACCCGTTGGTTCTGTTGTCATCCCCATCCTGGTGGGAGCCATCTTTTGAAGTGGAGGCCCAGCGCCAGAACCTTTTACTAGCTTATTCTTCCTCTCGTCCTCCCGATCTCCTCAAGGACAAGGAAATTGCCCCTCGACTCGGTTCCGGTCCTCTGGCCTCAGCGGTTTTACCTTCCCGGTCTCGATTTTTCCTTCCTTCGGCCGCAAACTGCTCAAGCCTCAGAAGTGCTCTACGCTCCTTGAACTGGCTGTCGTTAACATAAAAATTCCTGTGGCTTGTCTAGTCTCCTGAGTATTTTTTTGCCTTCGCCGCTATCGACGGGACTCAAAACTATCGACCTTTTCCACATCAATGATTCACTGTTATAAAAAAAGTTCACGATTGCTTCATTTTGTTGTTGACCATAATGAACCTCAAGTTGCTTACGTTGTGAGCAATCTTTCACCAGTAAAAGATTTATGTTAGTTCATTTCAGCCTCTGCAACCTTCCGGGTGAATGTGGCTTCTACAGAGTTCATTTTGCCTACTGCACGTAGCCTTGACATTTCCTGCATTCCAGGAAACGACCTGTCCGATAACGAAGAGTTCACCAGACTGCTTTCAGTTTTTTTTTTACCTCACGTTTCTGTTGCGGATCAGGTAGTTTTAGAACAGTCCGTATCTGTAGAACGTTTTTCATTGAATAATCAAGTTGTCTATTTCACGAAAGAGGTCAAAGATTTGGATCGCCCTCAAACTTGCCATTTTTGTGTTCTTTTATGAGGAAATGAAAACCGCTATGTTCGTCAGAATGTTTTTAGGTGAAATTTAGAAATTAGTAAGATTTTAACACGGAGTGCGTTTTTTCCGAGGGTCTTGCAGTTTGAAAGTGTCCTTCCGTCCGTCCATCCGTCCCTGGCCCAAGCATACCCGCTTCACCACCCTCTCCGGTCTCCTTCACGGACCCTTGCCCCCTCAACCACTCCCCTCTTGGGGACCTTGATTTGTTCATCATCTCCCCAATCACTTCCCGCACTAGATTTATATTTTTAATATTTTGTTATTTTATTAGGTGTGATATTATAGGTAGTTATATTTATTTATATCTTCTTATTCATGCTTTTTTTAAGGCTTTTTCTTTTTTTGTATGCTGTATGCTTTTGTATGTTTTAAATAGGCAGGTAATTCTCATGATATTCTTGATATGGGGGTTGTCATTAAGTCTTTTCCTTATACTTCTTGTTTTATTATTTTTAGATTATCTTTAGCTGGGATACCTCTTATGAGATGGTTTTATTCTAAGGATATTAATTATTGAGTCTCTTTTAATAAATTCAAGTAACACGATTAGGTATTCCACCAGCCCTCGGCAGAATTAGGTACCGAAAAACACATTCTGTGCTCTAGAAAACCTGAACTCGTGACATTACTGCTCAGTTCCGGATCTTTCGGAATCCGTGCCTAAAAAATAGACCGATGCGCATGCTCCGGGTCCATCTTCTCCAGGTGTGGACTGGAGTAATCTCGGACGATCCCGGACTGCCCCAAATTCACAATCCCACCCTCTCCGAACAGCGGGCAACACGTCCAGCATTGTCCCTGGTGTTCTTCAAATGGCCAAAAGTGGGGAGGAGGCAATCCCGGACAGCACCAGACGTTCTCCGAACGAACATACCTACAACCTTTGAATGGTTTGACCATGAAGACCCCCTATATCTCCATTTCCGGTGTTGAAGAAAGAGAATCTTGTTGCGTAGTTGGCACTTAGAAGATTCTTTGGACCAATCTTGTAGTGGATCTACTAGTCAGTTAGGTACTTCGATCGTGTTAGACCATTTTTTGAAAATTGATGTGAGAGCATATTGAGTTTGCCCGGCAGCGGCACGTTGAAGGCACTTCTTCCTGCTCCTGGTGAAATACCCACTTCGGATCTCATATATTTAGTCGGCTCATCAACCATTTAACGTCGAGAACGGCGGCGGGCGAGGTGAGAACAGCCGCTCGCCTTAGCAGTGCAATTTACAAAAGGCGATTAATCTCGCAAAGTTAATAAGACCACGTAGCCCTTCTCGGGAAACCGGCTGAATAATAGAGATGGACGGAGAAGGCCCAGCAGTCCGAAGGGGATATCCTTCGATGGAAACACGGACCCCCGAGACTCCCTGCACGCTTTTGGCCCCCGACTCCCATCACCTTCCCCAAAGTGGACGCCTACTTTTTTTTTCCTCCTTTCCTTCGCTGGCGCAAAATAGGGTGGCTGGGGAGATCGGAATGTTAACGGACCAGCACCGTAAACTCCGAAATAGACGTTGCGGGTAACTGCGGCATGTCGTGAAGTGTAGAGATCCACGAGAGCACGATATCTGCATGACATTGTGTTGAACATCGTTTGTATCAAAGCTACACGTATCACCAAATATTTGAATAAAAATTACAAATGTTGTAATCTATCCCACTAATTCACAACGTCTCTGTGGCTATGTATGTTTGTCACAAGCCTCCGAAACCGTAAGTGGTGAAAATATGGCGATTTTTTCACCCTCACATTTCTTAAATGGGAACCCCTAAATTTTTGACGGATTTGAATTCCCGAGCCAGTTTTACGACCGATAAGCACATTGAGCGCAATTTCCGACGCGTGCAAATCCGCGCAACTCTTCTTATCTTCGTTGTTTACAGTTTGAGTCGGCGTTTCCTTTGTATCCCTGGAGATCCAAACTTTAATACTGGATCCCATAAGAATAAATTCCGACGATCGGCAAATTCAGACGTCGAGTTTAATTTGAACGATTCTTAATAAACATAGGCCCGCCCGCTCTGTCAAGTCTATGCCGCGTTCGTTGGATGCGTGCGTCTGTCTGGTGTGTGTCTTCAACTGGAGCCGACCTTTCTTCACGTCTGTGAGGTCTTTTGACAGAGGGCGACGATTTTTGTTTCCCACGATTTTGGCATCCCCACTTGTCTTACTAAGGCCACTAGTTTGGCGTCCTCACCTGTCGTACGTCAGGCCACTAGTTTGGCGTCCTCACCGGTCGTACGTCAGGCCACTAGTTTGGCGTCCTCACCTGTCGTATGTTAGACCACTGTTGAAGTTGGCCAATCAAGTATGTCCTGGTATAATGGCTTATTTCAGCACTTTTTTCTAATTCAATGGTAGTTTTCCTTTGTAGGACATGTTAGGCTTTTGCTCAGTTCTACTGAGTTCGAATAGGGAAACATCCGTCGATGAACTCACAGGCTTTGACACAGCCATGAATGCTTTGGGAGTACACGAGATGCCTGTACTTGCTCACACTGCCCTTTTTTTCTATATATCCTGGGTATAAGAATCATGGCCACCAACCCTTGATATCCAGAATCAGGTCTGCTTCCTCCGTCCTAACCTCAAAGTTAATCTTTTTTCTTGGTTGCTGTGATTATCTCTTAGTACTTACTGTATATGGAGGCTTCAGAGTGACGGACTAATTCGGTCGAGTTTCCAAACTGCTGTTATCGAGCGCTTGCATGATTACTGAGAAATTTCTGTTTCATGACAAGATACCTACTATAAGTACGATTAAACCGTCCCTCTACGAGCAACTGCTCCTTTCTTTTCGTATGTAGAGCAGTTGGAATGTCACCATTTTTTCGCTCGTGCATCGAGCTTGGCATTATCTAAACTGGCGTCTTCACCAAGTTTTCTCAATTTTTGGAACCTTTTTGCGCTCAATTGAGAAAAATTGTGAATAACAGAAAAAGCTCATAAATACGAAATATTCTAAATTTTTAAAATTACGTCTTCAATGGCTTCTTTTGTCATTATTATGAAGTGAAGTGTGCAACCATCCAAAAAGTAAGCTTCTTTTGTCGTTAAAACTTCTGACTTCTGAAATCCTGTTGACGTCTCTGGTCTGTCTCTCTTATTTTGTTTTTGGCTCTGATCATCAATTGTTTTGCGGCTGCAATTTTCTCATAGTGAGCTGCATACTAATTGCAAACTGCATAATTTACAAGATTCTGCTTCTTCGCCTTTTTTTCTCGTTCGAAAACTCTCATCGGGTGACCATGTTTGGAAATTCGTATGGTTGTGGGGGGGGGGGGGGGCTCTATTGATAGAACATTGTATCATCGAATGTGATAAATGACTGAAGGGAGCCTGGACGTGTCTAGACCCATTTCGTGTCTGCCTTATCTGCGCCTGCCTCTCAGAAAAGCCGCTTCCTGTCCTTTCTATTTATTCCCGCGTGATCCCGGAGCGTTGACATTTGCACCTCTGGAGATTTCCAAGCCCTCTCGGGATTATTTTTAGGGGGGGGGGGGGGATTCGCTGGAGTGATTCTTCGTTGAGACAGGAAACTGTTAAATGAAGGGATTTTTCTAAACTGTCTCGTGAAAGATGTTTGTGAAGTACGGTTGCTTTTGAACGGCCCACAAGTAGGTTATTCTTGGGTCGAAATGGGCAGGTGACTTGTGAAGCTTGAAGAGGCGCTCTACAACTTTATTGAGATAGTAATTTTGTCAATAACGCATCGTTTAGAGCGAACAACTGAATTCTCCTTTCAGACAAAAACTTTCCCGATTCAATTTTCCTGTTGCCTGAGGCCTCAGACCGGTTCACCAACACAATAAGAAGCTCTTTATCTTTCCGAGCAAAAATACTTATCCTGGACGTTTGAACCTTCACTCAACAACAAGGAACCCATTGTCATCCTTCTGCCAATCTAATCCTGTCCAGATCTCATGCGACAATCAAAGCTAAAACGCCCCAACGTTGTCGTACTTAGCATTGTGTCGATTGCTGTCTCGATTTTTATCGGAAAACATTCACTCGACACCTTTTCGTGCATGTCCAATCAGTTCGCTCTCGTCTGCCTCGTAGGCCAGCTCATTTTCTTCTAAGTATCTCAACTTTTCAGCTCTACTACTCACTCAGGTACCGTATATTTTACTTTAAAATTTAACCACCGGAAAATACGTATTTTCCTAAAAATAATGTTGATCAAGTTGAACGTAGATGAACTCGAAATATGCCAAGTGGTTTTTGGTGCCACGTGGTGAGGTAGGCAAAGGTTTTTCGGGTGTCTCGCGTGATTTTTATTCGCGTTATTTAAGACCTCGTCCGAAGAAGGAAACGCATTTTCCTTGTCTCATAAATTTTGTTTAACCTAAAGTTTTCCTCGACGTTTCAGAGGCGCCTAGTTTTGTGCTTCAGCTCTCGGTATCACGTTTGAATCAATAGCGTCTCCCTCAACTCCCTGAACCTCCCTGCACTCCCTTCATTTGCTCTTCCGTCCTCACGGAAGCCGTAAATTTCTCTTTCTCCCCTTCCAAAATCTCATATAGCTTGTTTTTCTCAGCCACCTTACTTTTAATTTACCGAGACTAATTTTCTCGAAGCGTAGTTTTTTTCCTCCATTTAAATACACTTTGATTTATTGTACTTTTTAATTTTTAAAGTCCCTTTGTTGGACGGTAGGGGAATAGTTCTTGGGGCAAATGATGCTCTGAACTACTGCTCATGCTGGCTGAAAAATGTATGATAATTTTAGTCCGCTGACATTCAAAATAACGCTGAAATTCAACGCTTTCGGTGTATAATAATACTTAATACTAGTCCAGGCTTGCAAAAATTTGTCTCATAACGAAACTTTTGGGGTTTGTTTGTGGTCGGTTAGAGATGTTAAATCCTCATTTCGCACTCAAAATGTCCTTGGGTAATTTAAGGGGTGGCCAAAAAACCTCGAAAATGTCGCACTTTGTTCTTTTTTTCGCTTATAGCTCGGAAACGACGCATCGCACAGAAAGATTTACTCGTTCTAAAATTAAAGAGCATTTCATTTTACGTTGATTGCACTCTCTATGTATTTCAAATCGGTCCAGCCGTTTAGCCGCTATCGATCGTCAAAAATGGGTGATTTTTTCCAACTTGGCTGAAAAATATTGGCTCATGTTTCAACCCCTGTAACTTATGAACGGCTAAGTTTTGATTTGAGGTTCGATAAGGGAGGGGCGGGCACGACAAAAAATAGCGAAAAAACCGTGTTTTTGTAAATTTTGGCCATAACTCAGGAAAGGTTTGTCTTAATTCTCTTTGTTTTCTGGTTAAAGCAGATTAAATTTTATATAAGGGACGGTACATTTAATGTCTATTGAGACAACAAAAGTGTCATTAGTATTTGTGGGAAAGTGTCAAAAACAGAAATTTGACCTCCTACGACCACGTTTTTCGGAACATTTTCTTCTCTCCCTCCGAAACTATCTCTCCGATCAAAATTTCACATGGAATAGCTGCGATGGGGAATTTAATCAGCTTTCACGGGGAAAAAATAAATTCGGAATCGGGTTTCCGAGCTACAGCCAAAAACGTTCTGAAAAATACTTAGGGAGTGCAATTGACGTAAAATTTAATACTCTTCAACTTTGGAAAGTGTAAGTCTTTCTGTGTGATGCGTCGTTTCCGAGTTATAAGCGAAAAACTGAAAGAAGTGCGATAATTTCGGCCACCTCCAAAATTCCACAAGGAAAGTATATGTGCAAAATGTGGATTTAAAATCTCTAACCGACCACAAACAAATACTTTCGTACCAAATACAAACAAATAAGTTTCGTTTTGACATGAATTTTTGCCAGGTCCAACCTACCTGGTGACTGGACTATACCATTTAAAGACACACTTAATGCCGAAGTATCGAAAAACGTGTAAAAATACGCCAAACTGGACAAAACAACCCTAATACTGCTTGTCGATATGCGCATGGTTAAGGAGTTCATCCTTGCCATGTTTACTGGCAAAAATGCTCGATTCAAAATTCAGCCTCACTGCGTTCGGTAAATATTACTCTGGCTTCAGTTGTGCGACTCCGTCAAAACACCGTGCCAGGAGTAGGTTCAGCAGCCACATGTTGCAAGAAAAAAATACAGTTATCGCGCAAGTGTTCACCGCCCTGAAACAAAACGACGATATAGCACCTGGTCGTTGTAAACCTCTATAATCAATAGTTTTCAGATTAGCAGGTCGTATAAAACATATAAAAAGACACCAAACACGGGTTTGCTCCACCAAATCACATTTCGCCGTAACGACTGCTACGGCGGCTTATCTGAACACTTAGATGACCACCTAATGTCAAATTTCATGATCTACAACTTTTTTCCAAGTTTTTTTACAACCATTTCAAAGTTATAACTGTTATAAGAGATCTTTGAAAATGTTGCGGGGAATTGGCAATTTTCCCTCTGAATACCTATTGGGGAGTACGGGCTTTTCCTGAGGTCTCCGGGGAAATCCTAATATTGTTTCTGAAAGTAAATTTAATCAGCTTTCACCGAAAAAAAAAAGGAGAAACAGGATCGGGCAAACTGGTCCCGAGTAATGGGCAAATATGTACACAAAAACCGCGTTTTTTTTTTTTTTTTTTCAAAATTTGTCATTTTTTGTCGTGCCCGCACTTCCCTTATCGAAGCTCAAATCAAAATTTCACATAGAACAGCTGCGATGGAGAATTAATCCAGCTTTCACGAGAAAAAAAGAAATTTTGAATCAGACCAGTAGTTTCCTGGCTACAGCCGAAAACGTTCTAAAAAACGTGGTTTTCCGCTTACAGAGCGATGTCAGGTTGGGCGGTTCTTATTTGGTTGGAACGCTATCTCGGAGCGTATTTAATCTAAAGAGCTGCGGTTAGTCTCAAAATGCCGCAAATTATATGCACATTACTAAGTTATGGATGTCATGGTCGAAAAACCATTCCTTCATGATAAAAATGTCGAAAACAACAAAATGTTGAAAAAATTTGCAAATGTGGAACTGTGAAACGTATCTTGGAGGCTAATGAACCTAGTCAGGTGCGGTTGGTCTCAAAATGTAGTACATCGTATCTTGTAAACAGTCCTATAGTGGCCATGATCATAAAACCATTCCTTAATTTTCAACATGGTGGTAAAACCATTTAAAAAAAGTGCAAGGTTGAAAACTTGAGAAAAGTACCTCCAACCTGTGGGAAAAGTGGGAATGTCTAATTACCCTGGACTATTAGTTTACCTCCATTTGGGTGCTTTGATGTCTCCGTACCGCTTCCACAAGTAGTGCTGGAGAACGGGTAGCAACATCATGGCGGACACAAACAGAATCACGGTGGTGAAGCGGGGGCAGGCTCTCTTCGAGCACGAAGGTCCCTCGATCGGCGTTTCAAATTGTAAATTTGGTTCGGCTTCCCGGTTCAAGTTGACGCTTTCCGAGGTGCGTTCCAAGGACAATTGTTCAAAACTCGTCGATTCTTGAGAGAGTTGAGGAAGGTCCATCATGTTTCCCGCCCTGGCTGAAACCCAATTGAAATTTTTGAGCCGGATTTGGTTGTCAATGCTTATAGTTACTATTACTATAGTTATCTTTTGTATAATTCGAACGCCCCCACCCCCTCCTCACTCCGTCATGACGTCCTCAGTTATTTCTTAGCTCGTTACATTTAGCGCCATCTGCTTTTCGTTCCCAACGCCTACAATAACAGATTCCGAGACCATTGTTTGTACGATGACTTGCAGTCGAATTTAGAACGAGAGCCACTTCTAGCTCAGTGTTGGGTTTCAAGTTTTGGGCAAAGCGTTGTTAAAGGCTGGATGATAAATGTTAATGCTTCTTACTTCTGCGAGCGGACTTGCTTCTAGTTTGCATCCCGACTGAGCGTTCGCTTCCGTTTACAAATCCTGACATTGGCCCTTCCAGAATCACGATCGACCCAGAAAAAAAAAACACTACAATACAATATAAAGAAAAAATTACACAATACTCAAACGACCATCGTAACAGTAACCTATTCAACCGGTCAAAAAACTCGTGGGTTTGATGTTTGGGGTGTTACCACATCTTGCTCAAAACCTTGCATTATTAGTTCTCCAACGTTTCACCCTTGGTGCCACATGGCATCTTCAAGGCCTGAGGTATATCCTGCGTACTATTTTTTCCTCGAGAGGGCACTGAAATGTGATATTTACTGAAAATCGCACTACCTGAGGACATAAGGAGAGAAAAATAAATAAAATAAAAGTGATCGGGTGATTGAGCGATGATAATAATTAATATAAAATTTCATTGTATTTAATAATTAATAATAAAAATAAAAACAAACATGTCCATGATCAAGATTTCCCAGTAAGGGAGAAATTTTAAGAAAATTTCTTACAATTTAGAATTAAATTCTTAATCTTATCTTGAATAATAAATTTTATTATTCAAGATAACGCATACATTTAAACGATTTAAAGAATGGTTATGATTCTTGACGTGAAAAAATGAAAAAATAATGAATTCAGTGCTTTCGAATGAACGAAAAATTTTGAAAATTTAGCCGAAGGTTTAAGAATTCACCGATATATTTATTAAAAAACAACAACAAATGAATAAATGAAGAAGAAAAGTAAATGGATAAATAACTGAGGGTTTGTTGTGTATCTCTCTGTTAATGGAAATCCTTATTGTTAGGATATCGGTAATATTGAGTTTAATCGCTATGGCCACTGTAATTATATTTTAATTAAGCTACATTGGAATTCGCGATTGAAATACCGTTTCTTCCGGTCATCAAAGCGAATTTTGTTTATCACAGGAAACCACTCTAACCGGAGATCATAATAATATTATAGAATTTAATGAACTTACAGGAACTTTCAAATGAACTTTTTTTTGACAAGATGTATCTGTAAGAGAGAATTTAGATGAACGTTAATTTTTGCAGCACAAATGTTATGCCGCGTTTTTTCACTAATCCCTCAGTTAGCCATCATAACGCGTATGGACTATGATAGTCCAGTCAATGAATGATCCTAGGTCCGGATTTTGGTAGCAGGTTTCTCCTCGGAAAATTTTTTAGGATGGTTAGAAAGAGAACATACTGAAAGTCCTCTCGTCTAACGGTGCGGCAGGGGTCGGGGTAGGAGTGAGTGAAGTAAGTCCAATTTTTCGTTGTTTTTTTTTTTTTTTTTTTTTTTGCCCCTATCTCGAAAACGGTCAATCCTACCGAAAACGTCATCGTATACTGAAACGAAGAACACGAAATTTTCTACAACTTTGATTATATTCATTTTTCACGAACTCCCGACGGTTTTCAAGATACAGCCCTTCAAAAATAGGCCACTTTCGCCAGAAAGTGCAGTTTTCACCCTTTTTCGTCTTTCAAGGCCAATATCTCGAATTTGATGCAACAAAAAGGCACTAATGATTCCTTTTTATTTTTTCACCAATATTATTACCAATTATTATACTCTGCTTTTTCCGCTATTAAAAAAAAATGAAAAAAAGTTCAATAATTTTAAGATCATTTTTCCGCATATTATAAACGTTTCCTCTTCCATTAACTATTTTTATTACTCAATCTATCGTCCTCAACATCAATATTATGACCACTTTCTCTGCAATGCTTCGAAATTCCAGACAGAACTTGTTTTCCTTATTGTGTTCAATAATTAGTTTTTGTGGTGGTGTTAGTGACTCACCGACTTAATACTTATTGCAATTGACATTATCGCAACGTTACTTATATCGACACTATGACATTCTCACAAAGGGAATGTCCGAAAAATCGGTTTTCAGGTTTTGGTATCGATGGAATCGTCAAGACCCTTCGAACCGAATGGGGCTCTTGTCCTTATCAAAGAAGGAATTAGGACTTTAAACGAGAAAAACTATTGAGGAACATGTTCAAAATTCAATCGCGTGATTTCTCGAAATGGCGTTTTTAGACGTGCTCCCTTTGTGAATTTAGCTATCGATACAATTTCTCCTGTAAGTCCTTGTAGAGAGAGTATTAGTATCGGTAAAGGAAAAAAATTTGGGTTCGGTAAATAGTAAAGTATCGGCCTATTTGTCTCCTTCTCTCAAGATAAGGTTGGAAAGAATTCCTCCATTATTCTTCTCCTTATCGTCTCGGACTGGTGGACCCATTCAGAACTAAAGCGTAATCTGTAACTATTTGATAGCTGCAGAGACGTTACTTTCTTGGGAGTACGGTTGTGGTTAGATGTCTGGGTAGGGTGTGTTATATATTACGTTGTAACAGTAGATTATTCAGTTCCCCTTCAATGTTTCCCATTATTGACGTCTATAAACAATATTACATTATTCTTAATCCAACTTCTCTTAAGGGCACCTTACCTCAACAAAATTTGTTGAGGTAGGTTTTTGAGAGAGGCAACATTTAATGTTCAGGTTGATTTCTTTGGCGACCTCGCAATATTCAAAGACCGTTCAACTGAGAGCAAGTCGCTTAGTTATTTTAGGTCCCAATAAAACTTTTACAACTCTTGTTTTTGACTGGCTTGTAAAATAATTTCCGGTTTTGATGGTACCTTTGATGACCCCTTGGTCTGGTTCGAGGTCGTTTTGGTTTATTAATCTTGGAATAATACACCTGTGTATTTGCGACGGGGGTCGACAATTTTGATTGGCTTCGAAATTTGTCATTATACGTTTCAAGATGTGTAGATTCCAAAAATGAAAATTTCATTTAATGTCCGTTCGCCGTCTAGGCCGTTTTGGGCAGTAGACTTTTTTTAATCTGAAATGTTGACAAAATTACCTACTCGGTTTATCATCTTGTTGTGCCCGCATACCTAACGAGCATAAAAACGTGTACAGTGACCTTTTCGGTAGGACGCACATTTTCGGAGCTATTAGCCAAAAACTGAAAAACGTCCGAAAGAATAATAAACTCTTGTGTAAAATTTGCAGTTCCCCCCCCCCCCCCCCCCCTCGCGTGTAGTTGGTTA
This sequence comes from Pilophorus perplexus, assembly GCA_955831195.1. Classification (NCBI taxonomy): domain Eukaryota; kingdom Metazoa; phylum Arthropoda; class Insecta; order Hemiptera; family Miridae; genus Pilophorus; species Pilophorus perplexus. Next base: position 7,135,683 of record OY037018.1, read on the forward strand.
TCAAGGATTCCTCACTTATGGTTCTTCAAAATTCATCTCCTCTTTGCTCCTCACGATTTCAAGTGGCCCATCACTTATCGGCCTTTAATGTAAGAACAGGAACTGCACGTTAGCACCAATGCACAGTTGCGGCTGATGGCCGCATAACGTCACATTGCCGCAGTAAATTTGTTCCTGACAACGCCCAGAATCCCCTCCCTTTTCACCCTATTATCACGCACGCGACGTTTCCTCCGTTCCAGGTAACAAGAAAGCGTGACGTAAACTCTCCGAAGGGTTGTAATTTGTAAGTTGGTGCTTCGCGTTGGTTGTTTGGGATGAATCAAATTTAGGTGGGAAACAACTTGAAATTGTGTACCTATGTTGAAATGCAGAGGATGTTGGAGGCTCTCCGCTCTTATTGCGAGGATAACTTTCTTAACGTAAAAGCCCTGAAGATCCGGGAACCCGAAAAGAGCCCGACAACGGATTTATAACGAGGATTTTATTAGAGACGTACTGCACGCGTGGTATAACTTATATTGATTACTTCTCATCCTATCACTTGATATCAAGGCTGCGCTGGATCGAACTTGTATTGGCGCCGATATTCAAACGCCAACAAATCATACGAGTCAAACATTGTGGTTTTTAGGAGACATGGGCCACCCCCCAGTGATGTGGAAATCCCGATAGCCAACTCCTATTAAATTCTTTAGTTCAGGTCTGTTTGTGCGGCACGCCTCAGATGTAACCAGGAAGGGTGAATCAGCTGCTAGGGCGCTTTTGCATGGTCCATGAGGAACGTGGAGGCCCTTTCTCATCATGGAGAGTCTTTGGTTCTTGCCGCTTCTCTGTATGCTGCTGAGTCGTGGGGTGTCACACTGAGTAATGTTTTGAGCAAAATCCAAGCCAGAGCTTATAAGTCTTTACTTTTTCTGCCCAATAACACCCCGGACTACCTTGTGTGTGTAGAGTTTGCTCTGACAGGGATTTATTTCGGCAGACTGCACTCCAGGCTTAGTTGTCTAATTCAATAATACCGAACAGTGACCGATGTGCAATTTAGAGGCCAACAATTCAATTTTCCATTCCATTTGTGACTGTCCGTCCTGTGGTTCGCGGCGAACGGTTTTCTTTTTTTCTCCTCAGTGAATTGTCCCTCAATGACTTGGCCTCTCTGTTCCCTTTCAGTGATTTATTAGCTTGTAAGAAAATTTACTGCTTGTTAGTGAACTGTGTTCTAATACAGAGCTGTGTTTTAGTTCTAATTAGAGCTTTTTAGCATGGAACATGCTTTAGCCGTGTCCTAACTGACCAAAAACGTTATAGGCCAGTCAAATTAGACACGAAAAATAGCCCCAACCTACATTAATTGTGGTAAACCTAATTTTTTTATATTTTGTTACGGATCACCTAGATAGTATAAATTCAGATTTGCAACCCTCAAAAAGTTCGGCGTCAGGAGATACTGCCAAAAAACCACGAAATTTTTGCACTATTTTCAGTTTTTTGCCCAAAAAGCATCGAAGATAGCTTCTGACGAAGATCTGTACCCTAAGCACTTTTAAACTGCATAAAATTACCTACAATTTGAGTGGTATTAGAGCTCTGTAGCTTTAGTAGTTCCCTAGATACAGCCCTTAAAAGACGAGCTATTTTTTCCAAAAAGTGAAAATGTTAACTTTTGGTCTATTTCGGAGCGATTTATTGGCCAAAGTACTAATCCTACAAAAAACACATCGAAGAGAAAGTTGTAGTAAATATTATTACCTTCATTTTAAGACATGAGTGATGCCCTTAGGTATGATAGTTTGCTCAAAAATGACCAAAAACCAAAATAAGTCAAAGTAGTGTTTAGGGAGACGTTGCAATGAATGACTCTCATTCAATGCGAAATGTTTGGGCCCTCGTTTAAACTATTATAACAACGTGTTAGTGGTAATTAGTTCAGGTACGTGTCAGGTATCACGTGTGGGAGGGGGTTACAAACGTACTCCCCCCCCCCCCCCCCCCCGGCTACATTTGAACCCTATCTCATTTCCTTTCCTTTCCTACTCTGATTCCTTTAGTATCGGTATGTACAATTTTACGCAAAATGCATGTTTTAGCTTAGCGGACGTTTTGTCCGATCTTACTTTTCTTTTTTTAGTCACAAAGCTGATTAAATTTTATATAAGTAACGGCACATTGCATGTCTATTGTAACAACGAAAGTGACATTAGTATTCGTCGGAAAGTGTGGAAACAAGACGTATGACCATCTACGATCACGTTTTTCAGAAAAATTTCTTCTTTCCCTGCCAAAATCAAAATTTCACACGGAATAACTGCGATGGGGAATTTAATCGGCTTTCACGAGAAAAAAAGAAATTTGGAATCGGACCAATAGTTTCCGAGCTACAACTAAAAACGTTCTGAAAAACGTGCTTCCGCTCTTCGCGCGGTGCACCAGACATGTCAGATTGGGCGTTTCTTACTTGGTTTTAAATTCGTTTCGTACGTACAAATGAATGTTCAGAAGCTAAAACATGCATTTTTCCGTAAAATTGTACATACCGAGACGAAAGGAGAGGAGGAGTAGGAAAGGAGAGGAAATGAGATAGGGTTCAAATATGGCCGGGGGGTAGTACGTTTGTACCCCCCTCCCACACGTGATACCTGACACGTACCTGAACTAATTACTGCTAACACGTTGTTATAATAGTTTAAACGAGGGCCCAAACATTTCGCATTGAATGAGAGTCATTCATTGCAACGTCTCCCTAAACACTATTTTGACTTATTTTGGTTTTTGGTCATTTTTGAGCAAACTATCATACCTAAGGGCATCACTCACGTCTTAAAATGAAGGTAATAATATTTACTACAACTTTCTCTTCGATGTGTTTTTTGTAGGATTAGTACTTTGGCCAATAAATCGCTCCGAAATAGACCAAAAGTTAACATTTTCACTTTTTGGAAAAAATAGCTCGTCTTTTAAGGGCTATATCTAGTGAACTACTAAAGCTACAGAGCTCTAATACCACTCAAATTGTAGGTAATTTTATGCAGTTTAAAAGTGCTTAGGGTACAGATCTTCGTCAGAAGCTATCTTAGATGCTTTTTGGGCGAAAAACTGAAAATAGTGCAAAAATTTCGTGGTTTTTCGGCAGTATCTCCTGACGCCGAACTTTTTGAGGGTTGCAAATCTGGATTTATACTATCTAGGTGATCCGTAACAACATATAAAAAAATTAAGTTTACCACAATTAATGTAGGTTGGAATGTCTAATATGACTGGCCTATTAGTCTGGGAGGGAGACGCGTGAGTGTCACGTTTATATATTGCGTAATATATAAATATACGTTAGGCCACTAGTTTGGCATCCTCACTTGTCTTTTCGTTAGGCCACTAGTTCGGAATCCTCACGTGTCTTACCATTAGGCCACTAGTTTGGCGTCCTCACCTGTAGTACGTTAGGCCCTGAGATCGGCATCGTCACATGTCTCGCCTTCAGGCGTCGGACAGTTACTTTTCCAACACGCCGCAATATATATTTGATATATTTGGTTAATAAAGCATGTTTCTTGAATTTCAGCCGAAGGCTCTAAGCAAAAAGCACCCGGGGGCCAGGGGTCTTGCCCCATGGCGAGGCCCAAAGGGCCGAGTTTTTTTTTTGGGGGGGCTAATTAAGTTTTGCGATTTGTTTTAATAGTTAAATATTGTAGTGATTTACCCTGTATTATAGTCGCGACTTTTCTTGTATTATTACTGTTTTGTTTCATCCTTGAAATCGTATTTGGGTGTGGCGTTAATTCCGAATATTCAAGGAAAATTCTGCCATGATCATTTTGCTGGGTCCAACGCACCCTGTGGAAAACGGTGTATTAGAAAGTGGTGCGGAGAATGTTGGGGGCCCTGGAATGCGTGAAAGAAGCGACACTCTTCACGGTCCCTCTTTTGCTTCTCTTTTCAAAAATAGAATAGCGACCGGAGCAAGAGAGCCGAACGATGAACCAACAGGGGTTATCTATAAGCTATCACTGCCCTTCAACATCCGCCAGACGCATACCGGACATGTTCTATCACGAAAAATTCCCGTGAGCTGATTAAGTCGTTTTCTGTTTTTTTCAGGTGACGTCGGTGGGATTTCAAAACATCTAGTTCAACTAGCCAAAAGCCGATTTTCCCGGGACAACATCTCCGTGGTCGTCGTCTTCCTCAGCGAGCCAGAGCCTTACAAAGGCGGGAGGATGGAGGCCAGTGAAGTAGAGCACATTTGGAGGGAGTCCTACGTCACCAAAACGTCCAACGGCCAGTTCAACCACGACGACGATTTCGGTCCGGAGACTGACGTCGACGCCGTTCACGACGTTCTCACTTCGGGCTTCTCGCCGGACGCCGCCAAAGCCAAAGCCCTAGTCGTCCAGTCTCAGGCCATGGAAGGTAAGCTACATTTTGTGGAAGTTTATTTATTGTTAGTGCCTCTGAATATGAGAATCAGGAGTTCAGGTTTGTTACGGTTATAAATCTGAACGGGGGATCTATAGATAGAAATATATTTCTCATGTAATCGTCGAATATTTGATTGGTAACTCTTCCTATAGGTAAACAAATCCTGTTTCAGAAAATCTCTGAATTAGGTACCTATTTAAATTTTTCAAATTGTACTGCTGGGGTTGTCAACTTTTGAGGGTTCTTCGTAACATTTTGAACGATTCTGTACAGACTAAGCCATTCAGTGGCTTCAATGAAAATTATAGTCCAGTAAATAGAGGCTCAAAAAGGGGGTCCAGCTTACACAAATCCTGTTAGTCCTGATTTTTTTTTAATATGTTGTTTAGGACCATTAGGTAGGTGGAAATCCAAGTTTTCGACATTCTCGTCCGTTTGCTTTCTTCGCAATCTTGAAAAGCCCGTCAAAATTATGTGATCTTTCAATTTTTGGCATATAACTCGTTACCCGTGTAGTTTTGCGTAAACCATTTCGCAAATCGTAGAGGACAAAATTTCCCACAAATTTATTTTCATAAGTTTTTTTGGCCTAACCTAAAGAAACGGAGATGTAAGGCTGCAAAGAAGGTGGTTGTAGAGAATTTAACTACCAATCAAATCCATGCCCTAAAAAACTTTACAGCCAAAACCAAGGAGTGGTAGATAAGTAAGGAGTAGGGTAACCACATGTGCTTTAATTCGCTCGCCCGCCCTACTACGTTCAGTCGCGGCCCACGGGAAGCGCCTCTTCCGACGGCGTGATCGGGAAGTCCAGTTTCTCCCGCTTACTGGGGAGCTGCTAATTACTCGGACTCCCCGATTATTTACATTGTTTCCATTGACGTATTTGCAAATCGCAGTTCATTTTTGATTGGACCCGAGGACCGAGCCTCCCCAGGCGACACTTCGTCTGGGGAAGCCAGGTCAGTCGGACCCAGGTCAGTCGGACCAATATTTTCGCGCGAGTTGGTTGCGCAGGCAGCCCTTGTTGACACTTGAACTATGGCCGCCGGGAGATCCAACGACCGTAAGACGGGGTCAGTGCGTGAAATGAGAACTCATTTCGCTCATAGTTCCCCGTGCACTTTTTTGTAAACCATTCCATTACAGAAGTTGTAGAGGACAAAATGTCCTACAAATGAGCCCTATTCATATTTTTTGGTCCGACCTACAGTAACGAAGATTTGAGGCTGCAAAAACGGGGTAAATTCTTGTTTCGCAAAATTATAACTAGGGTAACTTAGGGAAGGCTGGGCGCACTGACCCCGTCTTACGGTCGTTGGATCTTTCGGCGGCCACAGTTCAAGTGTCAACAAGGGCTTTATGAGCGAAAAACTGAAACAATCGCATAAGTTGGACGGTTTATCAAGATTGCGAAGAAAGCAAACGGACGAGAATGATGAAAACTGTGATTTACAATACCTAATGGTTCTAAACAACTTATAATCAAGACTAACAAGATTTGTGTAAGCCCCCCCCCCCCCCCCCCCCGCGTTCACTGGACTATTAGGCGATTTCGCGTCAGCTCTGCGTCGAATGCCGTCAACCGCTAGTAAAACAGCAGATTTTCAGCGATATTTCTTATTATTAGTTTTTAATGATAAGACTTATCACTTAGTGATATATTGAAAATTAAATTTTGTACTCCTTTGTTAAATTTGGAAAAATCGCCAAAATGTGCCATGTGGTTCGCTGCATTCGCCGAAAAAAAAGTTCCATAATCGAACCCAATTTGTATGAAGTCGCTCAACGGTTTAGTTTGTAAAGAATGTTCTAATAATTTAGCAAAAACTGTCAACATTAAAAGCAAATTTTGCTTTTCCCATTTAGCATTTCGTTTGAATATGCAAAGGATGCATTAATTTTTTAACTTATCACGACAAAATTCATCGTTAGTCAACCCTTTTTTCACTTGTGTAACTTGTGTAATTGCTCATTATCTTCCTAACTCGATTAATTACTTTTGTCCCGCCGTAAAACAATGTCGAGAAGTTTGCAATTTAAAGTTTCCTGGGCACTCATTAAAATATTACGAACTCTGACGTTTTAATGATTTTGTATATTACTTCTCGAGTTGGCTTCTCATTAGCCAAATTCGTTTTTATTATCGACGTTGACGTTTTATTTTTGTGTCCCGACGTTGCTATCTGTTCGTTAAGTGTAAGTACCCGTTAAACGTAGTACAATTACGGTGATGGTGACTGGTTATGTCACGTGGGTTTTCCGTGTGTGCCTTTCGAAAAATGCCCGTGTAAAATTGTTGAAAAAAGGGGTATTGGAAATGGTGTAAAATGTACTCTTGTTGAATGTTTATTTGTAATTTGTTATACCGTTATGTGATTGTTATTTTCCGTTTGGTATAAATTTTTCTTGACTTACTCTTCGAAACTGTTACAATGTACGCAATCTTGGGATCGTTTTGCGGTTGTGTTGAAATTGAAACAATTTACTAACATCTTGTTTGAGATTCTCACTAAGAAATTCTTTTACTATGTAAGACTAGATGTAGTAATTTTAATCAAGATTTTGTATCCTGACTGTGCTCTTTGGTATTGTACCTGTGTTTTTAATACTTTATTTTTTTCTTCTCAATTGAAATTCCTCTGTGTTGTTACTCTTCAAGGGCGATGTTGCGCAAGCCGCGTCGGGTAGCAATCTCATTTTTCCATGTCCTTTTTTGAAAGGCTCCTCCTGTTTTGGGACTGTCCTAGAAGGCTCTATAACCCTCCCCTTATTAAGGCTTAGTCACGAACAAAACACCATTGTTGCGGGGGCCGAATACGGTAATTCAAACCGATGTAGGCATGTGTAGATGCGATGACGATGCGCCGTTTAAAAAAGATTCGGTCAAGGGGTGACAAAATGTGTTATTTTTTTTTAAAGCCTGGAACATGCTTTAACCATGCCTGCCCAAAACCGTTATGTGGGAAGGGAGACGCGGATTTGTCACGCAATGCACGTTTATATTATATATATATATATGGATGTGCAATTCGTGACACACCCACATAATATATAGGGTATATAACCTTCAGCGTAGGTTATATAACCTCCACCATAGGTTGTATATAACCTATGGTGGAGGTTATATAACCTACGCTGAAGGTTATATTTAGGTTAAATAACCTAGACTGGAGGTTTTATATAGAATCTCATATCCTATGTACAAGATTCTATATCCTGTATATAGAATCCCATATTCTTTACTTAGGACCCAGCATGATATAGGTACATATAATCCTATATCCTATATAATATATAGGATTATAATATATATTTATGGGATCCCATACATATAGGTATAGGATCCTAGTGGTCTCACTAGTTCGGCTTCCTCACTTGTCTTACCATTAGGCCACTAGTTCGGCGTCCTCACCTGTCGTACGTTAGGCCTCTAGTTCGGTGTCCTCACCTGCCTTACGTTAGGCCACTAGTGCGGCTCACAGTGGGGCAAGAGCGGCAAAAACCCCCCTTTTCCGAACATGCTGATTTCGATTATCTTGGCGCATCATTCTCACAGTAAATTAGCCTTAGCCACAGAATCCAGTTTCAGCAGGGATTTTCCCCGAAAATCAAGTTTTAGAACGTACATTTGGGCTCAAAGTAAAAGAAAAAAAGAATTTTTGGGGTGAATTCATCTTCTCGTCGATGAGGGTTATGTAGCTTGAAAACAGGGGGGAAAACATGACATTTTTCTTCATGTTCTAGGATGCCCATCTGTGCAACAAAACCGCAAAACTTGGAGAAAAAAATTAACCCGTTTCAGGGCGATAAGTCACGAGTTTTCCGTGCACATTGGGAATCGGCAGAGCTACACAAAAAAAGCTCCGGTTCTCCCCGAGCTGGGAATGGTTTCTTTTCGCTCCAGACATGTTAAGTCAAAGAATAAAACCAGAATCATTTGCCCCTCTGTTCATAGCGCACTTTTGAACTTCTTTCTCTCAAAGAGTGGATAGGCGATAGGTTGCCCCTCAGAAATGATGTTTTCCGACACAAATCATCTGCTGGGGCTCCCTTATTCTTGTAGGATCTTTCAATTTAAGAGTTCGAATTCATCCGTTTTACGGTGTTCAATCAGAAATCATTAGGGTGTTCGATCGAAACCATCTACTACGCTTTTGTAGCAATGTTAAATTTTAGGGTTTTAAATCGATGCTAAATTTATTGCTCTACAACTTTTCATCGTGTTCAAACTTCGTGAGAATCCTTGTTTGGCTTCCACGCTGAAAAATATCCACTAGTTTGGCATCGTCACTTGTTTCCCCGTCAGGCCACTAGTTCGGCGTCAGACAGTTACTTTTCCAACACCCCGCATTTTATATTTGGTTAATAAAGCATGTTCCATGTTTCTTCAATCTTAGCCGTAGGCTCTAAGCAAAAAGCACCAGTCCTCAGGCTTGCCTGCAGGATAGTTATTCGGCCTTTTTCCTTTTTGAACCGCTCTTCTTTTAAAAATTGCTTACAAAAACTCCCTCCACATCTAAACCCCTTGAAATTGAAACCTTAAATTGTAATGTTCTCTCAGATAATCAGGAAAATTGTCTACAGGGCCAAAAAGACGTAAAAAACGTAAAAACGGTAGGTCTGCCGTACAATACCGTTATCCTCCTCCGATGAAGCAAAAAACAAGAGGTAAACTCAATGAACTGGTATTCGGGGGATAATATAGATTAGCATTATCTAGAAAGATACAGCAACCCGCTGTAGCGCCCATGAGTATAGTATTTAGTTATTTAGTATTATCTAACGTTAGCAATTAGGTAGCCATTAGTTGACTCTTCATAGATTAGTTATGTTCATTTATGTTTTAAGTGTTTCTGAATCTTCTTGAAGTGCTTGATTCAATATTAACATTGTCATGGTGTGAAGTTTAGCGTTGAACAACTAATTTCCTAGTTTGGTGCGTATTTTGTTTTGTGGAAGCGGTGTGGGCATGACGGCGTCATCTAACCATCGAAGTTTCATCGTGTCGAGAACTGAGTGAACTTGTGTTTCGTGGTAGCGAAATTGGTTAACAAAACACCAGTTCTGCGGGACTGATTTGTGGACCAAATCGTACGGGTGGACGTTTGGTTAATCCTTGTTTCTCTCTTTCCGTGTCCGGGTTCGTTCAGAATGGCTGCCGTCCAAGTTCGAACCGAGTCAGAAGGAGTTCCTGAAATCGCTTCCGTGGACGTACGCGGACGCCCTGAAAAAACCCAAACCCGACAGCCCCAAGAAGGTCGAGCAGCAGAGAGATATCATCATCATGGAAGTGCCTTCCATCGGGACTGTCGAGTGCGACAAAATCGACGGGAAACCTCATACGGACGAGGCGAAACCCCAAGAAACTTCGGGCGGCGCAGCAGTCGCCGACCCCCCTAAAAACACAGGTATCTTATTATTGGCGTTTTATTTGAAAATTGTGAAAAAATGTTGAAGCAGTACACGGCGGATAGTCAAGCGGTGGTTGTAGGTCGCTGAGAATCTTCAAATATGCTCGTCTAAGATCATTTACATTGTGCATCTTTCGAAATGCTACTCTTGACAACTTCCAGCGATGCAATGTTGCGAACTACGGTTTACTGTGAGCTGTTCGTCCCAGCAACAGTCTGGGGAGTTGATGGACCATTTCAATAGCTAATTTCCGTCTGTTCAGGGGAGTTTGGTCAGTACAGTTCGGCCAGGTCTGTGCAGTGGTAGCAGAGAGTGCTTTTCAACTGTAAACAGAAATGTGAAAAGTCTGGTGTTTCGTAAGGCGCAAGCTGATGAAAAGCAATAAAAATAACTCTGTGACTCACGATGCTGCTAGAGATTTAAGACATACTACTTGGGTGACACAATGTTCTCACTATCGCCAACCATGACCGCACTGACAATCTTTCTATACAATTTAGCAACATGTCCCCCCCCCCCCCCCCAATGGTTGCATTGTTACCACTTTCATGCCCCCTCACAAATCAGATTCTTTTGTTCTACATAGAGGATTTCCCTTTCGTAAGAATTATGACTTGTTTTACGTCAACCGGAATTGGAATTACCCGTTCTATACCCTGTTGAGTCCCTTTGTGGCCTCATTTGAGTTATAATATCCAATTTCCCTCATGCTACGTCTGAACTAGAGCTGTAAAATGCGTCGAAACGTTTTTACTACGGGTCATTAGTTGGTAACAACCTTTTATAGGTCCACCTCGGCACTTTTTAAGAACATAAACCAAATACGTTGGCGTCAATAAATATTAACCATAACCGGCTAGAAAGAAACAAACTAGAACAAATTTTGAAAATTTCTACTGAATGTTCGAAAAAAATTAATGAACTCGAAGCCATGTCGTGGCAAATTTCATTTGATAAATAATTAATCAATTATTGAATTTGATAAATAATTTCAAATATTGAACATTGATCAATTTTGGCGTATTGTTTTCTGAGATATGGAGGAAGTACCTATATAGGCCATAGGCTAAGTAACCCCCCCCCCCCCCCCCGGTAAACCCCCATAATCCCCCCCTGAAGGTGGACTCCTAAGAGAATCACAGAGTAAATTCCTAAAGGAAACCCCTAGACGGTAGGTTAATTTTGTACATCGTTTTCAAATCTGAAATTGTGATAAAACACAACCTTGATGTCTTTGCTGGGATGTTAGCTGGATTTCCACTCAAGCTGGGGACGCCATCTGTGGGGCTAGAAAATTGATAGAAGTGGGGGCTGATGTTTTTGGTCAGGGGGTTGTCTGAGGTTTCGTTTTCGCAGACATTTTGATCGAGGATTCCATTTATAGAGGAGCCAGTCCTGTTCTACTCTCTAGGTTGATAGATTTTATGGGGGTTGCTAAGGCAAGGGGTTCAAGGTGCTCCCAGCTAGGAGGCCAGTTGGCCATCTTTTGCTGGTACAGACATCCGTCTGGTTCAGGACCAGTGAAGGAAATCTGAGAGCCCTCCCTGGCCAGAGCGTCTGCAAGTTCGTTGCCTCGTATACCTCTATGCCCTGGGACCTACTCCAGGGAGACCCTGTTGCGTTTCGCTAGTGTTGAGTATTTACACACAGTCCTGTACCACTCTTGACGAGATGGATGGAGCTTTTAGTGCCTTGATCGAAGCTTGGCTGTCTGAGAGTATGCGTATATGGGCTCGACAAGCCCCGTCTTAAGCTTTCTCTTGCTCCTGCATCAAATTGCAGCTTGGAAGACCGAGGTGTTTCTCCCCAGTGGAGCTGAATAGTCCCACCTGGATGAGGCCCTATGTACGTACCCCCGCGCCAGTGCCTCAATCCATTTTAGACCCATCTGTGTACCGCTGTGTTGCCTCTGGTCCACTCCACGTCAGGTGGGTGTTCCACCGATTTTCACACGTCCATTTCCACGTCAGCGTTTTTCTAAAAAAATTAAACAGTTACGAAGTAGTAATTCCGTTTTTATCCTCTTCAATTGCACAGGGGTGTTGTTGTTGTTGTTGTTGTTGTTGTTGTTGTTGTTGTTGTTGTTGTTGTTGTTGATGATGTTGTTGTGGAGATTTGATTCTCTCAGCGGCAAGTTGAGGGGGTTTTCCTGTGAGTGTGACTCACGCTACCCTCGCAGGTGGGAATCGAGAGGGCGATAGATCACCGGACTTTCACACGTCCATATCATTAAGATCCCTTCTGATAATCCTAATTATCCGTTCGAAAGTCCAAAACAACTCGGCCGTGTCGTGGATTTAGAACGGTTGATACGCTTGTGAGATTTTTCTTACGTTGGAGAAATGGAAGAGGAGTTCGAAGACGTTGAAAGCCTAATTTGTCGGACACTCCCTCTTCGTAAAAAGACATTTTCTGGACACGAGGGGATCTTGGGGGTATCGGGTTTGGGATTACATCGCCAACGAGCCTGCTATACCCGTCTGATCAATACAACTTCGGGGAAAGTACATTGTATACGTTCAGCTATAGAAAGGGCGGTGCATATTTGATTCAGCTACATTTGTGGGGGGATGTGAGCCTTTCTGCTGGACTGGGTACTTTTTCCTGACGTTTATGTCGCATTGGGGGGGATTGAAAGATGTCAGCATGTTCTGGGAGAAATCCCTTATACCTGACTGTTCTCTGAAATGTGCCTTTAGTCTATGTAAGGCCTGCAGTAAATTCGTGATTCTCCCACCTTCCAATCCCTTTTCCCTTTTCATAATCAGTAAAGTTTCGGGAACGTTCGGGGCGCATCTGCGTGGAAACGGTTCCCCGGGGGATGAAGCGCTCTGGTCAGATTGCTAAAAGGGATCCTGATCAATAGGAAACGTGTTGCTGACCACCCGAGTGATAATCGGGTTACGCACCTGAGTCGGTATCTTCCGCCAGGTATTACTACATTCCCCTCACGCAGTAATAATTGCAGAATCTTGATCAAGGAGATTGTAAGGAGAGTAGCTCCGTAATGTAATGATGGAACGTACGAGCATTGTGCCGTTCTCTGGAAGTTCAAGCAGGGATAGGTATCGATGTTTTATAAAATTTAATGAGGTTTTTTTAAACATGGATGTTTGATCTTCAATAGTTATTCTCAGCATCGATTTATTGTTCCCCCCCCTTTTGGTTTATTATTCTTGGAATAATACACGTTATTCTTGTCGGAGGTCGAAAATTTTGATAGGCCTCAAAATTTGACATAATAGGTTTAAGATGGTTTTAAGATGGTCAAATACGAAATGTCCTTTCGCCGTTCACCGTCTTGGGCATTAGGATTCTTTTTTAATCTGAAATTTTGGCAAAATACTCGGTTTACCATCTAGTTGTGCCCGCAAGGTTTTCAGCCCGATCGCCAAACCCCTTGGGGCTCAATGGGGCTCAATGGGGCTACGGGAGGGGTTTTTGAAGGGTTTCGGCTATGGGGTAGAGTTAGATGTCGTTTTCGATGTATTGGTGGACGTAGAATCCGTTTTTGGTGGTCCCAGAACAATCCGTGGATCTTAAGTGCTTTTGAAGAATTTCAGATGGTCGAATGAGGTGTGGCAATTTTAGACGCATTATCCATTTTTCGGGGTCCCACAAAATAATAATAATAATTTATTGAATAATTGAGTAAATATTAAATTCTTACTCATTATAAATTTTATTATCAGTAAGGATTTAATATTTACTCAATTATTCATTATTCTCTTACAAAAATAATGATACCGACTCAAGAAACATCGATGTGTTTTAATTTGAATCAAATTGTAGTTCAGAACAGTTCTCATAGATACCCATCCCCACTTTCCAGTGAGTTTAGGCTGAGTCGAGGGGGCTAAAACCGCTATAGGGTGCCAGTGTGTTAGTCCCCACCCCACATTCCTTCTCACACAATGTTGGGCTTTTGAGTAAGAACTTTGGTACCTATCATCACTGAGAGAGGCTGTCTCCCCTTGTTTTCTGCTATTACAGTGTTGCTTCTCCCATAATTCTTGTAAACGTAGCAAAATTTTGTTTTGACACTGAAAACCCCAATCCAGAGCTTGCACGTTAGGGTGAGGGATATCTCCTTAACTTTGCTGACATTGAAATATGGTGTTATTACAAACATTCACCCTCCCGCATCCTTCTTTAAATACGCTGATGATGTCATGGGTGATGCTCACGTGTTGCCAACTCTGACCTTATCGACGTTTTTTCTTCATTCTATGACATTTGCGGGGTGGGGAGCGGCATAGCCTTATGAGAGCCGGCTGAGTAGAAGTAAATAGGTATTGCCACCCTCTCGGTATTCCCAGTTACCATGACAACCTGACTCCAGTCAGTCCGTGGGTCTTCGGCAACCTCCTATTAGGTCCATGGGCCACGCCCGGGGTCGCCGTCCAGACCATCACTCAACAAACCAACCCCCCTGAAAACCCCTTGTTTTTACCCCCACAATGAATTTATATGCCTCGTCTGTCTCCCTTTGTCGCTTCCCATTAGTCTGAGGGCCTCCGTCTAATGTTCCGATCAAATGAAGTTAGGAAATGCTGTATCCTCGAAAAAGGGGGAAGATTTAGCCGATTCCTTTTAGGAATCCTTGCAAGAGGGAATATCGGCTTACAAACCCCAAATCCCCCCATTAGGATTTGGAAATTCATGTCGACACCATGACCCTGTTCACGCCGCACAGTGGTAATGCGTCCAAAAACCCCCAAAATGAGAATGGTCAAATTTAAAAGTCACTGTCAGATACCTGCTGATAAGAGTTCTGCAACAATTTAACCTAAAAAAAAAAAAATAAATAAAAAAAATTTACAAGGGCCTGCCGTTCCATTATTTTTGAAAATAATATGCATCAAACAAAAATACCAAATTTTGGTAGATATAGGTACCTAATTCTTCATTACCCGTACATTTCCTGAATACACGCTGTTTTTAAGTAAAAATGTATTTTTTGATAATTTGGTTAAAAAAAATCATTTTTACTAGAAATCGACGTTTTTAGTCAATTAATTGGTGCAATCGATTTTGATCCTTCGATTAAAAATCGATTGTTAGCTACCGATTTTGCATCCCTAGCTTGAGCACAATCGTCAGAACAAGTTCCGATCCCAGCGTTTCCACATCGAGGGAAATTTCCCTTTTTGAAGGAAAATTGCCCCTTGGAGGGAAAAAATGGAATGGGGAAAAAGTGAGGGTAACTAGCATACAAATGATTAAATCATATAGACAAAGAAAAATGTTTCTAGTAGGTAGGTACTTCTCTCGCCTTTTACTGATTGTAGCGCTCTTGTGGCGGTGTTTCTAAGTGTTACATCTTAAAATGAAAATATCGATTCATCGTAAATGTTGAACCAGAAGATTAAGTAGGTTCCTAATTAACTAGGTTACTCGAATAAATTAGTTTGGAAAACGCGGAGCAGGAGTCCGAGTTTTGAATAATTCTCTTTAAATTTTGTTGAAAAATTGAGTTCGCAAAAAGAAGAAAAACGTTGGAAAAAAATATGGGTAGTATTCCTGTAAGGAGGGAATTGGGCTCTCGATTGTGGGAAATCGTTGAGGGAAATTTGCTCGGACATGAGGGAAATTTATAGAGGCCGTGTGAAAACTCTGTCCGATCCTCCTTGAGAGGACGGCTGACGACGTCCGCGTCGGCAGCAGCTGGTCGCACGAAAATTGTGGGGTGCAAATCCCTCGTTTCATCAGATGAAATTAGATTCTAATTTCATTCATTTCATATTCATAATGAATATAGACAGACAACTATTTGGACAACAAAAATAAAATAAGGTAGTATTATTTTATCCTTTTCCGTAATAATTGCGGTGGCAAATTGAGTTGGACATGTGCATATTATTTTTTCAATCGAAAACAGTTTTGAGTCGTTGGACTGAGAGATTTGAGATCTCCCAGAATTCGATTCTGGATTGATAGTGTGTCGTTGTTCGTATTTCTCCATAATCTGTAGAATGTTAATAATCGAAAAGTCCATTAGGTATATCTAAAGCAAGTCAGATATAAAAATATAAAACTAATAATACTATCTTGTGCAAACTCGCTATGGTCAGGAGAGGGAGGATTGCACCCCGCCCCTGGAGCTCCCCATTTCCCAAGAATTTTTCACCACCTTTCGAACGCAACTTTCCAGAAGAGATAAACAAAATAAACAATTTTTTTTTCGGGTGGATCCCAAAAATAGCGAGTGGCGGCTAAAGAGCGGTCTGGCCCCCTTGTAGTGGGGAGCTTACAGCGTTGGAGCCCCGCACTCGGTTCAGTATCGAGGCGAATGCCCTTGGCGTGAAATGTCGTTCGGTCTGTGTCTGTTCTGTGTTCCGACGCGCCAGTTGTCGTCCCTTCTGCGCTCTTGAGATCCCTTATTTCTTCACATTCGCTTCCCTTAAAAAACGATAACGATCTCTCATCTTCATTACCCGAACAAACCGAAGTTGCGAGCTTTCCGAGTGAATTTTCAGTCGATCGTTTACTACCGTGTTCGTTTCCGGGCCTTTTCTCTCACCCTCTTGAGCCGGCTCTGGACAGCTGCAAGGCCCCGCCTGCTCACCGTTGTGTCTTTATGAGGAAGATCGAAGGAGCTGCCTCGAGTCCCCTTCACAACAGCTGACCATGTTATCCAGGTCTCTTTCTCGTTGATTTCAACATGCTTTATCACGATGACAAAATGTTGAATTTTGAAACTGGTGTTCCCGAGTGGTTTCAAAAGTTTTGAAAATCTTCCAAGAGTGCAGTGTATCATGATGACATAATTGCACAAATATTAACCAGGAATCAACAGCCTGTAGTACGAGATAACATGTAGAAAGATGTGTAAAAGTGAGAATATTCCAATGTTGTTTCTAACTAAGGGAGATGTGTGACTTGACGTAAGTGTAGCCGATAAAATAAATTTCATAGAACCCAGGCGCTTCTATTTTGGTTTATTATTCTTAGAATAATAAACCGATTACACCTATGTAATCGCGACGGAGGTCGAAAATTCAGATCGGTCTCAAATTTTCACATCCGTTTCAAGATGTCTAGAATCCAAAAACAAAATGTCCGAGCCGTTTTGGACAGTAGGAATTTTTTAGCCGGGTTTCGGCTATGGGGTCGAGTTAGGTGTCGTTTTCGAAGTATTTTTTGACGTAGACACCGTTTTTTGGGGGCCCCAGAACGATTCGATTTCACCGTGGGGATCTATTGGGCTCTCATGGGACTACAAAATTTTGTAATATTATCCCTTAAGGGATTTTTTAAGGATCCCAGGAGGTAAAATATTTTCCGAGTAATTTTGGACGCATAATCCATTTTTCGAGGTCCCTCATTTTTTCAAAAATATTATTTAACGACACAGAATTAATTTTTGCACAAGTAAGCCCTTGCCGTGAAGCAAAGGCTTCATTGTGCCTTTGAGGTGTGCATAATATGTACATTTTTTGTATATTATACAAAAAATGTACTTATCCAAAAAATGTCAACATACTCCGAAAGAGATCTGTGTTGTTTCGAGATTCTAATCTGTTCAATGCCGATATCATCACTTTCCACGAAACTTTCACTCGACTCATATCTACCGTCGGAATTTCCCTTTCGTGGTGATTACGGTGGAGGAGGGATATTTTGAAAGGGAGTGGGGAGGGGATTTTTAAAGTTGAGACCTTTCTGAGAGGCTGCGGATGGGGGTTTTGAAGTGGTTTGGGCCAGGAGTGGACTGTGATGACATCTTTATTATTTTTGGTTTATTAATCAGGGGAAAAACACCTATGTATTCGTGTCGGAGGTCGAAAATTTTTGATCTGCCTCAATACTTGTCATTATACGTTTTAAGATGGGCAAAAGCGAAATGTCCGTCCGCCGTTTTGGGCAGTAGTAATTTTTGTTTAATCTAACATTTTGTCAAAATACTCGGTTTAACATCTAGTTGTGGCCGCAAGGTTTTCAGCCCGATCGCCCCAACCCTTGGGGATATAAAGGGGCTACAGGCGGGGTTTTTGAAGGGTGTAAGCTATGGGGTCGAGTTAGATGTCGTTTTCGAAGTATTTTTGGACGTAGAATCCATTTTGGAGTCCCAGGTCCGATTCCACCGTGGGGATCTATGTATGTGGCATTCGTGGGGCTACAAATGGGGCTTTTGAATGATGTCAGAAGGTCGGATGGAGTGTAGTTTTTCGAGTAAACATTGTAGGGGAATTTTTTTTTTTTAAATAATTTTCTATCGGCTGCATCAATTTTCGCACAATTTTTCTATATCAAAAAAATAATATTTGCAGCGATTTTTTAAATAGTTTTAAAAATTATCATTATTATAATATAATGATATTATAATGATGAGATAATTTTGAATTAATCCGACCTATTTGGTACCTCTACGTCTATACTTACTACGCCGCTTTGTTATTTAAAATTTACCTTTACAAACAATGAATAAACCCTAGTTTTTGTAGCGTTTTACTTGATGTTATTGATTGCAAGCGAATGATATCAGATTCTGATAATCCAGGGCGAATGCCCTGCGGCTCAAATGGCGCTCTGTTCTACTGTCTACAGCTGTAAACCTCGCTCGAATGCACAATTTTCGTGGGTGTAAGGACACCTCCAAAGACCAGTTAGTCGACGAAATACAACCCGGTTGAAATCATAAAGGCGTGTCGGATGCGGCTGGGAAACCTGCCAAATCCGTTTCAATTCTGTTTCATGACACGTATTACAGGAATGAACAAAAAGCATGGCGCTTTTAATGGCCCTGGGAGTGGCTCGTTAATGGTAGCCTAATGGTCGAAAGTAACGATTTACGGTTTAAGGTGCTTAAATCGATTTCCCCTGTGCGCTGTAGACGCCGTATTTTGTAAGCATCTTGGTGAAATTGTGGGGTGTTTCGTTGTTACTGGAAATGGAGAAGTTGAGCTCGCACCCGCATTCGTACGAAAGTTCGCAGTAGTACTCGCACCTCTGCCTAGGGTTACCAAGGGGGAAAAACACGAATGGAGGACTTGAGGGAGGACTAAAACATCCAAACGGAGGATAAATTTTTCAAGATTAAACAAAAATCATATATATCTTCAGCTTTAATCAAACATATTTATATTAAAGCTCTTATAATTTATTTGGGCTATGGGAAATCCCGTATGTTAAAAATGAAAAAATATTAAAGCACTTATCAAAAATATAAGTAACTAACCATCTTTGGTAAAAAGACCTAGAAATTGGCACATCTAGTCAGAAACTAAGTTACTGATTCACAGATACAAGGGTACTAATCCTATAGGTACATGAGTACATGGGTATAATCCTGGTAGCTCAGGTTCCCCCTCAAAAAATTTGAAAAAATACAGACTTGATTTTAGCACAAATGTCGGTCTGAATTTCGAGTAGCACCTCGCAGGAGTTGTAAATGTTGGGGTGGGGATGATTAAACTCCTTGATATAGTAGTCAATGAGAACACAATGCACATATTCCACCGCTGTCGCAGTGAACGCTGACCCTCAGCCATCAACGATTTTGTTATTGAACTCGCACCTTCAAACGGTGCTCTCAATTTCTGCCCTCCCGTTGGTGCGAGTCGTAACCCTTATTGTTGCTCCAGCCCCGCTCACTTGACATAGGTTACCAACTCGATACGATACATCGAGACCCCCACGGTTGATTCTGTACCCCAGCTACGAATTTGTCTTAATTTAATTTTATAATTTTTTGGAGGATAAATGGATGACAAACGTCGATGGTCCGAACCCTCAAAGGCACCCAACTATCAATGGAAAAAAACACCCATGTCTACCTCAAAAACATCGATGTATCGTTGCCATCCCTATAAATAGGGACTTTTTAATTTACAAGTCACAGATATTGGCAGCAGTGCTCTCTCTATACCTACTTCTGCTTCTTACGTCTAGATTTACTTTGTTTCTTTCAAATTTGCTTGTTTAACTTGACAGATAGCGCTCAAATGAGCTGGGAAGTGTTCTGGGCGGTGCACCTCACCAGATGAGCGGATCTCATAGGAGAGTTGGTTTGGCGACCTCCCAGTTCGGCCTCATTGTTGGCATAGTTGGCTCAAGGTTGATATTTCCTCTTGTTCGTTTTTAAAACCCTCATCGTCGAGGTATTATATTTTAAGGTTTTATTTCGGGCCCGGGCTCTGCAGAGGCGGGAAGGTGTGGGACTCGCGTAGGAAGGGGGTGTCCTTGCATCCCTCGGACGGGTGCATTTGTCCGGAGCCACCCCGTTTCCTGGAGCCTGGACCGAAGGGGTACATGTCTGCCCAGAAATAAAGTCTTCGAGACCCCTAACTAAGACATGGTCTATTTATACTGCCTGAAGGGGAATTACCCACCTTTGAAAACAGTTGGAAGGCACGTTCTCACTATTTAGGAGCACGCGGCATCTTCCTGAACTGAAACATCTGTCAAGAACATCAGAATTCTTTATTGTTAAGTAAATGAGATTTTAACGACCAATAAGGAATGGACGCGCACCCGAATTTCGGGTTAAATCATCCAGTGCCATGTTGTTAGAAGCCAAAAAGAGAAAAATACATCATTTTGTGACAAAAAGTCTTTATTATTCATCTAAAGGTGTCCTGGTCGATTCAAAAAGTACGTGCGTGACGTCAGTGACGTCATGTCACCTACGGACCTTCTGGTTTGACGGCCGGGTTGCCAACTCTGAAAACCACTTTTTGGGCAGTTGGATAATTTTTTTAAGCTGAAATTTTGACAAAATACTTGGCCCACCTCCTAGTTGTGCCCGCAAGGTTTTCAGCCCGATCGCCCAAACCCGGGGGGCTCTGTTGTGCTAAAAAGGGGCTACAGGAGGGCTTTTACGAAGGGTTTCGGCTATGGAGTCAGGTTATGTGTCGTTTTTGAAGTATTTTTGGACGTAGAATCCGTTTTTGGGGGTGCCAGAACAATTCGATTTCACCGTGGGGATCTATCGTGCTCTCATGGGGTTACAAATGGGATTTTTGAAGGATCCCAGGAGGTCAAATATTTTCCGAGTAATTTTGGACGCCTAATCAATTTTCCGAGGTTCCACATATGTCTGAATAATGTACTTACAGATGTTTTTTTTTTTTTTCAATAATATTCTTTTACTGACACAGTATTAATTTTTGCACCTACATCAAAGAATAATGAACCCTTGTATAAAATGTTTAATGGTGGCCAACATGGCGAAATCGTCGACCAATGGGAGCTGATCGCTGGTTTCCGCCAAAAAGTCAAATTGCTATTTTCCATAAATGATATAAATTCTTGTGTCTTAACCCCATTTTTGGTGTTATTTGGAAGCCTTTTATCGATTAAAAAGAAAAATTGAGAAACGTCCGTATTGTAACCATTCAATGAATTTGACAGTAGTATGTATGTATTTGCTGTTGGCAATTATCCCTCAAGGGAACGGGATGCTGATGTGCTTCTTCTTAGTTAAACCTTCAGATTGGGATCAATGTTAATCAATGCTACCTACATGAATACAATGTTAATCGATACTACCTACATGAATACGTTTATTTCATAGGCTTATGACGTATTACACCTTCAACCTCAACGTACATGAATTCAGAATTGTATTGTCTACTTTGTTGATATACCAGTCACTGAAATCTCTCGGGTAATTTCGTTCCTGTGAGGTTACCCTGGACTCATGTTTCATTTGTATTACCTTCATTGTCCTTCTCTGAAGCCATAACAGTTAACCATTTTAACCTGATCTTTTTGGTTTTTCTCAGAAGAGACTGGCAATGACGTAGTCGAAGCGGAAGTCGAGGACGGAAGTGAAGACGATTCTGAAGACGAGTGGAACTACGTATCCGGAAAGAACAAGAAGCTCGACAAGAAAGCGCAGGTTAGTTGAGACTTGGTGAAAGGTTGCTTTATTGAGAGAGAATTTTAACTGTCACAGAGTGGGCTGGCTGTGAAATCATATTGTAGCTTCTGGTTGGTGTCAAATTGCACAGGCCCTGTGTACTTAAGCAGTGGAGAATAATATTCTGCGTCGTCATATTATGGGTCGCCATGTTGTTGGAACGGGTGGACAGTGGTCGGCTGAAAAAACGTCTATACCATTTCCGAGCTTATGTTGAGCTCCGCACATGGGCAATGGGCATTCTGTTTATAACCTTTAGTAGAGGTGGCAGTATTTTCGCGTCGATTTTTAGTTTTGCGTCCATCCCTACGTTTGATGAATTTCATCGAGAAGTTAATCGATCTTTTAAAGTGCCGGGAGGAGCTTTGAAGATCAGATCAGGAGGAAGGTTACGATTCCGTCCACCATGTGAACGCTTTTCCTATTCCGCCACCCGCTCCACAGGTTTTTCCGTCATTCCAGTTTCCACCCTCGTTCCGCCTCATGTGAATCTAGCCTTACGGGATCGCCTACACTTCCCTATCTCTTCTTGATCTCCTCTGGAGCTGCTGGGTCACACATGCGTCGAGGCTTCGTGAAGGCCATTAACGTGGGGTTTCTTCTCGCAGGGTCCCTCGAAACCCAAGACAAGAGCATTCACGGTGATCCCGAGGACGACGCCCCCAAGGCCCAAGCCCGACCATACGACGCTGTAGCAATGGTTGATGTCGGCAGACCAGTGGGATCTCTGCCGACACCCGAAGCTCAAGCTGATGATCCCATTGGTCTGCCAACACCTTCCTCTGCTACAGTGTGTGGCTGGAGGCGTAAGATGGACAGACTTGGACGTAGGGCAGATGTCCTCGGTAACACGATGATTCCAGACGCCATCCTGTGTTTCGGGACCCTACGAGGAGAAGAAAACCCACGATGGTGCTGCCTGCCTCTTGTGTGGCCCTGCAGCAAACGTCGATAAGCAGTTCTTAGGCTCGATGACAACTTATCATAGATGCGATATCGCTTCAAATAGCCGTGATAGCAGCGGTAGCAATAATTGACCCAGTTTCGGTTTGGTTAAAATGTTGAACGATTTATCGTGATGATAAAATTTTACCACTGAAAGTCTAGCTGTATCCTCATTGACTACTTACTCACGAAAACAATTTGGTAATGTTGCGCTACCTCCCAACTGATTGTGCAACAAGTTGTTTTCATATGTAATAAAATTTTAGAACTGCGCGTTTCTTACTTTTTGTACTTCCAGAGCTAAACATTGATAATCCCCATAAACATTCCTTTACCTTCCGACGTTTTTTCGTTTTTAATCGATTGAAGAAACATTTCTTCAATCGCGAGTTGATTTACAATCTTTTGTAGCCGTTTTACAATAAAGTGGCTTGCATAGTGAAGGTTGTTGTTAATGGGTGTTCAGTTTGCAGCACTCACTGTCACACTCACAGAAGGATTTCCTGAGAATAGATCTCGTGCCTATGGCAGTGTTCCCCTCATAACCTTCCGGTAGCCGTCTGAAGGTTGCAAAAATAACCAACAAGCCTGTAAGGAAACACCTTATAATATAAGGCTTAGTATATAAGGTTCGTTCCAGCTTTGACGGACTGTTAACAGAAATCGATGGAGACATGCGCAGTTGAGAAAACTGGTGTACCAGGTCGCTGGGTCGGCGAAAAGTCGCCGTCGCTGGCTGTTCCAGGTCGATTTGTAGGTTGACAGCAGTTCAACTGCTGTCGGACGGAAACCGACAGCTCGAAATTTTTTTTTAAAACATTGCCATTTCAAAATGATGAACTGCAGTAAAATTTACTGCATCTAATGAAAACCTTTGGTTATATTTGAATTCAGCAATAAATAAACTACCTCCTGACTCGAACATCCAAAATCAAAGATCCTTTAGCTCCAAATTGTTCTATAATATAGAAGTATAAGTAAGTAAGTAATTGTTCTATAATATAATAGTTCTATAATATAGGAGTATTTTATACTCCTAGTATAAGTAGTAGAATGTTACACCTCTCCGAGTCACGGGTATTTGGTGGGGGGGTAAAAAGATTTTTAAAAAGATATTTTCGCAGTTTTTCGCTTAAATCTCGCTCCCGTCGAAAAATGACCTATATAAATTTAATGTACCTACGTATAGGTAGGTACATTAAATTTTGAACAAAGTATCAAACAACTGTTTTCTTAACATGAACTATTACAGAGTTATGGAGGGTGTAGTAAAGTAGGTACGCAATTTTTCTATAATCCTGTTTTTTTTTTTTTTTTTTTTTTTTTTTTTTTTTTTTTTTTTTTAACATGGAACATGCTTCTATCGTGACCTAACTATCAAAAATCGACCCGGAAAACAAAACAAAACAAAAAAAGACAAAAAAAATTTCTCGGTTTTGTTACGTTGGTGGCCATGAATACAGCTGTCCCCGCCGACGAACAGCCAATGAGAGAGCCCGCTGCCGAGATACCCATTCACCGCTCTAATTCAAAATAGAAAATTTCGAAAGTCTCCTGAAAATTTGATTGTAGGAGCCCGAAACTCAGTAGGTACTACTGCTACAAATTATTAAGTTCTTTCAGAAAAAAATACGGTCGAGATGCGGTTCGCTTGCCCATTTTTTGATTTCGTGAAAAAGACCTTATTGTTAAAAAGTGATTTGTTCTTCGACTATGCTGTTCCTTGTTCATTTTCCTGTAGACGTTTTTACCGTATTTAACATCACTTAACATTCGTTCCAGATTAGTGTTGTTGTAGCTTCCTTAATAGTTCTGTTTACGTGCATGAATTTCTAAGCGTTACCGTTCCCGTGTTTCCCCTCTCCCTCGCTTGGAAATGAACCCCCTCACAAAAACAATTTGTTGAGCCAAAAAAGAAAAAAATACGAGTTGAGTTATTCGTATTTGTCATTTGCCCGTTTGTGATGTTTTATTGGCTCCTCGCGGTCCTGCTGAATGTTGGGATTTTCATCCGGAAGGTATTGAACATGGCGGGTCGTGAGGTACGTAGTTTCAACATCCCTGGGCGTGATTAGAAAGGTTTGTGTGCTTTCACCGCGGGCGCCTCCAAGCGAATAATTCGCCCCGATTCCGGTCGTGAATGGAACATTTTTTGGAAAAAGTTTCGTGAAAACGACGAAGCCGATTTAGATCTTTAACAGGAGTTGGGAAACATGCGCGGTAATTTACGCCGGATTGAATCCCTTCAAACTGGTGACCCCGTCGTGATGACTTAGTCCAGTAGATAGAAAAAAACGTGGCTCTGCTGGAACAAATTCCGAACTGAATGAAACGTTTCCCGGTTGTTCGACGGCAGTGTGGAATGACTGTCAAGTTTTTCGAAACGAGGACTGTGCTAACTTAGGGAGGGCCGAAAAACCTCAAAATGTTTGAACTGTTCTCGGTTTTTTGCTCATAACTTCCAAACTAGGCGGTTTTCGACCTCCTTGTCCACGTTCAAAGTTGTAGAGCATTAAATTTGCAACCATTTTGTATATGTAAACTCTTACAGCTTCTCAGTAAAATTATTAGCGGCAGGTTCAAGCTTTATCATCCTGGTTGATTTACAGCGGATGATCATTATTATTCATATTAAAATACCCACCCCCTATAAATCACTCTACCTTTCTACCTCAAGGGTTGACCCCTTTTTACTCCCAGTCGTAAAATACGGTATATATTTCTCAAAATTGCCGAGCTCACTATCTCGTCGTGTATCTTGATTGCCTTGGAATCTCGAACGTTCCCCCTAATCGTCCAAACGTCATCGGGTGTATCCAATAAGACAGCTCGACAATAGACAGGAAACATGATGATTCACCTCTCGACGTGACGGCAAGGTTTTGTTTACCACGTTATATATATCTGGTGGTAATTTTCTTATTTGTCACGTTTTTTCAGCGATTACCGAGTCTTTTTGGCAAAACGTTTTCTGTTGATACTCTCGGTAGATCCGCAGACTTTGCGCTAATGGTTAACACTAAAGAAAATGAATAAAAGCTAATTTTACATACGCCAAGTGCCCTAACTTGGGACAGTTTTGCACTTCGCCTGAAATATCTACCCCTTAATTAGCGTTTTCCCCTCAAGAAAAAAAATACCCACATACCGAAGGGCCTCTAGGCTCTACACATCCAAAACTAGAACATTCTTCATGATCATTAGTACACGAAAAAAATAAAATAGTGTTTTTCCCAAGTTAGAGCTATGGAACCTAACTTGGGACAGTCATCTGTTTTCACACTTTTGCGTATTTAGAACGCTTATATTTAACTTCATGACAGCCTTCAGGGTTTGTCATTTTTTAGCCCCACAGCGCCCCACGGGTTTGGGCGATTGGGCTGAAAACCTTGCGAGCGCAACTAGATGGTGAACGGAGTATTTTGCGAAATTTCATAATAAAAAATAATAATAATAATAATAAACGGCTTTGACGGCGGACGGACGTTTGATTTTTGAAATCTAACCGTCATGAAACGTATAATTTTGTGGCCGATCAAACTTTTCTACCCCCGTCGATAATACAGAAATGTATTGTTGCAAGAATAATAAACCGAAAATCCCCAACACGTCTGTGCTATCAAACCAGGCTTCGAACAGCCTTTAACTTGCTCCTTCACCCACCAAAATCTCCTGTTTCCACGAGCCTTAACGGTGTTTTCATTTTATTTCCGTCAGGTTCAGCCCGTTGAAAAACCTTTCGAAGACCAACGACAAGGCGAAGACGAAATCGACGACGAAGACGACATGTCCCGTTTGAACCCCGACGCCGCGCCGTTCGTCCCAGTATTTGGCGACAAATTGGACAAGGTGAGTATTGCGTAAGTTGTTTGACCCTTTGTATGATTACAGCGTTTAACGTGTGTTTTTTTTTAAAGGTGCTCGCCTCGTCACCAGCGAAGGGAGCTGAAAAATCGCTCGAAGACGTTCAAGTTCCGCAGCCGAACGATTTTCTCGATGATATCGTTTCCAAACCTTCTGACCTCGACAGTATTGGTGAGTTAATGTGAGTCTTTACTGAATGAGCCATACGTGAACATGTTTCTTCATTTTCGGTTGGTGTTTCAGGTTATGAAGTGAACTTGAACAACTCTTCGGTTAATGGAGTCAACGAGACTGCAGACTCGACAAAAGCCGAATGCGGGGAGGATATCTCCGACGAGGACAAGGAAATCGTCGAGTCGCCTGTCCAATCGAACCCGTTCGCTGACGACACCATCCAACACCAGATGGTATCCAACTATTTCAATGAGAGAGACACCCTCGGGTTCAGACCTTTCGACCCCATGCAGG
This sequence comes from Pilophorus perplexus, assembly GCA_955831195.1. Taxonomy (NCBI): domain Eukaryota; kingdom Metazoa; phylum Arthropoda; class Insecta; order Hemiptera; family Miridae; genus Pilophorus; species Pilophorus perplexus. The sequence goes on from OY037018.1 coordinate 7,162,657, forward strand.
AGTCGATGGTCGTTTTGGACTCGCCGTCGCCGAGCGCTCCATCGGGGGATTTGTGCGACTTTGGAATCAACGACAAACCGGACCTTCTGTCGCCCATAGACAACCTGACGACGCCCAACGACCAGCAGACACCCTCTTCGGGGTTCGAGTCCGAACCTGGAGCCGACGAATTGGTTCCTGAAAAGTGCGATTTGGTTGCTGGCATTCCTCAGAACACAGCGCCTCAAGAGTTGATTGATACAAATCCTTTCAGCGTGGAAAGCATGCAACAAATTCCTAATTCCTTCGATCAAATGGGATTCTTCGACAAGCCTGACACTAATCTCGACATTGTTCACGAAGAATTGCCTGAAGAAGTTCAAAGCAGTCAACCAATTCAAACATTCGATCACGTGGATTTGATCAGTGGTATGGCAGCAGAAAGTCCCATCGAAGAGCAACACTTGGAAAAAGAGGACATCACGCCTGACGTTGCTCAGCTCCAACCTCAAGTTGACATTGTCGTGCAGGATGAAGATCAAAACGACGTCAAGGCCGAAGACATAGTCGCCTACGACGAACAAGAAGAGCAGAATTTCCTCGGTGCTGACGACAGATCCAAAGAGGAATCTGGTGACAGCGACGGGTTCGAAATCATCAGCCACGAAGAAGCCGAAATCGGCCATCAACTGAACGGTGTCCATTTGGAAGATGACTCTCCCGACAACTACAACATGAACGACTTTGTTCGGCATAGCGTTCAAATCCATGAAGCCCCAAAATCCCTGGACAGCGACAACTTCGGCACGGAATACAGGCAACTTGACGCTTCGGTGGAAGAAACTGCCAAAGGCTTGGCGTCTTTCAATGAACCAGTTCAGGAAGAAATTCAGCACAACGTTTTTGACGACGTCTTCACGAAATCAGAATTCAACACGGTAGCGGCTGAAATTGAGCCTAAAGTGGACGACATCATTTCACAAGTTGAAGAGTTGACTCTGGAGGACAAGAGCGCTGTGGAACCTGCAGAAGAGGTTTGTGACTTCATTGGTTGTATAAAGATGTTCTTGCTTGTATTGATTGTGTCTAAATTGTATTGATTGTGTCGGATTTTGTTCCAGATGCTGGAAAAACCCGAACTGGAGCCTGTGGATCTGTTGTGCGCTGCTGAATCTCCGATTGAAGAACCTGCCCCTGTCGTTGAACCGCTGGTCGTAGAACCTGCCGCTATGGTTGAACCGCTGGTCGAAGAGCCTGCCCCCGTTGTTGAACCGCTGGTTGAAGAACCTGCTCCCGTTGCTGAACTGATCGAAGAGCCTGCTCCCGTTGTTGAACTGATCGAAGAGCCTGCTCCCGTTGCTGAACTGATCGAAGAGCCTGCTCCCGTTACTCAACTGGCCAAGGAACCAGCTTCCATTGCTGAACTGTTGACTGAAGAAGTTGCTCCAAAGGCTGAATCCCCTCTGACTGAACCCGCACCGATTGCTGCTGAACTGGAGAAGCCTGCCCCCGTTGTGGAGTCTCCACTCGAACCTGAAGCTCCGGCGTCCGAATTGCCCGTCGGGGAGCAAAATGGTCACATTGCTGACGTCCTGACGCCGCCCAGCACTCCTGCCCCGGGTGTCCAGACTGACGAGGCCAAAGATGGTCTCATTGCTGCTGCTGTGGCTGCAGCTGGTGAGTAGAGGTTACATAGCTTGTTGAAGGGGACTTTAAAGGCTGTTCACGCCATTCCCACCAGAGTAGACTCCCTCTAATTCCACCCCGCCCTGTTTCCAGTCGCCCCCTAATGACCCCCTTAATTTTTTCTTAGGTTTGTGGATTTACACTCTAAGCTCTATTCGATGTGGATTATATGGTATGAGACGTCCTCTAATGAGTTTTGTGGGAATAAAACTGCATGACAGTTTTCACCGTAAGATCCCAGTCCTTAGCTCAGTGGCTGGAGGATGTTGTGGTCTTTGAACTAATAAGTGTGGACGTTTGAAATGGCGCTTGGAGAACGTAGATAGTTCAGAGGTGGAGCATTGCTTGTATTGCCGACTTCGGTCAACTATGATAGTTTAAGAAACTAATGACAGGAATTGCGTTACTAACCAGATTTGGTGTTACAGGAGCAGCAACTGTGGCGGCTGCGGTGGCGGCGAAAGCTGACGACGAGAAGAAGCCTACTGCTAAAACTGCAGTGAAACCAGGTGCCAAAGTTCCTGCGAAACCTGCTGCTGCGTCTGCAGCCAAGAAGCCAGCGGTGACTGCGAAGGCTCCAGTTGCTGCCACCAAAGCTGCACCCAAACCTGCCCTGAAAGCGGCTCCAGCAAAACCAGCTGCGCCAAAACCGGCATCACCGGTGACAAAGACGGCAGCTTCAACTACGGCAAGACCCAAACCTGCTGCTGCTGCAGCTACTGCAGCTAAACCAGCGGCTCCAAAGGTCGCTGCAGCTAAACCAGCGACAACTGCGGCTAAGCCAGCTCCAGCAAAGGCACCTTTGGCGAAGCCAAAGACGCCTACTACTACCACAGCGCCCATCAAGAAGCCTTCTACAACAACAGTTTCAAAGACTACAACGACAACTACAGCCGCCAAGCCAGCGACGACGACTGCAGCAAAGAAACCAGAAGCTGCCAAGCCTTTGGCAACCAAAGCTCCGGCCCCAGCAAGGACGTCCGTTGCAGCTAGGCCAACATCCGCTACTAAACCAGCCTCTGCCACTGCGACCACTCGGCCCTCAAGCGCCACCAAACCTGCTCCCAAACCACTGGCAACCACCCGCCCAACAGCCACCAAACCCCCAACGGCCAAACCCGCTCCTAGAGCCCCCGTTCCGGCCAAAGCCCCAGTCAAACCCCCGACGCCCGTTTCCAAGACGGCACCGCCCAAACCCAAACCCGCGGCGCCGACTGCAATCAAGAAACCCGCCGCACCAGCTGACAAAAACAAACCACCAGCAAAACCCGCGCCCATCAGGAAGCCCGCTGACAAGACCAAACCCGCTGACAAGGACGTCAAACCCAAAGAAGAAAACGAACCCCCGATGCAGGAACCCATCGTCAGCACCACTAACGGCCACATTGAAAACGGCCTACTCAGCGATGAATCACCGATCGACATCATCGACACCCGCCCCATCGTCGAAGCGCAAAACTAGAATTCCTATTCGAATCCTATTTTACTATAGCATGTTGATATTTTAGGACTAAACTAATAAAAACAAATCTTTTAACGCAGTATTTTTGCTATGTTAAGCCAAAAACAAACTTCCATTTGTCCGGTCAAATATCACTATGTTCTACATCAAAATCCTATCAAAACCAATTTTTTTGGTTCCTCATTGAATAAAGAAGAACATTTTTCCTTTTATTTTATTTTTGTATATTAAGACGCATCACCGATGCAGACTGTTGTTTGTTTTTTTATTGATTTTTTTCGTTTTGTTTGCTTAAGTAAGGTATGGGCTGTGTAATTTTGTCCTATCATATTCGTACGAGCTGAAAAAAACAATACTGGTTCATCGTGGCCTAGACTCGTATATGAGGTCATTTTTTTATGTAAATACTACCAAAATTGAATGTAAATTTTAAGTAACTAGTGTAAAAGTTCAACAAAAGCAAAATTTTGTACGACTGGTCAACTTCACGTTTTTGAACGATCAAAATTTTTTTGCAAAAACTGGAATTTTTTTAAAAGCTTATTTGTATACTACTTAAATTATTTATTTTGTAAGGTAAAACAGAGTTCTTATATTTGAGATGCCTTGCTTTATTACAGCGTTTAAAAACCTATTTAAATTTGAATTGTAGAAAAATTCATCTGTTATTTTTTGTATATAAAAAATACGAGTATATATTATTATGTAACTGTAATTGAAAAACGCATTATAATTAGGTGCTTTTTGTCTCGCTTTTATTGCTAACAGGATTGCTGCACTATATGAATTTATTTGAATATACTGGCAATATAGCTCATTATGTTAGTTCGACCCCGCTTACACATCCCCCTTACTAGCTTCAGTGGTGAACGTTCATTTTTTTATCGTTTCATTTCATGCGAGAAGAAGTTGTTGATTTTTCGTTTGGTCTTGTCACGTGTTTCTTTTTTTGCGTTTTTTTGTGAAATTTTTGGAAAAGAAAAGAAGGTGGAATAAAAAAGCTTTGGTGAGTTGTCGATACGAGTTGGTATTTGTATTGACGACTTTCGGATAATAGCACAAATAATTTTTATACCGTTTACTACTTGGAATAAAGAAGTACTTCCGAAAGAATGTGGTTTTTTTTTCGTCCTGTAATTCCTGAAGAAATTATTCAAAATCAGCCCTCGGCAAAAATACCGTAAATTAATAAAGGTAGTAAAGTATCTGTCGTTTGCGAATTCAGCGTAGTGAGGTTAGGTTTCGTAGTGAGATAATCGCATATCCAATCGTCAGTATATTCGGTGAACGTAAGATGGCGTCGTTCGTCAACTGGAAGATGTAGTCGTAAATGAGATCCGTTCGGACGAAATGTCGGGGTATTCCTTTGTCTTCACATCTGAGACAGAAAATAACAAAAAAATTTGAAGTGGTTTTCTCATCCTTTATGAAGTTATTGGGAATAATTCTAGGCTGATCTATCAAAAGTTGATAAGGTAAGGTGGGGGAAGTGCGTGGTATGATTTGTTAAGTTCAACTTCAACAAAACCTCAAGTCAACCATTGATGTTACGTTACTTTCGCCCTGAATATCCTTAAATCCCTTGTTTTTTCGTGTACGATTGAGGACCAAAATAGCTGTCCAGGTCTGACTTACAAAGTGGGGTAAGTGCATAACTGGCCTGTTCAATCTTAGGAATGCTTATTTTGTTTTCACTTGGACAAGTGCAAAAAAGATAATCTCTCAATGATCCTTTAGCGATTTGAAAATCTAAAATCAGACAAAAACGCACAGTAACTGATTTCAACGTTTACAGATCTATCATCAAGACAGTCTGAGCATGGTCTTAGCCCCACTCACTGACAGAAAAAAATAACACTGAATTTAAATTATAGGAGTGAAGTACAACAACTGAACTTATAAACAAACTTTAAAACCCCTAAAAATACGATAGGGATGGAATACGATTAAGAGTTTTTAACGGCAATGGACTTCGCAGCCGAGTGAAATGACACAATGTGACTTCATAAACTTCCAGCCAGGTTACCATTTGCGTTGACACCATCTGGCGGATAAGGAAAACCTGCCCCCTCTCTTAGACTTGAGTAAGCGGTACCGATTGGAGACTCGATTAATTTTCGATATAAGGCAGAATGACACCCCCGTAGTGAGTCAAAAAAGGGAAATAATAAGTTTCAAAAATCCGCGGCTTAGGAAAAAAACATTCTTTTGAGTAAAACGTCATGAATAGAGCAGATTTTATGAATAAAAGTCAAGAAATAAAAATATATAATTAACGCGGCGTCCCTGCTCATTACAAATCAAAAAAAGTGCTTATCCCTTGTTTTACGTGTACGTACTTGTTCGACAACTATTGTACTTGTTCGGCTACTATTCTTCTCTTGACAAAACTGATTTCGATGCCCTAATTCAATAATTTGACAAGTTTTGTTTAAAAAAAGTACACATGTTGTATTATGACAGCTGAGTGACCCCCCAATCCTCCGGATGCTGTCACCTTGACCCTGAGGGTCATTGGTGGTACATGGAACATGCTTCATTTGGTTTTGATAGGTAACTGAATGCGATCCAAAAACCAAGCGCCACTTCTTGGAGACCATATTAAACCATAATGATGCCTAGGGCTCGGATTGATATGCTCGATAAAATCACCCAAGTCTCTGCCAGCCTGTGCTGAATATTCAATTTCTCTTATCTCTAGGGCCTAAGGGAAGGGACCTTGTTTACAATAATGACTGCCGAGAAAAATTTAATGATCTTCCGGACTTGTGCCCAAATCTTACCTCTGTGGATTGGTGTGCATCCCTACGAAGACGCCTCCGCATATCAACGGGGCGCCCCTGTCGTTGCGGCACGGGCCACCTTTTTGGGCAACGGCACAGACGAGCCCATATTCCCAAATGTTCACCAAGCAGTCCCCAAACTCCCGGCAGGTCGTGTCCAAACAGCCATCCGGGCCTTCGAACGCTATGACGATCATTTCCGCCATTTGGAGGATGTCCGACGACGAATTGAAGTAGTCAGGTTCGACTTTGTCTTCGAACGCCATTGTGGGATAACCCCATCCCGCCGCCACACATGTAAGTTCGCCCCTGGGGTTGGAATAAAGCAGGTAAGTTATATACTGTACCAGCAAGGTACCTCATCTGGCAGAATTTCCAGGGCCGTGCTTGCCAACTAACCTGTTCATGTACAGCTCGTAGGATCTCTCCAAGGCTTCTTTTTTCGACTTGAAGGATTGCTCAATAGGTTTGATGTGGGGGTGCTTGCCAAACCCGGGTTCCTTGAGAATGAAAAACCCTAAATTGAAAAGAACCTGTTCCGAAGCGAGGAGGTGACACCACGGGTGGTAGACGCTTGAAGATGGCGTGAGCGTCTGACCTCCTAAAATTACATAACTTTTTCAAGCAATCATGCTCACTATGTGTTCGTAAAACTTTTGGAAGAGTTTTGAACTTCAAATGCTTGAAAACTTTCATAGAGCCGGAAACTACGATTTTGGTGAGTTGGAATTACCGAAATGAAAGGTTAGATGGGTGGAGGAGATCTCCTCCACGAAGTCGACTTCAAACTGTCATCCTTTTGGTTTATTTCATGGAATAATGCACAGGTGTATTACATAGGTCTATGTATTCGCGACGGAGGTCGACGACTCCGATCGGCCTCAAAATTTGACATCCGTTTCAAGAGGTCTAGATTCCAAAACCGAAATGTCCGTCCGCCGTCCAGGGCGTTTTGGGCCGTAGGAATTTTTTTTAAATCTGAAATTTTGACAATATACTCGGTTTACCATCTAGTTGTGCCCGCAAGGGTTTAAGCCCGATCGCCCAAACCCGTGGGGCGATATGGAGCTAAAATGTAGCTGCGGGAGGGGTTTTTGATGGCTTTTGGCTGTGGGATCGAGTTAGGTGTCGTTTTCGATGTATTTTTGGAAGTAAAATCCATTTTTGGGGGCCCCAGAACGATCGATTTCACTGTGGCGATCTATAGGGCTTTCATGGGGCTACAAGTGGGAATTTTGAAGGATCCCAGGAGTCAAATATTTTTCGAGTAAAAAACAAAAATTCTTGGGGAAAAAAAATGCAGCGTTTTTCAACTTTGATTGTGAGTTGGGGTGCACCTCAGTTTATGGGCCGACAATCGATCCCAATACTCAGGAACCCAGCAAAGTCAAGTCGTATCTATTCTTTATTGATAACTTGAATTGCTTACAAGCATAAATGTCTCTTTAGCGCATCATTGTGCGCGTGGGAGGGTTATCGGTGGGGGGTGTTGCACTTCCACCCCTCTGGAACGCAAGTGAGGGGCAAGTGCGACCCTAAAAGTGGGGGCAGTGTGACTTAGGTATGTCCTATGTCGCACTCCTAGGTCGCACAAGTGCGGGGATAAGACTTAGTTTATCCCCCTGTACCTTACCTTTTCCACTCTGATGGATAGACCCTGCCATCAGCATCACTCTCGAAGCCATATGAAGGTGAACCTGAAACAGTAAAGACGAAGCTGTGTCACACAGCCTGTGTGTGCAGTTTTTGGTCATCATTTCGGTTTCGTATTTAGGTACCGTTTCGCCGGTGAAATACCCCACAGTATCGCAAGTGGTGAGTATCCGAGTCATCGTTATGATAATTCCGGCTGCTATACGACGGGCGTCGTCTTCCAAATCGGATATCTGTACTCGGACGACGAAGGGAAACTCTCCTGGTTTGGCGTTCCTCCCATGGTTCAAACCCGCCGCTTCGGACAGGAGGAAGAAAACAAAAACGATCATTGAAATAGATAACGGGGCCATTCCGTCGGTTCACAGGCTGTTTTAGTTATAAACTCAACTTTATATTTTTCCTGTTGTTCGGTAACCAGACATGGGGTATCCAACACTGTAGTCTCCAAGTGATGAAGAAACATCAGAATCAGCAGATTCAGATGTTTCTTCTTCAACTGTGGACCACACTCGCGTTATGAGATTCTCCATTGAGTTGAAGCTGGATTTTGAAGGATTTCCCTTTCACGTTACTTGTAAAGGGATCCAAAACGTCAGACTAAAATATCGCCTCGCATGATATCTCGTCTCTGGTCCCGTGAGGCCTTTTCTTCTGGCTTGATATCTCTCCTCTGGCCAGACAGGTCACTTCTCCGTTTTGGGCAGTAGGATATTTTTTAAATCTGAAATTTCGACCAAATACTTGGTTTACCATGTAGTTGTGCCCGCAAGGTTTTCAGCCCGATCGCCCAAACCGTGGGGCACTATGGGGCTAAAATCGGGCTACGGGCGGGGGTTTTTTGAAGGTTTTTGGCTAAGGGATCTTGTTGGGTGGCGTTTTCGAAGTATTTTTGGTCGAACAATCCATTTTTGGGGGTCCTGGAACGATCCGATTTCACTGTGTGGATCTATAGGGCTTTCATGGGGGCTACAAATGGGATTTTTGAAAGATCCCAGGAGGTCAAATATTTTCCGAGTAAAAAAAATAATAATAAATTCCAAAATTTTTTTCATTGTCAGAATTAATTTTCGCAAAAGTATAGAATAATACCTAAAGAATAATAAACCCTTGTGTAAAATTTGCTGCGTTTTTTTAAATTTCTATTTTTATTATTACTAATTTTTTCTTCTTCTCTTTTTCTTTATTAAATAAAGAATGAAATAAATTTTATTTCATTTTTAATTAGTATTTAGGCTTACCTTCACTTTTGTTATTAATTTAATCCCCCCCCCCCCCCTTCAGATTATCTCATCCATTACCTAAAACCACAACACTTGTGGCCACGCCCTTAAAGAGTACGCCAGTTAAATCACAGCTAACAACAACAACAACAACAATAATTATTTCTGTTTGTATTTACATTGAAGTTGACCGGTGCCGATAAGATTTTTGAAGAATCTTGAAAGTCAAGAAATATGGTAGGTACTTAATGGTACGACGCATTTTTTCTATTCAGGAATACATAAACGTTACCTTCTTACGTAGGTACCTTCTATGATAACAGTTGGGCCCAAGTTGGTGACAGTGCTTCCCTTTTCCTACGATGTCCATTGGGCCTCATCAGCGGTTTGAAGCTTTCAAGGGTTTATGTTTGGAAATATCCCAAGCCCCTGATGGAAGTAAGTGGAGACAAAATCTGATACCTCCTCGCTTTGAAATTTTGAAAAACTAACGGTCTGTTGTGAACAACAACACGATCGTGAATAGCTAGCACCCGGTTGCCCTCAGATCACAGCAGACACCGAAATTCCTCCTTTTGAAGATAATTAGACCTATTGTAGAAAATCCATCATCGTCAGAACCCCCTTTATCTTGTAAAAAGCTTCAAGCGTCTCTGTTTCAGTTTCAGACGCTCACATATCGTCCCTGTATGAGCTGGTGGGAAAAAACCTCGAGAAAGCCCTCGAAGTAATAGAGAAAGATGCCGTAGAGTATGTTACAGTCGACTCAAAGAGAAGCTACTTTGTGGTGAGTGTTATTCAATCATTGACAGCTGCTCAAATTCGTCTCTTTTAATTCAAACGCAATGGCGTTTAAAACCCATTTAAGGAATATGTATGTAATGCTGTTAATGAACGGCACTGAGTGCACTCTGGCGGCAAAGTGGGCGTTACCAGACCACTGCTTAATTAAGCATTAATGCATAAGGGTCTGTACTGAGAGAGCGGGGATTGTGGATTCAGAGCAGTCCGGGTTCGCCCCAAGTTCGATTCTGAACTGGTCCAGAGCCTGCTGTACATACAAGCTTTTCGTCTCATCCGATGCAACAGCATTGTTCCTGCAATAGTTATTCAATAAGGGGGTTAGGGAGAGAAAACGACTTCTCTGCTGATATGCAAGGCACTGAGTGCACTCTGGCGGCAAATTGGTCGTTACCGGGGGTTACCAACCGGGGTTGATGACGACTTCAGAGTGTGCATTTTGCCTTCACATACCTACATAAAATCATTTTATTGACGGGGCTCACTAAATACTTTATATAAACGACGAGATTTCAAGTTAAGCAGGAGGTTCTTCTTCCTTGTAGGGTAACGTGGGGAGGTTTCGCACATAGGGCTTATTTAGCTACCTAGTGCCAGTTTATCCCCATTTGGATTATTATTCTTGGAATAATACACCTATGTAATCGTGACGGAGGTCGACAATTTTGATCGGCCTCAAAATTTGACATTATCCGTTTCAAGACTTCTTGAAAATGAGTCTTAGTCTATACATCTAAACATTAAAATTTCATGTCCGTCCGCCGTCCACCGTCCGAGCCGTTTTGGGGAGTAGGTTTTTTTTTTTTTTTAATCTGAAAATTTGACAAAATACTCGGTTTACCATCTAGTTGTGCCCGCAAGGTTTTCAGCTCGATCGCCCAAACCCGTGGGGCTAAAAAGGGGCAACAGGAGGGCTTATATGAAGAGTTTCGGCTATGGGGTCGAGTTAGGTGTCGTTTTCGAAGTTTTCAATGAGTCACATTGGCACTAGTTAGCTAGATACGACCTGTAAAAATGATCTTTTGGCAAAATTCATGGAAAAAGATTCCAAGTCTAAGTGTGAACTAGGCTTGCCCGCCATTCTGACCCTGTTAGAACGATCCTGTCAATGTTCCACACTTTCCCCGACGTTGGCAGGCAGTTGAAGTGCACGATCCCCGCAGTGCACCTCCTGCGGTCATATTGCGAAGCCTCAACAACGCTCAGTGATTTGTTTCGCTTTACTAATATGTATCGGTCTTTTTTATTTAAGGTTCGAAGGACTCAGAAAACCTACTACCTCTACGCGACCGTCATGTTCTGCGAGTGTCCTCATTTCCAATTCAACGTGGTAAAAAATAAGGATGACTTCATGTGTAAGCACATTGTAGCCTGTCACTTGGCTCTCGCTACGAAGCGGTGCCAATTCCGAACTTCCTCCGTCTACATGTGGCCTGAAGTTTTTGAGGGCGAGAATAAACAGCGTTGAACGAGGGTTAGATTTGTAATCTGGTCTCTATTTCCAGTCTTCCGTGAGATTGGACCTTAGGGCTAAGAAAAAAAAAAAAAAAAAAAAATCTACACAGCACTCGTGCAATCCTTACTCTTATATGGAATACTTTTATGGGGCTCCACCCATAAATCCCAACTGCAACCACTCACCCACGCAAAAGGCTCTCATTTAGACGCTACTAAAAAAAACCCAGACTTTTCTCAACAGACTGTCTTCAATTTATTTCAATTACTCGTTTTTCAAAAACCTGATGGAAAAACCACCATCATTTACACCCATAAAATGTTTCAGGAGAACACAATCGCTAGAAAAGAAAAGAAAAACAGAAATAGTAACAACGTTACAATCACATCGCGTTGTAGGTCTTCATCTGGGCAGAGATCCGCCCATCTTTGATGGGGTCCATTTGTTTAATAAATTACCATCAGAAATACGAGGATCCGTAGTTGATTTGAATGTTTTCAAGAAAATTATCAAAAAATATTATGGTTATAAATAGATGCAAGCTTGGAAAATAGACATACATAATTTTTTTAAATCTTTTGAAAGTATTGTATTATGATTCGAACATCTTCCAGCACGAAGGAAGATGACGTTTGACTCAAAGGAAGTTTTTAGCATTTAATATTAAGTTAGCTTTCGTTACTATGTAGTTCTTTGTATACTTTAACAATAAAATTTATTTATGCATGTAATTATTTATTTATTTATTTATTTTTTTTTAATCGAGGACTTACACAAACTCGGCTGATCCCACTACTCAACAAAAAATTTTGTTAATCGTTTCTGGGATCTAAATAGCCACATTTTACGTTGATAAACACGGTATGGGGAAAAACCTTTCCCATTTCAGACTCAGGAAAATACTTTCCCAGCCAAAACGTCAACATGGAAAAAACTTTCCCAAGTAAAAGTGCACGAAATAATCAACTCTTTAGGTAAAATGGTGCAATGCGACTAGATGTAATGTAAACGGCACGTACATTTGTTCGACAAAATATTCGACTAAATCTATTGGTCATTGGTGTCTTCTTCGTTTTCTCCGGTATTTACATTATACAAGGTGGCGCAGATAACCCGAGTGGATTTTAAATAGTCGCCAAATCGTCAATTTTGAAGATATCAGGTTGAAATAAATTGTAAAAATGGAAATTTGTCGAAGAAAACAAATTTTGTTAATTTTGAAAAATTATATCTGTTAAATGTTTCTCTTCTTGGGCGATGCATCCATGGATCCTTTACGTAGCTCGCTCAAGCATATTGGTCGGAATAGATCGAATTTCCTACTCAATTGAAGCCTTTCACTTTTGAAGGGTATTGGTGTAGGTACATTCTGGATTATAAATTACCCCAACTGTTTGCACGAATTTCTCTTAAGAGTTGATTATTTCATACACTTTTACTTGGGAAAGTTTTTTCCTACATTAGATAAACACGAATACGACTATGAAAATATTTTATTAGGTAGCTCTAGTTCTCAAGGTACACTTGATTGAGGGAGTGTACAAATCGAAAGGTGCCAGTTCAATGTGTGCTCTACGCGGGCTTCCACGTTCTACCGCCCGCTGGCTGGGGTCGCGGTGAGCTCTCATAACATCATCGATAACCAGTTATAGAGAGAAATCGAAGGATATGATAGGTATGTATCATGGTACATACGTTGTATTATGACTGCTGGGGGACACCCCTGGAAGCTCTCACCTTAACCTGACGCAAATGAATTATGCGTCCAAAATTACTCGGAAAACGACACCTTACTTGACATCATGGCATCCTTCAAAAATCCCATTTGTAGCCCCATGAAAGCCCCATAGATTCACTCAGTGAAATCGGATCGTTCTGGGATCCCCAAAAATTGATTGTACGTCCAAAAATACTTGAAAACGACACCTAACTCGACCCCATAGCCGAAAACCTTTAAAAAAATCCTCCCGTATCCCCATTATTAGCTCCATAGCGCCCCACGGGTTTCGGCGATCGGACTGAAAACCTTGCGCAAAACTAGATGGTATAACCGAGTATTTTGTCAAAATTTCAGATTAAAGAAAAATTCCTACTGCCCAAACCGGCTCGGACGGCGGACGGTCATTTCGTTTTTGGAATCTAGACATCTTGAACGGATAATGTCAAATTTTGAGGCCGATCAGAATTTTCGACCTCCGTCGCGATTACATAGATGAATCATTCCAGGAATAATAAACCAAAACCTGAATGGGAAAGTGAAAACTAAGAATAGAAAAAAAAAGCTTGGGTACGATGCTGTGAACATAACTTTGCGATTTATTTCATAGTATGTAATGTATTAAACGTTTCATGAAACGTCTTTTGAATTTTCTTTCATGTGTGGAAATCCAGCGGGTAGTTGCCAGAAAGCACAGCCTCCTGTGTGATTTGAGGCTTGCATTTGTACATGTAACGGATCTTCTCGTAGTCGCGTTGAGTCGCACCGATTCTTTGGCCCAGCTCTCGCTCCGTGTCGTTCTGAAATGCATTAGGTACGTTAAATAATTTCCAATTCCGTGTTAACAGTTGGATTAGAGTTCACTTACTTTGGCAACAATGGTGTCGTTGCCGTTTTTGGAAAAAGCCCATTTGGGGTAGTGCATTACGCTGTCGTAGTCGTAGGGAACGCCATATGTCGACACCCATGAATCAGATGCCTTTGCAAAGTCCGCATGGAACGCTGGAAGAAAGGATAATTTAATGAGGGGTTTTTCTAGATGAACTCGATCATCGGAGGGATTCTACCTTCATCAATGTTGTCCCAGAGTACGTCCACGTGATCATCCCTGTCAGGCCGCGCTTGCTCGTGGAGGAGCCCCAGAACGTGGAGCAGCTCGTGTTGTATGGTTCCTGACTCGTAGCATTCTGGAGAGCGGAGGTTGAACATGAGTGGACCTTCGTGGGGTAGAGGCCTGTAACCGATGACGGAAAAGCAACCGGCCTCTTTCTTCCGCTCGATGGATATCCACGTTCTGTCCAACATGGTTTTGGGCATGAAGGTGACGCACGTTTCCATTTCAATGACCCGCATGTTCTTTAAAATTTTGTTCTTCTCTGTTTTATCTGTTAAGAAATGTACATGAGTGACTGTACCTGGTTGGATGTAACCTACTCAACATAATTTTACATTGAAGCTATCACTTACTGAATCCTTTGACAAAAGAATACGGCACTATACCGTCTGGCCACAGCATAGCTTCTATTGTCAGGGCGTTTTTGGGATCGACATCATCAGGCAGCAGGATGTCACCCTGGTAGAGCCTTGATTTCAATTCTGGGAAACAATCCCTTCCTACGCATGCTGAAAGTAGGATATATTGTGCATTTTAGTGGTTGCACGTATGTGAATTTGACTTGAATTATGTACGAGTTCATCAATGTAATCCTCGCATACTGAGGCAGCAATGATCCTATTTGAGCCACCAGAGGTGGTAGTAAACAAGCCAAGCAATGATGAGATGTAGTTTTCATTTACACGCAGATCAGCCAAAATTGATAACGCAGCAAAAGTAATGTAAGGTGGATGGGGCGAGTTAGATAATATCTATCGATTTTCAACGATAAACTCCATCGTATCGGGCAAATTAATCAATGCCACTCAAAAAGCTCCTCCTGAGGTTAAATTTTGTGTAATTAAGATAAGGTGGGGCAAGTGCATAAGTGGGATGAAAAAATGCTACAGAACAATTTCTAGGACGCCATCTAGTGGCTATGTTTCCTTTTTTAATCATTAGCCATACCTACCCATTATTAGAAGACCGTTATTTATTTTAAATATTATTATTTTCTTTATTTTTCAGAAAATGGAATTTTATGTTTTATACAAATTTCATATTTCCAAATAAATAAATTCAGCTGATCTAAATTAAGGTCTTCCGCCCTTTTTTCCCATGCGGAACGTTAGCAAGCATCAATATTTAGGTATTTAATATAGGCTCTACCGCCTTTCCTTCGACTTCGGGAAATAGCCCTCACCATTCGATTCAGCGTGAAAAATACTTCTAAAATGACCTAGTCATAACGTTTTACCTATTACAAGTATTAACGGAGGAGAATAGCATGTCCCTAAAAAAACCGTTTCGTCCCACTACCGGTATGTGGCGGCTCGATGCGTGATATAATATTTTCCCCTTTCAGTTCAAAATTTCAAAATTTCTACAACGTAACTCTACGAATTTTCAAACTGGAAATTGCTGGTTTCAAAGGGTGCTGAATTCGAATATGTTACAAAATTTGTAATTTTGCATTTAATGCGAAATTCCGACAATTTCTAGGAGCCCATTCCTGTCTTATTTATGTACCAAAAACAAGCGTTACAACTTCAGTCTTACTTGGCTGGTCGTAGTGTAGTATAGGAGACTGAGGGATCCGGGCTCCTTCTGCTCCGAAGACGGTCACCCCCAAGACTGCCAAAACCTCTAAGAAACCCTTCATTCCGTACAAACGTCACGTCCCGCCATAGTACATTTATATCAAACCGAGTCCGTTCGAATAATATTATGCTAATTGGGATTTCCGACAGTTGTTTATCTCACGGTACAAACGCCGAATTCAAATGA
Source organism: Pilophorus perplexus (assembly GCA_955831195.1). Taxonomy (NCBI): domain Eukaryota; kingdom Metazoa; phylum Arthropoda; class Insecta; order Hemiptera; family Miridae; genus Pilophorus; species Pilophorus perplexus. The sequence continues at coordinate 7,178,298 of OY037018.1, forward strand.
AGACTTTCGGGCTTACTTTCCATTGTCATAAACAATCTAATAAGCAGCCAGACGTTTTCCTTTCAAGGGCGGTATCAACTGTGAGGACAGGACAAAAGCTCGCTAATCTTGGACGGTGGACTAGCAGGACCTTAAATTTCATACTATAAAATCGCGATTACTGAGCTAAACATGTGCCAAGTTATCTTACAAGTTATGAAGCTATATTTTTCTTTCTTCATGATCCAATTATGTCCCTGTGTTGCGTCTTGTCGGACGACTGCACCTGATAAGATAGCGCATGTATTGTAACTTTTAGTGAATGTAAGCGCAGTGGTATAGTAGTCAGAGACTTGAGTGAGATCAGCCGCCTCTTCGCCCAACAGTTCTGGGAACCGCTGAAGGTAAATGTACGTGTGCATTTACTTTGAAAATGACACCTCTCTCGACTCACTTTCCATACCCTTCAGGCCCACAATATCGCTATTCTTGTATGTAATAGGTAATACACAGTATTCGCGACGGGTTGTCGAAAAGTTGGATCGGCCTCAAAATTTGACATCGGTTTCATGACACGTAGATTTCAAAAACGAAAAGTCCGTCCGTCTGTCCGGGCCGTTTTTGGCAGTAGGATTTTTTTTTAATCTAAAAATTTGACAAAATACTCGGTTTACCATCTAGTTTTACCCGCAAAGTTTTCAGTTCGATAGCCCAAACCCGTGGGGCTACAAAGGGGTTATTACGGGAGTGCTTTTTTGAAGGGTTTCGGCTTTGGGGTGGAGTTCGGTGTCGTTTTCGAAGTAATTTTGGACGTACACTCCAACAGTGTATTTGGCCACACTGGCAGTGTATTTTTATTGACAAGAATTAATTTTTGCACAACATATTTCCCGGGGTATTTATAGAGCTGGATACTGCACCTACACTTGGAGTTCGACAAATAGCAGGCAGCTGCCCTAGGGCTTTTTAACTCCCGTGAAGACCAAGAATTACACCACTCCGGTATCAGATTGCTTACTCGCATTGCGCTTGAGCCATTTCGACGGTTTTTCATCGGTCTTTTTCTCGACGGCGGAAGCTGTCTGTAAACCTGCGTCAAACAATAGGTGGAAGAGTGACACACGACTCAAGGGTCTGAAAAGTGGAGCAGAATATCCCTCAACAATCAGAGTACGACACTCCTAAGGAACCTGAACGTCAACAGCTCGTCAGTCACCTACTGAAGAAAAACGTGCCAACAAGGATTTATTATTCTTTGACGTCGGTAAATGGTGCAAAAATTAATTTAAAGTCAATAAAAAATTAAATAAATTTCCCCTTACAATGGGCTGATTTGGGACCCCGAAAAATGCGTCCAATATTACTCAGAAAACGACACCTCACTCGACCTCATGACATGCTGCAAAAGCTCCATAAATGGAAATCGCAAAGCCAGAAAGCTCCAAACAGCAAATTTGCAGCCCTTCGATTGCACCATAGATGCTCTCGGTGAAATCCTGGTACTACGACCCCAAAAAATGGATTACACGTCCAAAAATACCTCGAAAATGACACTCCACATCGAGAACCATAAAAAACACCTCCCTTAGTTTCTTTTTAGCCGCACAGAACCTACACGGGTTTGGGCGATAGGGCTGAAAACCTTGCGGGCAATTATTGTAAACCAAGTACCTACTTTGACAAAATTTCAGCTTCAAAAAAAAAAAAAAATCCTGTCAAAAACGGCCTCCATATCATGAAACGTACAATCAGTAATTTTGAGGCTGATAAAAAATTTTCGACCCACGTTGCGAATACAATGTCATGTATTTATTACTTCTGCAGGAGTAAGAAAAATAAACCAAAAGTGTCAGTAACACGAACGCTGATTTTGAAAGTACTATTAATTGAAATTTTACTACCTAGGTATTAGTATTTTTACAAATTCATAAAAATAAGGTATTTATACAATCTGAAATGTGAATTAGGTATAAGGAAGAAAGCAGAGGAAAGAAAAGCAGGCCCTCCAAAATTAATGCTCTTCAATAAAATTTGGCTTTCTCTGTGCACAATGGAAAACCACTGAACTGAACACACAAATGCACATCCCACTAAACTGACTTACTAAAACGCGTAGATCTATCGATGTTTATTTTCATTGTTGTGCATAATATGCGGTGGCGGGCTCATTTCAAATGGTTGAAGTACCTAGGTATGTACAATCTATGTATGCATGTCATACCGACTTAGGCAATCCTTACTAATACAGCAATGTAGGTAGTTGACTCATGTTTGTTGATAACTGATAAGTTTGTGCCCGTTTATAGTCATAAAGAAACAATACCTAAATCGAATGCAAAAAATCGACAATCAGAGCATGACAATCTATTGTGAAAAAAATTGATAATCAGCAAAGACTATTGGATTCGATCTATTATCGATTGAAATGATTCGATTCCCATCCCTGCTTGGATTCTGTGTAGGGATGAGATATCGAATGAAGATATCAAACTAAAATATCGATGCCAATATAATATCGAGTATGAAATATCGACGTTCGATTAAAATTTAATGTTATCGCCGATATTAAATATCGCGCAAATTTTGCGAACGTCGATTTAATGTTATACAAATGGTGTGCATTTTTCTCCCGAATTTTCATTCAATTCATTTATAATCCCTTTTCCTTTAAATAGATGTTTTTTCCCCAACAAGTAGGTACCTACTACCATGTAAAATTCAGAATGTAGGTTTAAGTACTCAAGTAAAATTTCCAAAAGGTGCGAAAAGAAAATCTTCAAAACAAATGTTAGAAATTCCTAATCGTCGATTCTGTCATTGCTGGGCGTCGTGAAATAAAATAAATAGGTTAATTAAATTTTTGTTTGGAACTTTAATTAGTGGATGGTGGAATGGTTTCTTGATTATATTATATCTCCAATCAAATAATAATATTATTCGATTATATTATAATATTATTATTTTAGTCGCCGAAAGACTTACAAATAGGTACATCTTTTCATCTCATTACCTAAATGAGATGAAATTTTCATAATGATTTTTACGTACAATTGATAAAGCTTTCTGAGCTTATTTTACTTAAGACTCTTAAGTTAAGAGTCTTAAGTTAAGACTTCTCAAGTTTAAGAGCTGCTCAAGTTTAAGAGACTTCGAATGATTAAAAAGCTTATAAGCTTTAATCATTCGAAGTCTCCAAAGGAAGGGGTTAGGGGTTATTTAATGCGTTCTCAAAGAAATTCTACAAAAGGCCTATAAGAACTAAAAAGTAATAATTATAACAACGATTATAGCCACAAATTATGACAGCAATTATTTTCACCGATAATATCAGTTATCGTTTGAATAAAAGTATCGATTGAACGTTGAACATCGATATCAAAATACCGAATACTGCAAGCCTTCCAGTGCAAGGAAAATATCGATGTCCCACCCCGACTTCTATCATAGAAGTTCTATGTGCTGAACAGTTCAGCTGCGCGCTGGTCTCTTTTACTTAGTAACAAGACTTTTACTAATCTTTCTATTCTATTCTTACTAGGGTTCAGTAGGTTCCAGGTCAGCGGTTTTGGCCTGGTGTGTTAAGTATCGTAAGTATGAGTCCATTTGACATTTGAGGTGTTGTTACCCCATGTGGCACTACTAGTGACGCACTAGCAAACGTTTCAACATTTGAAATTAGCAAAACGTTTCAAATCCATTTAATGGTCCCCTGGGATTAGGTGTCATGGGGGAGTGGAAGACCCACGTACTGTGCCAGCCGTCCTGGAGGCTATCATTTCATTTCAACAGAAGAACGTATGTTATTAATATTAAATATTAAGTGAAATTTTCACTGGTGCCTGACTGTAAAGGTCGATCCACACATTTCAGTGGTATCAGTGAATCCTCGGCCATCAGTGCTCTTTGCCCTTCAATTGCATCAATGATAAATTGTCTACACAACAGCGTTACATGCTGCACGGAGCACTGATGACCGAAGATTCACTGGAACACTGAAATGTGTGGAACGAGCTTAAAAGGCCCAATGGCCCTGCTTCAGAAATCGGCGTCTCGCCGAGCGAGAGGTGATTACCTACCCGATGTATCCAATACGGCCTGAAGGGGATTAGAAAACGTCTCTCTCTCTTACTCTGTGGTCCTTTCGCCCTATCTGACTTCCCTCCGTCCTGGGAAGGTACTCGGGCGGCTCCTGGCAGGGAGGATGGCCCCCTGCTTGAGCGATCTGCCACTCCGAAACGGTTTGGCTTCCACCCTTGACGCCATCGACCGACTGAGCAGATCGTTGACGAGCCCCCCCCCCCCCCCCCCCCGGATATCCAGGGAGCGTTTGACGATGGTGGCCGCAAGTCTTGGCGGAGCTAGGGAGAAGAGCTTCCTGAACTATTTGGCCCTACTCTCCAGCTTCTTGTCTGGGAGTGAAGTCAAGACCTGGCCATTGGAAAGGCCGTGGCCGAGGGCGGTCCCCAGGGGTCTGTGCTCTGGCCGCAGCAATGGAAACTGGTCTTTGACGGTATTTTTCTGGGTGTGGTCCAGGGCGCAGGCTTTGGAGCTGTTGCCTCTAGAGCAAGCTAGTGCGGCCACTGGCTGTGGGTCTCTCTGTGGCCTTTCACCTTGGATTGTTTTGTCGAGGACACTATGGCCATGCTTCTTGCATCAGAGCACACAACGCCACAAGTAGCACACTGCCAGTCCAATGTTGTTACGTTTGTTCTTGGTGTGAGAGTGTGAGGCGATGAGAGGAGCTTGCGCTTGCGCAGTGCTATCCAGTTCTAGGAGTGACGTGTGAGGATCGAATTTGCTGTTCCAGGAGCGTGAGTGTGAGGCGATGTAAGGTGTTCACACTTGCGCACATTTCGGACTGTGTAACCTGGCCAGATCTCGTATAACCTGACTTTAAGATTTTGTTTACTTGAGTGTTGGTTGTTGCTATTTTGTTTACCTTGGTGCTGAGGTCGACAGAGTTTCGCATCACTTCAAGGAAACCTCACTCGTTAACGCGTAAGTATGCCTACATCCTTGAAAAATCCATTCCAGCAGCGTGAGCGCGTTAGCACCCTCACTCCCTCACTTACATCCCCTCATGCTCCAGGAACAAACCTGTTCTGACACTAACGGGTGTGGTAGGTACAGTTGGCCTCCTGCAATACGAACTCTTGACATGTTGTGTATTTAATTTTCATTGACCGGGACGCATGGGGTAAAACCCTATCTTATAAGAATAGCATTGGAACGTGGATCAATTTTGTGGGCCCTTCAATGCAATTTAATGACAAGTCGAAAGATCGCCTCTTCTACATTAAGACAAGTTTTTACGTTTACAAGTTAAACTAATCATCTCTTTAGTTCTTCGTCTAAAACGCCCTACAGCCTTGTGCGTGACTACAGTACTTTGTGATTATTTTAAGCAGTTCTGTGTTTTTAATATTTTCGGGTAAACCGATAATCTCACTTGCCATTTCAGACCTTCAAATCTGTCACTGATTAGTTCATTGCCAGAGTCCAAGGCAGTAAAGAACACTTTTACGTTTCAGTGGTCCTCATAACGATCCTGCGGGTGATCCTTCTTCGAACTAAATGCTAAAGGGAGATCAGCCGTACCTTCCTGCTCCCAATCGCAATTCGGAAGATTATTTCGTCAAACCGTGTCAAGTCCAAGGCCCCAGCATTATTTTAAGAAAAGGTTCAAAGTGTTTGAACAATTCAATTCAATATAATTAGGAATGGACGTGCACTCGAATTCCGGGTTAAGTAAATCATCCTGTGCCATGTATCTACATATAGGTATGTGCATAAATTTTGAGAAAGAAGTTTTTCATATTCAAGTAGGTGGAAAGTTGTTGAGGGTCGGTAAAATAAGACGAGAATGTGCCGACGTTTCAAGTGATATATTCTCCTATCATCAGGGCCAAATGAAATGAACAAAATTACAGAAATCAGAAAAACAGCTTTGGAGGACAATGGACATAGGACCTAGTTTAAAACGGTTATTGAAACATAATATGTTTCAATATTATTGAAGATATTAGGCGATCTAAAAACCCTTCCCCTATATCGACTTAATTTAATGTCAAGAGACCAATCCTTCAGTTTTTAATTTTCTAATGGTGGCCAACTTGGCAAATCGTCGACCAATCTGATTGCTGGTTTCTGCCGAAAAATCAAATTGCGATTTTCCCTAGATTCTTTAAATTCGTGCGAACTTGCCATTTGTGTTTTGTCCCCGTTTTCGGTTATTTGGAAGCCTTCTATTGATTAAAAAAATAATCCAGAAACAAGTCCATTCCTAAGAATTAGGAATGGACGTGTTAACAATTAGGTATTATATTTAAATTTTGTTAAAATTAGTACTTCCGTCGGTGGTGAAGAATCATCACCCTCACACGTTCAGAAGTTTCTTCAGAAATAATAACTTGTCTGTCCTTTTGTATCGATACGTCCGATCACCGAGACAAGTGAGGATTTTCTAGAAAATTGGGCAAAATCGTGTGGAAAACCGAAAAAAAAAAATCACACCCGCCGGCGACACATGTTTTTCTTTTCCTCGCAGTCTCCCTGTTCAAACGCAATTTACCTGTTAACGTGAAACTGTGCGAGAAATTGCATTGAACTTGGATTAGTTTCACTTAAGCTCATTTCTAGATAAATCATGACAGCCTTGTAATGTAAAGGTGTTCCATTTCGAGTGGGGGTATTAGACATAGTTGGACGGGGGAGAGAACATCGTTCCAAGGATTCTTCCGCGCTGGCCGTAACTGACCTGTTAAACCTCAATACCTTACCCGACGAAACGTTAGGCTAATATTAGCTGGCGACTTTTCCTTTCCATTCAAGGAATTGAACGTGCGGAGAATCATATATTTTTTCCAAAAATGTGTCACAGACAAAAAATAATTCTAAATAATAACAACTCCTACTGGAACATGGCGATTGGTGGAAATTCATAATCAATTTTTTTTTTTTTGAGCAATTTTATATACCTACAAACTATAATTAGAGCCATGTGATTAAGCCTAGCTGATTCAAGTTGGACTTGGTAGGAAGCGTAGAATTGTTCTAAAAACGGGCTTTTTTTTTTAATGCGAGCTATGACTGGATTTTCATGGTCTGGACCGTAATTGCTTTGAGCCATTGTAGGAACGCATTACCTTAGTCATCCTGCCTTCACCTTGGACTTGAACGCATATGAACATTGTTGGAATTGTCGTTGTCATCTCGGGTCATTAGACAAGTTCTTGAAACTCGTCCTCTGATGATGGCTCGCAAAATGGCTAAAAATGACTCCACGAAGATGAGACGGACAAAAAATATGTCGTTAGGGATTTTGAAAAACAGTAGGATTTGGCATCGGTCATCGACACTAGCTGAAAAGAGGGGTTAGCGAAATCTGACATGTTGTGAAGCTTTTTTCAAAAAAATCAAATCAATGACGCATAAGTTTTACTGGGTCAAAATACTTTGTTTACCATCTAGTTGTGCACGCAAGGTTTTCAGGCCAATCGCCCCAACCCGTGGGGTGCTGTGGGCTAACATGGGGCGCTACAGGAGGGGTTTTGGCTATTGTCGCTGTTGAAGTATTTTTGTACGTAGAATCTATGGGGCTTTCACGAGCTCGTTTTGCCAAGCAATAACTTTGTGGTCAAACGAAAAAATATCAAACATCTCCAACAACAGTTATCTTTCAGTTACTGAGATGATCAGATCTGACTAAAGATTCTTTAGTCAGTGATTGAATTGAACTGAAGTTGGAAAAAGTTGCCTAATTTTGACGCTTGATTTATGATCTTCAGCTTTACAATTTAAACGTTTTCTCTATTATGCTTAGTTTTCGAGTTAGCTATTGGCGAAAAACTGGAAAAAGTCCGAATAAATCGAGGTTTTTTGGCCACCATAAGTTTTTCCGGCAAAAATGTTGTTACCGTTGTTGATATTTAAAAAAAAGTAATAGGTACTCTACAATTTTTCTGCATGTTAAACTTCTTAAGAATCCTTGCCTTGTCACTTCCACAATGAAAAATATACCGGAAAACATGGTTTTTGATGTTTTTTAAACATAAAGCTAAGGAGCAATTTTAGGTGTTGGATGAATATATTTCTAATCATCGTATAATGTCGTATAATCATGTGTATAGGCGTGGAGGTATTCAGAGGTTCATTCCAAAATATGGACTTTCGGCCCCACTGTGCGCTGGAATAATCTGATGATAATAATATTGTTTGCAGGGTCACTGATCGCTTTGACCGCTGGAACCACCGCTGTGAAAATGTGTGTAACGTTGAAAGCATTCGCAACCAGCAACAAGTGACTCCACCTACAGGTATGTTGGCGATGACTTACTGACGGACTAATTCACTATTCTCTAAGTCTGATAAGAGGAAGTTACAGGTTTTTGAAAATTCTCTGTAAATGAGAAGAAGACTTGCAGCTTCCTCGCATTATCCCTACTTGGAGAATTGTGAATGCACATTCAAGCGCTAAATGCATTGCAAAGTTTGCACTCATTCTGATTGTAAATGTTTACTCATATTTCTTGTTCTATTGTGATCAAGTGATTTTCACCTCCTTGGCAAGATTTTCTTTCCTAATTGTTCCTCCACCTCTGATTGAAAACCCATTCAGCAACTCTTTAAAATTACCGCGTTACGACCTTGCCTAGAGCGGAAAAACAACCTTGTTATGTCCGAAGACGCCTCCAAGCCCCCTCTAATCCGCCTCCGCATCTTAAGCCGAATTTCTTTTCGTTTTCACAACATCCTTCGAAGCCTTCCTATTCCTCGAAAACAATGAAGCCCACTTGAATAGGCGAGAGGCCTTGTTTACATATCTTCTTAACCTTTCGGCAAGATCTTCCACAAATCTAAGGCCGTATCAGTTTCCACTAATAGGCATCAAATGCCCCCTCGCCCGTGGTTCCGCTGCCACACGTGGATAAACCCTGCTGATAGAGATTTTAGCTTGGCAATGAAGCAAATAATAAAATCTAAAACCTTACGATACTTTTTACGTGCGCTGTTAATAGTGGAGTATTATTTGATTGTTGACACCTGTGTTACTGTATAAGAAATGCTCCAAGCAGCAACAAATTAACTTAACGGTGTCAAGATCCAAAAACAGCCGATAATTAAATTAGGTAGGTACCTTAACGTACCACATTTTGGTAAATTAACTATCAGGTGGCCAAGTCAGGAATATTCATGGGTAAATTGGGGTGCCTAGTGGGGTGAGTAGTGGCCGTTCATTTTGAAAATCAAAGCAGCTCGTAGGTAACAGAACTGTTGAGTTGAAAAAAAAAAAGATCTTGCTGTAATCAGTGACAATTTCAGCCTAAAATATCAAAAAATGAAGGAGATGCGCTAAGAAAACTTCAAGAAGTGGCCCTCAGTCACCCCGGTACTCGGTATAAAATCTGGGATTCGATTTGGAGCAAATTCTATTCTTATGTGCAAGAAACATATTAATGTGATTTGACCTTGGAGTGAGTCGCTTGGTTTATTACTATGTCGTTCTCATTGTCTCACAATGATTCTGGGAATTTCTAATGGCACTAGACGTCACCGGTAGGTTAACCACGGAGACAATCACGCTGGCCTTTTGAAATGTTGAGCCAAAACTTGAAGGCTTGACATTAGTGATGGGCCAGCGAGTTGCCTTAAAAAAACAAAACAACGCAGAGCCCCTTTTGTTTTTGGGAGCGGGAGTCGAACGTCCTTGAGCGCCCTTGAGAGGGTTTTCGCGCTATTCTTCAGGACCCTGAAGACCCCACGCGGTGGTGGGGCTGTTGGGGATGCTGTGTCTGCCCGGCCTTTTCCGCGGGTTTTCGCCAGTCCCAGCCTGAGCGGCGCTCACTATGGATGGCCCATTGTGGATTACCATCCTCTGTCTCGTAGCAAAGTTCGCTAACGCCGGCTTCAGAGGATATTCCACAGACATAGGTAGGTGGTGGATGTTTTTTTTTGTTTTTTTTTTTGTTTTTTTCAGTATAATTCCACTGCTTCATGTACTAACACTGTATGGTGTCAACGTCTACTACTGCCACTCAAAATGTTTTCTTTTTCGGTCCTTTTTTTTACTCCTGTGTATAATATTAATTAAGTATTAATAATTAACGCTGATCTTCCTTTCATCGTTTGTAGGTAGTGAAGGGTTTACTTACTACAAACCCGCCATCTACACGTAGGTAGTCAGGCATTAATCTTCATTGGTCTTGCCAAGTCCAATTTGATTTAACCGCAGCGAATAGTCAGCAAAGTTTATAGTGGAGACATTTTAAAGTTTCAATTAAGAAAACGCTGCTATATTTGGATTTTTTTTAAAGTAGGTACTGCATGAATCCCGTGCGTCTTAAATTGCTTCGAAAGCGACTCTTCAAAACTTCACTTGTGCATTTGGACTGAAAATATGGCGGGATGTCCACCGAGTACATATTTTGTCAACATTTCTGAGCAAAAATCCATCTATTGGCTTGGATGGAAATGGTATTGTTTTGCCCCTAAAATGAAACTCAATACCGTAAAAGTGTGTCAAACCTTACTCCAGAATTTGCATACTTTTTCGAAAAAAGTCCATTTCCGTGATATAATAAATTTTCGAATGGGTTTCCCAGGTATCCTATTGTCTATGACCTGTAGAACATGTCTATGATGCGCAGATATTCATTTAATTTTTTTTTTTTTAGCGCAACCTTTTTCCAAAAAATGGAAAGGTGCGCTCACCTCTTCGACATGTATGTTTTTTGTTTTTTTTTGTTTGTTTGTTTGTGTACAGAGCATCACGTCCGAGCGGCTCAACAGATTTTCATGAGGGTGGTCTCATTGTCATCAGCGAGTTCCGGGGGTGGTTATAGGCTACCTTGATTTTCCCTCCCTCATCCCCTTCATCGGTTTTCGGGAGGTCCTTCACGACGAAAGTTGTTTATCTCTGATGTGTAACTAAGGAGGCCTCAAAAGCGGGACGAAAGTTTTTGTCCGATTTCGTTGGTACAAGGGTCTATGGAATGAGCTTTTCAGGCTGATTCCAACGACTCCAAAACGATTTTTGCAGCCTGAGCCGTTCGTTACCTCTGATCGGCATAAGGTTTTATTACGCATCGGTCGTTAGGGTGCAGTTGTTTACGTAATGAGCATCACGTGGATACTTTTGATGTGTTGTGTGGCATAGTTTGGTCGCTAGATACCTACTGTTTCTTAGTTTCTCTCGCTCATTAAATATTAATAACAAAAAGGTTGCGCTCATCTATTCAATTCAATTGATGGCTTGCTTTAAATATATTTTTATTTTGATAACGTTTGGGGTAATGATACCTCCCAGACAAGGGAGGACCCTCTGAGCACGTGAAAATTAATGAGGTTATAACAAGGTTTCAAGTTGAGGTTTTAGCCACATAAAACAGAACAAACTTGAATGTAGTCACGGATTGTTCTGAGAGGTTCAGGGTTTTTTTTAAATCTGAAATTTTGGCAAAATGCTCAGTTCGCCATCTAGTTGTGCCCGCAAGGTTTTCAGCCTGATCGCCCAAACCGGTGGGGCTAAACGAGAGGTCTTTTTGAAGGTTTTTGGCGTTGATTCGTGTGGAGTGTCGTTTTGAGATATTTTTGGATGCAAAATCCCCTTTTAAGGGGCCCAGGAGGGTCGGATTTCACGATGGGGATCTATGGGGCTTTCATGGGTTTACACATGAGACTTTGAGTTTACCAGGAGTTCGAATGAGGTGTCGTTTTCCGAGTAATTTTGGTCCTAGAATCCTTTTTTGGGGGTTCCTCATTTGCCCTAACACTGTTCAGGAATATATATTTTTTGTCAAATTTTAATTTTTTAATATAATTTTTTATTGACTGAATGACTTTTTGAATAGCACAATAAACCCTTGTGTAAAATTTGCAGCGTTTCTCTTTGAAATTTGTGAAGTACGATAGAGATTTAGAATGTCATGAACATTTTATGTATACCAAAATAATAATAATAATAATAATAATAATAATAATAGAAAAAAGAAAAAGCTACAGCAGATAGGCTGAAAGCTCTGCAGGGCTTGGCGGCCCATGAGTTGTCCATAGTCAACAGTTACCGAGTATAACAACTGATATGGGAGACCAAGCAGAGTGACGACTCCTCTATTTGGTGTTCGAAATTTTACTAGCTATAAACAAAACTAGTGTGAGATCTGGCTTGGGAAGCTGAGTTTAGTGCTCAACTGCTTCAAGCTACTCTCTTCAGTAGATGGCCTTACCTTGAAACTGGTCCTCACACTTGGTTCGCTGCTAACAAACCATTCAGCAGAGGAGTCACACCTCTCCATAAGCATGCTTCCTACAATGACGACGTAGAAAGTGTTGACCTAATTGAGAGAAAACGAAGAGGCAACAGTCGTATTGAACAAATTGACCATTGCATGTCCAAGGATTCCAAAGACAATTGGGCAAATGGATAGAACCCTGCCAATCGCTCTTTCCATTGCTCAAACCGTCGGCTTGAGGGGCGAACAAAAGGCTAAGCTTGGGAGGAGGAAATGGGTCGTATGAGCGAAAAGGGTTTTCCGAAGTTTCATCACGGGCAAACTAAGACCTCCATAAGGTGGAACAATGGAAAGGCGTGGGGGAGGAAGGACTCACTGAACTAACTTTGAACAATAGTCAAGTGACAATGCAACACCGACATTAGCCGTAGAACATAATGAAGACAACCGCCTAGGATTTAGCGCGAAATCGACTTTCAGTTTCTGAAATGGAGCAAATTTTGTTCGTATACCGGAGTGTTAATACATCAATATTTGAGTCGTTGACCAGTTTGACGCACGAAACAAAGTAACCAGTCCATTAACCTGTTAGCACGAACACCTGGAAGGAACCGGAGCGGAAACTTGAGCGATCAGAGATCCCACGATAAGCGTGTCATCAGGTTTCATCGAGTATTCACACCTTACGTGCTTTTTGTTTACTCTGCCAAGTAATTTAAAATTCACGTTCCAATCTGGGTCTAATATGCATAAATCCCACATTTGGACTTGGATCTCAAGAGCCCCAGATAGGATTGAACGGATGTGTGCGAAAATGTTGAATCCGTTGTTCTATTCCGTTATTGATCCCATACGTACATGGAAGAGGTCCTTAATTTCACAATTACGGTACATTAGCTCTCATGCAGTAGGGCGTAATTTTCTATAACGAATGTAGATCTTGCGGGCCTCAAATTCCCAAAATCTGCACAATTCTCTTTCTTCTTCCCTACTCACATATTTTGCATCCGCAAAATCCAAAGACATTCCTAGACATTAAGATATCAATAAGTTTCCTTATGACATTTATAAGACAGTCCATGACACCACTAAGACATCCCTTAGACATTCCAAGACATCAATAAGACTTCTACGCTGTCCATGAGACTGTCCTTAATTTAGCAATCCTTACAGTACACCAGCGTACTGTTAGGGCGTACTTTTCTATAACGAATGTAGATTTTATGGGTTTCGGATTCTCAAAATCTGCACACTTATTTCCACTTCCCTACTCACATATTTTGCTTCCTCAACGATTCCATAAGACGATGACAGTCAGCCTGAATGCGGTAGGGCACTACAAACCTACCCGGTCACTCTCTACGGTTTCCGAGCAATTACGCCGGAAAACAAGGAAGGAGAAAAAATAAAGATACCGTGCGAACTCGTAGCACCGCGATAGAAATCTTTCGTCCTTGCGACCACTGCCCTTGTGTTGTGTTGGCCGGCAAAAGAGAACCGCCCGACTCATCTGCTTAGCCAACCTCATCCAAGACGTGTAACTAGATTTTGAGGTGATTTTCTTTTGATCTACCAAAATGATCAACATGGTGACTTGACTTAAAGCATCCTGTTCGTAGACACCTTCTTCCTGAAAACCATGCTTTACAGAATGATTCTCACCGCTTCTTGTCTCCAATTGCAATAAAACCAAGAGCTGCAATCAAGAAAATGTCGCGCGTGGGATAATCGTTTCATTGCTAAATGCACAACGTAATAAGGTTTTTCACCGTGACAAAATGTGTCCAAGCGAAGGCTCCGTCCTTAGCTTTAGATGTTCAACAATAGCCGCATGTCCCCTAACTTTACCGTGTCATTCCCCATACTCTTCCTGCCTCGTCTTCCTATGCAGTATTGTCCAAGATCAGGGACATTTCAAAGAATTATTCGAGCTCTAAGTGAACACAAGGTCTAGAAAACTACTGCCGGAAGGTTATTACTGTTATCTCAGTTCTTCCTTCTTCAATGAAATGAAGACCACGCTTTTATTAGATGCTCTCTCTACTCCGAACTAGCGAAATTTTATTGACATGGTGGTATCATAATCATCCGGTTTTAGATCTTGAGTTATCAAGGGTTCAAATGGTATCGACGTATCGATATATCGGAATAGAATGTTCAAAAATATACATCGATATCCAATATCGATATTGTTTCCTTCGTCACCTATCCCTGGCAGTGCCAGGCTGGCTTCTTCTCTGGGTGCTGTACCTGTAACCAGGCGTTGGCTACCTAGAGGTAGAGCTCGCTAGCCAAGGTAGCCAGAGCTCGCTACTAACTTCTGCTGAGCGTGTTGAACGGTTATTACAGAAGTAGTAGGGACCTACTGTTTAACGCCGGTTCCGAACGGCAAATGTGAGAGGTTTTCCTGGGCGAAATACTGGTGGTTCGCCATTGCCTTCCAAGAGGTGATTATCAGTATAAGGAAGACAGGCTGGCACCAACCCCTAAACTTCTGGATGCAGTTACCTACTACGTGACAACACAGCAGTTTATAATAATTATATTATTGGCGATAATAAATGGCAAACCATAAAAACGGGATTTTAACAACAGACATGGCACATGTACATAGGCGAGAGGAGTGATCAAGCAACGCACGCCTGATATTCAACGCCAGGGAAGTCAATATCAACAATCATCAACACAAATATTCACCACAACATCAAAACTGGTTACCGACTATGGTGTTAGAGAAGGAAGATGATCCTGGTTCTGAAAATGAATCACCAAAAGCAGCTGCGACGTGAAAAATACGGCCAACCAACTGTGTCCGCGTACATCCAAGATTGAAGTTCCTTCTCCCTGTGCTAGAGCTGCCGCTCTCGTTTGAAGAACCTGAGATCGAGCGCCCGGAACGTTGCAAATCGTCAGTCCTATTATTTGAATGAAGCCAGCGAAATTAGGTTGCTAATAACCAGTGTTTAGATTTGAATCTGGCAGTTGTTTGTTTAATTTCTTTTTTATGTTTTTTTTTTTTTCTTGTCATTTCGTTGTTGTGACGCGTGCCATTTATTCCTTTCTTTTTTTTGGCGTACCAACAAAACAATATTGTTGTGGATCTTAATCTCTAAAGCATAATCTATTAATTTATTTAAGGGGTTTTGCGTCGCTGCAGGCAGTTGGATGTAATGAGACCATAGACCTAGACATAATGAGACCATTATCCTAATCAAAATTGAATCATTGGTGCATCAGGTTCTAAAACCGCCCGCAGAACAAGCACATTTCCTTCACATACCTCTTTTCATTACTAATTGAAGCACTTGATATCATGAAATGTTTGATGAATCGATCAAAAGAACTTTTATGATGTAGGCAATCAACTAATATTTCGGTCGATTTAAATATAAATTTGGTGATTCTGAAACTTCATTTCTTCATGCCTAACCAATGCTTTTATGTAGGTAATTTCTATCATTTATGTAACTCGAAAAAACATAGGTAGGCACTTCAGTCTTCTTTTATAAATAGAAATATCACAAATAAGAAACAACATTATAATGTAATTTCATTTTTCAGCACACTAAGTGTGTATTCACAAGTGAATTGTGAATACACTGTCCCCATGGTATTTTTGATTTTTCCCTAAGAAGTCTTCTAGGAGGAGTTTTGGTTGTCGTTTGACGTAGGTACTCGAAAAACTCGTGGCAACTCATGTTATAGTGATTTGATGTGTGCTTCGACGGTTTAAGGAAGAATTCGATTCCTTTCTTTGGTCCACTGGGCCACTATCAATGAAAAAATCCATTCCACGTAGCCGTTGTGTGCATGAATCGCAAACAAAAATTCGGCTGCGTTGTTTTGCTGATTATAATAATTATTTGTAATCTTATGCTCCAGCTGAATTGATAAATCAGGACGTCTGGCAACCCACTCTAGTACCCCGGGAAGTGGACGAAAAATTGTCGCATATTTTACTGACCCCCCACCTAAAAGACATATCAATGTCAAAAATGACATTTAAATTGTTATTTTATGGGGTGGGGTTTTTGAGTGCCAAATTCCAGGGTAGGTACAATAACTCTCTGATGACCTTGACCTAATTGGTCATTTACATGCACTTTAGTTTCGCTTTCCGCTTAACCTCAAAAATAGGGTCTAGATACGTAGGTAGTGAAGTTTGATACATTGTGTGAGCACACTGAGTATCTGACTTGAATTACTTATTGTAGGTACATTGTAATATTACATTGTAATATTGGCTTATCTTGTGGACACTTTCCAAAAACACTACTTCCCTTGCGGTTTTCCAATTCACCCTAGTCGACATACGCACCAATACAAATCGGCCGGAAGCAGCAGGAAAGCATGGAAAATGATGGTTCGGTAGACAATGTTATAATGGTAATCGGATTTGGTAGGCTGATTTCGTCTCCCTTGAGACCTGCGCAATTTTCCTCGACCCTTTTGTAACCTAGTCGAAAGGAGGGATGGTCCGTTGAGTTCTCCTTTACTGGAAGACTCACAGTTAAAACTGAGACTTTACTGCAATCGGAACCCTATCTGACGATCAAGGTGAGCCGTTACTCTGTCAAGAATAATTCTTGACAAGTATGTAAATTATTATCAACTGCTTCTCCATGGCAATGCAAACCTCAAAAGTCAATCTAAACTTGCTAAGTGTTGATGGAGTCTTCATTTGTACCAATTATGCAAGCTGGGTGCGACCCATTTCGCTAGTTTCTCTAATCGTTACGAGGAAAAAGGAGATTCGGGCGTTCTGCACATTGGATAACTCGCGAGAAAAGTTTTAATTCATTCTTCCTCCTGATGTCTCACAGTTTTCGAGCTTCGTTATCCTCCCAGTGTCTGGTAAATTCAATGACGAACAACGAACATGACCATAAAGATATAGGCGGCATACGGAAGTGATAAATTACACGGTGAAACACTGAGAGACCGAGAAGGAATTTCTCGCAGTGGCCTTCACAATCTCTTCCTAATATCAGGTAAATTCGTTGGCGAGCAACGCAAACGGCTAAGATTTTGTTAACATTGAACGTGATAGATAACGTACGAGAGGGAAAACTGAAATTTGATTAGGAATTTATAACATAAGTTTCTGGGCTACGTTATCACTTCCGAATGTCAGGTAACGACCGTAAAACGGCCACCAAGGTTTTGGCGACATTGGGAAGTGATATCGTAAGAAATTGAGAAACATCGAGAAGAAATGAATTAAAACTTTTATACTTTTGCTTCATTATTCTATAATAGGAATAATAGGTCGTAGGGCTAAAAAAGGGCTGCAAGAGGGGGGTTTGAAGGGTTTCACGTCTGATAACGAGGTGGTGTTGTTTTAGAAGTAATTTTTTCCCTATTTATGTTACAGAATGTTACCAACGGGTGGCCGTGGGGAAGAGACTGAACTCAACCGAGGTCTCGTCAAGTCAGGGCCTGGCCACGGTCCGCCAGTGCGAGCAAGAATGCGAGCGAGCCTCCTGCCATGCTTTTGCCTTTGGGTGAGTAGGTACAATTTGAGGACGGGAGTTACTACGAAGAAGAGGTTTGGGGTTGAGCACAGTTGACAACTCTGAAGCGAGTTTTAAGCACTTGAGGGGGGATGGCCTCCTGTACCCCTAGATAGTAGATCCGCCCATGCCTCCTTTGCAATCTCCCATCACGATGTGAGGACGAAATTTCCAACGTTCTGAGCAGATTCTATCGGGTGTTACGCGTCTTCTCTCCGAAATAATTCCCGACGTAGATACGCTGCACAGTGGGACGAAACGGCTAAAACGCACTACATGCAGAAAACCTTGGATTTGTATTATATTGAAATTGGAATTATATTGAAATTAAAATTTATCTTCAATGAAATTCCAGAGCTAACAACTTTTAATATTTAATAGTAAATAAAATTGGAACTACCTACCCTAAAATATCATACAAGATATTCCTACGGTTATGACCCTCCACATCCACTCAAGGTCGAAGAAAATCATATTTTATTATTCCAAGTGAATACGAAAATGTGGATTTCAGGTCTAAAATTTGCTTTCCAAAGAGATCCTTATGAAATGGGGAAAAATAGACTTCTGATGCGTGTTCTACGCCCTCAAAAATAAATACGAAGTTTCAGGCGGAATAAATTATTTAAGAAAATGTGGTTATTAGCACCAAAGTTGGCTTATTACCAGTGATTCTAATTAGATAATAAAAAATGTACACCGGATTCGTGTTCTACGCCTTGAAAACCTGATTAAATGAAGTTTTAGGCCAAAGCAAACCCTTTGTAGTAGAGGGTTAAGGGGTTCAAATCGCGATGTCCGCGGTTTTACTGGTTTCGTCTCATTGTGCTCTGGCCGCCCTAATCATCTCCCAGTGTTTTGATGCTCCATTAATGACGGCCTACTCCTCTCAACTCCCTCGTTTCAGCAACATATTATTGATTTTCTATTATTGAATTGTTGATTTTTTTTTTCCAATCCGTTCCATTCAAGCAGGAACTATTACGAGATATTTGAGTGGAGTAATGACCAGGTAAATTGTAGATTTTCGAAAAACGGAAAGGAGTCGCGCTATGCCCTAATCCCCTGAATAATCCATAAGCTTAATCAGAGAGTAGATGGGAATTCCTCATTTTGACTATCTCAATGCGCCTGACAAAATACTATTATAACATACACGTGTTTATGCGCTAGACATCTTAGTTGTTTTGTCTGAGGTTGTTTCACATCGGTCGTTTAACGCGAGGGAAGGCAGGTCACCGTGCTATACAAGAGATGGAGGACATGAAACTTCCTGGCTGCAGATAGAGATGAAATAGGACGTCAGTTGACAAGGACAGACTCAGCGTGTCTCATCGAACGTAGGCCTGCCACCACCCAGGCTTTTTCAAGAGAGGCACATACTCACAATAATTGTGAGAATTTAAATTTTCAATTATTGAAGTAAATGCTTAAATGATCGTAGGCTTTTTCAAGAGACACCTTCTTGCAAGGTCGTCCAAAAACCAAGTTGACCAACAGAACCACAAAATCACGTCTCTTTTCTCATTTCAGTGCTAGTGCGCTCTGGAGGATTAGTTTTCGTATTTCTGGAAAGGTTCACCAGTACGGTTTGAATACAGGTATTTTCCTTCGGAATTTTCTCTTCACTGAAGACCTATTTCCTCTTTGTGACAGACCCATGCCATTCAGTTCGGGCCACTGGGTAGATCTTGTTAATCGGCCGAACTTGTTAATTTTCCCGACAAAGGATCAGACCCCATAGCTCGAAATTTGGGCTCGTGCATTTGGTTGACCGAGACTGCGTGTTGTTTTTTGTCTTGTCAAAGTGGTCAGGCGGGGCACCTTCTCCACGGATGAGCAGTTGCCTTCAATTTGAACGCCATTCAGCTGCGAAGAGTCTGCGCGTTTGTCGGCGCTTCTTGGCCAATTTCCTTCCACGCCTTTCCGCGACTGTTATCCGTCGTATTAATTACAAGATCCTGTTTCGACGATGGCATTCTATAAGAAAGAGCGCCATGCTGCGTGGCGCTTTTCGTGTCTTGTTGATCGCTATCGTTAAGAAACAACTATCGAAGTGTGCCCCAAGGGAACCGTGTTTTTTTTATTGCCTTTTCCACAACAGTTGTGGAAATCAGTTACTGATACGGCGTCCATCTGTTACCACTATTGCCATGTCGTGGCCTCAGGTTCATTGAGAAGATTCAATCTAAAGGTTCCGCTAATCGATCATTTCACGGGCCGGTAGTTAAGGTTGAGTAACGTCGCCTCTTTTCTTTTCATCGCCCTCGCCCTGACTCGCAGATTCCATTGAAGTTGTAATTTTCGAAGTGATTTTCATCACGGTGCGGAACGAGCCGAATATTGCGATGCGTCCATGGCACCAGGGAGGCGATGGAAGCCGGAGCTTTTTGACGCCAAGGAATCGATTAATAAACCAAAATCTTATTTGAAAAGTGTCAATGCCGTCCGCCCTGATTCCCCCCCATTGGTTTATTGTTCTTGGATACATACATCCATGATAGGCAGTTTCATGACGCGTTGATTCCGAAAACGCTGAAAATTTTACGCGTATATTATTTATCGTTATAAGTATCTAAATTGTGCAAAAATTAATTAGGTACACGTCAATAAAAATTATTTTAAAAACTCGGCCCTTTGGGGGGAAGCTCCCTGGTCCACTCCTTTTTGCTGAGAGGCTACAGCTGAAATTCAAGTAATATGGAACAAACTTTATTAACTGTGGGATTGTAAAACATCTTGCGTGTTGGAAAAGTAACTGTCCGACGCCGAACTAGTGGCACGATAGTGAGACAAAGTGACGATGCCGAACTAGTGACCTAACGTACGACAGGTGAGGACGAACTAGTGGCCTAACGGTAAGACAAGTGAGGGCTCTGAACTAACGGCCTAAGGTGATTTACCTACATCAAAGAATAATAAACCCTTGTGTAAAATTTGCAGCGTTTTTCCGAAAATGTTAATGAATAATGGGTTTCGGTATCAATGGATTTAGACCCAAAACCCCAATATTATACGTACCAATTAACTCGTACTCCAATTAACCGATTTTAAGATGTTTTTGGACCACCAATATATGCATATGACCAGTACTGGTGCATCCACGTGTCTGTCACGATCAGCTCTTATTTTTTCTCAACCGAGAGGAAATCTTCCATTAAATCATTCTTCCCCCGCCACAAAAATTCATAGTGATCCTCAAAATCTTCCCTACCGGGCCCTTCAAAAGGACGACAGGTCTCCTAGAGAGGGAAGTAAACTCGAGGAACTGGGGCAGATGTGGAGACAACTTCAAGGATGTGGCAAACCTCGACAAATCAATTATGTACACCCCCTCTTGCCCTTGGGACTCCCCCTTTTTGTACTCTAAAGGCTTTCCTAACAGAATTTTACACCCTTACCATCAACCCCAGACCTTCCTAACCGTCGCCAATATTTAATTAGGCGAATGCAACAATCTCAATCATTTTCAGTGGACGTCAGTTTTGCA
Organism: Pilophorus perplexus; assembly: GCA_955831195.1. NCBI lineage: Eukaryota > Metazoa > Arthropoda > Insecta > Hemiptera > Miridae > Pilophorus > Pilophorus perplexus. The sequence continues at coordinate 7,199,510 of OY037018.1, forward strand.
GGAAATGTGCAGAAATTCATGGTGGCCTTTCAAAGCAGAACTTTCTACGCTGAATCCTACGCTTTTCCAATTTGGAATGCACAATGGATTAGTGTGCTCAGTGACAAATTAAGGACAAGCGGAAGAGACCTGAAAACAATAGCAATACACGACTGAGAGATCGTTCTGTTTGTTTTTGGGTGGGTGGAAAATCTTGTCAAGTAGGTTAATGCGCTCAACACAATGTCTGACTCGGAAATGGCCTTTCACGAGGGTGCCGTACACATAGGAGAGAGCTGTTTCAAAATTCGTTCGCCAGAATTACTTTATCATTGTGGACGCTGTTTCAGTTCTCTGGTTTTATCTTGGACTGGCAGCGCCCCCCGTGATACAAACATGAGTTCATTCACAACCTTGGCGGATGATTGTAGTTGTAATCACGTGAAATCGTCGCGTGGTGGCATCATGCCCCACCATCAACCTCCAACAGGACGGTGCTTATCAATAAGCACATCATACCGTCTCTTTTGATGCTCTCAAAGCCACTCTGACGTATACCTTCATTGCATCACCTTTTCATTCTCAATAGCTCGAAACACGCCAGTTTATCTGGTATATATATATCAGCTGAGTTTATCGTCATGTGGGAGGTCCGATGTGTCCAAATGCCAAGTACACAATACAAAACCAAAAAAAAAAGACGCCTCAAATCGCCTGCCAGTGTGCGGCACTTGAGGTAACTCAGCATTTAGGGCATGGAGTTGACCTCTTTTTAGCACATTTTCGTTTTTCGGCTGCCCGTTCATTGGCACCTAGCCGGATTTTTGCGGTCGTGAAAATAGCTGTCCACCGACGGTAAAATCTGACTCGTATCTCATGTCAATATGGAAGTGCCCTCCCCTCATTAGCTACCGGAAAACGAAATATCGCTATGAAAAACTGGCGTAACGGTTTTAGAGGCGACTTCCTGGAAGGCTAACGACGAGAGGGGCGTATTGTCAGCAGAGCAAGCAATTTACATGTTGTAGGATTTGAACTGAAAATACGCTCGCTGTATCCCTCACTGCAGTGTTAACGTCTGAAAATCAAATTTGTTGGGTCGTTGTCAAAACCTCATGTACTCATCTATTTCCTCGTTACAGTGTGACCACAGGAGGAAACGGCACTTGCGAGCTGGCGAATGAAACGCCCAAAGGGGAACCCGTTCCCGACATCGATTATGATCTCTTCTACAAAAATTCACAGTGCCTCAACAGAACCTGTAAGTAATATAACGGCAATATTTGTTGCTAAAGACAACTGAGGAGCTTTGTTTCCATTGAACCTTGAACTATTACTTCAAAGACGTGCTTTTTTTTTCATTGGTTTTCTCTTAAGTCTCTTAAATCAGGGATTCCCAAGGTGGTCAACATGAACGAAGACTGATTTTTGGGGTCGACGAAGTTTAAAAATTGACCATTATTAATTAACATAAATAATTATAACAAAACTTTCAAAAAAGGTACCGAATAAGTTGTGTTACGTGTAACAAGTTATTTAAATAATGCCTAATATTTTAGGAGAATTCTCCTAAAATATTAGGCATTATAGTTGTTTATCAGTGTACCAATGATACTTTAAAGTATCATTGGTACACTGATAAACAACTTAACAGTCGATAAGAGTGCACAAGTTCGTTCTTATGAATTTTATGTCTATTTATTGTTATATTTTGATGAGAAATTGATGTCAAAATTACTCACTTAATGGACCGCAAAGTTTCTTGTCAGAATTTTGTGTCAATTAGAAGAAAATAATGATATATTCTTTTTTTCTTCTTCTTCTTATAATCAGTACCTAGCTAGTTTGGAGCCACAGACATGTATGGCGAAAATGGAAAAAATTCGACTATCTACTACTTTGTAAGTTGGTCATATTACGACCGTATACGTGCAAAACCATATTATGGTTTACACTTACGTATGTATGTCCGATTATTGGCCAAATGAAGGTTTTGAGTTTTGTGGGAAAATTTGAGGCTCTAGATCCATCGTGCAAAGTTTCGTGAATGCAGTACGGTGAGAAATGTCTTCTCAGTGTTAATCGAAGGTGTTAATCGAAGGTGGTAATCGAATGATCATAAAAATGTAATGCATCTGGGTGAATCTATCATAATATTATTTGTAACAGCTTAAGCAAGTAGAGGTTGTGTTTTTCGTGCAAAATATGTCGGTTGTCTCTCTGCATGCGGGTGTATTGCGCAGCACAAGAAAAAGTCTTTATCAGAACAATTTCTTATATCATAATGACACGTATACTACTATTGCATTGTTATGATTCTCTTCTGAACTTAAGCATTTTCTGATGCGGGCAGTTGCGAAAGTACCGCCATACCCGGCTACCCAGGTATTTACCGGAATTATCATCCAGAAATTCGCCTCTAATTCACCGGTTCAAGTGCTCGAGATATGGTGTTTGAAACAATGAGATCGAGTTGCCCTTGAAAACTTGACAGGGGTTGCAAGGCCGCTCGTATCCGGTCAACGGTGATGCACTTCCTTCTGGAACACCATCTTTTACTATCCCGTTGGATATAATCGACTGCATCCTGCTGCTCTGAACCGCTGCCTATCTCGAGAATGCATAATGTAATACATTATATTGGAGTGGACTAGATAGATAGATAGATAGATAAAAGCTTATTAAAAGAGAATACGACTTCTGGGGTACAATAATAGTACCTACATAATGAACAATACAGCATGGCAGCTAGCCGTCTGCCGGAGGATCGGATATGTATATATATATATAATTAATTTATATGGCTAAACTGGGGCACTATACAGGAATAATTCCCAAACAGTACCCCAGCCATCACACTCAACACACCTGACACTCTTAAAGGAAGGAACGTTGCTTCGTGCAGCGCCACTGCCAAGCACGGCTGCAAAACTGTTCCAGGGGAGCCCAGATGGGACCGTTCAGCATCGCCAAGGCGTCATCCTTGGTCAAGCGGCGTTCCCTGCCAAAAATCCTCCAATTTCAGGGAACGAGCAGAGGAAATTGATGGTTTCCTCTCGGTTGTGCTCACCGCATTTTGCAGAGGTTCCTGCACTGTTGAAAGGCTTCGAATTAAGGGCAAGAAGCTCGGCGCGGTCCTTGAAAGCCCATTTAATCTCTCGTAGCGGTCGCTGGGAGGGGTTTCTGAAGCTCGAACATCCAACTCCCGGGTCAAGCTCCCTGTAGAGCGTGAAGTTCTCCGACGTCTCCGCCCTAGCCAAGAACTGCGACCTCTCATCATTGACAAACGCTGTCAAGATCATGTCTCCCGGCATCGCAGGAGAGCAGGTTGTTGGGGACGTCCAGCTTTACGGAACAATCCCACGAGCTTGCCCAGCCTATATAGTATATACCAGCTGTTATATACCAGCTCTAATAATTTCTCGCGCAACCCCTGGGAGCCCCGAGGCTGGCATCTACAGCACGGGCCACATACGACAGATGCTGTCCCAGGGTGTATGAGGTTATTGGAAGCGAACCTTGGGAGATGGAAACCCTTCTTTATGAACAGAAGAACCCTGATGTCCCCAGAGAGGCGCAGCGTAACACAATAAGGCACGAATTATCGCATTAGCAGACAGGGGGACCGCAGCCATGCATGGCTGTCATGACAAAGGCATCATTCCAAACAAAGTTCATCGCTGTCCGAGCTGCAGCAGCCTTGCGCTTCAAGTGCTTGCCAAAGGACATCTTAGGGATTAGCGTGATGCCCAGGTAAACATATTCGTTTACTATTTCCAACTCTGCATCACCCATCCTCCAGCGCTCTCTGGCTACCATTCTGGAATATTGGCTACTTTTCCATATTCACATCTCTGTGCCCTCACATCTGGTGCCATCTGCTGCAATATTGATGTTGTCGTGCATTGCCTCTGGATTTTGGAATGGACTAGTTGTGAGGCTAATTGCAATGTGTTTACGCCGCGCCGTGAGGTATTTTCAGATATTCACCCGATTTGTCGCACTAATCCATCCGGACCTTTGCCATAGACCTGATGAAGGTACAGTGGGTGCAGTGTCCAACGAAAAGAGGGAAAAATGAGTCATCCGGCCAGTGGCACCGTCTCAGCTCGAATATTGCTTGATCGTGAGGATTCGAAAAATCATTACTTCCAGCGTTTCCGCTCAAAAATGCTGTCCGGATTCTCTCGATTAATTCGGCCGGCTGAGCCCCTCCGGATTCTGATTGTTCCCCTGGCTGACCCGACCTTGGCTGACCAGGCGCTTAAATAGGCCAACATGCAAATGCGTATCCTCCATGATTTGTATTCCGTTGCTGCTAATGCACTCTGACGATAATGGCCATTGTTTACCGGCCGAGAAATGGGCTGTGAACACGCCGTATGGTTCCGACCTAGACCACGCGTCTCGTGGAATTTGGTAAGCTGCCGAAAGATGATTCTTGAGTGTCAAATAGCAAGCAAATGTCATTTTAACTCCCCTAGGGGCAATATTCTACCAAACCTATGATTGTCCCCCTGCGCTCAACACGGAATTCACCAGGAAATATGAAACTGTAGCTGATTGTTATGGCGGGAAATCATCGCGAGATCATCACTAGCGATAAGGTAGCATTGACCTTTACACAGCGTGCCACAACAACCGCCAACAGTATGAAAACTATGGAATTGAGAGTTTGTATTTACATTCCGTTAATTCGGCATGGTTAGGTCCATTTGGGGATGGTGTGTAGGTATTTATTCAATCGTGTACAAGTGTAGGTTCATAAACAATGTCACTGTATGCCGTATGTTCCCATGCACCGTATAAATCTATTTAAGTGCCTACTTCACAAAAGGGAAATTGGTCTCTACCGTCTAATAATAAACTCAGATACACCACCAAAAAAACTGCCTCCAGTTTTGCAACTGATCCTCACAGATTTTGGGGTGTTGAGTCCAGGAAATAAAGCCAAAATGTGATTAAAAAATAAAACACGAAGAATGATCAGATAAGTTCTTTTTAGTCGAAAATAGTAGACAATTTATTTAAAAAACTTGTTTAAATAATTAAATTAATATTTTGCTTCCGAGTCTACCAAAGGTAGGCAGCGGAAGCATTGTTTTCACTTTCGGGATCGAAAACATTCTTGTCCTCCAAAGGTAAAATTTCCACTTGCATTTTGCCTTTCAGAAACTCCTGATCAAATTTGGTGTGTCCGTTCACATTTCCTTCTTTTTTTAATTGATTTACCTAGGTAGAATCAATTTTTGGATAATTTACATCAAAGCATAATAAACCCTTGTGTAAATTATGAAGCTTTTTTTTTTTTTTTTTTTTTTCATTTACCTACTAGATTTTGAAATAAAAATTCGCTGGTTATCGCTACAGTGAAATGAACCTTATTTACCACCCGGTGTCTTAAGGATGTCCCAATTTAGCAAAACGTCTCCACGTGATGGAGCATATTGGTTACTAGATTTGGATTCAGCGCAGGTTTTTAGATAAACGTAAAAATCAGTTAAAACATTCGAGGCAGTTAGAATTTCGTGTTCCTGGGTTCACGAGTCGGGTAATTGGACCGACCTGTCCCATCTGCAATTAAACAAAAAAGTTACGTTGATGGCTCTTAAGTTGCATCTGTCCTTGGAAATCCCCCGAGCAGTTCCAACTAGTTTCCACGATGCCCAAATTCTTTTGTTTACAACTTATCTGGACAAGATATTATCGGGCGGCGTTGAAACGGATACAGTTGAACTGTCTTGGCGGGAATTTAAAGAGTTTGGTTGGTTAATTGAGACATTATATTTATTTCGACGTTGAAAGTCACTCGGAGGTCCGCATGATCATAATCTTGGTTGTTGAACGCTAACGAACCTTCCGTATGTTGAACTTGGGGTTTTCACTCCTTCGGATCGCTAAAGACCTCGATTGATTCAATTGTACGGTTGATCGGAAAATCGGAATGAGGAAAACGTTCCAGTCGTTCGCGTTCCGCTCGATTTAGCAATCAGGGGCAGGAGTTGGACTGCGTTAACACGACCTTCCGGTATCCTAGTCTGGGTGGGAACATGCATGACCATAAAAGTGAGGGAGAAATAGGCTGCAAATTGATGTTCTTATGTGTTTGATATTCTTCATAATTTTGCATAGCTGGAGAGAGGTTTACCAGGTCTAGGACCCCCTAAAATCGCTGCTGTGTCCAAATTACCACCACGGGGAACCGAGTAATCGGCCAAAAATTAAGATTTCAAACACGCAACCAAAAGAACAAACGCACAACACGACGACACCTACGATGTGTGAACATTATTTTGGCCGTGTGAAATCGCCACATTACTTAGTGATAAACGTACCTTGCTGTTGGAATAATTACCAATTAAGCCAACGATTAGGCTTCCTTTTCCGAGTCCCAGAACGGTGCCTCTTGAAGTCATCAATCTTTAATCCTCTCACTACAACCGGTCATTACACAGTGCAGTTACCAGCCATTAGTTCCATTCATTACTTGAAACTGAGGCGATATAATCGCTGGGGGGGGGGGGGGGGGGCTGCCAAATGGCAGTCGAAAAGTATACAGGGAAATGCCTCGTTCTTGAGCGCTTAATTAAGAGTGGAACTTCACAATCATCGATAACTTAGTAGTTATGTTATCCTAGACGAACACGGCACTAATGAAGCTCATATTAAATATGGCGTAAATTGTAAGCATAATGAATTCTCATAATATAAAACAAAATCAGTGACTGGCGTCAAGACTGTGGCGTCTTAGTCTAGTCAATTTAGACGCCGGTGCCTACAAAAGGTCCGATGTTATGTTTCTAAATTTTAATTGGTGTCTTGATACCCCAATAGTGGGAAACTAAGCGAATCCAACAAAATGTTTATCGGGAGAACCTTTGGGGGCCTAAAAGCCTCGGATGTTGTTGATATCTTGAAAACTGTGCGTGATACAGCAGACTTTACTCTCTTTATTAAACAGCATAGAATTCTGCGTCGAATGGCTACTCCAAATTCGACGGATTGGTAATTGGCAGTCAAAAAGTGCAAATTTTCCCCAACTTTTGTGAAAGCTGCAATTGTCCGACTTAGAAACGCCTGTAAATTTAGAACGGTCATTCTGTTTGAAAAACTCAAGGAATAAAAGTTGTAGAGCATGAAATTCTGCGTTCAGGAACCACCACGATTTTTAAATTGACCTAATGTTCAGGTACATAGCGACAATTTTGTGTTTTCCCTAGAAGCTTTTTCTTGACCTTTTTTTAAAGGGGACCCAAGCCCGCAAAACACGCTTTTTTTTTCTTTTTTTTTACATGAAATAGGGATCTCCGTTTGGAACCTCTAACTACCTACCTGAGTTCTCGACCAATCATGCTGAAATTTTTACAAGATGTTCAGCAAGAGATATAGACGAAATGATCCGAGTAAAATTACGATCGGGTGACAAGAATATTATGGGCCAGTTGGAATGAAATTAATACCTTATTTCTTAGGATGTTCCTATCTGCTTTTTAGCTATTACTGTTTATAGTTTAGCAAACAGCGGATTTGAGTATAGTTTCAGCAAAAACCAGACGTCACTTCACTCGCTCGCATTGTGCCTTTCTTTGGAACTCGTCTCAGAATTCCCCCACCACCTCGAGGTTTCAAGCAGGGGCAAATGTACTTAGCTGACTGACGCCACCTGAAAAGCTAATTCAATTTCTGTCTGTCCCCTTAGCGCCAACTCACCTTTATAACCTTCCGAAGGAAAATGAAAAACACACAAAAGGGTTCGGAGCACTTTGCGGCTCTAAATGCGTTAATTTTAAGGTCCCGTCGGTTCACACTTTCACTTATCAGGACTCGGGAGATCGCGCCAGGGGGACCCACATTGTTGTCCAAGTGTGTCCAATTGGAGCACGTGTCATGTGTCAGTGTGTCACAACGCCAACAAGACTGTTGATTTGTCATCGCCGTTTCCACGGCTCCAAGGTTCTACCTTGAAGGTGATTTGCGTAGCATCAACTCCGAAGACCGTATTTTCCCTGGTTACCCTAAAAATTTCCGACCATTGTCGAACCTTAAGAAGTACCCTGTGAACATGGATACAACCAATTCGGTCCAGGCAAGGTTGTCTGCAAGGTTGGTGGATTAAGGCCTGCACCATTTCCTGACCTCACGCATGCAATCCCTCATAACCTAATCAACTTGAGAAGGATGAACGTCCCGATGCTATTGTTTATTAGCTAATTGGATTAACCGGCCAGAAGTTCAGATGAAAATCCCACCGCATCGTACGAATACAGATGTTTATCTGGTCTTATGTCTGAGTAGGGGTTTGAACACACCCCCCCGGCCGAGCGAAGCGAGGCCCCCCTGTCCGAATAAGCGATCGGCCTCGCGGAGCGAGGCACCGGCCTCGCGAAGCGAGGCCCACGGGGGGTCTGGGGGGCGGAGCCCCCCAGCTGGGTGCGTAGGCGAGCAAAGCGAGCCGGAGCATCTAGTCTATACCACTACTTCACAATGTGTCTCTATCTATGTAAGTGTGTCCCAAGCCTACAGTAAGAGATAAAAATACGCCTATTTTTTCTAAAGTCTAGGCCTCTCAAATGCGCAAACTGGCGCATGTGCGCCCAACTTTCTTATCTTAAATGGGAACCCCCTATTTTTTGCGAATTTGGATTCCCCAGCCAATTTTACGTCTGATAAGCATGTTGATTACTGTCCGATTGAGTCGACGTTAACCTCTGTATCCTACCTGGAGATCCAAATGTTAATGCTAAATCCCGAGAAAACAAATTCTGACGATCGGCAAATTTAGACGGCGAGTTTAAATTTAACTATTTTTAGCGATCGCGCGTGGGTTCGCAGTGTCTTATAGACCTTATAGCCTCTGTGGGGTGGGCCCCTAGTCACGTTATATACCTACTGGTAAAAGAGAATTATAATTTTTATGCTATATTAAATATAGCATAATTCTCTTAAATTTTATGAGAATTATGTTATAATGCTATAGCAGTGCAGATGATACAGAATCGACCTTTCCTACCTGTGCGAGTAAACAAGTGCAGTCGATTTGTTTACCTCGGGGTAATGAGCCCTGGCCAGTGCAGATGATCGCTACCCCCCCCCCCCCCCCTCACTTGACCGATTATTCCTAGAAAATGGGCGCCTGAGCGAAGTGAAGCTCCCTTGTCAGAGTGCTAGTTCTTCAATAAGATAGACTTTGACTTGGTGTTTGGGCTGAATCGGCACCTACCTTCACCACTCAAGTTGACGGAGCAGTTTTGATCCATCCCGCCCAGAACCAGCTGGTTCTAGAACCATAGTGTTGCATGTTTTCAGAACTTCCCCTTTCTATGTATAGGTAAGTGTAAAATTAAGGCAGTAGTCAGTTTGGTCTTTGATCCAGTCGGTCCTTTCAACCCGTTCTCCAAGCATTTCGCAAGCGAGGATAGCAAAAATTATGCAAAAATGCAGGTCATTAATGCGGTATTCGCAGCGGGACCCCTAAAATATTCGAGGGCTCCGCGGAACATCCGGCGTCGGGCGAAGAACTTCCGGTGTCGTTCGTTATCTTAGCGTGTCAGGGCGAAAAAGTCCCGAATTCCTCCCTTTCCCTTTCTACAGGGAAGCTCTCAGTCCGTTAAGGCTGATCACACCGAAGCTCTGAAAACGTTAAACGCTGGACATGTTCATCTACCATAAAGGGGAACTATTTGAGAAAATATTTTGATTCTATGTCAATTTTAGGTAGGTACTAAAAAAATTATTTTTGAACGACTCAAATTGTTTTGGACAGAAGAATCTCTGGCTCAATAGCCTCCACAGTTTGGGTAACTAATTTGAATGCTCAAAAACGCATGACAGACGCATACATACATTGTATTAAAGTCGAAGTGAAAAGTGAAAATAAGCGAACGTTGAACATCCCGTGAGTCTAGGGTCGTTATCGCTAGTAAAAACTCCCTGGTCATACCTAATATTTCAGCCCCTAAAATTTAGAGTCGCTAAAAAAAATCACCACCAACATAATCTTTTACAGACTAAGTTATCAGCCAAGGAATTTTGTTCAGTTCAATGCTTTTTGAAAAGTATCTAAAAGTATCGATACTTTTTGAAAATATCGATCCTATACTTTTTGATACTTTAAAAAATATCGATACATTTCGTAGTATCATACATCCCTAGCGCACTCTTCTGCTGCTACTGCTCCTCCATTGCAACCGCTCATAACTACCGAATGCACTAAGTGCATTCGGTAGTTATGAGCTAAGATAAGTCTTATCCTACTCTTCATCCAGTAGTCATTCAAGGCTGACATCAAAATTTGTTGCATTTAATGCATCACTACTGAATGTAATGTGTCATTATTTGTGTACATTCCAATAACAATTTTTCCGGGAAATGTCAAAAGCTCATTTCCAGCGGATACGCGCCTTTCTTGACGGTATATTGACGGTGTTAATTTTCCGACAATTATTTAGCTCACGCGAGCCCAATCTCTGTCGTCAGCCCGACTTGCATCATCTATTGTTCTGCTATCTGCGATCTGCAAAGTGCCCTCAGGTCTCCGTGCGAATGTCGCCCGCGGAAATGCACTTTGAAGACTCCTTTGGTCGTCTATTATCACCATGTTTTCCGATGACCTCGACCGAGCTGTTCCAGATCGCAACAATGGGATGTTTTCTTAGTTTTCTTACTTCGTTCCGACACTGTGGAAATCGACGGATATTTCGCCAAATCTGGGAAAAATGCTGCGAAAAAGTTGGAGAAGTAATTTTGCCAATCACGTGGAAGATGCACTTGTGGCACTTTCACTGAAAGTCAAATTCATACGAGTAACAATATAATGGTAAACAGACCAAGTTGAATAAAAACTGTCAAAATGAGTTTCCTGTTCGACAATGCCACGTCCCAGTGACTTCAGAATTGTCGGATGTTTCTCAAGCCATAGAAAAAATCTCAGGAAGACCTCTAAGATCTCGGGTGACAGGGGTAATTGTTGATACAATTGTAATGATGTGGACGAGACCTTGGTTCCTCCAAGATTTGACTCCATACGGTGGGAGAAGCGACCATGGCTACCAAAGCTTATCTCCTTCGAGCCAGATGCAAAATCCTACACTTCTGTTCTGGTTGTCGGTCTGTCAAGTGTTCTAAGACTACACTTTTTTTTTCTTTTTTTCGCGAGTTTGCCCAACTTCGCATTCCTTGTGTTGTGCGAGGCGCTTTATAGAGCGTGAAGTTATCGGAGTATTTTTTTCCCCTCCGCCAAATGGTGTCTTCGTATGAAAGGTGACGTTCAGAGGGATCGCAGGCCGAGTTATGGGCTCGTCGAATCTGTTTCTGTCGACGGTTTTCGCGCTGGTATCTTGGAGAACTTCTACTTCCACGGACATCATCATTGTGGAAGAAGTCGTGCGTAAGTGATCCGACAAATACCCGATGTTTAACTTCGGACTTCTGAAAACACCACCACACTAACCGCCCATTTTTATATACCTACTTGAAATGGTTCAAACCGATTGGCAGTTTGTAGCGTGAAAAAGACTACACGACGGTAGACTCTAGACGACGGTGGACGATCTACGCAAGATAATCCTTCCGTGCTCTTTTAAAGGCCGGTGCATTCCCCTGACCTACAAACGGTCTACAAGAAGAAGCGTACTAACTCGCCGTTTCTATTATATTGAAGAATCAACGTGACGAAGAGATTATCATTTTCGGTCATCTATATCCAAGAATAAGGATAGCGAAGTTTAAAAAAATACCGTGGACGTTTTATCAATGAATCCAAATATGAAATTAGACCGTTAAAAAACTCAATTAAAAAAGGAAACGCTGCAAATTTTACTCAATGATTTGTTATTTTTTGTTATAGGTTATCTGTACCTACAAGAATTAACTAGGTAGGTCATTAAGAAAATATTTTTGAAAAAAAAAAAAAAATCCATGTGCCGCTGTTATTCTAGTCACGGAAATTATTGCAAAGGGGTTTAATACCTGGATGCGAGTGCGAATCTCAATCTATAATAATGTTATAGATTGGGATTCGGCACTCACATCCAGTCCCCAAACTGATCCCCCTCGTCATGGTGCTGACCAGAATCCACGACATGGTCCACCGTCTGGTCAGCCTGCGTTCTCCGCCGACCTGTCAATCCGAATGAAGATCTAATTGGAGCGCGAAACTCGCCTTATTTCCCTAAGCAGACTTCCGGTGACTCAACACGAGTTGCTCATTTTCATAGTCGGCGTCCGTAGGTTAAATCATGTCCAGGTGTATCTATACGCCTAGGTGTAACGTACGAATTATGTTATGAATTTTATTCAATTTCATTCTCCTCTATAGAGGAGAATGACATTGAATAAAATTCATAACATAACATAATATTATTATGGCAAATCGGAATGGCCATTGCGGAATCGTTTGTATATGTCTGACGTGCAAGAGAAACCAGTGAGTCACTTCACATTCAGCAGCCGTAGCAGGACTTAGAGCGTTGTGTCAATCGATTCTGGTGGACTTATACCTACTAGCAACTGCTTTGATGCCAGAGAATCCCGTGACATGTCCTTTATGAAGTTGCGTGGGTCCAATAATTGGTTTGTAATCTGTTACAGCATGCTTCAAGAGAATGGCAGTAGGTCGGAGCCTGATGGATCGGTTCGTCAAGCGAGAACTCTACTGCGACTCCCTCCGAGCTTGCGAAGAAGCCTGTGCCCTCGAATCTGCTTTTGTGTGCGAGGGATTCAATTTTAAGTAAGCATCTTTGTTCAAGTTGGGACTGCACCATGGTCCTGATTGGTCTGTCTTTTCTTTCGCCATAACCGCAGATTTTACGTAGTTTGGGGTTAGAATCTCCGATCCAGGAACAAAATTGGGAATCGAATTCACTTGTGATGTATTAGTAACCATAGTTTTAGAACCATTAGAGAGGAAAAAAAGGCAGAAAGTTCTCCTGTTGTTTACAGTCGCTAAAGCGTTATAACTTTGGTGAACTCGCCAGGAGACTGGGGTTCGCGTTCCAGCCTTGTGTCAATTAAAATTTTCAAGGGGTTAGCGGTTCTTTGGAGCATGGAATTTCGGAATCATTTCAAAGTAATGTGCGGGGTCTGCTCCTGCTTCATTGTGAAAATCAAATACGAAAACACAATAAAATCCTCTTTACTTTACCTTTACTTACTAATTAGTACTGTAAAAGTACTCGCCTTAATTTTTACGTTTACTGAGGGCTTGGCCAACTTGTGTTGAATGATGAAGCGCCAAGGCCTTGACAGTCAACTATGACAGTCTCAACAATTTTTATCCTGTGGCCACTAAGATAAAGATTCTCTTCTTTTACAAATGAGGCATTTCTTGAACAGCTGGGCTGAAACATTAAAAATCCGAAACAGAACACTTATGTACGATCCATACTTTACTCAGGAGGATGCCAATCTCGAGACTATTGCCATGCTAGAAGATGTTTCATCTGAATTTCTGTATTGATTCATGTAAAAGTTTTAACGCGTTAGTTGTGTGTGGTAATGTAAATATGGCTGAATGACTTATTACATGAAGGTATCCCACCGCCCTCTGCGGAATCACCAAAAAACACATTCTGTGTTCGATCATATCATTAAAGATCCGGGGGTCTGGGGATGTCCCCCAGTACAAAGGTAAAAATATAGTTGGCCTATAACCAGCACATGATAATATTATGTGCTACTTATTTTAGTCACAAGCAGCTATAGTATAGCTCGCTTGTATCTAAGTTCAGGAATCAAGTAAAAAGAAAGGACTGGGGCTTCGCTTTACGTTTTAAACGGATGAAATCAAGTCAGAAATGAGGAAAACTAGAACAGCAAGAGGTGAAGAAAATCCTTACCGAAGGACCAGTAGTATTCTGAGTGGCCTCTTGGCTGCGCCACTCCTTGAAATGAAGTAACAATTAGGGCTATTGTGGTAATGCAACTTTTCAGAAGGAGGAAATAGGTGGGGGGGGGGGGAGAGAGGCTCTATGGGGAGAACTGTTCAGGGGCCTGGGCCAGTCTCACCAGGCCTCGTTTCCCATCATGTTCAAACTGATTTAATGATCTGCGTCGTTCGCATACAAGTACCAAAAAAAACCTTGTTGTTAATCAACGACGAACCGGATGCTCATTATAAGAAAATAATGCAATGATCTTTGAAGGCGGGGGTCCATTGAATTTCGCTCAACCCTGACATTGATTTCCATTCATGAAACTGCTCGTCGATAAGATAAGAATTGTGCACCGTCATCTTGAGGCGAACGCGGCTTTATATAGTCGCTATAGAAGCAACACCGTCTAACCCACATCTTCCCAACTTCACGGGTGACATAAAAAAACGGTCACGTTTAAACATTTTTTCAGGTAACTGTTTCATTCAAGTGTTTCATTTAACTGTTTCATTTGAAAGCCGTTTCTTGTAAAAGCTGTTTTATTTTAAAAACAGCTCTTTCGTTTTCCGACCGAAGTGGGTAAGGCCATGTTGTTTCTGCAGAGACGTAGTATGTGAGACACCTGAGGGGCTGCGCGAAACTTGTTAAAAATATATTTCGCAGGTTCGACAGGGTTGGGTTCGAGAGCAAATGCCAGTTGACGAATATCCCAAGCCAAAAACTAAGTTTGACGTCGGACTTCAATGCCAACGGCGACTTCGACTTTTTCGAGAGGGACCGTAACGCCCCCAGACGATGCCACTTCCCCAACCATGTGTTCCGCCCTCCTTGGGGCAACGGATGGAGCGGACCGGAGTATGCTTTCGGCCAGGGGTACGGGCGACCCCACGATTTCGACCATCCCAACCGCATTCCCGACGGTAGACCTCCGCCTCCGGACTACTATGGCGACCGGGGCCGACCTCCTCCGGAACGTCCGCCTCCAGAACGACCGCCACCGGACTACAACCCCAATCAGATTGCTCCCCCGAGATACCCGCCGGACAGATTCGCCGACAAGGGATATGATTTTGGTGGAGGGCCTCATGCTTGGCTTGGGAACGGATTTGGCTTGCCAGAGGGTAAACCGCAAATCGCTAAACGCCAAGTCAAAGCCTTCCATAAATGAAGATTTTGGTTCGGCGTTTCTCATGAACAATTTCAATGGTCGTTTGACGTTTGTCAAACGTTCATATTGCATGCATGAAATCACCTCTCCAACGAAAATTGGAGTGTTTGAATTCACCAAGCTTGAAAATTTTACAACTATGGATTTTCAAAACAAAAACTAACGCAATGCCAAAATGTTTATTGACTTTGCAGAATGCTTCGTCCGAATCAGAAGTGGGTTCCGTCTTGACAGATCCGTTTGTTTGGCGTCCATATCTGTCCCGTCCTTGTACGATTGTGAATTCGAATGCGTAAACTCCAGAAAATTTGTGTGTAATACGTTCAGCTTCAGGTACCGTGAATTTTTATTAATTTGTGGTCTCGAATTTTTCAATCGATTTTTTTTCTTCTAATTTTACAATTTGAGCAGGTACTCGTCCATCCCCGGCGGTGATAATTGCCAGTTGAGCGATCGGTTTTACCGCACGTTGGACGCCTACACGGACATTTTGCCCGACCGAGATTACGACATTTACGACAGGAATCCCAACGGGCGGCAGGACTGTCAGCCGAAGAGGTTTTGGGGGAGCGGTAAGATTTTTTTTTTTTTTTTTTTTTTACTTGAGATTTCAGGGCGTCCACACAGCAGGCGTTGAAATGAAAGAGGCGCACGGTTTAACCAATGGGTCCTCCACACTTGGAGGGGCAAGAATGATATCCCCCCCCCCCCTCCACGGGCCACTGTATTGGTGGGTTTTTATTTTTTTCAGTCATGGGCGCCACTGCAGACCCTGGTAGGTCTGATTGTGGCGGTAGGTAGTACAGGACCTGATTAATGGACTGCCTCTTTGCCTGCGCAGTAACCAGCAGTAGCTGCTAGTTGACTTGAATTTCACATCCACCAAATTGAGCACATTTGCCCTTACCTGCTGTACCGAACCATTAGATTGTGTCTGGGGCCAGTTATGGCTCAATACAATCTGTTCTGGTCCTTCAACGCTTATTTACATTCTGCTCTTCCTTCAGGGATTGGCTCTTGGTCTTATCTTGCCATTTCTGCTGGGGGTAGTGCAGCCTGGTGGTTCTCGGTCTTCTATAAACACTCCCCCAGGAGACAGAGTAGGCCCTCTGGCGTTAGCCACTTCATTTTGATGTGCCTAGGATGGCCCACGTGGAGGTGTCAGGTTTTTAAGGGATACTCTATGTTCGCAATTATTTTCGTGGATGTGAATGGGTTGATAGGAAGAAGGACCTCCAGCGCTGCTGTTGGGCAGGTGTGGATGCACCCAGTAATACCAACACATACTAGTCATTGAATGCCAAAGTAGATACGTGTGCCATCCTAGGCCCGTGCTTTCTGCCCTACCTTTCTTGATCTGAGCATTCCATTTAGGTTCTGATCTAGAATGATTCCCAGGTATTTGGCTTCCTTGGCTTCAACCAGGACGCATCCATTTAGCCGTAGCTCTTTAAGCCTGTGAGATCTCTTTCTAGTTAACGTCATCTTTGCGAATAGGTGTTTAAGTACTTCATTGAAAAGTATAAGCATGTTCATTTCTTGATTGAACACTGCCAGGTTTGATTCCCACTCCTATCCTCAACCTACAACTTTGCCACATTTTTTTGTCATCTGTACGAAATTGGGTGTTGACGCTTAGGTGACTGGAATTGGCATTGGGACCCCGCGGAGGTGGAAAGGAAGAATAAGGATAGAATCCGCATAGAGTACTTCGCCGCGCCCGAATTCTATGACCGGATGCACTTAAGGAAGATTTAAATTCCCGAACTCTAAAGTGAAACAAGTGTGACACCCTGGATTTTGATCAAAAAACGTGACAAAATTTTTTTTCTTCTGATTTTAAAACTAAATGATCACAAAGTGTGGCACGTTTGTTTGGTCAATAAAGTTTATTGCACAACATAATAGCATGAAGAATCTTTTTATATTCTCTGTTTGCCTGACCGCTCGAAATTACCCCATAACTGTCCATATTGTACAGACATATTTTCGTGGGTTTCCAAATGCACTTGGTGATTGAAACGATTTCTCCATTTTAGCCATTTATGGACGTGTTTCTTAGGTTAGATTTAGTGAATAAATTTCGACCCAACGAAATTGTTGCAAGTTTATTGTTTGTTCTTTTTAATTGATCGTAAAGATTGGTGTAAATAAATTTGTTGTGTACCTGTTCAGAGGTTTTTTATTGATTTAAACCTTCAGTTGTTGAGAATTAGGCAGCTGCTTACACCAAATAATAATGGCTGTAACCTCTGATTAAAGGTACTGGACAAAGAAAGTTGAAAATGTTGACTTAGAGAAGAAAAGATTCGTAGGTTGTTACTTTACGTAAACTATTCCCAGGGCTCGAAGTTCCTGAAAAAATAAAAGCTCCCCAAATGAACGTTCAAGATGGGAACTTTATTGATCAACTCCCAGTGAATTCTCCTCCCAAAAAGTAAGTGTAGTCGCGTGGACTAAACTCTGTAGTAAGTTAGCCCGCTCATGGTTCAGTCGTGGGCCACGGGAAGCGCCACCATGGAAAATTTATGTATCTAGGTAGGTACCTAGTTAATGTCAACGAGGGATGGGTCGCCATAATCGCAACACATCGCTTCTATACTATCTGTCGGTGATAAAGTTTGAAAGTGCAGAGGCAAAGTTCAAACTACGAGCCTCAGCAGTGCCAGGAGTGCGGTGGCTATCAACCTGGAGAGTGTAATTCTGGCCCACCAAAAGTGTTCCGGATGGTCCCCCTCTTAGGCCACACCCCGTTATAAGGGGTGGTCGAGCAGTGGCTCCTGCTAAAGGTTGTGCAAGCCCTTCCCCCTTTCCTCCCATCACCACTTCCACTTCCTTTCCACCTGTCATCGTGGCGCTACAGAGCTCAAGCAGTTGCCACTGATTTCAAAAAAAAAAAAAAAAAAGCACTGTGCACTGGTTATTGAAGAAAACAAAGCCAAAAAAGGCTCTGCATACCTCCCAATAGGTCCTGAACCTCTTTGGAGCTACCCGGAGCTTTCCATTGATCGAAATCACCATCCCATTCAAGAAATTGAGCTAAGAACTCAACTCTGAGGTTATTTGTAATGCCAATTTAAACCGGTGAATAGCCTTATTTTCAAATGTATTCATGTATAAAAGTCAGATCTTAGTAAATTCTGCGATTTTTCTTCGGGGTTTTCAGATTGCTTCGAGAGGGTGAAAAGCGGATTGAAGCTGAAAGACTCGATGACAAAATTTAGCATCAAAGTGGCAAGCCTGAGTGAGTGTGAGGCAGCATGCATCAACATGCCGTATTTCACGTGTAGAGCTTTCAGCTATAGGTAAAGAGGAAATATAAAGTGGAAATTATGGAGCAGGTTGGAGGACGGTTGTTAAGTGTTGGTGTTTCCAGGTATGGGCCTCCAGTTATTGGCGACAGGGAGGACAACTGCCTGCTGACTGATTGGACTATGACGGACAACTTGAATATCAACAAGGACTTTGCAGTCGATCCTGAGTGCGAGCTGTATTACAGGGGGAGCTACGGGCATGGGTGTGAAATTGGGCGATATCCGGAATATCCACCGATAGGTAGGTACAGCACAGTATGGACAAGAGTGCCAAAGTTTGGAGGTTATAATTTTGTTGATTTTTAGGTGGTTTCGAACGGCCTTTACCACCGCCACCGCCTGACAACTTCCGCCCAGGTTATCTTCCCCCAGATAGACCCGGCATTGGGGACAATTTCATCCCACCGAACCCCAACGCGTATTTGCCACCGGACCGGAACAACATCATCCCACCAAAACCCGGCCCAGCTTATCTCCCGGGCAAAGGTGATGGGCCTCCAAGGCCTGGGGGGAATGCGTATTTGCCACCACCTCCACGACCAGGAGGCGACGGTTTCCCAGTCAAACCACCAGGTGGTGGGGCGTATCTGCCGCCGGCGACGCGACCGCTCCCTCCAGAAATACCAGGTGGCCCAGCATATTTGCCACCTGAGAGGCCCCCCAACGCATATCTCCCGATTGACAAACCAGGCAATGCTTATTTGCCTGTGGACAAGCCTGATCGAGGGTATCTGCCGTCAAGAGGAAAGTACCCTTATGGCGACAGAAAGGACGGCTACCGACCTTATTACCCTGGGCACAAACCAGGAGGCAACCGGTACCTGCCACCTGGTCCTGACGGTCCCATTTATGGCATAAAGGGCTACAGACCTCGACCTTCTGATGAAAGTAAGTAATTGCCATAATTTTCCCTCCATTGCTGCTGCTGCAGGTGTTGAAAATGTTTTTCTGTTTAGTGTGCTATATCCGATCCAGCACACCCGCCAGGTTGCTACCCAGTGCTGTCAAGGTGGCAATGTGGTGCCCATCAGAACAGGAGTGCAAAGACGAATGTACGAGAGCCCGTGAGAAGACCCGGTTCCGGTGTGCCACCATCAGCTACAGGTATGTCAGATTTAACTGTTGCAGGCAGCGACTAGGCCTCCAGATTGAGTGATCTCCTTGTGATGTAGGCTACAGCCTTTTCCTGGGTATCCTCCTGTATGCTGTTTGGGGGATCTTTGATCTCTGGAAGAAAACTGATATTTGGTGACAGAAGACGGTCCTCATCTGGGTGACGTGCTTCTTCAGGACAGTCTCAGATGCGGCGGTTTGGGTTCTTGTTGGGGTTCTCTCTGTTGAACTGGAGGCAGCCGGCTACTGAGTCCACAGGAAGACTCTTGTTTGAGTTTTTCCCAAATGTGCTTTGCAGTTGTGGATGCCTTGGGTGGTTCCTGATCATAAGACCTCTCAGCTATTGAGCAGCCATGGGGATCGGCCTTACGCTGGCTGGCGATCTTGGCTGCACTTGGCAGGCTTTGAAAAGTATGTGGTTCGGAGTTGTCTAGCATTTGCGAGGGAGAGGTATGTCTCCAGCACGTTGAGATTGAACTAGTTGGGGATGACAGCTGGTTGAGCAACTGCTCCCAATTATTATCCCCTCGGGTATTGATGCGCATGCCCATAAGCAGATGCTGCTGCTCAGGATGAAAAGCTTCTCCTCCAGCACTCATCATGGGACGCAGGAGGTGGAGCTGGGCAGAATCCAAGTTGGCCCGCTTGGGGGCGCTCTCTCTTGTTGCCAGGGGGCCTTCTGAAAGCCTCAGGAGGCTCCATAGCAGTCCCCCTCCCACCACTGATTGGTGATTGGTTTTTGAATGTAGAGACGGACAGTGCGAGCTGAGCGACATAGAACAGAGGGATTTGAGGCTTGGCTACGACTACCTGCAGGACAAAGAGTTTTGGATGTTCACATGGGACTTTGGCACGCCCAGCTGCTACTACCCGCCTTATCCTGGCAAGCCTCCTCTACTCAACGACATGAACGCTTACGGTAAGTCACTATTTTGTTTTGGAGCATTATAGAACGAGGCAGCGTTTCACGTTTCGAAATTTTTCCCAGCTGATCGAGGAGTCGCAGAAACCTGGGCGCACTTCACCGTCAACGGGCAACCCTGTCGGACCGGTACAGTCTGCACGATGAATCCCGAAGTCGGCGTTTGGTCCTGCCCTGTCGACAACGGGGATTGGGATTACTGCTGCAGATCTGGCCATCATTGTGGATACTCTGAAGGATACGATTACCCCTGGTAGGTGACGCCAGGTACGTTAAAGCGGTATTTCTTCAAGGATTGTATCGTTACGTTAAATTTTCAGGTGTTATGTGGGTAGTGCAGACAGAGACCAATGGCGTCCGTGTAGCGACTCTTACTACCCATATGCTCACTCTGGCAAGAAGCTACACTGGCCGGTTGCCTACCTCCACCGTGAGGGCCCGCCAAACGTCACTTTGGAGCACAAACCGTCCATTGTTGACAGGTGAGACACGTGCATGATGAATTGTCTGTTGCGAGGTCACAGAAGACTTAACATCCACTCGTTCGCAGGTTCCTCACCTCCCTGGACAAGCTCGCCGGAAAAATACCCTCCTCGAGCAACGGAACGAGCCTGGAAATGGTCACCATACCCGAACCGCGGAAAGAAGGCGATTCCTCCGCCGGGGCGACAGAAAAAGAAACTGCCATGGACAAGCTCTGGATGTGGGGGAAGGAAAAATTTAACAACCTAACGTCGTCGACGGAATCAGACATAACAAGTTCCGGTACGTCGTCAGTCGCATCGACAACGCCAACCACCAGTGTTACCACTACGACAACACCAACTCCAACAACCACCACAACTACTGATTCGTGAAACCAGAAACAATAAAATGAGACTCAGCAGTTTCACTCGTACGACTGTTTGTCGACCATAGAAGTAACCATGGTAGACAAAACAAACTGGTGTTCATTCTCGCTAATTTGTTTTTAAGAATCAAACTGTTTTCTAATGTGTTTATAGAATTCCAGAATTAAATTTAAAGAATCTCTACTAAGGAATTTAAAATGTTTCGAGAATCCAAAATTTGGAACATTTAATGTTTTCTAAAATTGTGTAAAATTGAAAAGTTAATGAAATGAAATTTATTTGAAAATGTCAAAAATTTCCATAATTCTAAAATTAGTTGGAATGGTCGTCGTTGCAAAAAAAATCTGTGTTGTTAAGTTTTACGTATGTATTGAATAACTACCATGCTTGTGTAACAGAACATGTTCTCTGTTAATTTTATATTTATGTTAGTTTACTAGTAAAGGGTAGTCGGTTCATTTCAGCTCCAGAACGGGCGAATACCTGAAACACCTGCCCACCATGGCTACGAGGTGCTTGAACTTTGCCCCAAGAATGTAAAGGTTCTGTACAATCTCATTCGTATCTGAGGTTGTGCAGTTGGACGCTTAGGAAAGAAAAGGAATGATTGTAATGATAGGGAGAACTAGTCATATACTATAACTATAAGGTTTTGGCCGAAATTCACTATTTTGAAGGATGTAAACACGAAAAAAAACTCTTCAAAAAAATAACTGTAGATAACTGTATTGATGGAAACAGGATTTTTTTTAAGTAACTTATTTGAAACAGGGAATTTTGTAAAAATATGTACAAAATAAATTAGACTTTAAGAGTTGAATTAGTGAGTTTTTCCATTTGCTTATATCGCCCATTCATACTGAAGGGTTTGAAAACGTCATTCTGGGAGTTGGGTTTCCGTGCCAACGGATGCAGGAGGGTTTTTGTTGAGGTTAATCGAGTTAGGAGCCATTTTCGAGTTTTGGGTTCCGGTCATTCAGGAAGGCTGTCTAGATCCCTTGGCCAGAGGTACACTCACAGCATGTACCTTTGGTCATACCTGTTTGTACCTACTTCTGGGAGTTTAAACGAGGAAACTAATTATTGGTCGATGTTATCATAACCCAAAAATGTTAAATAGCTGTGTGGATCAATAAAATTAATTGTTCAGGTGGCCAGAGGTACAAACAAGTGAAATACGGCCAGAGGTACAACCATAGCATGTTTGTACTTCCGGGAGTACATTCTGGGAGTGTAAACTCATTGTTGGTCGATTTTATCAGAACCCAAAAGTGTGAAATTGCTTCGAGGGTCAATAAAAAGAATTGTTCGCGTGGCCAGAGGTGGTACATACACAAAACTGGCCAGATTTACGCACATCGCACATTTGAAAAATAGAAGGCGATTATTCCTGGAAAAAAACCTCCTCATTGCTTACACAAATAGTGGATTGAGTTCATTAGTACCACGTTTTCCATAGATACAACTATACTGTGTACCTTGTACAGAATCGAAGGAAATGTCGAGCCTCCTTCTTGTAACAGTGCACCACCAAAACTTTGAGCAGCCTTATCATGGAGAGGGAGAGCATGCAACAACAGTAATATGTATAAATCAATCACTTCAAACACTTCATTCCAATTTACTCTGACTTTACTGAAAAATAGAAGAAATTTGGGTTTTTTTTTTTTCATTTTTGAAAGACGAAATTAAAAATTCTATCCACATCACTGCCCTCAGAACGTCTATTCCTTGAAATTCTGGATTCGATGTCCACATGAGAGGGGTTTTATCTTATCGGATCAAGCCTCTTGGGGCCAAAAAGTAATGTCGGTGTCCGTCTCAGAGGGGTCGCTTCACGAAGGTTTCCCTATGTTCTCGGCCAGGGCCGAGAGTAGTGCGTCCGTTAAGAGGGGTTTCACGGTACACCCGTCACCCATACTTAACTGTGGTGGTTGCATGGCGTTGTTTACAAGATACCATTCTGCAGGAGATTTTACCGACATTTATTTTAACGACTGAAGGGAATTCAAAACCGGTTCTGCTATTTACAAAAGAGCAATGAATTATCATAATTCACTATAATAGTACCTAAAATTTACCGCGTTTTTAATGACCTGAGTGTCCAATGAAACATATTACAACTATATTGAACTATGACTTATTGCTCCATAGAACTGCTTCATTGACCTGATATTTGTTGAAATGTCTACACTTCTACTAAAAGCAAATAAACATCTACTAAAAACACATACCTAGTTATATTTATTATTAGTGCGATGTCCTCCCTGGTATTCATCTCGCTCGCTCTGGTGATTCTCACCATTCAGGAGTCAATTGGACGAAGAAGAGTAAGTATCCAGGAATAATAACTGTCCCGTTGTTTCAAGGCACTTGGTAGGTACATAACTAAGTGAAATCCTTCTAAACCCCCAATAATTGCGGAGATTTTTTTTTTTCTATAATGATTTTCTAAATCCTACGTTTGAAGGTCAGGAATGTTGTTCCCAACTTTTTTGGTTTATTATTCTTGGAATAATACACCTATGTTTTCGCGACGCGGGTCGACGACTCCGATCGGCCTCAAAATTTGACATTATCCGTTTCAAGAGGTCTACATTCAAAATCCGAAATGTCCATCCGCCGTCCGCCGTACGCCGTCCGGGCCGTTTTGGGCAGTAGGAATTTTTTTAAAAATCTGAAATTTTGACAAAATACTTGGTTTACCATCTAGTTGTGCCCGCAAGGTTTTCAGTCCGATCGCCCAAACCCGTGGGGCACTCTGGGGCTATAATGGGGCTACAGAAGGGGGTTTTTGAAGGCTTTTAGCTATGGGATCGAGTTAGGTGTCGTTTTCGAAGTATTTTTGGACGTAGAATCCATTTTTTGGGGTCCCGGAACGATCCGATTTCACTGGGGCGATGTTTAGGGCATTCGTGGGGCTAAAAATGGGATTTTTGAAGGATCCCAGGATGTTAAATATTTTTCGAGTAAAAAATACAGAGTTTTTGAAAAAACACATTTTTGAACAAAAAATCCAAAAAAAAAATTTTTTTTGAGAAAAAAACCAAAAAAAATTTTTTTTTTTTAATTTTTTCATTGACAGAATTAAATTTCTGCACAAGTAACGTATATCAAAGAATAATAAACCCTTGTGTAAAATTTGCAGCGTTGTTGTAAATGTGATCGTGCGTATTGACTCAACATTCGACGTCATCGATTCTTCAGTTTTGGTTTATTATTCTTGGAATAATACACCTATGTTTTCGCGACGGGGGTCGACGACTCCGATCGGGCTCAAAATTTGACATTATCCGTTTCAAGAGGTCTACATTCAAAATCCGAAATGTCCGTCCGCCGTCCGCCGTCCAGGCCGTTTTGGGCAGTAGGAAATTTTTAAAAAATCTGAAATTTCGACAAAATACTTGGTTTACCATCTAGTTGTGCCCGCAAAGTTTTCAGTCCGATCGCCCAAGCCCGTGGGGCGCTATGGGGCTATAATGGGGCTACGGGAGGGTTTTTTTGAAGGCTTATAGCTATGGGATCGAGTTAGGTGTCGTTTTCGAAGTATTTTTGGACGTAGAATCCATTTTTTGGGGTCCCGGAACGATCCGATTTCACTGGGGCGATGTTTAGGGCATTCGTGGGGCTAAAAATGGGATTTTTGAAGGATCCCAGGATGTTAAATATTTTTCGAGTAAAAAATACAGCATTTTGAAAAAGAAACATTTTTAAACAAAAAATCCAAAAAACATTTTTTTTTTTTTTTTTTAGATAAAAATCCAAAAAAAAGTTTTCTTTATTTTTTCATTGACAGAATTAAATTTCTGCACAAGTAACGTATATAAAAGAATAATAAACCCTTGTGTAAAATTTGCAGCGTTTTTTCTCCTTCATTCTTAACTCCGCTTCAGGGAGAGAGGGAGGGGTAAAAATGGCAAAAATTGTTCAAACGCATCGAAAATTAATCGAAAAAATTGAGAACTTTTCATGATTGGCGGTTGGAAGTCGCGGTTGGTCCTATTCTCACCAGAAACATCTCTTCTTAGTAATAAAGGCACGTAAAATATTTCTTGCCTTCAACTGTTTTGTCATGATGCAAAGGTAAGGTAAGATGGGGGAAAAACTTGGTATGGTTTGGTAAGTTTCACCTCAACAAAACTTCAAAAATAAACAGTTAAAAGTTACGTCAATTAGGTATGTTTGCCCTGGATACCTTTGAATCTCCTGTTTTTCGATGGTTCCTGTTTTCGATTGATGTACAGCTCGCATACAATGGAGGTTATTTTGGTCCATTCAGCAACATCCAGGAGCAGGATCCAGGAAAAGTGAATTAAATTAATATTAATGCATCGAAAATGAATTATTTAATGAATCGAAACCTCGACATATCGATATTTTATCTCCGATATATTGATGACATCGATATGTTGCTAACGACATAATATGTCGGATATTATCGGAGAAGCGATGTATCGAAATATTGAAAAATTTTGCCATCAAAGTTCGTCCCCCCCCCCTCCCTAGTAAAATCCTGGGTGCACACTGGTTATCAATGATCACATTTCATCATCCACCTTTTTCTTCTTCTTCTTGGTGTTAATAAAAGTTTCATTAAAATTTAATAAAACTTGTATAATAGCGACTTTATTAACATTTAATTTTAAATTTTGTTGATGGTACTGATCCTTAGAAGATAAACGTCGACCTGTTTTCTACCCAGCGTCAAATAGACCAAAATCTGACGATTGTTGGTCTGATAAAAAAAGGAACATTCGACTATCCTCGAGTTCGTCATTTGGTAATGGTTGCAGCAAGTAAATCATCTAAATCGGAAGAACTGAAGTCCTCCAAGGTTTCACCGATAATTTCAAAGGTAACGCAGATAGTTACCATGTTTCGATTTCCCTTCGTTAGGTATTAAATTTTAGTAGAAGTGGATACCTCCTTGAAAATTACACAGTATTTAAAAAATCGCCCGGGGGATTTGGGTGAAGCGTTTAATCAAAATTTCAAATTTAGCCCAAAACGGGGGATGTGCCTGGTATTAAAAAAAAAAAAAAAAAAAAAAGGTATGTATATGGGAAGGGGCGAATATGATGAATTATTATTATCTGCAAATAAATAAAGGTAGAGGCTTCTGGCGTAACTGGGAAAGGTACAGCAAACTGCCCGAAAAAAATTTACCATTTCTGAGCAGGCTTTCAAAAAGGTACTCGATAATGAAACTAACCACACATCTTAGTTTTTGGCACAAATTACACATGTGAACCAAACAAAAACGAAAGAAGGGATATCTTAGGAGGGAGGAATTCATTTCTAGGTAAGCCGAGAAGAGCAAATTGACAATAAAATCCCAGTTTGGTTTTATATTTCCTTTAGTGAGTAATTTCATAGCCAAACATATTTTTTTAATTGTTCAATAAAAAA
Organism: Pilophorus perplexus; assembly: GCA_955831195.1. NCBI lineage: Eukaryota > Metazoa > Arthropoda > Insecta > Hemiptera > Miridae > Pilophorus > Pilophorus perplexus. Next base: position 7,226,137 of record OY037018.1, read on the forward strand.
ACGATGCATATTTTATACAAGGGTGCGCGGGGGGATTTTATATAGGTAATTCGCCTTCTTGACAACCCGCATTTCTGACGGATTTAGCACCCTTTAAAACCCCCGTACACCAATTTTCAGTTTGAAAACTCGTATAGTTACGGGCAGAGCCGTTATTGACCTTTTTGAAAGTTTGAACTGAAAAGGAAAAATATTTCGTCACTCATCGAACGTTGGGATCGGGCCTTCAGAGTGCCATACTTTCAACAACAATGTTGTGATGTCATCAATCTATACCACTAATTCAGAACGCCTCTGTGACTATGTATGTATGACACAAGCTTATCCTCCAAAACTGTAAGTGATAAAAATAACCCGATTTTTTTCTACCCTCTCGGGATCCCTCACATTTCTTACTGGGCGCTTGAGAATCCCTAAAGATTTGTGCAAACTGGCGCATTTGAGCCCAACTGTCATCATCAGATTCGGATTCCGCGAGCGAAGCGAGCCCCCCTGTTAGAGTGCTAGTTTCAATACTTTGTAACCCTAACAGACATTATAACATTAAGTTTCAGAAGGGGAGAAGCTTCGGGTATCACGCCGTGGTCATGAACAAACATAAAAATCGTCTGTGTGATATAACATTCTACGTTAAGGGGAAGACGGCAGAGGAAGAAAAAGTGAGTAACGTCGACACAACCAACTGTCGTCGACCACATTTTACGCGAAAACGGAACAAGAGTCAAGTCCACAATTATCATCATCTACCGAGTGCCTAGATCAGCGACGTACAGTGCTATGAATTCTAGATTTTTCGAAGGTTGTTTCCTTGCCTGTCCTTGTTCCTCCTTTAAATGATGGTTTATGGGCCTGGCCCATTGGGCTATATTACATAGAAAGCAAAATCTGGCAAGACGGTTGGCCGTGATGAGGTAAGTATGGAAGTGTTAAAAAGTGTGGCTCTTGGACGACAATAGTATCGTAATATTTGTCACCTCATTGATCCCCATGGTGAAATCGGATCGATCTGGGACCCCCCAAACTGTTCTCCTCATTGTCAACTCGAATTAGTATGTCACTACCATGATATATACAGGTATAATACGAATTCGCATACTATAAGATGTCAAAATTCAATATTTTCTAGGATGTTAACACGAAAAAAACTCTTCAAAAAAATAACTGTAGATAACTGTATTGATGGAAACGGGATTTAATAAGCAATTTATTTGAAACAGGGAATTTTGTAAAAATATGTACAAAATAAATTAGTCCGTAATAGTTGAATTAGTGAGCTTCTCCTTTTTTCCCGACGACGCGCTTGAACTCTCCCATGTTGGTGGTGATGATGGGGGAGCCGATGAGTTGGAGGTGGTCGATTTGGGTCGTTTCCGTGTCGGCTTGGTTGTTTTTGACGAAGATTTGGATGTTCTGGACGTTTTGGAATTTGACGAACCGAAGAGGGACGGGGGAACCTTCGAGGTCTTCGGGTTTCAGACTGCGAACAAGAAAAAAAAATTTAGTAGTCCCACAAAAAACACATCGATTCCAAAATCAGATGGCACATGTCCCCTGGGACTCACAAAAAACGGACTCTACGGCCAAAAATACTTCTAAAACAACCCCGTATGAAATTTACAGTCACGTGAAGTAACACTACAACAGTCTGTTGGCGGTTTGCCGTTCCAGGTCTGCCGGTGCGCTGGTGTATAGAACTCAACAGCGATTCAGAAGGCATTGTGACAGCTGTCAACTTCTGTCAACAGACGCCGTGAGACCTGGAACAAACCTACTACTGTGAACCAATGACTTGGTGGAAAATGAATTTACAATGACGGTGGACAATGGGCAATGACTTGAAATTCGGTCGGTGGACTCCTTCGGTAGCTGGGGTACTAAGTACACTTTAAGAAGATCCCATTAATCCGAATTCGGGTCCAATATTAATTCAAACAGACACATCTCCGTAAACCCCATTTTTGGTCCTTGAAAACTCATAAAAAATAAAAATAAGGACGCTGGGAAATTATTAAAATCAAAAAGGTCGCCCTTTGGCTCGATTTTCCCATGCTTTCGAGCAACAAGCTTAAAAAAAAAAATTAATAATAATAATAATATTAAACGCCATGTTGTGCTGGATCCATCTTACAACTTTTACAACCGTTCTGAATAATGTTCTCTGTTCAAATTGAAATATTACAAAATAACTAATAACTTCTTGGTGCTTTTTCAGTGCTTGATCCTCCTGCTTTTACCGTCACTCCCACCATTACAATCGCTAACAACTTTTTCAATTTGTGTATATTATACTCACTCGATGTCTTGAACGGACTGATTGGAAGAGGCAGCGTCGAAGTCCAAAGTGTTAGGCTGATTTATGAACAACTTCATAGTTTTAGGTCCTTTGTCGGCAGGAGCTTTGACTTTAATTGAGTGAATTTTAACTGCCTGGTTAAACGTCAGAGATAGGATGAGCTGCAAACACAGAATGACAATTTGGGCATTAAGAAAGTCAAGAAAAAAGTTATGTGGTGCGCTTGTACTTTACCTGTTCATCACAATCCGACTCCAAATAGCCACCTTGAGCAGTGAGGCAGTGTGCCAGCGGATGATCGTCCGCCTCGTTCAACGCTTCACATTGGTTCTTCTGGATGAAGCTAGTCAGATCCATCTGTCAACAAAGAATATCTTCGGTGAAAACTGCATCCCAAATCCTGTTTCCGCTGAGAGGGTACTGGTGCTGCTCCGCTAGAAGTTTCACCTGTGCGAACCATGACACCTCCGCCACCACCGTCCGCACAGGCCAAGCATCTATCATAATGCTGGAGAATCTTTAACGTATTAATCGAACGCGTGTCGTCGATTGTGTCGAGTGCGTGGCACCGTAATACGACACATTTGCATCCGGGACAAAGTAATTATAATTTCAGATAATAATTATCTGAAATTATGAATAATTATCTGAATTATTCAAGAATAGGTACCCTAAATTTCACAATTGTCTTACATTACAAGACCAATAAAGTCTCACCTCGAGAAATTCCTGAGTTCGGCTTTTTCCAAATCTTTGGGTCTTATTGAGTGAGGCATGAGACAGGGTTGCCTACTGAGTCCTTTGATGTTTGCTATCCGATATCATGAACATTGACGACATAGTATTGTGTAATTCTAATTCGCTCACATTTATGTTTTTCTTCTTCTTCCTATCTTCCATCTTCGTGTCTTTGACTTTTGTGACTTTGATTATGACACTCGCTTCAAGTTTTCGCATCAAGAGGCTATTTTTGACCCGATAACGGTAAAATTACTGAACAGACAAGTTTGTGAGGGTTAAGCCCCAGTTTTAGTCGTGTCCAAAGAGGTTCTTCTGCATTCCATCAGGGGAAGCCGCTTGCCATATTAATGTGTGTAATGTTGACAAATAAACTCATAACATGCAAAATTAGTTTGTGGGCAGCTTTATTTTGCAGAACGTTCTTCATGCAACAACGCTAATGTTTGTGCCTTTTATGGCGTTTCTGTTCAGCAGGGTGAGCTTGCTTTTGAAGGTTCTTCTCGATTTTCAAGGGTTTGGGCGAATCTTCTATTGCTCTGGGCGTGGGCTCCTCGATCCTTAATTGATCATCTTCCACCACAAGATTAACCTGTCCTTTGTGGTGCGGGTGGTGGCCGTGGTTCACCAATTTAGGCCCCGCCGTTTCGAGAACTCTGCTTTCTGGACCGAGTTTGGTGATTTTTTCGCCGTGGAGGCGTTCTTTGGATTTCGATGTCTGGCTGATGTGTGCCTGGGACATATTCGTTGCAACTGGTTTTGCCAGAGAAGACATCGCCGACCGGTTTGCAACCGACAACGAGGCGTTGACCAAATGGCTGGGATCGATTGAGTGGGAAAGCGCAGCCGTTGCGAGCGAATCGTACGACGACGAATGCGAAGCCAGGCGTTTCAGGTTTGTGCTGCTACCAACCGGGGACGATAAAGCTTTCAACGACGCCTTTGATTCGACAAGTCTCAAACCCATACTTTTTTTTACTAACGACACGGCGGTAAGGGTGCTCGACTCCAATTCAGCAGCTCTTGATAACCTCGCTTCCCAAATCTATAACAAAACGTGACTTGTAGGTTTTTCCGCCAGGGGAGACGCTTGTTGTCACTTAGCATGGCTAAAATCCAGCTTGTGCACTTCTTTTGAATTCTTTCACTGGAAGAATCTGGGACTTGCGCCCAATGAAACGCCACAGACAGAACCTAGTGGTGCTTCATAGGGCGCGAAATTTAGGCACCCCTTGGGCGCATGCACGAAGAGTCCCTGGGAAGAGTTATTACGTATGAAGAATTCTTCACTTTCTCCAGGTATGCACGGGGAGTCCCTCTACCGATTTGGGGCTACGCACAAAGAGACCCACGACTTCTGCTGGATTCCCAAACCAGGAATAGGCTGGGGTCACTCTGACACTTATCAAGTCCCTGCCGAGATCAGGAGGCAGACAAGCTGAACCTTAGCGGCCATTAGCCAATCTCTACTTATATCCCAGCCAATTGTCAAGAGTTAGCAAAGCTGAACCAGGAGCTGGAAACCCCACATTAGAGCTTGGTGGCTCTTAACCAGTTCCTGTCAACATCCTTGCCATGTGTCAGGGGGAAGTCAATCTGAACCAGGTGCTGGAAATCCGAAATCCGAGCTTAGTGGCCATCAGCCAGTCTCTGCGTACATCCCTGCCATTTGTCAAGCGTTAGGAAAGCTGAACCAGGTACAAGCAACCCCAAATTAGAGCTTGGTGGCTCTTAACCAGTTCCTGCCAACATCTTGTCATGTGGCAGGAGGTAGTCAAACAGAACCACAAGGTGCTGGAAAACTTGAACTCAGAGCTTGGTGGCTCGGTGCCCAGCCTTTGACAACATCCTTGCCTACTTGCAAGTAACTCTCTGTACGATCACGCGACATTTTGACCTTGACATTTTGCCCACGGACTATCGTTCTTAAAGAAGATTCTCAATCAGTAAGAGCGGGATTCCCTGGATACACTCCCTGCCGCCTAGCTGGAGTCTTCAGGCACCGTGCAAATCACTTTCATCTCGAATAGGACTCCCCGTGCAGTCAACCCACCCCTTTGCTCACAACAAACAGCTAGCTAAACACAATGGGGGTCTGTTAAGGCTATTCAAGCCACAGTTCTTCATTCATGCCAACTTTCGAATTGGTTTAATTGGCAAACGAGATCCAGAGCGACTCATCCAAGATTCTAGCGCCACCTGAAGTGGAAAAAACTAACTACCTACGTTACACTCCTACAGGCAGTTTCACCGCTGCTACTATTGACCTCCACGTGATTCACCCTTTTCGAATCCAACGAAGTTTGCTCTGCAGGAGGTTTAGAAATTGGCAGTTCTTGAAGGCTATACCAACTACGTCGATATTTAAACGACAAAAATCAACGACACGGTTTGATACTTTATTAGTTGACTGCGCGATTCCTTCAGACCTTTCAAGAAGCCGGAGGGTTAACCGTCACGTTGGCATCCTCAGTTTAGAACACCCAAAAGACATTAACAGGACAGGTAGGCGATTGGTCAAGAGACATTCATTTCTTTGATTTGTCTTTCTTCTTCTTTTTACTTTCCTTCCCACTTTCCGCTGAAGAACTACCTGCGATGGTGGAGCTTTTCCGGTGAGGGTGGAACAAATTATCAAAAAACGTCTTGAAGCTGCGGCGCGAGAATTTATCATCTCTTCTATCGTCGCGGTTTTTTCTGTCTTTGGAGAACACCTTTTTGGCGAAATCTCTAAAACTGCTGCGCCGCCTTTCGCTCGAATCTCTCTCGTCTTGAGTTGCTATCATTTCGGACTGCGGCCTGACCTTAATGTGTTCTTTATCCCGCTTATATTTGCCTTGTGACTTCTTCATCTAAAACAGAAATTCCACCACTGGAGGACATTTAACGTGTAGCACTTGTTCTAAGGATGCCCTCACTCGGATTGACTATTACTTGCCTTTTTTTTACCGGAGGCCTTTGATTCGCGTTTTGGTTTGGGCTCTCGTTTCTTTGATTGTTTAGATTTTTTCGGAGCAACCACCTAGTGAAAAAGGGGAGAATTGTGAGGGTAGCTCAACCCTCAAAGTGACTACGGATGTCGTGCGTTAGTCCAAAAAACGTACTTGAACCTCTTTAACGTACTTCGCTCAATGTTGCCCAGGACTAACGATTGCTACGTTGTGTACAAGCGTGTTGGTTTGCTGTTACCTATCCCTGGCACTCATTTTGAGGGAGTAATGGGGTTATCACACTGTTGGGAAGGACATGATGACAGACAAGTGAGGGGGAAAAAAAGGAAGTATAGCGTCGAGCAAGGAAAATACAACACTGTTGGAGCGACCATTATGTCGGAGCCGCCATTATGACGTCACACTCACACACCCTCTTCGCCCCTCAACAGCTCTGACAAACCGTCGTGTAGTCAGAACAGTTACTGCTCCAGTTTGTTGGACGTCAGGCCTTTTCAAATGAGGGGGGGGGGGGGGGGGGAGACGTTGTCGTGCGGGTGAAATAATGGGGTTATCACACCGACCCAATGAGTTGTTAGAGCCGCCATTATGACGTCACACGCACGACCCACGACCCCCCCCCCCCCCGCTCATCTGCAAAGGCTGTCAAACCGTAGTGTGGTGAGGACAGTTCGCACTACACGACCGTTTGCTGGTTGTTGGGCATTCGTAGATGGGGTAGGGGTGGTTCTCTCACTACTGAGACGGATCTTTCATTCAGAAGAGCGAATGAGCTGTGGCTCAGTAAAAATGAACCGGGGTTCTTTGCGCTCTTCTGAGATCAGTTCGGTAAAGATCGGATCTGCTCTCCCGCTCACGCGTCTCCCCACTCGATGGAATCATGGGTCTTGGCTCTACAAGGAAAGGATTTTTTATCGTCTCCAAACAGCCCTCCTCAACAGATGAAGAAGAGGAAGACGAGGACACCCCACTTTCTCAACACCCGGGACCCTCTCGCCACCAGAGGTCGCGTGTTCAATAGTGTTGTACTAGCACTACTAATTTTATTGTCATCACTGTATTACTTTATTGTATATTCTTACATTGAGATAACAATTGAATTGAGATAACAATAATATAGTTAATTCAACGTCTATCACTACCTAATTCTGATAAGAAACCATAAAATAACTGTTTTTTGAACGTACATTGATGCTCTACAACTTGCCTGTAATGATTGTGTTTTTAAGCCATGATAAAATGGTTAACGGCCAAAAGTTTCAAGCCTGAATATCTCCCAAATTGTTATAGATACGCGAAAAACCAATATGGACTCTTTTATAGTAAATATTGAGATTCATTTGTCATATAGATGATTTTTCTGTAGGACCTACCGTTTTCGAGTTAGGAGCGACAATTCGAAAAACTGACCTTCGGCCTCCCCCACTTCCCGGGCACCTCATACGTACCGTCGGGGACTTCTGGTGAATTAATCCCCCATGGGTCAAAACACAATGGTGAAGAAATATCTTCTGTTCTCAACATTTCTACCTAGAATCATTTATGGCCTAGACTATTAACATTTCACAGTGGGGTTTTCGCTGCTTCCTTATTATTACAATTCCCTTGATGAATTAAACTTGAAGAGGCACAATTCTTCACACCTTCGTTTCACAGAGCTAACAATAACATTCGAAGCGCATAAGTTTTACCATACTCAAATCTCATAATAATCAACACCACCTCACAGATTGATATAAATCGGCAGGTACCACTTCTACCGAACAAGTTTCAACTGCACAAAATCGATGTCCACCAAAGTTTACATGGCATTAGCTCACACAATTTGAGGGACCTACAAAATGGGGAAGGAGGGGATTCTACCAAAAAAAACTTCTCAAGAGTTTCCCAAATTAATTTAAGAATGAAAGTGGAATTTCGCTGGAAAACCTAATTTATTCACTTTTTTTTCCACGCATCATCACACTTACATGGCCAGCAACGCCAACGTCAGCATCCGCAGTGCCGTCGTCGTAGTACTTTTGGATTTTTTCTTCGAGCTTCTGCGGGTCGGCGCCTTGCATAGAGTCCACCTTGACCTGGAAACCGATCGAGTCGAATATAATAATCGAATTTGGTTAGGGCGAATATCTGTTGGCGATTTCAAAGCGGGAAACTCACTTTGTTGCGGTAGAAATGGAAAGTGGGCATGACGGAAACTCTCTGGTTGACGGCAGTCTCCTGGCACTTGTCCACGTCCACCTTGAGGAACACGGCGTTGGGGTACTTTCTGGAGAGCTGCTCGTAGAAGGGAGCGATCGTCTGGCATGGCCCACACCTGAGACGGAGAGAATTGTAGTGTTGTGGGTTGTAGTGTACAGTGCCTTCTGTACCTACTGCAATGTAGGAGGGAAGAGTCATACGCCCCAACATCAACTGAGCATATCTAAAGAGAACTGGTATCGCCAAAGCCGTGTGACTGACAAAAGAGTCTACAAAACGTCCCTACATCGTACAAAACGTCCCTTACTTGCTATAGCGAAAGTATGCCAACATCTAGCAGGCCATGTTGATGAATCTCAGGTAAAAACATACAAATACACAGTGCTCATCGGGCTCAAAGCACTGAGCGGAGAATATTACATTGCTCAAGAGAAACATACCTCCCAAGAGAAACATACCGCTTAATCGACAGGCCCACCTACACGCTAGTGTATTATCCCAACGCTAAAATGCCCAATTCTATACCCAGAATGACAAATTCAAGAATTTTCATGGGAATCCCCATGTGTCGATCGTGAGCGTACGGTTCACACATCTGTACCAGGGACATCTTTAGAAGGAGTGAAATGCCAACTCACTGCCCATATTGACCTGTTTAAATTTCTCTGATAATCCTCCCAAGACTCACATCTGTGAGCACGTCCAAAGTCCTCCACACTCTACGCAAACGTCTTTTCATTAACCCCAGAACACAAAAAATCCTCTGAACTGACCTTAAAAAACTAAACATACCAAGAAGCAGTGAAGTCAACAACGACAAGTTTCTGCTGGCTGGACAAGGTTAATTCTTCTTGAAATTGAGTCTCGGCGAGAATTTCCTTAATAGGCCCCATAGCTTCTACTTCGATCAACTGTCAGTCGATTCAACCTTAAAAACCGTCGTGATGCACCGCGAGTTCACTGGAAATAAGTGGTGGAAGAGGACGATGACATGCACTTCCGCGAGTTATCACTTTTTCGACACCGGACAAGTCGGCAAAACGGCAAAACTCAAAGCTCTTTGCTTATTAGGTTATGTCAGTCGTACCACCACTTTTCTTGCCTTTGGGGTGTTTTATGGGGGGTTACATTTTTTGTTGTTTTACGACTTGGAGTTGCTTGACAATAATTAAAATTTGAGACGCGATATAATCATCTTGGAGATAGATATTTGGAATATGGTTGTTATTAAAGGATATGAGTTTAACACGGATACTGATTACAGCAATGAGGCCGGAGGCCTCTACGACAAAATTTAATTCCCATCCACGCTTCAGAAATTACCCTCGTTTTTCCCTCCATCACTACAATAATATACCAAACTAGTCCCGTTGTTATGTTTAAAATTCTCACCAAGCTAGTCCCGTGTTTACCATTGAATTTTTGATCAATTAATTAATCCCCACGGTGGAATCAAATCGCTCTGGGACCCCCAAAAATGAATTCTACGTCCAGAAATACTTCTAAAACGACACCTGACTCAATCCCATAGCCGAAATCCTTCAATAAAGCCCTCCCGTAGCCCCATTTTAGCCCCATAGTGCCCACAGGTTTGGGAAATCGGGCTGAAAACCTTGCGGGCACAACTAGATGGTAAACCGAGTATTTGTCAAAATTTCTGACTAAAAAAAAAGTCTAGTTACTTACTGCCCAAAACGCCTCGGACGGCCAAACATTTCGTTTTTGGAATCTAGACATCTTGAAACGGGTACCTAATGTCCAATAATTGTCCAATAAATTATTTTGAGATAACTCTGCTGAGATCAGAATTGTTGACCTCCGCCGGGATTACATAGGTGAATAATTTATTTTGGAATAATTGTTATTCAAAGAATCATAAACCTAAAAATTGAAAAAGTACCTAAAAAGTACCTTACTTAACTAAGGATTTTCTAGCAAATTTTTAGGTTAAAACTTTTTTTTTGCTCTATTTAATTAAAGCTCTAATCCAAGGAGGAGGAGGACAATAACACAGATCGCGTCATATATCTAGAGTAGGTACTTCTAGCGGTCGGAGAAAAATTCCACTATCCCCTCTCTCTTAAATATCCCTCTATCGTGGGATAATTTCAGCCAACTGCATCCCTTCTTCGTGTCAAAAAGGCTCACATAAGGCTCACATTATTAGGTCTCACCTATTTGAGCCTGCACGTTAAACATGACATGTTTACAGACAGACACATTGAGTTTTTATGCGTCTATTTGTTACAGACAATTAATATGAAGTGGAAGTATGACTACTAAATGGAATAAATTTTAATGGAGTTTCACTAAGGGTTTTCACTGAAAGCGGAAGCAGCGCAGACTGCTTCCCACCTTGAATACTCTCAGTTTCCCGCCTTGAGTGTTCTACGTTGGTGACGTCACAACAAAGTCGACAGCGCTGTCCATCCGGCGCCGTCTACCGCAAAGTCTGTCGTTCGCTGGTTCGTTGACAAAATGGTGGACAGTTATGAGTTGCCTTGAGCTGTTGGTGCGAAATTCATGATTTTACTCGGTTTTTAAAAGCTATAATATTTCAATTGATGTTGAAATTGTCTTTTAAGTTGACGTTGTTTTTGTTGCATTGTTCTTATTGTTTCAAGGTTCCTCAAATTGTTAAATGTGTGCCAACCTTGGCCTCCACCCATTCTAATTCGTCTCTCGTCTCGTCACATCCTCTGGTTTTATTGCTCGATTGTGTAAAATCGGTTCGTTTTGGTCTCGCATGAAATGTTTTGCTCCCTTCGACAATTGTTCAATTTGAGCTGAGATCATCGTGGGATTTTTCGGGGGTGCCCGTTATCAATGAAGTGATTTTCAAGTGAAGTGCTCCGAATCTTCAGCTAAAATGGCGAAAGACATGGACTATTATTTGAATCTTCTGGTCAAAACGACGGATACGAAGGATAAGCTGACTCTGGGACAGAATCTACTGACATATCTTCAGGAGGGATCGTCCATAGAATGTCAAGACATCGGGACCGTCGTCGACGCCCTGCTACCGTTCATCCAGAGCAGCAACTTCAAGGTAAGAACTCCTACTCACCCTGTCACGCATTTCTGCATTAAATTTTGCCTTTGCTTCAAATGTCAAGATTCGAATGCAATTGAGATCATGGCGTGCTAGGGAAGCTTTCCATTGAAAAAGGTCGTGATAATGGGTGTTCATGCAAAATGAGTCGTACAAGTCATCCTTGACCTATCTGTTCCGGATTATGTGTAGGGGTAGCTTGACGACCCTCCTAAGGAGTTTTTGAACGTATTTGGCGCGATGCGGGATTTGAATTGAAACTTGACTTTCAATATTGAATACAGATTGAATTTAATACAGGTTTATCAGATTCTGTAGTTTGTCCTGAGTAGATGGCAGGATACAAGTTTGAAGACATCGTATCTCGCGAAATTTAATGGCAAACATTCACATTTTGGTGCATTATTCATGGAATAATTCACCATGTATTCGCGACGGTATTCGTAGATTTTGATCGGCCCCCAAAATGTGATATTTTGACGTTTCATGACCCGTAGACTTCAAAATTTGAAGTCTACGGGTCATGAAACGTCAAATATTTAATATCGAATCTGAGGCCACCGGGCGTTTTGGGCTGTACGATTTTTTTTTAAATCTTAAATTTTGAAATACTCGGTTTACCATCAGGGTTTTCAGCCCATTCGCCCAATCCCGTGGGGCTAAAAAGGTGCTACGGGAGGGGTTTTTGGCAAAAACTTTTTGCAGATTTTCTGGTATGATATCTAGTTGGGTGTCGTTTTCGAAGTATTTTCGGACGCAGAATCCATTTTTGGGGGTCCCAGAACCATGGGATCCGACCTAAGGATCTATGGGCCTTTCATGCGAGTGGGGCTTTTGAAGGATGCCAGGAACTCGAATGAGGCGTTCCCCTACTATAATAGGTAATAATTATTATTAACTCTTCATTAATAGTTTTGGACACAAAATCCATTCTTTGGGGTCCCACATCTGTCAATAAACTTTGTAAGAAAAAATAAATTAACAATACTCAGGTAATAATTACCTATTAACTTTTTTTAAATTTTCTTCCAAAGTTGTGGATAGATGTGGGATTATTATTATCATCATCATTTTTTTTAAATTTAATAATAATTTAATGATAACACAGGTCAGCAAAAAAGTCGACTTGTAGGTGCGTTGCTAAAAACCACTTAACTCTTATGTTTTTTGAGGTGCTGAATCCGAAAATGGCCTCCGTTTTCTCGGGAGCCCTTTGTTTTCTTGAACTAAGTACCTATGGCCAATTTTAGGTTTTTTTTGTGTGTGGGCCATTTCAGGATAAAAAAATGATAGCCGTTACCTACAAAGTTCAAATATTCTGAAAAATACGCTTCTTATTGGGAATTTAATGCTGATTACGAATATAAACACGAGTTGGGGTCTAAATCCAGAGAAATAAAATTTGACGCAGAAACAGTTGGAATAAAATTTTTAACGGCCACAGTTTTTACGCTAGAAGGTAAAAAGTACCAAAAACGTGACTTTTGTTTGAAGAAAAAAATCGCCTAAACACCTAAAAAAACCGCCGTTTTTTCCAAAACCAAAGTCACGTTTTTGGTACTTTTTACCTTCTAGCGTAAAAACTATTACCGTTAAAAATTTTATTCCTACGAAGTCTTGTTGGGTAAATTGTTTCTGCGTCGAATGAGACCCACCGCGATTCTGTACCTTCCATAATAAGGGAGCTAAGTTTTTATCCATTTTGGCATATCGTAGACCATCATGGCACTCCTGGAGTTGGCAATGCAACTTGATCGCAACAAAACTTTTTTCCCGGGAATATATTAGACTTAAGGCATACATTCATTACGATTCAAAGATGGTTTTATCCATCAGCAATTTGAAACCCAGCTGTGTCGAGATACTAACAAACAAATTTTGACCATTTTTAGTTCAAAAACGTTTTTGTATGAGCCTTTTGGCTGTGAGTGGCTGCTGATTTGTCCCTTCGAAGGCACCAACTCTAGTAGTCTAGCATCATTCAGTCATTGCTGTCCCAGTTTCTATCGTCCAATTTGTTTCTGTACTCCGTGATGGCGCGTTGGTTTAATTTGCTGGATGCTGAGAATCATCAGTAGGTACAATGCACTAATCTACGTCATATTTGATTTTGTAATGAGACACTGCCTCTTGCAGACTGTGCCCATTCCTTTCCGTCACAATCGTTCCACCTCAACGCAAACTGCCTCATTGTGTGGATGCAGCTTGAATGGGGATCTTTCTGGCCGCGAGTTTCCTCTGCAGACTGTCGACTCGTCCGACTTATGCGCATTTTACATCACTGAATAATATTCCGTTTCTCAATCGCGCCGGGCCAACCTCAATGAGGCTCTTGGCCAGTACGGACAGCGTCCGGTTGGCCTTTGTGGGTCGAAACGACGAATTTGAGGAAGGTTTGTGGGTAAATGTTTGTAGACCTAAAGTACCTAAAGGTAATGGGGGGTTTGTAGACTCGCATTTCACAGACGGACAAACTACCACCCACGGACTATCACACACTGGTGGAAATTTGTTAGGCCGTATAGTTTATATTAAATATAAGCGTAAAACTTTTACGCTTCTGGCCGGAAAAAACCATGTAGAAAGGAAAGAGAAAGAGAAACAAACAAACAAACAAACAAAAAACGCTGAAAATTCTACACACGGTTTATTCTTTGATAGGTATAGGTTAGGTAATTGTGTGAAAATAATTCTTTGTCATTAAAAAATATTAACCAAAAAAATTCAATACGTGTTGGTACAGAATCTGATGTGGGACCTCGAAAAATGGATTATGCGTCCAAAATTACCAGGCCAAAAACTACAGCTCATTTGATCTCCTGTGTCTTATATTTAATTTATTTAATAAGACTTTGTAGCGCCTTGAAAGCCTCATAGATCCTCACGATGGAATCGGATGATTCTTGGACCCCCAAAAATGGAGTTTACGATCAAGCATACTTCGAAAAAGACACCTAACTCGACCCCATAGCAAAAACCTTCAAAAAAGCCCTCCCCTGGCCCCTCAGAGCCACACGGGTTTGGCCGATCTGGTTGAAAACGTTGCGGGCACAACTAGATGGTAAACCGAATACTTTGCCAACATTTAATGTTCAGATGTAAAAAAATTCCTACTGCCCAAAACGGCTCGGACGGCGTACGGCGGAAGGACATTTCGTTTTTGGAATCCTCTTGAAACTTATAATGTTAAATTTTGGGCCCAATCAGAATTTTGACCTCTGCCTCGATTACATAATACACGTATTATTCCAAGAATAACTAACCACAAGCCATATATTGTAAGTTGTAGGGCATGGAATTCCGCGTACTGGGTGCTTTCAAATAAGCTCCTTGTGAAGGTCGGAATTCTGCATTTCTAACATCATATTCGGATTCAGCACCCTTTAAGACCCCCTTACACAAATTTTTAGTTTAAAAAAAATCCTTAATAATAATAGTTACGTGCAGAGCTGTTTACGAATGTTGGAGATTTTGAACTGAAAGCGGAGGGCACGTGACGTCACACCTTGCCTCACGGGGCATCAAGTAGTTGGGCAAGTTGCCGCTAGAGCGCTGAATAATAAATATGAACGGAATCGGAATGGAAACTCTCGGCCCGGGTCGATTTTCAAAATTTGAAAGTTCGATTTTCAAAATTTTGAAAATTTGAATTATTTAATAACCTTCTTTGATGATAAGCTCGATGCTAGATTTTTTAATGACCCTTCTCTGATGATTACCTCGATGCTCAATTTTCCGAGTCGGCTTTTTGCGTATCAAAGTTGGCTAACTTGCATAGATGCAAGAGAGAGAGAGAGACTGTTTGACTGTTTTATTTATTAATCTGATACAATTAGGACCATAAGGTCCTCTCTTACATTATATTAGAAAACATCTGAGAGAGAGAGATCTCTCTCAGCCAATCAAAAGATGACTAAGCAGCCTACGTCATGACATGGTACATTGTACCCCCTCCAGGCTTCAGAATTCAAAGATTATATTTTTCTTACGGCTCTATAAACAGTAGAGATGGGTTTTTGCAATGTGGACCCGTTTTCGTAACTTTTGAAGCACGACCTTTCCCGGAAAAACATTTTTTTGAAACATTCAAGTAGCTCATTTTCAAATTTGCTCATTCCTACGCATAGATCTGTATACACAAAAGCTCAAAAGTACTCCATTATTTGTCATTCCAGAGGACATTCGACGGGAAATATAGTGTTCTTAAATTTGGTACATAGTGAAGTTATCCGTAGAATGATTCGATTTTGAGTTAAAAGCCGAAAACTGAAAAAAAGTGCCAACTTTTCTCGGTTTTTTATGCTTTTTTATGATTAAGATAATTTCAAGCTTTGCACTATTTCATTGGAGACCGGCCATTTTGTGGTCTAATTTGCCTGGGCTTTGGATAATTCAGAATATTTTGGAACCGTGTTGGAGGATGTTATGTTGTCATTTTCACTGTTGGTTCGATGCTCACAACCTTTTGCTAATCCGTATCTTAGTAGCTTCCTATCGTGGTGAACCTCTTGTTGCATAATGAGGGATTTCGATCGGTATTGACGGAGTCAGGAGACGTGGCGTGAATCTGATCCCAGTCGAGGGCGAGGAGACTCCGGTCTGGAAAGACGAGCGAAGAGGACGAGGACGCCCCTCGCAGATTGCAATCTGTGCCGACTCAACCGTATCGCATCGCAGGGAGTGGTCGTTCCCACAGCTCTTGTTCTTCAATCAGCTCCGGATTTCTATAGCCACTGTCACGTTCTTGCTGTTTTCTTCGTGGAACCACGTAAACATTATAATTAGCCGAGTTTTCCAAAGTTTCCTTTTCACCAGGTGATCCTTCACGTGTCCTCTCGGAAGTATATAGACCCACCCTCAAGATGCCCTTGTTGATAGGGATACCTCCAAATGTCACTAACTCCGTCCCGGTATAAAGTATAAATACCGCAGTACTAAAAGAGCGAGAGGGAGTTGAAACACGAAAGATGGAAAACCAAAAACAAGGTCTTCTCACGCGAGGTCACCCGGGAAGCATATCAGCGGTGAAACAGCCTTTGAGTGGGGGCGTTTACATATTCATATTGTCAGGGAACCTGGGAAGAAGTGTTGGAAAATGTAAACTACGCGATCGCCTTCTGGGAGCCATATACGGCCTCGTAACCTCCTCCAAGTGAGATTGCCACGGGAACTGCGGTAAACGTGTGGTGTGGGTGGTAGTATAACTGGTTGGCTGGAAGAAAATAGAATTGGAAGCAATTAGGTTACCCATTATTACATTACCTGTTGAGTAATTCCGTCGTGAGCGGCTGCGGGCAAATGACTAGGGCATTCACTTCTAAAAAACACTGAAAATTTCACCCAAGAGTTTATAATGGAGAACCGCATCTCGGCCAATATTTGTTTTCTGAAAGAACTTCATAATTTGAAGCAGTAGCAGTGAGTTTCGAGTATTCAAATTCCCAAGACACTTTCGAAATTTTTTAAGAGTGGAGGAATGGGTATCTCAGGACGGGCCCTTATTGCCGATAAGGAAGGAGCAGACAAATGGCAAATTTGGGCAAACACTTTTTTTTAAATGGTGAAAGCGGATTAAATTTCGTACAAGGGACGGTAGGTACATTGCATGTATTATGAGACAACAAACGTGTCATTAGTATTCGTCGGAAAAGGTTTTTGCCAAAATTTGTGTTGGCATAAATGTTTTTGCCATGCCTGCCCCTCCCTTACCAAAGCTTAAATAAAAATTTCACATGAAATAGTTGCGATGAAAAATTTAATCAGCTTTCACGAGAAAAAAAAAAAAAAAAAAAAAAAATCCAGAATCGGGCCCATAGTTTCCGAGCTACAGCCGAAAACGTTCTGGATTCATGGCTCAGGCTTTCCGCTAAACACACAACACAAAATTCAGTGTTTTAAATACAAATTTAGAAACACAAACTGTTGTATTAAGTGCGTAAAAAAAGTTATTCAGTTAATAAAAATCATTTAAAACAATTAGGTATTTAAAAAAAAGTTGACTTTTATCAGATAGATTCTATATTGGACAGATTACAGATCCCATAAATGACATCTACGTTTAAAATTACTTCGAAAATGACTCCCCACTACCCCTACCCAAAACACTTACCAAATCCCACCTGTTAGCCTCCTGTTAGCCCCTCAGAATCCCACCGCTGAAACATTGAATGAATTGTCAAAATATGAGAATTAAAAAAAATCCCATCTAAAGCGTCCTAGACGATGGACGAGCATTCATTTTTTGGAATCTGCATTTCATGACACATCTATTTAAAAATGGTTGCCCCCTCGCAAAAACATAGCTGAATTATCCTGAAAATAATAAACCCAACCTACTTTGTCGATTTTCACGAAAAACGCTATATATTGCACATGGGTTGATTATTCTCCTGAAACCAAACAATAACTTTCAGAATGATGACTAACAGAAGCGGTTTGTTATTGTCACAGTTTTGTCGCTTGTTCTGTTTGTCATCAACCACTCTACGGCCTCTCGAGCCATCAATCTTTCGCGCTCTTGTTTTTGAAGTGGAGGCAACAGGAAATACCATCTTCACGTAACAGTGGCCTCACGGCACGTACGAAGTCAATCGAACTGGTTGAAAAATGTATCCCACCTCAACTTCAAAGCGGAATGTGGTACGGTCGAATCGGGAGAGGGCGGTAAGGTCGTTGATATGTTGTGGCAATGATATGGGTGGACTGTGATGGGGTGGGGGGATGAAAATCATAGGAGAAACGATGGAGGGAGGTACTGTGGGAGTCAGCATCCTACGTGGTACGCCAATATCACGACCGGAGCCACTTTCGTCAATTTACAGCTTCCCTAATGTAGGCTAAAGGCTACTTGGTCTGGTCTTCAACGCTCAACACTGAATTGACCAATATTCTGCTCTTACATTTCATATCTCGTTTGGTTCCACGAAGTGGTTCGAGGCAGTTTCTTAAAGTACACCATCAAAAAAAAGTACCTGGCGAACTGGTGCATTTGGCTACGTAGGTATTTTTCCAAACGAGAACCCCATCGTCCTACATCTGTGGCATTGACACACCCGGTGAAGGAGAGGTCGAATCAAGAGTATTTCCTTAGGGCCAGATTTTACTACAATCGTGTTTGAAGGAACGCCAAGTTCACCCATTCTTAATCTCAAGGTCTCGTTCCGTTTCTCGCTTATCGGAATGCATCTCCAATTGCTTAGGTTTATACTTTCAAAAGAAGTAGTATTTGACCTAGGTCAACCCGTTTAAAGGGATTGATGTCACCGTATGGCCGTAATTGTAGCTCTTGTTGAGGCTTATGTAAATATTAGGTACCGGCGTCGCTAATTTTGTCGCTTTGTCGGCGTCTTCTAATCACGAACTCTTGAACATTTAAAATTTGATGGAGATACGATGCAATTGAAGTGAATTGCTACCAGTGGTAGCCTACCACTCATGATGGGGGAGGAGATATTAAATATAGCACAAATTTTGTGTTATTCAAGTTGTACAGAATAAAAATAATGAATTGACCGAAGCGACGGCACTGCTCAGCTACTTGGTTCTGTGGTACGAAAATGCTGCAAATTTGATTACCCTGAGTTCATTAATCTTAATAGTTCAGTGTCGTCCAAAATTATCTCGACAAAGACACCTCACTCTACTTCCCTGGTCACAATCCTGCAAACTCCCCGCTGTTGGACTTGGAAATCGATTTATGGTGGTCCCCACGGTGCGGTCGGACGTACAATTTATTTATAAAAATGATTTAATAATTGTTTGTCAATTTGTGTTTCAGGTTTCGCAGGTGGGGTTAGACGTGATGACAGAACTTATCCGGCGGATGTCGCATTTCTATCGTCCGTACATTCCGTCTGTACTTCCCAGCGTCATCGACAGATTAGGTGAGCATTGCGCGCGACAGAGTTCAAGTTGGCTGTTTTTATTACTAACAGAGGGCACAACGTGCCTTCGTCATGCCCACCGTATTCTTCTCCAGTTTCTATTATCTACGGAATTCCCTTCGGGTTTAGCTTTTATTTCAACGTTCTGCTTGAAGTGAAATAAGCGGTAAAGCGGTAGTAAGCACTGGAGGTTACAAGATAAGCATCCACGACTGCTAGTAGCAACAACGGTTCTAAACTCGGGCTATAACTTCGCAAAAATCAGATTAGAGCTGAGACAGCTCCCCCATCTGTCAACCCCTTCAGCTCCTCAGACCTTTGACTAATGAAGTGTCTTCCTGACTAATGGGCTACTTGGCTTGTTGACATCTCATCCCAGAAATGCAGGAAACGTCTGCATCGTCAGTTCTATCTCTAATTGGGCCTACAATTACCACTCATTTCTTTCATTTGAGGCAGTTTTTTTTTGTTTTTTTTCTGGAAGCCACTCTGTCATTAGATGTTAGGGTCTGTTGGTTTTGTCCACGAGCCTCCCTTTTAGAAGTGCCATCCTTTAACCCCGCGAGCCAATTGAAAGGAGCCTCCTTCGACTCCCCCCATCCCTCACGGAGGAATTTAAACTCTTTTCAAGCTCATGCTTTTGTAAATCACAAAATTTTTTCTGCATTTTCAGGAGATAGCAAAGAACTTGTCCGGGAAAGGTGTCAACTACTTTTGGGTACCCTTATGGAAGAGGGCGTTGTGACGCATCAACAGCTCTTCGACAGGCTCATGCCGGCGTTCTCCCATCGGAACAGCAACGTTCGCGATGAGGTCATGAAGTGCCTCGTTACCACGTTGAACCAGTACGTAGATTTATGGATTTTTACATTTGGATGAACAGTACAATTTTGATGTCAGGGTCTTTCTTTGTTGTATTATCAACTCCCTCCGTCTTTTTTTCAGGCACGGTGCGAATTGCATTGCAGTCTCAAGGATCGTTCCTCTTCTGGTCAAATTGCTCAGCGATCCCAACGCCATAGTTAGAGATGAAGCTTCCAATACGCTCTGTCATGTGTACCGCCACGTTGGGGAAAGGCTGAGGGCTGACCTTGTCAAAAAACACACTCTCCCGCCAACCAAGTAAGACCTGAAAATGGTAAAACCATTGAAAGTTGCTACTGTCGTGGTTGTTCAAAAGTACAAAATTTAATGGGTGGGTGGTAAGAGGGGGGGGGTATCGGTAATAACTACCGATTACTACACTTAGCACGCAATTATTTTTATGTAATTGAAATATCTTATTCTGACAGTAGTTGGAATGATAAAATAGATGAAATAAAAACTCGGAAAGGCATACAAATTGAGAATTTTTAAAAAACTAACCTGAGAATTTGTCGTCCGAAGTATCGCGTTGTTGAGGACTGAAGTTAAGAACACTGGGGTTTGTTGCATTGTTTACGTCGTATAACTGACCAATTGCAACGAAAAGGTCATGTATTCGTTGTTCATCCTACCCGCACAGGATGTATCATAAGTAAGTCATCTTAACACTGGCAGCGAGCGCGGTCAGCCAGTCTGAGGTGGCCTCATCAGCTGACTTAGATTGTGTCTCTTGTTTCCATGTTATTATTATTGTAACTACCTACGCAACGATAGCAGGTGCTCGAAAGTGAAAAATACTATGATTTCAAGAAACTGAGAAATATATCAATCTGTTTGCCTTTCCGACTTGTTATTTCCTCTATTTTATCAATCCAACTACCGTCAGAGTAAGATATTTCAATTTCATCAAAATCGCAGTTGAATGACAAATAGCACACAATTACCAATCATAAGAACATCTAATGTGGGGACTGGTTTCGTGCTACTGAGTCCATCTACACCCGAGCCCATGTGGCTTGAAGATGTTAAGCTGAATTATTGTAGCTACGTCTAGTGCTGCAAACATGAGTTTCTTGCTCAACCGCCCGAAGATTTAAAAAAAAACAAAAAAAAAACAAGGTCCTCCAGCGCCAAAGTGTTCCATCTACTCCTAGTACATAATACCTAATAGAAAGTTAGGTGACGTAGGTCATTTTTGTTTTAAAACCGATAGTTTTATAGTTATGAGCGAAAAACTGCAAAAACACGAAATTTCTGGTCTTTTTAATCTTTCCCCCACCCCAAACCAGCGGCTCGGAAGAGTTATAACTAACTGTCTATTGCGTACTAGTAGGAGTAGATGGAACGTTAGCTTTTGGATGTTCGGGTATGGAGCTAGTTCCACCGTACCACAAATCATTCCGGGCTTGGCAGCTTGGCGAAACCTGTCCCCGCGCTGGGCTTGTTTATGGTTGATCAATTTAAACCATCAGCAGAGGAGTCGTCACTCCCTTAATCTCCTGTGATGGGACATGTGCACCTTCGGCAAACACCCACTTAATAAAAACCGTGACTAAGTCATGACCAAGTCTTCGTCTCTACTGAGAGCATGTTTGCCGAAGGTGCAATAATCCATTTTAAGATAACACAATGCGGATTTGTGTAAAAATGGATTATTCACTAAAGAAGAACCTAGCTCTCAAGAACTTGAAACTATGAAGTTGTAACTATGTATGTGTTTCGTAGCTCTGCATCACTTCTGCTTTATTAAATAATTTTGTGGTTTACCAAGTTCATTCCACATTTACTGTTTCATTTCAGACTCCCCGCACTGATGGCAAAATTCGACGACATCAAGGCTACTGGTGACTTCTTCCCTACTGCCATGAACAACTTAGCAAGTAAGTGTTATAATTTATAATATTCATGCATATTACGCAAACAGTAGTTGTGTTTGCGTGGTATCCATTACATGGATTTAAATATTAACCCTGAAGGAAAGTCCCTTTGAAAGAGGAGGGGGAATAGGAAGGACTATATACTGCAATCATTGAAGACTCGAGGCAGGAGTTAGGGGAGCCTCAAATGTGGAAGTGAGTGCATGAAGTGACTGGCTGAAATGTCAGGAAGTGACATAACCTTTGTTTGATAGATTCGACAACGCTGTGGTAGTTCAACGATGTTCGCTGCCTTGCTGGTGTTTGACTGGGAGCTCCCCCCCCCCCTTGCTGTACTATACCTCGATATGTTTCTGTGGTCCCTGACGTGTCATCTGGTGCATGAGCCGGGTTTGTTAAGTATAGAAGGTGATGTATGGTGTAGCTAATCTTGATCACCTACAGATCAGGAATGGTAGTTCCGAAGGTCGCCTACATGGTAAAACTTAGACAATTTTCTTCAGCCATGAGCTAATAGGCGTATAACTTGAACCCGGGATTGCTCAGATAGCCTGTCATGCGCCTCAGCATTTGTGCGAAATAGGCGTAACAGAAGTTCAGGGCCTTAGCGAGGTTGTTACATTTTGGCACATCTTTGAATAAATCAGAGTGCTCTACTTCCTACTTTACTGGTATGGCACCCTCCTATAGTTTTGAACAAGTGGTAGATACAGAGCTTGAGGCATGTTTGCCCAAGACTGGGATTTCTATCGACTTGTGCACACTAAATGTGCTGTCTGGGTTTGATCCCCCCCCCCTCACCTGCCCACCAGTCGTTTCGAATCAAGGTTGTATTGGTTTATTGTTCTTGGAATGAAACCTATGTGTTCACGACGGGGGTCGAACATTTTGATCGGCCTAAAAATATTTATTTCATGACACATAGATTTCAAACATACCCTACAGTGTCCGTCCGCCGTCCAGTCCGTTTTGAGCAGTAAGAACTTTTTTGAAAATCTGAAATTTTGTCAAAATACTCGGTTTACCATCTAGTTGTGTCCGCTAGCTCATCAGCCCGATCACTCAAACCCGTGGGGCTCTGTGGAGCTAAAAAGAGGCAACAGGAAGGCTTTTTGGGGTTTTTTGTCATGGAGTCGAATTAGGTGTCGTTTTCGAAGTTGTTTTGGACGTAGAATCCATAAATGGATTTACAAATTTACGGGGGTCCCAAGATGGGACCTGTTGATGAATGCTTGGAGGACGGTTGAGTTTATTATCCGACACAGACTGTTTTTCCAACACAGAATTAATTTTTGCACAATTCATATCTCCCAAAGAATTATACTTTGTTGTTATAACAAATAACGCATTTTCATCGACCGTTGGCCAGGAGCCTGTGGACCATTCATCTTTTCTGGTGATCGTCGCCTTGACATTGGGAAAGCAGGCCCCTCAGAGGAGTCATTTTTCGCTCTAACCGCCCCTTAAATCCTGCCAAGTCGTTGAATCCTGTGGGTTTTCGCTGGCAAACTACAGGGACCAATGACCTCCTGTCCGAAAGCAGTGAAGTATCTGGAAATTCTAGTGACACCAACCTTTACCCCCTACCTTCACACCCGCCTTTTGCCTCCTCCTGGGACTGTACATAGACCCAGGAAACCTCTCAGACATTTCTGAAACCTTTCCCCGTTTTCCCGCAAACCCTCCAAAACGCCCTGCAACTTTTTGCCATTCCACAAACACTAATTTAATTTCAAATTGAGATATAGACCAACACGTAGCTGCACTGAATTCTTCCGAAACTGGTCTGGTTCTCATAACTATTGAAGAAATTTCTGCCAGCATCATACTGGCATCCCCATAACCTTACTTGGTTGTCACTTATCTAACAAAACTCGTACTGGAATTCATTTCAGAAGATCCGGGTTTTCTCCGCAACGGCCCCATTTTCACCTTCGAATTTATTTTCAATCATTTTGGGCCTTGATGAATGCTCGGAAGAAAGAGAAATCTCTTAGGAAGAATCAAGACAACTATCTAAGGATGGGTATCGATACCCGCTTTTTCAAGAAAATCGATTTCCCTTCACTCGATAATGCCGCGATAGTCTATCTTTTATGGCGATTTGTAATGTCTTTTTGGTTTATTATTCTTGGAATAATACATCTATGTAATCGCGACGGAGGTCGACGACTCGGATCGGCCTCAAAATTTGACATTATTCGTTTCAAGAGGTCTAGGATTCCAAAACCAAAATGTCCGTCCACCGTCCGGGCCGTTTTGGGCAGTAGGAATTTTTTTTTTTTAATCTGAAATTTTGACAAAATACTCGGTTTAGCATCTAGTTGTGCCCTCAAGGTTTTCAGATCGATCGCCCAAACCCGTGGGGCGCTATGGGGCTGAAATGGGGCTACGGGAGGGGTTATTTGAAGGCTTTTGGCTATGGGATCGAGTTAGGTGTCGATTTCGAAATATTTTTGGACGTAGAACCCATTTTTAGGGGCCCCGGAACTATTTGATTTCACTGTGGGGATCTGTAGGGCTTTCATGGCACTACAAATGGGATTTTTTAAGGATCCCGGGAGGTCAAATATTTTTCGAGTAAAAACAAAAAATTGTTGAAAAAAAAAAATTTTGGAAAAAAATCCAGTGACGTTGGAGGGCTAGTTAAAGCCTGTGCCACCTGACCACTGTGGTCACTTCCTAGACGTTACACAGTTTTGTTGGGGCTAGGGAGGGATGGACTAGGAAAGGACAAATCAGCCATTTTCCACCTGTTTAAACAAGAAGCTTCAAGGAAGCGCGCCAGGTCAGCTAGTACTGAAATAAAAAATCTTCCCTGTCAAATTTCAATCCGCATTAGGGAGAGACAGTCAATAAAAACACAACACCGATACCCTAACTGTGTTAGATCCTGGACCAAACTGATGAGGAGGAAAGTAGCCCCCCCCCCCCCCCTCACCTTAACTGTTACGGAATAGAATTCATAGTATGCACAAGTTGCCTGCTATGAGGGAAATACTCGAAAAAATTGGGGGCAGCCTCGGGCATTTGGGGGGAAATGTGGCTGGACATGAAATAGTACCTTTTCCGAAGGATGACCCATCTGCGAATTCAGTTCTCTATAATTTGTTAGAGCATTAAAATCTATATATATATTTGTGTATCAACGTTAAATCGTTAAACTCGTTGAATTGCTGACTACTAACTAATTTCACTGAATATTTTTCCGCGTTCTAACCTTGTTTTTCGCATTTCTTTAATTCTTCTTGTCGAGAGCGCTGCCTACTTAATCGCAAGTCTGCAGCTTTTGTTCTCCAGCATGAGACTATAACGACCGTTGCGCAATGTATTTCCAGTTGTAATCATCCGCCTGTTGTTTTATGTCTGAAATGGTTTAACTCCGTACTGGGTAGTTTAGGTTATGCTTACTCATTGTTGGTGGCTTAGAGCTTTTTCGTCCCATGCCAGTCGGTTACATCGTTGGTAAAATATTGGTGGAGGTGCTGGATGATGCTAAATGCCTTGTGATTTATTTGAAATTGCGTTTGTTGTCCCGCTTTGCCACCTCCAAGCCCAAGGCTGGATGACGTCAATATCCACGATTTCGTTCCTATCGCAGAATTCGACTGTGGACTCGGGCTCATGAGATCAGCAGTCCGTGTATCTTAGGTGTATTGCGTAATCCAAGTAACTAGCCGGGAGTGTTGCCCTTGGTCTTGGGAGCCGGTCACCAGTCACGAGCGCCGGTTTAGTTGTCATTCTGAAAGGCACTTCCTCTCTTGGACCTCGTCACTCCTCATTGTCCCAGAGAACGGACTCTTAGGAAACTCTTCACGAAAACGGACTCTTTTAGAGAGATATTTAAGCGGGTGTCCTTTGCTTTGAAGTTGTGGATTTACATTTGAGTGTGCATTATGCTCGTTTGGGGTAATCACCGGACTTCAAATGCCAGAAACTTTACTCTAAGATGGTGTCGTAAAAATCTGCGCTTCAACGTCATATTCGTTCTAATAACACACCGAAAAACTGAAATCTCCTGGTTAACTAACCACGTGGTTCCGAGAATCCCTGGAGTGTCTCTTACAGTATTTTCTCAGATTACGAGCGGAACGTGTCAACATACCTACTTGATTCGGCATCAACGCTAAAACGTTTGACATAAAAGTTCCATTTTGTTTCAGCACTCCCACAGACATTATCTTTTGCCGATGACTCAAAATCACTTAGGTTATAGGTTGACTACAAGAACAAGTTTTGAACGATGGTTAAAGCATACTAAATGGTCTGGTATTCGGGGATTCTAATTTTTCGTTCCTTCAGTAAATTAGGTTTTGATCAACTTAGCGTTCTGTCAAAAACTAACGTTTGGCAGACTTCAAACCTGCACATCTTATTATCCCGCCTTCATTCTGCCCCTCGTGATTATCTCGTCATGCATTGCCTAATGATCCTAAATCATACCCCAAATTGACGTGAATAATAACCTAATTGGTCGCTCAAAAACTGCCTGTTGCGGTAATAAGTGGATTGCGATTGCGGCGTTCGCTTAGCGCCTGTTCCGGATTCCAGAGTTTACGTTTTGTGGGAGCCGTCTCGGGAGTCTGGATGTCGTCCAGGACGGCACTAAAACGGAAAGATGATGCGATTGATGCTGAGAGAAATTACGTTAGCCCTTTCGGGAAACTGCGGTTTTGGAGCTTTTCAACGTTCGTAAAAATTTATCTTAGTACTATAAAGCGAGCGCGCGACTTGATATTACATTATCAAGTCTTATCTTGAGAGCCATGGAATGAGGCAGGTACTGAATTATTGAGAGTATTAATATTCTCAATAATATCATATCAATTGATATGATTGGGCTGGTGAACTTTTTCAAAATCAATTTGTTCCAATGAAGAATTTTGACCTTTCTGTCCCATCTAAATATATTTGAGCGTTAGAATATGGAACACCAACGATTGGAATTCACTTTTGACGGATTATCGCTGAAAACCCAAATTTTAGGTCATTTTGGTCACAGTATTTTAAACTTTTATAAATTTCCGAAATTTTTTTTAATGATCAACATTTATTTAGGTAATCCCATTCAACTAAAATTAAATTAAACAGGAAAAAACAAAAACAAATCCTTTTATAAATTGAACCGAGGGAAATGCTGTCCTAAGGTCCACGCAAGAATGATTGATGTGAATTCAGAATTATTGACTATATTTTTCAAAATACCCCACAAACTTGACAGATGTCACTCCAAACTCTGCCACAGGTCAAGAGAAAATTCATTTCAATCCAGGTTCTTGCCTGAGGAAGTAGAGCCTAAGTTTATGAATCATGTAGTCATTCAACTTGTGTTTATGATTTGAATTATTGAAATTGGTGCCGAATACTATGTGTGACCACAATTACCCATGCGTGACCAAAATTACTAAAACCTAGCTTTCCGCTAGTTCAACTTCGGACTTAAATTGTTAATTATAAGAACGCATATTAGCCCTAAAAAAGAAATGGCCAAAGTGGATAGCAATCGACACCGCATAAAAATAATAATTTTTATGAGAAATTCTGATCAAAATTGACTGTTATGTGGTCTGGGGTCATCAAAGTGTCCCACTATGTGAAACAGGGCCTTAAAACATTCAGAGCTGAATTTTCGCTAGCAATATGTCTGGTACAAACAGTATAACCTTATCGGCGACATCCATACACGATCAACTTGTCTTGTAGTGGGGGGGGGGGGGGGGGCTGTGCTTGTACGCTTAACGACGGCTTAGTATTTCCGAACAAAAGCGTAGAACTAAATCATTGAGCGTTTTTGAGTCCAGCTGGCCGTTCTCCAGACGCTCGGCCTTTTCTTCACTTGGCGTACTCCCTCTCGTCGTCAAGGTACATAAGCCACCCCCGCCGACCCCTTCGTTTAGCCCGCACCTTTGTACGACGTCTTGGCCGTTCAGTTCCCGACCTGTCACCCGTTCGTAGAGGCGGACGGGGGCCTTTCGTGCCTTCCCCGTGACGTGTTTCCCGCTCCGACGCCGCGCTTGACGTCCAGTGGTTTTGGCGCTTTTGACATCCGTGAAATATCAACACGTTGGGAGACTCCTCAAGTTGAACGACAGTGTCTTAGACTGCGATGAGTGTAAATAAGTTGCCTGCCCAGAAATAAGTGCCTTTACATTTAGTGATGACCGAAGAATCCATTCTGGACAATCCAGATTCTCAGTGGATATTGCAGTTTGATCGAATTCTCCGTGCGTTTGAATCAGCAGCTTGTGAGTATTGACAATTGGAAAATTATACAATTTGGCAATGTGGGGTTTACATCCCACCCAAAACTCACCAAGTTACAACTAACGACAATGGAGTTGTCTGCGTCGTTATATTTCTCCACTTACCTAAGAAATCTGCGATCTTCTTTGATTGCTCCGTTACGACGTTTTTCATTACAGTAATCAATAGTTGCTGCGCGAGAACATCAGAGATAATCTTCTTTCCACTCTGAGCTTGGGAACTGCGGTGGGAATATTCCGGATTCGCATCAAGATGAAGGATGGAAGTTTTCTTGAGAGTTATTATGGAAAATCGATTATGAAGAAGCCGTCTTCGTGATAGACAGGACTGCCAACTTGATTATTACTACCTTTTCTAATGGATTTTCGAATCGGGAATCATCAGTAGGAAACATTTTCTGGAGTGCTGCCCCTAATATCAAATGTACTTCCTTTGTAGCCCCACGAAATGGGCAATTGGGCTGAAATCCTTGCTGGACCAGTTAGAAACGGTATATTTATAGATTTCCAGTTTGAAAAAAACTGCCTATATTTATAGGTAGTATACTACCTAAAGCGGGTTTAATTTTGGAATCTACTCATTAAAATTTAATGCCAAATGTTGATTCCATTTGAATTCGGGCCACCCCGAATCCCTAAAACAGAAATGTATTAATCAGAGAACAATCTAAGATCGATAAACACGAAATTGCAACGTTTGCAATGCCCAACACTATGTGACAGAGTCAGAAGGCACCGACTTTGCCTTGCTGTAGACATCCCTTCTTCACGATGATATCTCCTCCATGTGTTGATATGCCTTCTTCAGGCTGGTATTCCTTCTGTAATTCGGTGTTATTTTTGGGAAACAATGCACATTGGTTTCCGAATTCATTCTTACAATTGCGAATACTCATATTATGAATTTATTATCATGATGATTTAGATAAGAATATTATTCTTATCGATGGTCCACCGATCACCCATTTTTGAACAAGTATCGAAAAGTATCGATACTTCAAAATATTGATACTTTTTGAAAACGTTGTTTTGATACTTTCTAGATGTATTGATACGCTATTATATCGATAATTTTGAAGTATCAGAAATCCCTAATAAGTGTAATAGTATTGTGACAATACTTATGCAAGTATTTTGCTTGCAGTAGGTTTGACCGCTTGATGTATGTGATTTGATTCGGTCGTACGTCTGGGTTTTCAAAATGGCGGTGACAGCTGTAATTCTGCTGATCCCCAACTCAAATCAATCGTTCCATTCAATTTCGTGCTCTTCGGAATTTAACGTCGGGTTCTCAACAGGTGACTTATTTACGATCGTCTTATTTTTGTTTATGGTCGTCTGGTTCGTCATGAATCATGGCTCATTCAGCCCGTCACATTTCATTCAGCTCAGTCAGAAAGTGGTTTTCAAATCTCATCCTACTTTTTCTCTCTACCTAAACGCTTAAAGTTTTTCTTTGATTCGTTGAAATTAAAACAACTTATTTCCAGTGACGTGTTTGTTTAAACGACCCCGAAAGGAACCCCTATTGTTTCCATCTATTCCGACCGACCGGGTGAAAAATATTTATGCTAAACACGATCATCTTAACCCATCGTAAGTCGTAATTAGCACCTCTTGTTTGTGTAACTGGAGCACATTAGAATCCTAACTGGGGCCACTCGACACCGTGTAGTTCTTTCTCTCGGAACAAAAGATACACTTGTCGTTATGAATGGAAATCATGGAAGTTTTTGTGCAAAATCTTTGGTGAGGAGACATGAATTGGTAGATAGGATTTAGATAAGGAATTCCGTCGTACGGGAGTTTTGGTTATCTTGGACAGGTCGTCCCTGTGCTTAGTATTGTTTCGTGGGCTAGAAGGCTTGTCTCTTGATAAGATTACATTGACCGAGTTTTTGCTTGTAGTGGAAACGGTAAATGGGTTTATGCAAGTGTGGTTCATGATTGGGTTATCCGGTCCCGCAACTAAGCTATTGAGGGTAAAAATCATTGTACCTACTGACTAAATTTTACAAGGTGCCGGGCTTTATAATATGTATAGATTAGACTTTCGTAAGACGGTGTCAGCGGGCCCGTCCTCCAACAGCAACAATTTGTTTGTGGACGCCACCTCTCTGATTCCCTTACATACTGTGGGCTCAGGGAGAATCACCATCAATGTTGACCCTTCATCTTTGATGTTGAATTCTCCTCAGCTCGCAGAGATCAACCCATTCAACCCATTCCAGATCAACACGAGACTTCGTGCCAATATGGAGATAGCGGATGTCCCCTGTAGGAAACTCTACTCATCATCAATCGTTGCCTTTCTCTTTTCCGCCCACGCCTGTTCACGTGGTCGACGCTTAGAGCGCCAGTACGCTTATACTGACGCCCATGCTGGTACACGTAAACATCCCTCCTCCGAACACACTGGCGGCGTAACCATGGACGCTTTGCCGAACGCACTCCGCCACACAACACCACTAAATAATGGACAATTAGGCCACACAAATATTGTAGGTACCTACACCGCTCATATGAGCAGTACACTACATCCCCAATCTGCCTTGATACTCCCTCCCAGCCCAGCAGATCTTGACACATCATGCTATGCTCTGGGCAGGGACATTCAGGTACTACCTTCTCTTTCTCCAAAGTCACCGGGGGCGTAATCCCAGTAACGCTGGAGGCATTCCCCAAAAACACACAACACAAATCGTAGAGAGACCTAGCAATAAATTAGGAACTCATTTTGTGAATGGTACACCTACATCCGTTATGCAGGGTGATCTACAATAAGTATTATGAGTTACTCATAACCAGTACACGTATGAGTATCAAATGTTGATGAGTATCAAAAAATATCACCCAACAAAGCTGATATTTTTTGCTATGAAAACATTATTGTCAAACTCGGGAATAGCGGGGTTTTCAAATTAATTCAGCGCAGGATTTATTTCTTTAAAAGTGCGGGATCCTTCGGGATTGGATTTCCTACTCGTAGTTCCGTCTGATTTGTCCAAATATGCCGTTATTCAGCTTAATCCCGGATCCTACGGTATCTCCAGTTGAAGGTAATTGCCAGATTCATTTGAGTTGGTATTGCTACTGAAAGTTATTTTCGGTAACGACTCGGCCTCACGCATACCAGGCATTTCTCCCCGACAACATGCACGCAATTGATTTATCGATTTTAGAACCCGCGGGGGCAACGGACTCCTGGTAGCGTCTTCCGCGAAGACAAGACGCCGTTAATAATCGTCGTTGGATTTTGGCAACGTTACAATAGGCCATTCGAAATAACCGTCACGTTTGAGTACCCGACGCTGAATAATTTTGAGGCATATCAGAGACAGCGTTAATTGGTTTCAAGGCTCGTTAGTCATAAACGTGCTTCAAGTTTGAGCTTGAACCTATACTCAACTGTTGTCACTATCCGGCTGATTTTCAGGGCTCCTCCGTGGCCGGTTTTCGTGGCTATAAAACCCGCAGTTTGCAACGTCCACGATTCCCCTCGTCGGCTCAATACGTCAATAAGTCAAGACACCTGTGACCTCATCGGTGTTGAACTGGCGTCAAATGCCAGCCGCCACAAATCTCTAATTCGCCGAGAAACATTTTGGAGGACAGGGAAGGGCTTCGATAGGATTGGAAAGTGAGAGGATGAGACCAGATAGGTATTATGTGGGCGGCACCAGCAACGATTCAACTCAACCGTCTGTAACTCAAATTTCATTGACGTTTGAGGGACGTAACAGAATATCGAGTGTGAAGGTGCAACAATGCCCAAGTTGATAGATCCGCACAATCTACACAACTATTCCTATCTTCATTGTTTACAGTCTGATTGAGTCGGCGTTTCCTCTGTATCCTACCTGGGGATCCAAATTTTAATAATAAATCTCGAAAGAACGAATTCTGACGATCGGCGAATTTGGATGGCTTGTTTAATTTTAATGATTCTTAATAAAAATAGGGGGCCTGCCCACTCTTCAGGTCATTTAGGTCTCTGGCGTTCGTTGGGCGCGTGCGTCTGTCTGGTGTGTGTTCGAGCTTATAGGAACCGACCGAAGAAAGGTCTGTGAGGTATGTTAACACGGGGGGATACGTTTTGGTTTATTATTCTTGGAATAATACACCTATGTTTTCGCGACGGGGGTCGACGACTCCGATCGGGCTCAAAATTTGACATTATCCGTTTCAAGAGGTCTACATTCTAAATCCGAAATGTCCGTCCGCCGTCCGCCGTACGCCGTCCAGGCCGTTTTGGGCAGTAGGAAATTTTTAAAAAATCTGAAATTTCTACAAAATACTTGGCTTACCATCTAGTTGTGCCCGCAAGGTTTTCAGTCCGATCGCTCAAACCCGTGGGGCGCTATGGGGCTATAATGGGGCTACGGGAGGGGTTTTTTGAAGGCTTTGGGGTATGGGATAGAGTTAGGTGTCGTTTTCGAAGTATTTTTGGACGTAGAATCCATTTTTTGGGGTCCCGGAACGATCCGATTTCACTGGGGCGATCTTTAGGGCATTCGTGGAGCTAAAAATGGGATTTTTGAAGGATCCCAGGATGTTAAATATTTTTCGAGTAAAAAATACAGAATTTTTGAAAAAACACATTTTTGAACAAAAAATCCAAAAAAAAAATTTTTTTTGAGATAAAAATCCAAAAAAAAATTTTTTTTAATTTTTTCATTGACAGAATTAAATTTCTGCACAAGTAACGTATATCAAAGAATAATAAACCCATGTGTAAAATTTGCAGCGTTTTTTGTTTTCGGAAGTTACGTTTAGGATACATAATTAATTGAATTTTGTTTTACTAAACATCAGAATTACCTATTTGTTACTCAGGGCTATATGATAGATAATGAGTCGGCGTTTCCACTCTATCCTACCCCAACACTTGACCTTTTGTTCAAATGGGCGAGCGATGTGAGCCCCCCCTGTTCGAGAAAGTGGCCAGTAAAATGGTAGAAAAATTCGCCGAGCGAAGCGAGCGCCCCCCCCCCCCCCCCTGTCAGCGTGCTAGTATTTGATATTTTATAAAACAATTCAGTTCCTCGTTTTTATAAAATTAATTTGTACGATAAAAAAATATGTTCTACCGCTAAATCGAACTCTTTATTATTGTGTATAGAACATTGCAAACCTCAACTTTTAAGCAGTTTCGTCTTGAGCCACACCAATTCTGATCTTCTTTTTTCGACCCTTTGTTCCGTTAGCTTGGGCCGGAACTTGGGCAGTGTAGACTTTTCGTTCCAGATACAGCGTTGTAGCTTCAGTCGATTTTTGTCGAATTTCTCTCTCTCGAAAATCAAATCTGACTACATTATTGGATAGCGCTCGTCATTTTCTGTAAGAACTCAAGATGGCTAAAAACGACTCTGACATTGTTGCACTTTCACCGTCGATATGTGAAAATGGTATGTGTACTATTTCCTTTCCTATTTTTATTGGCAATTTACTTTGCGTCGGATACAATTTTTTTACGATCCGTTTAATGCATCGTATCCTTGCGAAATCGCTTCTACTTCCCATTAAAAGTCCTGGAACTCAACGACCTGTAACAACTCACCAACTATGGCTTTCTGTTGAGGCCATTAGAACCGGATCTCAAAATCCATCACCTATAAATATAAATATTCAACAAGAAATTATTCAAAAGTAGTTTTATGAAGTCACCGTGCATGATAAACCAATCAACTAAACAGATTCTGTTGACCCTATTTCGCCTGAGCCAGTATCGTTTTTACTTTTATGAAAAATCCACCAGACTTCATCTGCCTTTAGGTCAACGTTGGCCCTTGGTGAGTAGTATCAGTTTTTTTCTTTTTTTAATTGGAAGCGATAGCCTGCACACTGAACGCCATGCCAATGGGCAAGGGTTTACTTCGTCAGCGGACCCACTACCCTCACACATGTTCTCGACAATCGTGATGTGGATCGAAAAGAGTGAAAGGTATTGCAAGCTGTTCGTCGAATGAAGTAACCCAAGCCCATTTCTGGGGGTCTCCTAGAATCCGAATAATGTCTGTTCGCGGGGGTCTAAAAAAGAGACATCAAATCCGCACTGTCTGCTGCCTGGGACTGGATAGTTTCAATCGTTTCGCTCGTAAATTAAATACTTTCTCTGGATTCCCATTTACGTCGTGATTTACTGTCTGTTCTCCACCCCATGGCGTCTTGTAGTGGATTGAGTACAGCTAAGGAAGCTGTGGCGAAAGAACGAGATATTTTTCGAAGAAGAGATATTTCCGCATAAACTAGTACTTACCTGGGAGCAGAATATTTTACGATTTAAATACCTGATGAGTGTTGATGGCACCTTCGCTTCGTGTGTGGCTAGAATAAAGATAGAAGAAATTTTCAAGGATTAATCGGTAGTCTTACCCATTCTTGAATGATCGATTATTCGAATAAGTTCACGATTATATCATTCAGTAGGTATTCAACTGTTGCGCTCAAAAGTCATATTCCTTCTGAATGATAGTACCCTGTCAAATCGTCTCCTTTGTGTGATCATTCTTAAGATTCGTCTTCAACAGGCCGATAATGTGTAATGCTGTCAATACAGAATGTACTGTATGAACTAGGAAGGACCTCGCAGATTATCATTCAGTACGTATTCAGCTGCTGGGCTCAAAAATCATATACCTTCTGAGTGATAGTACTCTGTCGTCCCGTAGTACCGTATCGTCTCCTTCGAGTGATCATTCGTTTACCTCTGCATGTAGAACTCGTACTGTAGAAATCGTATACCTTCTGAATGTAGTACATACTCCACAAATCGTCTTCTCGAGTGACCTCTCTTATGATTGATCTTTTTTCAAGCGGCAGATAATGTTTAGTTTTATCGTTACAGAATGTACAGTATGCACCAGGACGGGCCTCACAGTTGAGTAGGTATTCAACTGCTGAGCTCAAAAATAATATATAACCTTCTGAATGATGGAACCCTGTCAAATTGTCTCTCTTCAACTGGGCAGTAATGTTTTGTGCTATCAATACAGAATGCACAGTATGAACTAGGAAGGGCCTCAGAGTTTAGCATTCAGTAGGTATTCAGCTGTTGAGCTCAAAAATCGTAATTCTTCTGAATGATAGTACTCCATCAAATCATCTCCTTCGTTATCAATACAGAAAGACAAGTACATAGTACTTTATGAACCAGGAAGGGCCTCACAGGTTGAGACCACGGGTCTTTTTATGCGGATGCTGATTTATCCGTAGATTATAACTTGGGGGGGCCGGCTCTTGTGTAACGCTAACGCCCATAAGACCGTCGCTTTAACGCTAATGAGGGTCCTTGACTCGCCTCACCTCCGTGGGTTGTTTGTTCCTGTGTGTCAAGTGGTGAATCCCATTTGTGATCATCCCGACTTTCGTTCGATTCGCTTTTGAATGGATTTGACTGGCTGATTTCTGGTGTTCACTTTTGGTTTATTATTCGTGGAATAATAGACCTATGTAATCGCGACGGAGGTAGAATATTCTGATCAACCTCAAAATGTGACATAATCCGTTTCAAGATGTCTAGATTCCAAAAACGAAATGTCCGTTCGAGCCGTTTTGGGCAGTAGAAATGTTTTTTTATTAATCCGAAATTTTGACAATACACTCAGTTTACGATCTAGTTGTGCCTGCAAGGTTTTCCGCCCGATCGCCCAAACCCTTGGGGCTCTATGGGGCTACGGGAGGGGGTTTTGAAGGTTTTGACTATGGGGTCGAGTTAGGTGCCGTTTTCGAAGTATTTTTGTCCTTAGAATCCATTTTTTGGGGTCCCAGAAGGATCCGATCTCACCGTGAGGATTTATTGGGCTGTACTACAGATGAGATTTTTGAAGGACCCCAGGAAGTCAAAGAAGGTGTCGTTTTCCGAGTAATTTTAGACGCATAATTCATTTTTCGGGGTCCCACGTCTGTCCAAACATTGTATAGAGAATAAAGAATAATAAACGGTAAGAAGAACGAGAAGAAGAATAATAAACCCTTGTGTAAAATTTACAGCGTTTTGGTCGGTACCTCGGTCGTCTAACTGCATTATTACTTGAGTGACATGATTGTAGACGAGCTGCAGCAATCCGCACATTGCAAATTTAGTTTCTCAATCCGGCATCGAGCGCTGCAAGTCACTCTGCATTTCCTCCGTTCAGCCCTCAAACGCAGAACGCTTCTTGTAACCGTTTGATGACGAAGATGAATTTCATGTTCAGAAAGGAAAACTTGTTTTGCCGCAATCCTACTCGTTAGGTTTTCCTTGCTTACAAGGCGAGCTTCTGTGTCAGCGTTTGAATGTTGGTGGTGGGGTTGGAATTACTCAAATTCTAACTATTGGGATTTGAATGCGTCCATCATTACGCCAGATAACGTAGGTCGCACTCCTTCACCTATCCCTCTTCATATACGGGAAATCTGACGCTTTGCTTCTTGCTGGGTGGCCGAAAATCTAAAGCTGCCGGAGCAGAATGTACTTTTCGATCAAATCAAGCATTAGTGAAGCGTTGATAGGACCTATGAAACCCAGTTTGATGCTACCAAATCGAAAGTTTTGAATCTCGTTTGTAAAATTGAAAAATCCTGAAAATGTCCAAAGTTTCCCACTCTTGAAATTACTTCTACAAGATTTCAATGTCGTACTTCTTGTTTCAGATCTTGCGGATGATGATGAAACCGACAGGGTGAGTATAATTAAAATTTGTGTTTCATTTATGGCCTTGTGAGAACTTATTTTCAACGAAGTTGCTATGTTCTTTTCGCGGAATTAGCAATTGAGATTTTCTTTTAATGAGTTAGGGTGATGCAAGGCCAATACGTTTTCAGTCTCGTAATTTGTGAGGTGTCAATTTTTCTCCTGCCTCACTAATTCAAATTGCAGTTAATCACGAAAACGGTTTCCTAGTCAGCCGGTTACGTAATCTCGCGTTACTTCTTGTATTACTCTTAACAGTCTCAAATGAAGCCTTCCTCTGTATCTAAATCTGTGTGATCATATTACAATCCTGTTACGCACTGGCGATCCGCGTATGACATTGACATTCAAAAAGCGTTCGTCTGTGATTTCTTCGAATTGGCGGCAGCGCGGAGAGGCCCATTTTGACAGAAGGTTAAGTGGTTCAAGGTGTAGCCAGAAGATGTTCGAGGTTTGTCTGAATTATGAGAAAGGTATTTGTTTTGCAGAGTTCCACTTCATCCAGGAGGTCTCCTAGTGTACGGAGGACGACGTCGTCCGTATCCTCTAAACCACCCCCTCTGTCTGTCGGTATGTTTACTACGCCAAAACTGTTTGCATCTGATAGTTTTGCATCATGGTTTTTGACTCGGAATGTGTTCTTCCGTAAAAATGTGACTTTCTTCTTTATGAACCTGCGCACAGTGCGTTATTTGAGCAACTTAGGGGAAGGAAAATCGTAGCATCTGAGCGATTCGACATAACAGGCTGAAAATCGGTAGGTTTATGTTTTTGGATGTTATGAATCCAAATGTGAGGTAAAAAAAAGTCTGGGGATGATTTTGTACTTGTTTTGATACATTGTTGGTTTTACAATCTGCATTTCTAACCCGAAAATTTCCACAAGGGTTTCAATAG
The DNA here is from genome assembly GCA_955831195.1 of Pilophorus perplexus. NCBI lineage: Eukaryota > Metazoa > Arthropoda > Insecta > Hemiptera > Miridae > Pilophorus > Pilophorus perplexus. Next base: position 7,263,831 of record OY037018.1, read on the forward strand.
AAATGAGGCCAGTAGGTATTACGCGATATCTAGTGTGAAGTAAGGAAGAAAATTACTTCTCCTCTTTTGGTTTATTACTCTGGGAATAATACACCTGTGTATTCGTGTTGTAGGTCGAAAATTTTGATCGGCCTCAAAATCTGTCATACGTTTCAAATTGTGTAGATTCCGAAAACGAAATGCCCTTCCGCCGTCCAGGCCCTTTTGGGCATTAGGACGTTTTTTTAAATCTGAAATATTGACAAAATACTCGGTCTACCATCTAGTTGTGCCCGAAAGGTTTTCAGCCCGATCGCCCAACCTTGTGGTTTCGGGTATGATATCGAGTGGGCCCCGAGAAAGTGTTCGTCCGAGCGAAGCGAGGCCCCTCTGTCAGAGTGCTAGTAACGTGTACAATACAGAGAACCTCGCAATTAGCTTGTTTGGGTGCGACTGAGACGTTCATTAGTTGAAGTTCAGAAATCGGACTGTTATGCCATGCTTGTTTGTGCGTCATTTTCTCTTACTTTTGACATCCAGGTACACAAACATAACTAGACATTTTATTGCAACTTTCATTTTTCGATTTTCCTTTCCCTAAATTGCTCAAATAACGCACTGTGCTGCGCGATAATTGTGTGCGCTTGTCGATTGCTCGATATCGCTTTGTTTGGTTTGAAACTTTCAAATTTTGAACTAATTCTTTTGCATTTCCTGTTAATTAACATGGAGGGGGGGGGGGGGGCTGTGATGAGTGTGGAGCCACACTGCGCCGGACCAAATCAAGAAACTCATTTACTGACGCAAGGACATTCTGTGAATGAGTCGATTTTCAAGGACAAGCTTCTCGTAAAGGTTTTTAAAAATTTGCGTAACGCCTCTTTCCATCCTACAGAGTGCACTCCTAGTCTACCAAGTTCAACTTCAAAGTTCTCTCGGACGGGCTCGTTGAGGAAACCGAAGACAGGTAAACGGTGTACGGTAGTGGCGGTGGTTGTTTTCTGGGTTACAGTAGGCACTCGACTGTTATTGCACTGAATCAAAAATGTTTCCCCTTTTTCCATACATTTTTCGGGTATTGATGTGGATTTATTCTACGCTAGTACTTCCGAACGATCAGCTCACATTTTCCTTATAACCCGTTGCTGTCTAATTCTGTTAATCTGCTTGAGCTTACATATACACCCGCTGCTCACTCACTCAGAGATCGTTAGCTATATTACACGTTTGCATTCACACGGAGGCAATATCGTCGAGTATTGAAGTCTTCTCGCCGGACGGTTGAGACCCTCGGAGTTTTGAGCCTCTTCACATACTCAACAAATAAACAATAAATACATAACTGTGCATGAGCTTGTAAACAGCCAAGGGAATTCATCGGTGCGACACGTGCGATTTATTGAAATAGTGTTGGACGTCGGATTTTCCTTTTCAGCGTCAACACCCAACGCAACAGCGCCGGCCGGATCGGTCGACGAAGAAGGTTTCATCAAGGCTTTCGAAGCAGTCCCTTCCGTACAGATTTTCTCGCCTCGTGACCTCGAAGACAACCTGACGAAAATACGACTCATCATCGAAGACGCTTCGCAAGACTGGAGCAAGCGAGTGGACGCGGTGAGTTGATGGTTTTCAGTGGTGTGAATTACAGGCCGAGGAGCTCTCCTTTTTTGGGAGGGGGGGAGTTAACGTACCTGGTAAGTGTAGACGAAATCTCGATCTGAGATCTCAGGGGGTTCGTGGGGGATTCGTGAGACTGTGAGACTGCAAGTCTCGAGACCTGGAATACTGAATTTTCACTTGTGAGTCCGATACCCGTAGGAGTCGAGAGAACTGGAATATTTCCACACAAACGCGTCCAGTCTCCGAGTGTAGGGATACGCAATCGATTTCCGATTTTTCTAAAAATCGATTTTTTTCTTGTAAAAATCGACTTTTTTGAATCGATTTTTGTTAATACGATAAAATCGAGAATCGATTCTTTTATCCCGATTTTTCCCGAAATCGGGATTTAAAAAAATCGGGGTAGAGAGGTTCAAAAAATTGGGTTTTAGCCAATTTTGAAAATTATTGTTCTCCTTGAAACATTTTCTTTCTCCTATTTATAATGATGGATGTTTTTTGAATTGACTGAATCGGCTTCAAAGAATCGTTTCTCAAAAATCGTTTGGAAGCGGAAACCCAACGGGAGGTCTCAATATTGAGTTTAGATTGTCGCGTCGCTGTTGGTTCAGTTTGTGTTTTGTGCGACGAGGAACAGACTGAGTGGGAAGCTCGTCTCAAAACTATCATTTTTTGCAGGATGTGGAAGAGGAAATGTGGTTCTTGTGAATATTTTTGACATTTTATGTCTTTACTTTGGCACACAACCGAAAAACGCGTTACTTTTTACCCGTGGCAACCCGTAAACTTATTGATGTTACTTTTTCGCATCACGAAATTTGTAACTAAGTAGGTCAATAATCTCCTGGTCAACAACAAACACAATAAATTGGTATCCAGGTTGGTATAAGATGAAGCCGTGGGTAGAGATACAAGGGTAGGTGAATGAGTAGGAAACGGGGGGGGGGGGGGGGGGGGGGGGGTGACTAAAGACATAAAATGCCCCAATGCGTTGCAGACTCGTATGCAAGCGTTTATGTATGCTGCCATGGAGGAATAGAGTCTATCTATAGTAATCTAATGTAGGAATAGTAATCTTTTCCTCCATGGTATGCTGCGTATGTAGGTATGCATCCCACCCCGAGCGAGCGAAGTTTTCAAACTTTTTTCGAATCTATTGTAGGTATAATCCAATGTATTAGATGACCACTCCTTGAACTCCTTGAGAAATATATATGAAATGTATGAGAATATATGAGAAATATATGAACAATCGCCTACCTACTTATTGATTGGTTTATTTACCTACTTATGATTTATTTAATTTATTTATGATCGAGTTTGATCCAAAAAAAAAAAGGAATAATCGCTAAAAACTTTTTCGCAAAAATCGATTCTTGAGAGAAACGATTTTTTGAGAATCGATTCTTTGAAGCCAATTCCGATTTTAGGTAAAAATCGATACTTTTTTACCGATTGCCTATCCCTATTCGAGTGCTGAGAAAGTCTTCCGGCAGCGAATAAACCATAAGTAACTCAACTTCACAAAAGTCGTTAAAGTTGAAATCAAGAAAAATTATTGTAAAGAATCGATTCTTCAATACAAATTTGTTAGAAAGTTAGGCGTTAGACAAGTTGTTTCATCCCTAAAGTAATTGCTTATTAACCTTCATCGTTGTGGGTTTATAATTGGAAAAAGAGAAAGCAGATTTAAAAGCTGTGAAATTTCTTTTTTCTGAAACACTTCTTAAATGATAACTGCTCAAAAAGGTCCATAAAGTTCTTGATAATTCCAAAGCTGCGTCCAACTGTTCAGGATTTTACTGCCTACGATGGTAATTTTCAAATGATTGGAAGAAAATCGTACCTACAATTTATCGCCAATTTTGTTTTATTATCGATTTCTCAAAAAATTGCCATGAAAGAATCGATTTACATTAAAATCGGACACCTGCGTCACTTTTCTCATATCCCCTTTCTTTTTTCCTCCTTTTGAGGGTCCATGGCGCTCCTCAGTCTGGAATTAGAATCAACCGGTTGACATTGGTGTAACTAATCTAGTTATGGACGTATGGACGAAGACGATTTGAAGCACATCCTCCAGGAGCTAATGGAAAAAATCATAATTTACAGATAAAGAAAGTTCGTTCTCTTGTCATCGCCGGCGCTCACAATTATGACGAATTCATGCCGCATTTGCGATCCCTCGACCCACCTTTTCAACTCTCCGTCAAAGACCTCAGGTAAGTGGCTCTCTCCCACTGACGCCCCTTTTTTCATTCACTTAACCAATAACTAATTTTACCCACCCGAGTTTGAAATTGTCTTTGAAACTAAAACTAAAAACATTTTTACAGGTCTCAGGTCGTGCGGGAGGCTTGCGTCACGGTTGCTTTTCTGGCCCAGACTCTGGGCCTTAAATTCGAGCATTTTGCTGAAAGTCTTTTACCCGCCCTTATCAATCAGATTCAGAACTCTGCTAAGGTTAGTTTGTGTCTTGGAATGTTTACAGTTTAACGAGCACTTGCCTCTGCGAGTGATAGTTTGTACTAATGTTCCCATAATGTCTTTGAATTGATTCGTGCAACCTTGAGCGGATCTGGATCGCAGTAAAATTCTGAATCAGCACGCCTTGAGTTTGGAAATAATACCGTTTATTGCTCATGAATAAGTGCTCATTTCATCACAATTTTCTTGTTTTAACTCTAAATAATAATAATGATTTTTGTTTTTGTTTTGTTTTTTGTTGTTAACTAACTGTGATGCATTAAATTTCGTATTCATAAATTTGCTGGGCAATTCAACATGGGAAGGGAAGGAGTGCGTTTCACATGCAAAATAAGGTGTGAAATCAATTTAAAATGTGGGGTTACCATTTGAAATGAGAAAGTTGGGCTCAGATGCGCTCGTTTGCGTGCGCTTGCAGGGCCAATGAAACTTTAGTGCCAAAGTTCGATTCAAGACGAAGGCGTAGGTGTATTTGCAGCCATTTGACTTCTTCTTTACCTCGTGTTTGACCGTGAGGTGCATACTCTCTGATAACCTTTGCTATAAATATTGTTTAAGTTTTCTCTCGACATGGAAAACATAGTGTGAAGGCGCTGGTAATTCAAGCTCCAAAAGTTCATCCAGATCTATTGTTGTTGAAATCTGTTTTGTGTGAATTCAGGTGATAGCCAGCGCGGCCCACGTGGCTCTAGGCTTCATAATACGACACACCCCGGCGGGCCGCCTCATCACCCACCTCAACGCCGCCATGTCCCATAAATCCCGAGACATCCGGAGGGCGATAATCAAAATGTTCCACCAGCTCATTTCCACGTGGCCGATGAACCCGCTCCAAAGGCATTTGCCGACGATACAGAAAGCCCTCGCTTCAGCGATAGCCGACGCCGACCAAGAAGTCCGGATGACCGCACGCAAGTAGGCGACAGACGATTTTCCACATTTGCAGTCTCGACCGACTTTGACGTGCGTTCTAAATTGGTGTCATTTTCAGGGGATATTGGGCTTTCAAAGAGCAATTCCCTGAGCAAGCTGACGCCCTATTGAACACGTTGGACGGCCCGTACAAACGGAGCCTTCATTCGGATATGTCAAACTCCAGTTCGTCTAATTCTCTCCATCAGCCGTCAATATCTCGAATACGCCCTCCAACCGGTAAGAAAATGGCTATGTTTGAAGTGTCCCTATCAAATGAGTTGAATTTTCACATCTTGAAAAATGATCAGCCTTTCCCTAGCAAGTTGCCGTAAAGGTTCTTCGAGCTGTCATATTCCACAAATCTATTTGAATTAACTTTGCAGATATTCCATTGATACTGATAGATTCTGAGCTATCTGGTAACGTATAACAAGGGCCTTTGTCATTGTTTGTTGATGTGTAAAAGATGTCACAAAAGACAGTAGTTTAAATACCATATTCTCATAAACCATTTCACCTCAAACAGCACTTAGTATATCCAACCTGAATGTATCTGAAACCGTTACGTTACTCTGTTTCCCCCCACCCCGTATCCTATTTGAAACACTTTCAACGCCCCTCCAACATCCCTTGAAAGGGTTTCCTATCTGTGTGATGACAGGTGGCAGCACTGAGAACTTGTCCAGCGGCACCGGCTCGCGTCGGTCCAGCGGGTCGGGCATCCCGACGTTGCGGCGACCCGAACCCTCAGGTTTGCCTCCGACCCTCCCCGCTGTACATGCTTACCAACCCTGATACCAACCACCTAGTAATCCTACTCACTGCATCCCCCCCGTCACAGTTTTGATTTAAGTGGTCTGACCCGAGATGAAGATTTTTTTTACATCCATCGTGATGATTATCTGTCACTTTGATCATAAATGAAATTGAATTTAATACTTACCTCAACTAATATATTAATAATCTGACACCTCAAAGCACAAAACTAAGTTGTTGTTTTTTTTTTTTTTTTCATTTAAGTATGTGTGTTTTGGAAATACTAGTATGCTTTGACTTACACCTATTGACGTCCGTGATTTGTCGTCCAGGGTTCAATATTGTTGGGGGAGAGGGTTTGGCTCCAGTGGCCAGGGGCACTTGGTTTTACATCGACAAAGAATGACATCAAAACACGTCGTGGAGAGTTTTTTTTGATGTGTTTGGACAGATCAGATACCCCAAAAAAGGATTCCAAAAGTACTTCGAAAACGATACCCCTTAATCTAAATGCATAATCCCCCTCCTATAGCATGGAGCTGAAGAATGTGTATATTCACTGATTTTGTTTTGTGTGTTTTTAATCAGACACGGACGCCACTGCAATCTATGGTGGGTCTGATTATTGCGATACGCAGCGACACACACCCCAGCCTACTGGACTGCCTCTCTACCTGCGCAGAAACCAGCAGTAGCTGGTTGTTGACTAGAAATGGATTTCACATCCAGCAGGTTTGGGCACAAATGCCCCGAGACGGTACCGGTGGATAAAACACACGCCCACCTGGTCTCTGAATTAGACTCACGCCCTTGCCATAGACCTTTAAAACTGGTTTGGATTTTCATCCGCACCACTTAAGTTATTTATGAGGATTAGACTACATCCCTTTCCTCTTCCTAACTAACCCTAGTCTCTAAGTTGGTTTACTCAGCCTCCACCAGGACTTGATGGAGCGCAGGAGATCCCCTTGCTATGTATTAACTGTGTCCAGAGAGGTACACATGCCGTTCTTATGAAATAACCGGAACCTTGCGAGCGCTCTGCATGAGCATAATACATACATGCTCTGTCGACTCCGGTCCAGCGTTGCAGAAACGGCATTCTTTGGTGTCCAGGCCAACAAGCAGTTCCATATTACTTCTCTCCAGCATCTTTCTTGCTCTTGAACTGGCGAATCCGATGAATAGTCTCGCTCGCCTCTCAACCAGGGAGCCTTTGCCAGTGCAGCGCTGTCTCCTTTCCCTCCCACTTGTGCAAACTGCGCAAAGATTGCTCATGGTGTTCAGAAATGAGCTCAGTAATCCATCTCTGTTAGCCAATCAAAAGTAAAAATAAAAATATATAATTATATAAATATAATACCTATTAAAAAAATTATAATTTCAAATTTTAAAAAATCATCTTTAAAACTTATGACATAAGGAAATGTTGAGACATGAGTAAAAATGTAAACATCTTAATATTAATCTCCTCACTTAAGTAGTAAAATCTCTATGAGTGGCTTAAATCATGAAAATTATTTCCAAGGGCAGTGCTCAAGTTGTAGTCGTGCTTTTTTGTACTCACTCTCACTAGAAGAGGTTTTCTGATACAATGTAAGAGAGGACCGTATGGTCCTAATTGTATCAGATTAATAAAATTTATTTAATAAAACAGTCAAACTTTCATGAACTGAGAATTGCTGGGTCCTTATACCTAAAAAAACTTGTGAACTTTTGTCATTTGTGCTAGCTGAAGTCCGTATGGTTAGTCTTTGCTAATATTTAAAAAAATTAGGTACCTACTTGGTATAAACAAACTAAAGTTTGGCTTAAAATTTATTATTAGGTATGTAGATGCGTCGTATCATGTCTCGGTTCTATATATTGAGGTACTACATTATCTAATGTTATTGTTGTATTGTGTCCTGTACCTGTAAATGTGTCTTGTCTGATGAGTATAATTAACACTAATAAAAAAATTGCAATAACACAATTATTTCACATACAAAAGCCCGGGGTATGGAAGGGTCGAGTTGAAACCCTTGTGGGCTATACTAGGCTGAATACCTAGCAATCGTTAAACTTTCACATCTTTTATAAGTACCTACATTAATGTACTAGCTTACAAGGAATCAGTAAAATCAACCTGGATTATCAATTGCTTCATTTTTTGGGGATTAACTTATGTGTATCACACATTATTTACAAAAAGCGCATGCGGCAGAAATAGGCAAGCATAGGCCTTCTCTTTCTTCACCAAGAGAGCTCATTACCGTACTACGTAGGGCCTTTTGTCGGAGTTGAGCATTCGATGTCTTTCTGACCTACTGTTGATTGACATCGAAAAAAGGCTTCCTAGTTTGTCGATGTAAATCCTTCGAAGTGTTTCAAAGAGGTGTTATAGTTGTCGGAGTCTTTCTTTGTCGATTTAAAACCTGTGACTCGTAGCCAGGTTCTGCTTGTATTGTGTATACACAGGTTGCCACCATGTGCGCCACTCTGGGGGGTTTCAGGTGTTTTACCGCAAGCTCTTGTTTGTCTCCTTTGTAAATATTGTCTTCAAGGTGTTTTTTTTTTTTTTTTACTGCCACCCTTGTCTGTGATGTGGCCTAGGAATATACCTTTTTTATTTTCCCCCATCTTGGGACTTCATAGTTGATGTGACGTCACACCAGTATTGTAGGTACCCGGCTTGACCTTCATTTCAGCACCTCGCATGTCCATTTTCGTCGTTCTCAAAGCGCGCGAATCCCATGGGTGAAAGTAATTGTTGGTTTTTCCAGGCGAAACGCCAAGTGCCCGGAGGGTGCTAATCCCATCCGGCTCGACTCCAGCATCCCGTCGGTCTAATTCTGCTGTCGACCTCCAGGCGGCCCAAAGAGCCAAAGCCCGCGCCCAGTATGCTGCCCTCGCTCGCCAAAAAGTCGGATCTAATGCTAGTCTACGTAAGTTGAACGTAGGAGGCGGATGAAGTGGTTTTTCCATTTTCTTCTACTGCCTGATTGTTTTTTCTACTGAACCCTATAGGAGGGGAATTACGAAGGCAGCAACTTGCTACTGTTCACTCCAAAACCCAGTGGATTGTACCCTGTGCTTTAACGCTAACCATTTCCCTTATGAAAATCATTACGAATAACTTTGTTTCCCCGTTTTCTGCCTCAGAGGATGGAGGTAGGCTGCGACCCAAATCCCTGTGTTGTCCCTCAGAATGAACATAGTTTTCTTCGATAGCGAAAACCTTCCACCCAGATTGCTCATTTGATACAAATACATAAATTGTATTTTTTATCTATGTTTTTGGTGTCGCTGAATCTGCCCGAGGTGAAAGGAAACGACTAAAACCTCAAACATTTCGGACTTTTTTCAGTTTTCTGCATTCATCTTCCAAAACGGCACGTTACCTACAAGAATATATTATCAAGTTTGTTTCTTTCTGTGGTCCCCCCACCCCCCACATGTAATTATAAATAACTATAGAGCAAATAAATATGACAAGCAAATGTAATGGCAGACAAATAGATACGACGCTCGGAGCAGGCGGAAGCCAAGGGGGCTTCCCCACAGATCCACCACCAACGAGACTCAACCCTCTCTATGTACCCAGAGAGGGGTGAGCCCTGTAGTGGGGCTGACCGACTATATCAAGACTGGATCAGGACCAACTCCCACCGAACAACTTTGATTCTTAAATGCGCTAGTTGCTCCTCTCAACAAAGTTATCCTAAACAAGTACTTTGTTATTTCTTTCCAGTTATCTTGCAGGAACTTAATGTTTCTCTCATCTAACAACGTAAGGATCCCCAATTGGGTTCATGCATCCTTACTAACTCAAATCATATTTCAGATCTAAATTCAAACACATACTTTCGATCGACAGTAGGGTGCCCAATTCAATACTATTTACCCCGACATCAGTACTGAAAAACTGATGACTGCTCATACGTACGCAAGGGCTGTCTGCGTTGTGGACTTCGAGCGGAGTATGCACATTGCAATTAAGGCAGTTTGGCCTGAGACTAAACTAGCGGGATGTCGGTTCCATATTAGACAAGCGTGGTGAGGATAATTTTAAATTGACGCGATGTTTTTCAACATCAACCCAAACCACAATTTTTGGTTTATTATTCTTGGAATAATACACCTATGTTTTCGCGACGCGGGTCGACGACTCCGATCGGCCTCAAAATTTGACATTATCCGTTTCAAGAGGTCTACATTCAAAATCCGAAATGTCCGTCCGCCGTCCGGGCCGTTTTGGGCAGTAGGAATTTTTAAAAAAATCTGAAATTTTGACAAAATACTTGGTTTACCATCTAGTTTCAGTCCGATCGCCCAAACCCGTGGGGCGCTCTGGGGCTATAATGGGGCTACAGAAGGGGGTTTTTGAAGGCTTTTAGCTATGGGATCGAGTCATGTGTCGTTTTCGAAGTATTTTTGGACGTAGAATCCATTTTTTGGGGTCCCGGAACGATCCGATTTCACTGGGGCGATGTTTAGGGCATTCGTGGGGCTAAAAATGGGATTTTTGAAGGATCCCAGGATGTTAAATATTTTTCGAGTAAAAAATACAGAGTTTTTGAAAAAACACATTTTTGAACAAAAATCCAAAAAAAAAATTTTTTTTGAGAAAAAAACCAAAAAAATTTTTTTTTTAAATTTTTTCATTGACAGAATTAAATTTCTGCACAAGTAACGTATATCAAAGAATAATAAACCCTTGTGTAAAATTTGCAGCGTTTTTAACCACACCTCCACGCCCGCAGTGGAGACAGTCCTAAGTCGAAAGGGAAATTAGTGGTTGTAAAGGAGTGGAGTAAACAGTAACGCGACATTCGTTTTTTTTCAGGGACGGGAGTAAACGCTAACCCCCGCTCCAACGGGTTTTGGAGGGAAGAAAACGTTGGGAGTAAACGCTAACCACCGAATCCGCCACCGGAGTAAACCCTAAAGCTCCCTCTTTGATAGCGCACCTTACTGTCTATCGTCCAATCTAATAAATAAACCTATAATGACCCAGATACATCAGTTATTCGTTGAAAAACATTTTGTAGAGCAATGGTAGAGCAACCGTGTTCCCTGCATTTTTTCACTTGGAGCCAAAAAATGGACCATCTTCAGAGCGCTCTAGCGGCCATCCTAATAAAGACCGAAACAAACTTGATACGTAGTTCTTGTAGAAAATTGTGCCTACTTTAATTTTGTAATATTTTTCGATAAAACGTACCGTTCTCGAGATAAATGCAGGAAACTGAAAACAGACCGAAATTTTCAAGGTTTTTGTCGTTTCCTGACGTTACCTCACCTCTGGTGAGGATGCCACCATCAAATTCGGATTCTGCGACCCGAAAAACATGGAGAACCGTTGAGAAAAGAACTACGCATTTTTCTTGGAACGATTTAGTGGACTATTCGTATTGTACCATACGAGCAATTTGCCGTATTCGCATCGAATAATTGTTACACCGTTTAAATATGCACTTGGGTTATGATTTACCGTAGAATCTGTACAATTTCCAGCATATTCTGTACCGTTCAGAAGTGAATGCCAATCCAAAGATTCACCCTTTTAGAATGTGCTTCCTTTATCACAAGAACACACTTTTTAAGTAATAGACCTGCCATTGATGGATTGAGCCGCATGGAAGTTTAATTGACAACATTTCAATGATCGAGAGCACATTACGCATGATACCTCTCTCTAGATATGCTACATTAGCATTAGATACTACGTCAGCTCATTAAAAAATGGAATTGGATTAGGCAAACATACTTCAATTATCAACGATTCGGTATGTCCTCCCACTTGAATCTTTTGAAACCTTTTTTTAATTTTTGTAGCGATTCCGTAAGATTGGTTTCACCTTCTTTTACTACTTAATCGTCCTTTTCTCGTTGTTGAAGTTCGACGTTTCAACTTTTTTTCACTCTTTTCTTTAAAACTAATTTCTGAAGAATTTTTGTTTGTTTGCTGTGCCACTAACATGTATTGATGATGTGAATAGCTCGACCAAAGAAAAGCGATGGGCCAAGCTCTTTGACCGGGCCATCGTCTCCTTCGCCGTTTTCGCCCGAACATTCCCGACAAGGGAGAAGCAGATCGACGCGGGTGTCGCAGTCGCAACGTAAGTTGTTGGTCGGGTGTTGGTAACAGTGTGTAGATTAAGTTTAGTTTCGCATGAATCTTGACGGGTGTGTAATTAAACGTCTTTTGCCATCAGCCTCGTCACGTTCCGGTTCTCCCTCGTCGCGGCTCAACTACGCCACGTTCGCTTCTGGAGTTTCGGACAGGAGCCGGCGGTCCCCTTCGTATTCTGGGTCGCGAAGCGGCGCCACGTCCAGGGAAACCTCTCCAGGAAGGTAGTTATCAGTTGCTTTGCTCAACGTGGTTCGGTTGAATGACTCCAGTAAATGGCACGCATTGATATTCTGTAGGTACGGAATTCCTCCAGCGTCGGGAGGGCGCAGAGGTGGGCCAGCCATCAGGTCAACAATGCCATCCCGGCCTCCTCTTCTCTCCCAACGGATCCTACACCAATCCCTTGAAGCCGAGTCCGCCTTGGCTGATGCGCTTGTACGTTCCAAATTCCATATCACCGCAATATTGACATTTGTGACCATTTTCGCATTTTCTCTTGACGCGTGCATTTTTCTCAGGGCGATTCCAACTCCGTTACTTCGCCTCGCCGCACCCGCCTGGATGACCACTCAGACGATTCTGAGACGTCTAGCGTTTGCTCAGAGCGTTCCTTCGAATCCAACGCTCTTCGCCGAACATCGGACGTAAGTTTCCATCTTTGTACCTCCCGTTGGGTTACACCGCTGTGTTTGTGCATTATGTCAGAGAAAAAGAGGGAAACTGCCCGTTACAGGCACCCCTGAGTTGCTTTTTGAATGGTTGCACATTTTATGTGACAGATTTTGTCAATGTGACGTTTTTCTGAGTTTTTTGTTTTAATCATCCCTTAGCCAATTTTCATTTGGGTTCTTTATAGCTTACGGCTTACTGCAGTGACTTTAGAATCTAAATTCAAGAGTGAACCATTTTCACGTCCCATTTTTTTGTTATTTTTTCGCGGGTTGATATCATAACTGTTTTCATGTCTTGAATGTCTCACCTCATTGTTTCTCGCTTGTTTTTCTGCTTACTCACGACAGTCATATTCGTGGAGTGGATCTCAGTCCCGGCTTTACAGGGAGTTGTGGGAGCCTTGTCTGAGGGTAAGCACGGATTTTGAATTTTCAAGTCGGGTTCACGCGGAGACGGATCGAGGAAAAGCTGGCGGTAATTTGGGAATGTGCTGCTTTGGGAGTGTTGGATTGTTGTTCGTCCAGATTGATCCAGCTTTGCGTGAACCTCGCTTCGTACATTTAAAAACCTAACCTCATTGAAGTTTTTGTGGGTGTTGCTCAACGCGGGTTTTGGAGAGTTGCTCCGTTTTAAAAGCCAGGATCATGCTGTATTTATGATGAACCCGAAGGGAAATGAGGATTTTCAAAATGGCTGTCCCAATTAGTTTCGGTTTATTATTCTTGGAATAACACACCTATGTAATCGCGACGGAGTTCGACGACTCCGATCGGCCTCAAAATTGGACATTATCCGTTTCAAGACGTCCGCCGTTTTGGGCAGTAGAATTTTTTTTTTTTTTTTTTTAATCTGAAATTTTGACAAAATACTCGGTTTACCATCTAGTTGTGCCCACAAGGTTTTCAACCCGATCGCCCAAACGCGTGGTGCACTATGGGGTTAAAGTGGGGCTACGGGAGGCGTTTTTTGAAGGGTTTTTGCTATGGGATCGAGTTAGGTGTCGTTTTCGAAGTATTTTTAGACGTAGAATCCATTATTGGGGGTCCCAGAACGATCCGGTTTCACTGTGGGGATCTATTGAGATTTCATGGGACTACAAATGGGATTTTTGAAGGATAATAGGTAGTTCAAATATTTTCCGAGTGAAAAACAATTTCAAAAAAATTTAAAAAAGTTTGAAAAATTTTTTTTTTAGACATAATTAATTTTTGCACAAGTAACCTATGTCAAAGAATAATAAACCCTTGTGTAAAATTTGCAGCGTTTATGTTCATGGATTGATGAAGAATATTTTGTGGGATAGGCAAGGAGTTTAATGGATAGCTGGAAGGTTCAACCAACAGTTACTGGTGGAGCCTGGAAGGGTGAGTGGGATTCGCCTCCACGTGGAGCATTCTCCCTCCTCCAAGAGGGAATTTCCCCTCCAAGTCGCATTCCCCTCCAAGCTCTGCAGGTTTACCGGTGACAGGAGCAGTGGATGGTGTGACGTGCACATCTCACCAAACAACATGCACATAGGCTCTACTATTCTGATAGGAAATTCAGCCATGATTCGAAAAGGAGGTCTAAAATTTGGAAAATCATGTACCGTTTTCTTTGACTCAATTTAAACTAAACTAATCCAGGAGTCGGGAGGTATTCCCCAGTCATGAGACATAATACATAGACTAAAACAAACTCACAATTTTCCTAATTAGGAATTAATTATAACATTAATTAACATATTAATTAATAACAATCAATATAACATATTAATTAATTATAACATTAATGTTATATTAAGCAATGCGGTATTAAATAATTTTTATCCAGTGACCCCCATTGATCAGGCCCTAAGGAGTTATAAAAGATTTTTGATGTGTTATAAAACTGGGTGAAGAGCACTTTTGTACAAGTTTGTTGCGGCATACTCCCAATTGATTTTATTTTGACGTTCGTTTTGTCTCTCAATCAGGATATCAACGAAATAATGCTGGCCTGTGAATCGACGCACTGGTCCGACAGGAAAGACGGTTTAGTGAGTTTGTCAGCCTATCTCCAAGCGGGGAACACGTTGTCGCCTCATCAGCTGTCCCGGATTACAGAAAACTTCACTAAGATGTTGAGTGACTCCCACACGAAGGTGATTTTTTTATTTGGCAGTTGGATTCTAGTTGGGGGGGAATTGGCTTTGACGAAAGACTGTTTGGTTGTTGCAGGTTTTCACCCTTTTTTTAGACACCGTGTCCGACTTGATCACGACTCATTGTTCGGATCTCAATCAATGGTTGTACATCCTGTTGACTCGCCTTTTCCACAAGCTCGGTTCCGATCTTCTCACTTCAGTTCAGGTATTGAGCCGATCCAATTGCGTCGATATCAGTAGATATGGCGGGAGGCGTTGCTGACTTTGAGCGTGTTTCAGGCGAAAATCATGAGGACGTTGGACACCGTGAGGGAAGCTTTCGGACCGGAAGCCGTGTTAGGCTGGGCGCTTAGGTTCCTCGTTGACCCGACGCAAACGCCCAACGCCCGAGTCAAACTGGCAGTTCTGCAGTGGCTAGCGAAAACCGCCCCTCTGGCGGATCCGTCGTCTGCTTTCCCGCCCGCTTCCGGTGACAAGGACATTACCGCCATGGCTCTCACAAAAATGATCGGTGAGATTGGTTGCGGATATAATATATTATTAGCGTTGCCGAAGAGGGAATGGAGTCTATTATCAATAATTTATTCTTTGGAAAGCCCTATAATTCTGGTCAAAGTGTAGTTGGACGTGGGGAAAAAATAGTTGGTTGGAGTTATTATTCTATTTTTTTGCTGTACTGATCCGAATCTGATAACGTTGTTTTCTAGTGGATTTTAAACGCGCTCTAGCTCTTGTACTGGTGGGTTAAAAATCAAAGTTGACTAGTGCATTTTGTAGGAAATTTCACGCTCTTTCACTTTGATAACGGCAACATTTGTCGTAGTTCGCATATTGTCCGAGTTATAAGCAGAAGACCGAAAAAAGTGCCAAAATATTGGAGTTTTTTGCGATTATCTCCAAACGCATTGGCCAAATGTTGCTGGATCTCTACAGATTCAGCACCCCGAAAACCGTTGTATAAGAGTTGAAACTCAAACCACTTATTTTTTCCACGTTGGCCTCATTTTCGCCACGCTTTGACTGGCCCGTTGTCATAATATAGATAATGAGACAGCAACATTACTTTACACAGTAAAAATTACAATTGAATTATTCAGCAAGAGACTACATGGAAGGCCTCATTCAATAGCCCTCACAATATTCAGTACTGCCGTCTAACTGGGGTATGTTTTCAGGGTGGACGATGGGTGATTCGATCAAACAGGGAAGCGAGCTTCGCCGAGCTGCTCAAGAAGCCATTTTAGCTCTATTCAACCTCAACACGCCCTATGTCACACTCAGGTTCGCCCAGCTGCCCAAAGAATATCAGGTATGATCCGTTGCGGACTTTATAATCGACTAGAAAATTTTCATTATTTTGATTTTTTTTTTTTTTTTTTTTCCAGGAAGCTGCAGCATCTTTGATTCAGGGGCGTGTTCGTAAAGCGAGTGGTTCGTCAAGCCCTGGAACGAAGCAGGAATCTGTTCTGAGTCCGGATCAGGTTTACAAGTGAGTTCCATGACTCACCAGCGGACGAGATTTTTTTTTTACCTCCTGGGATCCTTCCATTTTGTAGCCCCCATGAAAGCCCTATAGATCGCAACAGTGAAATCGGATCGCTGCGGGACCCCAAAAAATGAATTCTACGTCCAAAAATACTTCGAAAACGACACATGACTCGATACCATAGCCAAAAGCCTTCAAAAAACCCCTTCTGTAGCCCCATTTTAGCCCCATAGCGCCCCACGGGTTTGGGCGATCGTGCTGAAAACCTTGCGGGCACAACTAGATGGTAAACCGAGTATTTTGTCAAAATTTCAGATTTAAAAACAAATTCCTACTGCCCAAAACGGCCCGGACGGTGGACGGACATTTAGGTTTTGGAATCTAGACCTCTTGAAACAGATAATGTCAAATTTTGAGGCCGATCGGAGTCGTCGACCTCCGTAGCGAAAACACGTGTATTATTCCAAGAATAATAAACCAAAATGTATAAAGAAGCGTTTTTGAGAAAGTCCTGGAACTTTCTACCTTGTACTTATTACTGAAAGTTGTACGTTATCTTCTTGCATCGCGTTGCAGATCTTTGCGACGGACGACGGCCGAAATCCAGTCGTACTCTTTCGACAACAAAGTGGCCGACACAGCTTCGCACGATAGCGGCATTTCACAAATGTCTCTCAACGACAACAAGCAGGACATCGACCTGATATCCAATTGGGTGAGTTGCTGATTTTTTTGTAGAGTCGAAAATGTGGATTTGAACTATTGCCAAAAAAAGTTTAATTTGTTCTAGACTGCGTCGTTGAGCTTGTCGTCTCCAACGAGGTCCACAAACGGTCTTGATGTTCCTGATTTGGCTTCGAACGGCGTCAACGGGACGGGTGGGTAATGAAAAGTACCAGTAAACTTCCAAGTAGGATGTTATTAAATGTAAGTTTGTCCGTTTCAGCGGAGTTGTCGGGCAGTGAAGACATTTTGGGGAAAACCCTCGACACTATTGACAGTTTGGCTGGAGAGGAGAAGAAAATGGCGCTGTCTCTCCTCGCTTCTCGGGTCAAAGAGGCCGATCCCGTTGTGATCAGTCACCATTTCAAGTGAGCCCGATTCCAGAGAAATACACGCTCAACCCTAGCAGAAGTAACACAGACAATTTGTTGCAGGCGAGTGTTGAGGATAATCCTGGCGTACATTCAGGGGGACCTCGAGTCGAGAGAGGCGGTGCTTAGTGCTCTCTGTGAGATGTTGAAGAAGCGAACGTTAGGCGCCCAACTGCAGTCTTTTACGGAACTTATTCTAATCAACGTTATTAAGGCCTACTCAGATCCTAATAGAGAGGTATGACAAAACAAATACGCCTTTTATTTTTTCAACCCGTGCATGTATCAATAAATTGTCTGGTATTCTGTGTTACAGCTGGCCAAACACACTGAACCTTGCATAGAAGAAATAGCTAATGCGTTGCAGCCTGATTTAGTTTTAAGGGTAAGTTTAGACCGTAGCGTAAGTTCATTGACATCGAGGGTCCATCAGCGACCCCTCGGACCAACCAACCCAACCTAGCCAACCTTTCAGTGAATTCAAGCTCACCCCTGTCTTATTTTGCTTTGTTTTTGGTTGTTTATTCGTGTCGAAGGTAGGGTTTCGAGAGCAAATAATCGATGTTCACATCAGACGCTCAACATCGATGTGGGAAAAACTTCGATATAACATCGATGCTCGATAAATTTCATCTTGATTTTTTTCGGTTACTTGAACATAATTATTTAAATAGCCAGAATCATTTTTGTAGTCTTGATTCTTATTGTTTACAATGGGGACCTTTGGCAAAAAAAAAAAAAAGATAAAAAAAATTGATCATTATACTATAATATAGTATATATAATATATTATATTAATTTTTTCATTTTATGTTAAACAACCCTATTAGGGTTGTTTAACCCTTAAATCATGATTCATGAACCAGGCCCTAAGCTTGTGAACGAAATTTTTCCTCTATCAAGGGAAGATGACTCGAAAAAATTCAACCAAATTTCACACCACTCGGACACTTTTTCTCAAGGACATTAAAAAAGACCGAAAAATAGTGACGGCCGAAATTAGGTATTAAGGTAGGAAATAAGGCACTCAACACAAACTCAACCCTCAACGACTCAACCACAAAAGACATAACGACAACAATTCTTCCATCATGATCTTCTCCCGTTCTACTTCCCCTGGGCCCGGACTGGTGTTTGCCTCGTGAAGTACGACCGGCATTCCATTGCGTGGTGTTCTCATTTTGAAAATTCTCTTCTGTGGGCTCGTACGTATCATGTTTCCTTGCAGTTTTTGTCTTTCAATCGACCCTCAATTCGAAGAGACCCCAACAACTAAGTAAATGATCGATATTGGCTACAAACAATATTGACTAGCTACACATCGTTGGTAAAAAGCCAAAACGTTGATGTTTCGATAATATCAAAGTTCGGATAATACCAAGTCGGAGGTCGAAAATTTTGATCTGCTTCAAAATGTGTCATTATACGTTTCAAGTTGTGTAGATTCCAAAAATGAAATGGGCGCCCGCCTTCCAGGTCGTTTTGGGCAGTAGGTTTTTTTTAAATATGGGACTTTGACAAAATACTCTGTTTATCATCTAGTTGTGCCTGCAAGGTGTTCAGTCCGATCGCCCTAATCCGTGGGGCTCTGTGGTGTTGAAAAGTGTTCATGGGATATTTCTGGCGATATTTAACAAATAAAATAACTTTTTCGTAACATTTGCACATTTTGGAAAAAATTGCCATTTTTCAACAACCTGTATCTCGGAAACTATTTACTGTAGAGAGCTGCGGTTGGTCTCGAATCTTAGCAAATAATGTCTAGTTCAAGAAAGAATAGAGTGCCTTTGGTCGTAAGGTGCTTCGTTCACCGACCTTTTTAGCAAAATCTGAAAAATGGCCGAAAAAATCGTAGTTTTTCGCTAACGCCGAAGGCGGCACAAGGTTTTTTTTAATTGATAACTTGGTCAAAGACTTCTCGCATGGGTCCTAACAACATCACATAAAATCAGATCTACCCCACCTTTTTCCAGCACGACCCCCTTTTCAAGTACAAAGGAACTGGACTAGGAGGGGGTTTTGAAGGTTTTCGAAAATGGAGTCGAGTTAGGTGTCGTTTTCAAACTATTTATGTGGGGGTCCCCCATCCGATTTCACCTTGGGGATTTATGGGGCTATTAATGGAGATTTTGAAGGATGTCACGGTCGATTGTCGCCGTCGTATGCGAACTCGACCCTTTTTCGAGCGAAGCTAGAATAATTTTTTATTGGTGGAATTAATTTTTGCACAATTTTATCAATAATAAACCTTCTTGTAAAATGTGCAGAGTTTTTCCTGTATGAGAAGATCTCAGTTTCTAATACATAATTAAGAATCCGTCTCCTTTTGGTGTCTCTGGTAATGAAGGAATCGCTTTGATATTGAACAGGTTCTAGTCCCGCTCATGACTGCTGGTACGTTCCCATACAACCTTTCAGTCATCAAAGCCATAACGAAAGTCATAGAAGCTCAACCAGAGTCTGTCCTGCTGCCCTTCCTCCCTGACCTGATGCCAGGCCTCATACAGGTTCGTATTTCAAGAAATGGATCGATTTGGTTGAGTGTAGACACTAATTTGTCTACTTTTGAACAGGCCTACGCGCACGATGAAAGCCTCGTCCGGAAATCCGCCGTCTTCTGCATGGTCGCCCTCCACGACAAAGTCGGCGACGAGAAACTCCGGCCCTTCCTCGTCGGCCTCTCCGCCTCCAAACTCAAACTCCTCGAGCTCTACATCAACAAAAAACAAACCCCGAAGTCGGACAGCAGCTAACGCCGACGCCGTCGGGGCCACGCCAAGGGCCACCAAGAGAAAGACGTTCCGCCCGGCCGGAACGGATCCGATCCCGGTGCGAACGGCGTCCACCCGGGCGAGACCGTCACTAGCGACCCTGGCGACGCCCCTACAAAAGCGTAGAAGACATTTTCTTTTCGAGTCGTTAAGACTTTCGCTAACGCTTCACTCACGCCTCATCATCGCCCCCTGAGTCATAACATTCTAATCGTGTACAGCTCCCTCATCGTGACATCAAATTAATTTAATATAAATATTTGTGTACGTATATGTGTAAAGCTTGAAAAACAAGTTGGCTAGTGTTATTTTTATCAACACTGTTAACGACCGAAAATCACAAGTTTGAATAGACAGCTTATTACTATCCCAGCTTGTAATTTTTGGTTTTCTTACTACTTTAATTTTTGTAATTCATCTCACTGTTGCAGCTGCATAATTATTAAAAAGAATAAAAGATGATTGTAAATTTGTGCTAACTGGACTTTACTTCGCCCAAGTATCCCGTTTTGGTACGAGACGGAAAATGTGCCACCTTGGCCGAGCTTTTTGCTTCCAAAATGAGTAGTTCTTATGTTTTTGAGTGCGTAAATTCCAAAAAATATGTTTATATTCACTTTTGAGACTCAGAAAAGGTCAAAAGTGACAATTTCGGTTTTTTTCGTTGATTATTTGAACTATCATCACACCCAATTGTATTATTGGTTTTCCAAACGTTTTCATTAAAATTAACAAATGACTGAAGTTAAATCGAAAATAATTTTGGAAAAAATGCCCAAATTTAGTTATTTGAATATATTAATCGGAAAAATGAAACATCCGGGGACAAATAATGCCTTCCGCGAACGATGGGAGCTCCACTTCCGTCTCTGGACAGTGATCTTGATGTGGACGTAAGTATCCCAAAATGTGCAGAGACACGGAAAAATTGACCTTCAGGTAGCACGAGGAATTGGTTCGAAAACTTTCTTTATATATTTCTCTACAATCGAGACCAATTTTGACGATTTTTTCCACCTAATTACCATCTGCTCGTACGGGACCATCTCCAGGAGCTCCTCCACGTCCATCTCTATTCTCGACTCTGATCAATTTTCGAAAAACTGAGTGAAGGCAAGTTTACGTTTGGGCAACAAAGGATCACGGGCGAATCAAAACACCGTCTCATTTCCAATGCACTTTATTGACTAGTGAAAATCGCCGGTAGGCGACCATAAAACGTGAAATATAGAACGCGTAGCTGCTAATAGTAATTTGACGTAAAGAAATCTGTTAGGTACCTCGGTTCATAGATTCGTACATAATCAAGTTAGGCGTACGACAGTTGAATACATTGATTCATATTCCTATGCTCTTGTCGCCAGCGGAGGGTGAGCATTGTTCTATCAAGCAGCCGTCATCCAGTTCAAGAATTGCATAACTGGAAGCATCTAAAAAATAAAAGTAAGAAGTGTGTTACTTGAGCAATTTTGTACAAAACCCACGAGGCCAACCAGGTCCTCCAAATCCCACAAACCGGTTGAAGAAAATGGCAAATCCTGTAGAACAAAGTGTATTTGAATTTACCTCAAAGCTAGGCGCATAAAAAGTGTGAAATATGAAGCGGGTAGATTGGAGCAGCATATTGGGCTCGCACGTTTTAGAGCATTCTTCCTTGGTACGAAATATGTTGAAGTTTTCCGGAGGATTACAATCACCGATCCCTTGGCACCTCAGAGTAACCGCGTTGTAAGTGTAGTACGTCCTTAGACACATTTCCTGGTCCCTTGGGCCTATTACACCCATCGGGAGACTGCACCTCGCAAAACCTATGAACACGTTTAAGAGAAATTCAGAAAGATGACTTTTTAGCCATTCACAGCCAAATTTTTGCATGAGTACTGCACTACGCTATAAGTACACGTCTTCATTCGTGTTGGTGCAGGGAATTCTTATCTTGCTTTCCAGAGTTGTCCAAGGCTTGCAAAGCTGATCTCATGCTGGCTAAGGGTTTTAAATGCTTGCCAAGGGGGTCCCAAGCTGCTGAGAGTTAAAGAGGCTTGATAAGTTCGCCCCAAGCTGACTAAGCTCCAAGGCTTGCCAAGAATGTACCATGCTTTCCAGAGCTGTCCAAGGTCTGCAAAAATAGTCTCTCTGAACATGCTGGCAGCAATTTGAATTTTTGGCCAGCCTCCAAAAATTAATTTTCTCAACGGAACCGCGAACTCGGCTTTTGAGTACCTAGAAAGATTGGCCACTCACTGACCAATGAAAAATCGGACGGGAGGCTGCAAGCTCACAAGCGGGTTATCTAAGCGCAGGTTTGATTATTATTCAAGTATATAACCACCACCTTAATGGAGAACCTCCATAAAATTTTGTTGTGATCTCATCCTTTATTTTTCGCCACGGAATAAATATTCCTTCCTTTTCTGTGATGTTTCGACGATTGTAGAAATTCTTTCTTATTTTATTTATTATTTGTGCCAAAAATCAACAATTCTGGGCAGCAACCTATCGCCCAACTAAAAAAACTATTCATGTTCGAACACACCCACTCGTTAAAATTGTGAAATCTCTTGTTTCGTTTTTAAATTAATCAAAACATTTGTATTGGCTCAGAATGCTCTCTATTTCAAGAATAAATTAAAAACAGACGCCAAAGTTATACATGAGTTGGACTGGCTCCTGGTACGTTTTTTGTAAGTATGTCACAAGGTTTTGTTTTATCTCTCCCTACAATTTTTAGCGCAACCTTTTTCCAAAAAATGGAAAGGTGCGCTCACCTCTTCGACATGCATGTTTTTTTTTTTTTTTTTTTTTTTTTTGTGTACAGAGCATCACGCCCGAGCGGCTCAACAGATTTTCATGAGGGTGGTCTCATTGTCATCAGCGAGTTCGGGGGGTGGTTATAGGCTACCTTGATTTTTCCTCCCTCATCCCCTTCATCGGTTTTCGGGAGGTCCTTCACGACGAAAGTTGTTTATCTCTGATGTGTAACTAAGGAGGCCTCAAAAGGGGGACGAAAGTTTTTGTCCGATTTCGTTGGTACAAGGGTCTATGGAATGAGCTTTTCAGGCTGATTCCAACGACTCCAAAACGATTTTTGCAGCCTGAGCCGTTCGTTACCTCTGATCGGCATAAGGTTTTATTACGCATCGGTCGTTAGGGTGCAGTTGTTTACGTAATGAGCATCACGTGGATGATGTGTTGTGTGGCATAGTTTGGTCGCTAGATACCTACTGTTTCTTAGTTTCTCTCGCGTAATAACAAAAAGGTTGCGCTCATCTATTCAATTCAATTGATGGCTTGTTTTCAACTTCATCGCCCTTTGCCAACAGAAAGGAAGTTTTAAAGTGTGAAAAACGAAAAAACAGCATGGCTACTGAAGCTACTGGAGTTCAATTTCCTTCTTAGCTGACAGTTGTGGGTATACGTTTGAAAACGTGGGAGAAGGTTTCTCCCACGACGTTCCTACAACGACCTCACTCATCACGGTAAGTGTTGTAATTAAACGTGTATTTAAAATCTAGTAACTCCTGTTTCATTACCTAGTTACACAGCAACAGTTTAACAAGTACAAACGGGTTGATGTTTCCGAATCCGCAAAAAACAACTATTGGAGGTGATAAAATCAGCCCAAATCACAGAGTAACAGAGGACAGAATGAAGCCCAAATGAAGCCCTACATTTAGCGGTTAGGCCATTGTTGCAAAATGCCCTGCTGTTATGGGTGTTGAATAAATTTTCAAAAATTCATTATCGTGGATAGTGAGACCTGTAGAAGGTTATAACCTACCAATTCTGTCTCCCTACAATTTTCACTTGTCTTGGTCAGTTTGTAGGGAGAGATTATTTTTTGAAGGAAACATGTATGTATTCATTTTAGTCAGTTTCAGAAAATGTGATTATTTATAATCACATTTTCTGAAATAAAACTAATAGTTAGGTGAGAAAAATGGTTTTGAGCTGTGATTGCCGTGCAGAGACTGCCTAAGTTAGCTACCTACTTTAAAAAAAATAGAAATAAAACTGGGTTTATCTCTATACACAAAGTGGAAATGTAGGTAGCTTGGAAACTACTCCTACTCGATAAATGTTGCCCACGTTAGGATCATTCTTTGTAAGAAATTCTTAAGAAAAAGTAGTGATTACTACTACTACTACTACTAAAAAGATACTAAAAAGGTTCCCGGGGAAAAAAATCGAGAAAATTGAAAATTTATTTTGGAGGAACAGCTGGGGCAAAAACATCCCATAAATTAGTGGCACTAATTATGAAATGACCCATAGTAGCCGCTTCAGACCCACTAATGAGGTTTGGGGGCCTTTTCTGGGCAGAGTGTCAGCAGCAAAGTAGGTACTGAGAAACGCCGCTCGATTTTATGTCAGTACGATATTTTATTGTCACTTCAGTGTATTTTGGGATCGTAGCCAAAACGAGTCTTGTCTTGAGTCAATAAGAGACCGAGCCAATTCTTGATGAGAGTGGCGTTTTGTAGAATGGCACGTTCGGCAACTCTCGACATACACACAATATAACAGCCTCAGGTTAGACGAGTAACCAGACAGTCAGTCATTAGTCCAACTTCATGATTTCGGAGCACTTCTGTTGGCACTTCAGGCTGCAGGTGATGATGTGGGCGGTGGGCTAGTCGAATCGTCTTTGAGATCAAAGAACTGGTGGAATTGTTTGTTCAGGAGCTCTTCCAACTGGTCCACTGGTATGCCCATTTCCACCAAGTCGGCCTTCGTGTCCTGGAAAGGCTTCGATTTGACGATGGGCTCGACAATTTGGGCCGCCTCGCCGCTCAGCAGTTTGGTCATCAAAGACTGTAAAAAGTCACACAAAGTGAGAGTTTTCGTGAAGACGAGTGAGAAATCAACAATATTTTAGTGTCGTTACCTTGAATTCAGGATTATTGTTAACTTTGTACTTGTAAACCTCCTTCATCTCCTCGAGGGGCGTGAGGTCGGCAGCGTCCCTTACAAGACCTGTCAGCCCTTGTCCAGGGTTCCTTTTCTCCCTCCTAAACACCATACGAATCCACACTCATCCACAGAGGTACGATGATAAAAGCTGTAAATCCTCCTTGACAACTAACCTGTTCCATCCGACTTTGTAACTGACGGGTTGTATATCCAAGGCCGCGTTGAACTTATTCGCCAGAGCGTAGGCGTCCACGTTGTAGCCCGCGCCAGCTTCTGCCAACTAAGAAAATCACCCGTTTTATGTGCAGAGTCATTTCAGGGCTGCAGTCCAAATGTGTTTAAAGTGGCTCGATTGAACACGTGTACTGCGACATCCCCCCAACTTGTTGTGGAGGTCAAGGCCGCAATATTTTCCACTATTTCTATTGTGTTCCCTTTTACATTGTCACAGGCCACGTCGGTAATCCGCATCGATATGGAAAATGGTGATACAATAG
Organism: Pilophorus perplexus; assembly: GCA_955831195.1. Lineage (NCBI taxonomy): Eukaryota > Metazoa > Arthropoda > Insecta > Hemiptera > Miridae > Pilophorus > Pilophorus perplexus. Next base: position 7,289,262 of record OY037018.1, read on the forward strand.
AAAACGTGATAAACGAATAGAAATTTGAATGCAATCCCTCTGATCTATGAATTAACTAACTCAAAATTTATCTAGTCCCGAAATTACCGCTACCTAGGTAAATACAAGTACATATACTAAACTATACTTTTTGTCTGCGATCATGTTTTCAAGTAGCCCAGAAAAATACCGATGAGGTATTATTTTCAAGGGTCATCATTCTCTCCCTGCCACCACAATCTACTTATTGTGCTGTCTATTTGTCAGGTAGACAAGGTAAAGCCAAATATCTCGGTGAGAAGGACGAGTGGGACCAATCAAGCTGGAGAAGAGCCAGTTGAGCGCAAATGATCAAAACCTGGAATACTCCCTACCAGTTGAGCGCAGACTAGTTCCCAAAATGACAAGCCAGTTGGGCGCGAAGGATTAGCCCAAGAATAACCCAAAACGGCGGAAACTAGCTGAACAACTAAGTAGCATGAGTGTAACAACTAAGTAAGAGAGAGTATTTTATATGAATTCGTACGAACTATACACGTCAAAGCTATTATCAATTACAAAAATATCACTCTCGGTAAATTTACTCGTATCTCTACCCTTTGAAAAACTTTCACAATTCCCTGATAAGTCCCTATTTATGCAAAGGTGTATGAAATTTAACGCTATTTGAGCTTGAGTCACTACTTCAAGCCAAATTTCCTTCAAACGTCTGTAAATTGTATCGATTATTGTACCTAACTTGTTTCCGCACTAAGAAGTGTTTACAGTTGAGTTCCTACTCCATGAGAGGATTTAATGCTATTCGCGCTTGCATCACTTCTCAATGCTTAATTTCACCTAAGTCTTCCAATTAGTATCCCTTTTCGATGAAAACATTTACTTGAACTGATATCTACCTACTCTATGCCAATTTTTCCAAAAATTCTTGAATTTTTGTTCCCAATGCAATTGAAGCGGTAGCTGCAAAAAGGGCGGATGTGCCAAAATCGAAATTTTGAGGGTAAATAAATAAGACCTAAAGAGCGCGTTTAAAGCGTTCTCCGCAAAAAGGGCGTTTGGGATCATCCACCCTTTTTGCAGCTACCGCCTCAATTTTTCACATTTTTGACTAGGTTGTTTTCAACCAAACAAAACCCTAAAGGTACAGATCTCGTCTCCACTGGACTGCTCAAGAACGAATGGCTAGCCTCCATATCGGCGTAATAATTATTATATATATATAAACTTAGAGAGTTATTGCTGTTTAAGTATCGGCTTCTAAGCCTTTCAGGCAACCTTGTGCCAATATTTCATAGCGTGAGAGCATGTGTCAACATTTGTCGACTACCTACGCTCTTCCCGAAAACTGTGTGAACAGTGAGCCATATTTATTATTATGTCCACCTCGGTGTTCTCGCACCAGGTACTCGCGTGCTGTGTCAGTCCTGAGCTGGCCTAAGCCACTCTCGTGCTGTCTGGTCGCGTCAGCCATCTCCGTCTACGTATTAAGTACTTGTGCCTTCATATCACAGATTAAACTACTGCTTCATATTCTTTTACACTTGAAAAATATTCTTTTCGTTAATGAATTGTTTGTGATAAAACCGAGTTGTATCGATATAGAATAATGCAATGTATTCAAACAGTGAAAGGTCTGCTTGCCCAGTGCTAGCTAATTTTTTTTTTTTTAAATAATTTTTTGTTTTATTGTTTCAATTTTTGGACAATTTTTCAAATGATTTTTTCATTAGTAATGGAAATTTTACTATCAACTTGTACCCAAAGTAGGTGCTCATTCTTGTGAGCAATGGCAACGAGCTCCAGCGCAGCTAATTGACCGCGAGAAGAGAGTAGATCTACTTACTCTAGATCGAACTACAAGGTTTGTTCCAGGCCTGACTGCTTCTGTCGACAGAAGTTGGACAGCTGTCGACAGAACCCGACCGCACATACTCGAGCTGTCAACCTACGATCGACCTGGAACAGCAGTTTCTAAACTGCGCATGTCTCCGGCGATTTCTGTTAACATTCCGTCAAACCTGGAACAAACCTACAGTTTGAGCATCTTCCCCCCGCGCACGGCTTACAGTTTCTTCAAAATTCAGTAGTTTGTCAGTTATTTAAGTTTTTGGCGTGCAACGTTTCCTTTTGTCTGCCTGGTGTTCACATATTTTTTCTCAAAATTTGATTTAATCTCTCCCCCTCTTTACAACCGTCTCAACACTCACCTTGAGGAACTCCGGGCTGGACTCCAAGTCGATGACGTTCTTCCGGAACTTGTCGCCCGAGATGTACTGCATGATGTTTTTAACTTGGGGGTCCGACAGGGCGTACTCCATCCCCAAATTGACCATCTGCTCGTACGGGACCATCTCCAGGAGCTCCTCCACGTCCATCTCTATTCTCGACTCTGATCAATTTTCGAAAAACTGAGTGAAGGCAAGTTTGCGTTTGGGCAACAAAGGATCACGGGCGAATCAAAACACCGTCTCATTTCCAATGCACTTTATTGACTAGTGAAAATCGCCGGTAGGCGACCATAAAACGTGAAATATAGAACGCGTAGCTGCTAATAGTAATCTGATGTAAATAAATCTGTTACATTGGTCCATAGATTCGTACATAATCAAGTTAGGCGTACTACAGTCGGAGACGAAGGTACACATTCCTATACTCTTGTCGTAAGCGAAGGGTAAGCATAGTTCTATCGTGCAGTCTTCGTCCATCTGTTCAGCAAAGTCACAAGTGGAGGCCACTAAAAAATAAAAGTAAGAAGTGTGTTACTGCACTGAAGTGTGTTACTGCAGTGGCTCCATGGAGCCATTTTGTACAAAGCCCGCGACGTGAACCAGGTCTTCCAAATCCCACAAACCGGTTAAAGAAAATGGCCAATGCTATTGAACAAAGTGTATTTGAGTTTACCTCAAAGCTAGGCGCATAAAAAATGTGAAATATGAAGCGTGTCGATTGGAGCAGCATATTAGGCTCGCAAGTTTTAGAGCATTCTTCCATGGTAGGAAATATGTTAACGTATTCCAGAATAGTACATTCATCATCGATCGCTTGGCACCTCAGAGTAACCGCGTTGTAAGCGAAGTACATCCTTGAACACAGTTCCGTGTCCGTTGAGGGTATTGCACCCATCGGGAGATTGCACCTCGCAAACCCTACGAACACGTTTATGATAAATTCAGAAAGAAGCCTATTGAGTAATCCACAGCCAAATCTTTTCGCCAAGTCTTCTGCACTAAGCTATAAGTACTCGACTTCATCATAGTGGGGTACAGGACATTCTTATCTTGCTTCCCGAGCTTTCCAGAGCTGTTCAAGGCATGCTGAGCTGGTCCCATGCTGACTAAGGGCTTCCAAGGCATGGCAATATGGTGTCAAGCTTGCCAAGACGGTCTGGGAGAGCTGTCCAAGACTTGCTAAGCTCATCCTGTTCCAAGCGTTTCCAAGGCACGCCAAGCTGGGTAACGGTTTTCAAGGCTTGCAAAGATTGTCCCAAGCTGGCTATGGGGTTCCAGGGCCTAGCGTTAGGAGGATGCGGCGAGATAGTCGGAATCCATCCATCCATCATTTTATTTATCGTGGAAATAGACTTTTCCAGGGCCTGTCAGGATGGCATCCAAGCTTTCCGGACCTGTCCAAGGCTTGCAAGGATGATACCAAGCTCGCTAAGGGTTTTAAAGGCTTGCAAAGATGGTCCCAAGCTAGCTAGGGGTATCCAAGGCATGTCAGGATTGCGTACACGCTTTCCAGACCTGTCCAAGGCTTGGAAAGCTGATCCCAATCTGTCTAAGGGTTTTAAATGCTTGCCAAGATGGTCCCAAGCTGCTGAGAGTTATAAAGACTAGAAAGTTAGTCCGAAGCTGGCTAAGCCCCAAGGCTCCGCGGCCTGCAAAGAATGTTCCAAGCTTTCCAGAGCTGTCCAAGGCTCGCATTTGGTCTCTCTGAACATGCTGGCAGCAATTCTGTGCGAGTCGTCCGCATTCCACGCATTGTTACCATGGGCGATTCACATATCAAATATTTAGGGGAGATGGGAGTTAGTTGCTTCAAACTGGTTCCCACTCTACAATTCTTTATTCAAATAAACAATTTAGTACCTTCAACAGCAGAGGAGTCATTTGTCTCCCTACATTGAACAAAGTGTAAGTCGAATTTACCTCAAAGCTAGGCGCATAAAAAGTGTGAAATATGAAGCGGGTAGATTGGAGCAGCATATTGGGCTCGCACGTTTTAGAGCATTCTTCCTTGGTACGAAATATGTTCAAGTTTTCCGGAGGATGACAATCATAGATCAGTTGGCACCTCAGAGTAACCGCGTTGTAAGTGTAGTATGGCCATACACACAACATCATATACCCTCGCTCCACATCCATCGGGAGACTGCACCTCGCAAAACCTATGAACACGTGTATGACAAATTCAGAAAGATTACTTTTTAGTCATCCACAGTGAAAAGTTTACACCAAGTCCACTGGTGTAAGTGTCATAAGTGCAGATGCATGGAATTCTTATCTTGCTTCCCGAGCGTTCCAGAGATGTCCAAAACGTACTATGCTCGTCCCAAGCTGACTAAAGGCTTCCGAAGCGTGCCAATATGGTGTCAAGCTGGGCAAAGGTTTCAACGCTTGCCAAGATGACCCGATATTTCCAGGGCTGTCCAAGACTTGCTAAGCTCACACTGAGCTGACTAAGGGTTTACAAGGCACGCCAAGCTGGGCAAGGGTTTTCAAGGCTTCCCAAGATGGCTAGGACGTTCCAAGGCCTGTCAGGACGGCATCCGTGCTTTCCAGACCTGTCCAAGGCTTGCAAAGCTGATCCCAACCTGATGATGGATTATAAGGCTCCACGCTGACTAATCCCTAAGACTCTAAGGCTTGCCAAGAATGTCCCAAGCGTTCCAGAGCTGTCTGCGGCTAGCAGAGCTAGTCCCTCTGAGCATGCTGGATGCAATTTTGTGCTCGCGCGTCGTCCGCCTTAAACTTGGTCCGAAAAAGGAGTCAATCGCCGGGAGTAGATCGCATCTGGAGTGGATCGCAATGCCCCGCACTGATACCCTGGGCGATTCACGTATCAAATATTTACAATACCTCTAGTAGGTATAGTCAACTTCTCATTGTAGAATTCTCAGAAGTGCAGAATGGCAGATTGGTTTTCAGATGTTTCACTTGCCATCAAAAATGGAACCAATTTTCGGATGGGCCCATATTCCAAAATTACTATTGTCAAATTCCCCACTGTCATTCTGCACCAGTTTTATCAGTTAAAATAACTCAATTACTACTCGCTTTGTGATATACCTTCAGTACATGTTTCTAAATGTGTTGTTAACGGTTAATGTTTCTTGTGGGGGCTATACGTGAGCTTAGTTGCTTTAAACTGGTATCCCACCCTACAATAATTTAGTAAGTTACTACAGCAGCAGAGGAGTAATTTCTCTCCCTACATTCAACAAAGTGCAATTGAATTTACCTCAAAAGCTAGGTGCATAAAAAGTGTGAAATATGAAGCGGGTAGATTGGAGCAGCATATTGGGCTCGCACGTTCTAGAGCATTCTTCCTTGGTACGAAATATGTTGAAGTTTTCCGGAGGATGACAATCATAGATCAGTTGGCACCTCAGAGTAACCGCGTTGTATGTGTAGTACGGCATTAGACATAACATGTAACTGTCTCGTTCTGCACCCATCGGGAGATTGCACCTCGCAAAACCTACGAACACGTATTTGAGAAATTCAGAGAGTAATCCACAGCCAAATTTTTAAGCCAAGTCCAGTTACGCTCCACGTCTTCATAATTGAATCGGTTATTAAATAAATAAAAAATTTCTGAAATTTTCAGAAACCACCTAAGTGCGCTTTTTTCAACTTTCGGGAAACTAAAAAAAAAACTGTTTTGCCCCTTAAGTATAGGTCTAGTCTCCTTCAAATATTTTTTTTTTACCAAATCAAGAACATGCTATTGGAATAATCTATTTTGTTAAATTTTTTTTTCGTTCAAGTTTTTGAGTTATAAATTTTTGAAAATTTTTCACTTAGGTAGTTTCTGCAATAATTAAAATAATTAAAAAATTAATATTGAAATTAAGTCAAACGATTAATTTTTACCTGTTTTGGTGTCAAAGGTAAGTAACAGACACACTTAAGTATAAACAAGAGTGTTTTTACTAGGTATATTACACGGAAAATTAGGCATATTAAATTTTTCTCTTAGGTGGTTTGTGCAATAAATTAAGTGATCGCGAGTGAATACGACGTCGCTTTTTGTTCTTTCTGAAAAACGGATTCTTTTCAAGGCTGCCAAATAGCATCGGTGATATGGCACGTAGGTTATTTCTGCACTAAACGATGTATTCACCTACGAAGTGAACAGTACCAACAAAAACACATTTTTGGAATTTTTGTCAGGTGGTTTCTGAAATAACCGATTCAATTGTACGGGGGGAGAGAAATCTAGAGGTGTCAAAATGAACAGGATTCAAGAAGGAAATGGCCAATGCTATTGAACAAAGTGCCATTGAATTTACCTCAAAAGCTAGGCGCATAAAAAGTGTGAAATATGAAGCGGGTTGAATGGAGCAGCATATTGGGCTCGCATGTGTTAGAGCATTCTTCCATGGTTCGAAATATGTTGAAGTTTTCCGGAGGATTACAATCACCGATCTCTTGGCACCTCAGAGTAACCGCGTTGTAAGTGTAGTAAAAATCTTCACACAACTGGGTACCGTTTCGTTCCGCACCCATCGGGAGATTGCACCTCGCAAAACCTATGAACACGTGAATGAGGGAATTCAGAAAGATGACCTTTGAGTAATCCACAACCAAAATTTGGGGGGAAAAGCGATGAATGTCACTTTTTCGACTTTTTTGAGATTCCTGCGCCATCTAAGCTTGGAAGGAGTTCTAATAGCCTGCCAAACCACAAGGGGGAAAAAAGATGAGAAAACATTTAATATTTACGCTACGCCCACTGCACTAATTTATAAAATTAATAAATTTTATACACGTCTCTCCTAAGTGAGCGGCAGTAAGCAAAAGGGAAGCAATCCACAATATCATCAAAAACGAGCTATCTACGTATCTACGTTCAGCTAAAAAGAATCAGTAGAAAAACGGGAAGCTACAAATGTGTAAATTTCTGGAGGCGTTACCTATAACATACGAAAGTATTTTTAAAAAGAAGCGTTCGAAAAAACCTAGAAACTCTCCTTGGAGATCCTGTTTCAGCAAAAAGAACCAACCCACCTTGGGGAACGAAAGGCATTATAGAGAACCTACCCTACCTTCCTCTGTGATAGAGAACCACTGTCCATTGGTTCCTTCTAATTGTTTTGTTGGGATCACTGTTCAATGATGTTGTAGTTTCCAGACTCACGGCAATGTGTTCGTTTCTGTGATCGTAGGTAGCCTAAAACAGTATGATTCGTTTGGTAGCTTCCTCCCCCCCCCCCCCCCCCCCCCAAAGTTGAACCTCACACCAAGAGGTGGTTAGCATGCAGGTCTTCTCCCTATGTGCCGATCCATATTATGGTAGGAAAACCAGTTCGATTCCTCTTTAGCACACTAATAAATTTAAAAAAGCCCTTACCTCAAAGCAGTCTGGTACACACAAGCGGAGCAATCAAAACGAGAAAGCGAAGCTGAAGCAAGTGAGGGAGCCACCAAAGCAATCACGATGTCCGCACGATGACGTGGCTTTAAGCTTTAGCCAAATCTTTATTTCACAGCCGACTTGAAATGAATGGCGCGGTGCCTCACATCTATTTTTGCTAAAACAGCTCACGAGAGAAGTTTGAGCGGTTGCGCTGATGATGAAACGCAGGTCGTCTAGTTGACCGATAGTTGACCCTACCTACCGATGAGATGCTTCTGCTATGTCGGCAGAGTAAAAGAGTAAAGTATCAGGTATGTAAGGGAGCACGGGGTGAAAGTGGCCACTGTCTGGCCGTCTTTGGAGTGCAAACCTGAAGTACGAGAAGCAGAAAGTTGTTCGGATAAGGATTCGGTAATTGTGCACTATTAGGTAGGTGACCAACTCCGACTTTCTTAAAAATCGGATATGTTGCTCTCCTAGCAGTCCGATAAACACATCTAAAGGAAAAAAAAGTGTTGCATTTACTTTGGAGAGAAGATAGAGCACATTAAAAGGGCTTAATAGTGGGTACTTGGAAAAGAGGCCACTTCACAGGTTTGACTATTCAACACACCCCGCCCGATGGCACCAAAACTCCTTCCCAGGCGTCGGGCGAACGCGGCAGATCCGCAAATGAGGGGGGGGGGGGGAGGCAAAGAACCGAGATTCACAATGAAGAAGGATTGGCCATCCCTTGTTCGTGGAAGAAGAAACACAGATAAGGTATGTTGTTTATGTCTTCTTAAAGTTCAGTTTCCAAGTTCTATTGAACCGCAACTGGACTCAATGCTCCAAACTTCACTGAAAATCACGAAAATGAGGCGATTACAAATGTGAGTATTTCAATTTCTATTGATTTGCGACACTTTTTTCTTTCAGATATATCTGGAACATATATTTTTATAGGACAGCTAGGAGAGCAGATTATCCGATTTTCAAGAAAATCGGAGTTGGTCACCTAACAGTGCACATTCACCGCGTATTTTTCGGCTAAATCGTCTGCCGTAAGTTCCATTGTGTTTTACTTGAACCCACTAATGAGCTCATCACATGAATTTAAGAATCCTTGGAGTTTTGAGGTCGAATTTTCAGAGTTTTGAAAAAATTGCTACGGGGAGTTTGACCACTTTCTCCCGCACCCCTGGCCACTTACTCGCTTTTGAAAGTTGACAGTATTTACTATTTTTCAAGAAAGCAATCGTTTTTATTTAAGATTTGTTGGTTTTTGAATGGTGCCCGTTTTCTCTCACACCCCTGGCCACTTACTCCCAGGTGGGAGATAATGGTCAACAAATTTGTCATGATATAATCGTAAAGTATGAGCAGGCAAACAATTTATTGAGGCTAAGTGGGTGACTTTTGGGAAGCTGAGATCCCAGAGGTTCGAAGTATAATGTAAGGTGGATGCGGTGAGATAGTGTTATCGTAGACCTACTGATGATGGTCTAATCGACCGAAACGCGTCTACAAGTTATACTTTATCGTGGAAATAGACTACTTCGTCTGAAAAAAAAAAAAAAAAAAAAAATGTTTTTAATGGTTCGAAGTATAACAAAATTGTTGAAGAAAACTAAGTTATAGGTATTGAAATTGCAATTTCAATACCTATAAGTAAAAAGTGACTACTTTCACTCCGTGCTCCCCTTCTATGTATTGCACGCGTATCTTTGGTCGCAGAATCAAAATTAAATTAGAAACTCTTTTCAGAGGGTTTTCTCGACCTGCTTCTACGCGTAAGTTGATCAAACAGTTAAAGTGGAATTTCAATAATTCGTATGAAATGCCCGGTCGGTAGGAAAAGTCGCGATCATTCGTTTAAACCCCATGGATTTCGGTCCCCTTGATAATTCGACGATTTTCACTCGTCGAGCCGGTCGTCAACGCTTTATAATTCGTATTTTTCCTCGTATTGTCATTCACGTATTCATCAATGATCCCTTCATTCTCTATTCTCTTCTGAAATTAGTTAGCAACATGAGTTTTAAGAAGTTTTAACTTAAAAGGGCCTGTCTGTGGTCCAGAAAAGGAAAATCATTGAGGATGATGCCAATGGGGGAAAAAAAAAGACCAGTGGCGTCCACAAAGAGCAATGATCACGAAAATGACTAGGAAGATGACCCGAAGAAACCATTCAGGTGATCAGTTTCAAGGAGGCAAAAGCAAGCCTAGAACGGTTGCGAAATTTAGTGGCATCTACCGAACTTGGTGACGATATTTTCGGGGCTTTGTACACATTGGAAGTGGCCGTCGACAAGAGATTTTTTTAAACTGAATTACGAATTTGTGAAGGTATGTGAGTAAACAGGTACATCTGGCCCGCCCTCATCAATTGGGACTAAAATGTCACTTGTCTTAGGTCCACCCGTTACAAATTATTGGGACATTTTTTGACAGGCAGCTCCGCGTAAAAGCGTGCTTAGCGCTTTAGAAGCCCGATTTTTGCACATTATTATTGCCAATAATATAATGGTTAGGCAAATTTAAAAGAAGCATTACAATCAATAACGACATGTGCCATATCCTGCCCCTCACTAACGTCACAGCAAAATAAGCGTATCACCATCTATCGTAGGAAATCGTGGACTTACGGGAACGGGGAGCCGACGCCGCTGCCGCTACAAGGCACAAGACAAGTAGAAGTTTCATCTGGAAATTCGAATAGAAATACTGAGCCGACGAATTAATTTTTAACCCAACTCATACATTTTTGGATTATTATCAGGACGGAGGTCAAATTTCTGATGGGCCTCAAAATTTGACATTGTCCGTTTCAAGATGTCTAGATTCCGAAAACAATATGTCCGTCCTCCGTCCTAGCCGTTTCGAGCAGTAGGATTTTTTTTTTTTTTTTTTTTTTTAATCTGAAATTTCGACAAAACACTTGTTGTGCCCGCAAGGTTTTCAGCCCGATTGCGCCAACCCATGGGGCGCTATGGGAAGGGGTTTTGAAGGCTTTTGGCTATGCGATCGAGTTAGGTGTCGTTTTCGAAGTATTTTTGTACGTAGAATCCATTTTTTGGGGTCCCGAAACTATACGATTTCACCGTTGCGATCTATAGGGCTACAAAGAGATTTTTATGGATCCCAGGAGGTCAAATATTTTTCAAGTGAAAAAAAAAATTTACATTTTTTTTCATTGACACAGAATTAAATTTCTGCACAAGTAATGTATATCAAAGAATAATAAACCCTTGTATAAAATTTGCAGCGTTTTAATTGTTACAAAATTCGTCGTCCTGAATCATTTAGGACGACGCATTTTATAAAGATCTTGAAATATAACTTGTTTTATATCTAATACGTCCATTTTTTGTATTCTGAAATGTCGACAGTTCCACGCAGTGGATCACATGGGACTTCAATTTATTCAATTGTTGCGCCACCGAGCGAAATTGAAGGGCTTGGACTTACCTTATTGACCGTGTGAGCTCGCTGGCTGCACTGTGGAGTCTCCCTTCCTTCCCGGCGCAATTAAACTATTCACCACCCTCCCGTTTGAACCAATTTAGCTCAATCCGTCCTTTCCCATCCTGTAACTACGTTGATCGTAATATTCCGTGCACACCTGTCAGTACGATGTTGTACACTTTCGACGTCAATAGAGGTCCGCTCACCAGGAGCCGAAACGTTTGTCAAAGTCCCTACTCATCAGATGGTTGTAGGAAGAACAAATCCAGGCGGAAAAAAGTCCCGGGGGCCAAGACTGTGAGGTTCCAAAGACTCGTTTGTATTAAATACAAACAATAAATTTTATTAAACAGGTAGATACTTGATTTTGGTGAAATAAAGACTAATTGAAGAGTTTTCAGCAACTTTTCTGTGCAATTAAATTACCAATGTAGATAATGAACTATTTTGTCAAGCTGTGATCTGCTGAATCTGACTTTGAGCAGCTAAGAGCTTGGTGCACGTAGATCGAAAGTGAAGAGGTTGAGACGGGAGAGCCTCGTTAGTTTAGTAGCAAGCAAGGCGCAAGCTTTCAAATATCCATTTTTGGAAAAAAGTCGCTTTTTTATATCTCCAATGTGAGCTGAATTCATCCTCCCTCTCAATTCCCAGCAAAAGAGAACATACTTATCCAGGCATATCTTAGGGCTGAAGTGTGTTTGCATCCGAAGGTAACAAATCCGTCCTACATTAAATGAAAATTTTTCTACATTGCGTTCCGGTCAAAACGGCACATGTCCATCGTCTTTTCGAAGATGAATATTCCCGTGAGACTCGATAGATGGCAGGCTGAGCATGGTCTACCATTGAGACAGTTAATCAGCTATTCTGCTTTGCCCTGTTCATTGCACATCTAGAAAACGTCCTGCTCAGAAGAGGTCTTCGTTGTTGGAAAGTCACATCATCTCCTTACTTTTGACTTTTAGTTATATTGAAATGCAGAGGATGTTGGAGGCTCTCCACTCTTACAGCGAGGAACTTTCTTACGTTAGCGTAAATCATAAAAAATCAAATATTGTATAGGGTGGCGCAATAGGATCAGACGCATTTGAAAGGGAGGGTATTGGCGAATGGCGGGGGTCTGGGTGACGACGACCTGCCTATAGTATGCAGAAAGAAGGGGAGTTTCAGTTATATTCGCGTTTGAAGAGTTGATGCAGAGTAACGAGTCAATCGTTGCCAAAAGCGTTCCGCCAGCGGTTCAACATTTCCAATCGTGGTGTAATGCCTTCGCGAAACACGATTTTGAGTGAACTCCGAACAACTGGTTCGTGTGTTCCTTCATTCAGAGGGAGATTGAGGTCGGCGATGACGTCTGCGCATGTTTTTATGGGGCTATCGGAAAGCCAGGGTTTACAGGAACAAACCCCGCAATCTTCAGGAGTTGAAGACGCCTATCCAAGATGAAATCGTCTCGATCCTGGCCAACATGCTTGAGCGAGCCATGCGGAACTTCGGCGACCGACTCCAAGAATACATCATTCGGGAAGGAGGCCATTTCATGGACATCATTTTTCATAATTAAGATCCCTAGACTGTAAAATAAACTCCCTTTTTAACTCGAAAGTTTATTTCAACCTGGTATCCTCAAAATTGACTATTTGAAAACAATTCAAAATGTGTCCGATCCTATTGGGCCACGATGTAGCTTTCAAGAGAGAATAGGTCTTTAACGTTGCAAGGTCTTTAACAAAGTCTTTACTTTGTCTGCGCAATAATACACACAAGTAGTGAGTTCAGCACAAAGTTTGTATGAGGTAATAAGGTATGTTTTATTTGAATTCAGTTTTCGAATTTTCTGCCCTTTACCAAATCTCGGGAGTTTTTCTTACCTTTTGAAATGAATTTCAATCAAAAGCCCATTTCGCACCTCAAAACCGACAGCCCCACCAAGACCAGGCACAAAGCACCTCTAAGTACAGTGATTCCCTCAAAATTTTATTAACTATAAGAATTTTCCATCATAGCGTACAAATGATTTTGATATAACAGCGGGGGTGTACATTTACAAATTATCAATCATTTATATAATCACACGAGTTCATGGTACACAACAGTAGAATGAAAAGAAAAATTAATTTTTTTTAATAGAAGACAACGGGGGGGGGGGGGGGGGGGCAAAAAGAAATATCTCGCCTTACAAGACAATGCTTACGTAGAGCCTAGTCATACCATCAAATATTTATACGTTATCAATTAACAATATTTTCGTTTAAATAAATATTCTTTTCTTATAAATTTTTCCATTTTTCTCCATCCGGGACTCTCGACACCTAAAACAACCAAGAGGAGACATTAGTTGGGATTAGCCAGCATACAACTCCCCATACAGCAAGATTTTATCCTACGTGTACCTACTATGACATGTACCATATGGGACGCGAAACTTCTTGGAGACATCCTGCCGATTGCGTCATTCAAATAGGCTGAACTTCAGGAAAAATAACAATTAGGAATGGGACGTGCACCCGAATTTTGGCCATCATGTGCACAAGCTAGTGCTGCAAAAAAGATCGTAATCGTAATCGATTTTTCCCAAAACATCGACATCGATTTTAATCGGACACAGAAAACCTCAACTCTTGCAAAGGAGGAAAAATGAAATATGTCTTCTAAAATAATTTAAATTATTTGTCTAGTTCAGACATGGGCAAACCTTTTCGAGAGAGGGCCAGATAAAACAAAAAATTATAATTTTATTATTTTACATAATTATGTAGGCGGGCAAAAAAAAAAAAAAATGAACAAAACATTAAATGTATCAAATTTTATATAAACGATGCTTTATTTTTGATTTTTACATCACACGCAACTTGTAGGTATGCTACAATGGTAAAACGATAGTGAAAGAAGTTACCAAAATTTATTATTTTTTAGAAGAGTATGAAGGCGTATGAGACAGATGAAATTGTGCCTGAGCTTCTAAAAGTTGTTCGTAATCTGGTAGAAATTGGGATGAGCTGATCCACAGAAGGCAATCGATTTCTAATGCTGTTTTTGCGAAGCTTCATACTAGAAAACACTTGTTGACGGATATAGGAAGATGCAAACATCGCAATTATCTTCTGATGAGCGTGAGATTTCAGGTTTGGGAAACTCGATTTTAATAGGGCCTTGTAGAATTCCATTTTAGAAACGTTGAGAAATAGTGACGGAATTTGAGACAGGGTTGCCAAGTGCTGATCACAAAAACCCCCGCGACTCCCTTGAAAATCCCCCCAAATCACCCTTGGAAATACCACGGAGGATTTACAAAAAAAAAAAAAAAAAAAAAAAAAAAAAAAAAAAAAAAAAAAAAAAAAAAAAAAAAAAATTGAGCGGAAAACCCCCAACTTGGCAACTCGTGTAGGCGATCTGGAGACGCGAGTTTGGCTGCAAAGTGCAAACTCGCACGTCAGTTAATATTAGATGCGATAATACCCTACTTGTCCTACTTGCCCGAGTTTGTAGGGTTTATTCAAAACCCTGTCGCGGGTCGGATTAGACTAGCCCGAGGGCCGCATTTACTTTGCCCATGACTGGTCTAGTTTATATCAGCGAAGCATTGAGATCTAAACAATATAAATTTGATCCAATTCAGTTAATAAAAATTGTATTAACAATCGAGTAGATTCAAAATGTAGGTAGTGTGCTAATGGCTTTTCTCGGACGTTCTAAACGCATACATAATACGACTATTATTCACTTTCAAGATATATTATGGCCTTTAGAGGAACAATCAGAAAAATTGTTATTTCAGTGAGGAGGAAGAGTCTCGGATTTCGGGAATCACTAAAAAAAAAAAAAAAAAAAAAAAAAAAACAGCTTGTCCAAGCTGTATGACAGGAGGCGGCTCCGTCGACGTTGGATCGTATTTACAGTCGAGCTGAAACTCCTTATTTTTCTAAACCCTTACGTATATTGAAACATTTTTTTTTCGATTTTTAATCGATTAAACGATGTTTTCCTGAAAATAACCGAAAAAGCGAAAAGTTGAAGAAATCGAATTTTTTGCAGCACTAGCTTGCGCGGGGGACCGGGAAGTGAGTCTGTTGCGAGTGGGTCCCGCCGAAGCAAGATGAGAATGGAAAGTGGGTCCCGTCTGAAGGGCCTTTGGTGGAGGCACTCGGACTGATAACCAGAGTTTAACCAGTCACCTACACGTTGACTCGACGTAGCAGGTTTGGACATGTAGGGTATAAACGGTTTAAAAACGGGTATAAACTGAGGCAAAACTAAAAAACCGTCATCCTGTAATTCTTCAAGAAAAATAAACTATAATATGAGAAGCAAGTTGTTGGGTTTGGGGCCAGGTGAGGTACAGTCCCCTAGTCTACTGTATTAAAGCCCAAACACGAGGTGAGGTCGAATTTGGTGATCTTTATGTTCATGGTTCCGTGACAAGGGCAGGGCTTCGTCATAAACCGCCATCCGTTTGATCTTCATGGGAAAAAGTATAATGAACATAGGAAAGCAAGCTGGCCTGAGGCCAGCTCGGAAAAGTTGGGGGTTGGCTGGCGGAGCCAGCAGGAGTGGCCCCGAGGCTCATCAGTAGTTCATTATGATTTTTTTTTTTTTTATAAATCAAAAATTTCAAAATGATTACGGAACCTTTTGTAAGTGCTCTCTTTTGGCATGCAGTTGTCTTAGGTGGAGAAAAAAAGCTACCGAGCCGTTTTTTTTTTTTTACAAAAATCGATCCACCATATTGAACTCTACCCCCCCCCCCCCCCCCCCCCTAATGCCGTGGTAGTTGGCAGCATGGCCCCTATTGAACATCTGCGGCCATTGAACTAGAAGGATTTCGTTTTTGTTGATCAATTTGGCGTCGTAGGAGTAACTAAAATTGGGAACTCACCTGTTCAAACGAAGCCGAAATTTTTGGTCTTGATTGCTAAAAGGAGTTTGTGTTTGAGGACGGCCCGGGAGGAGTAGAGAGGGATGTAGAGGCGGGAGATGCAAGTGTTAGCCGTTGGAAGGTGCGTGTCGTCGGCGGGCCGGATCGTCACAGACGGCATCGGCTGGAAACCGTCTTCGGAGGCCGGCAGAGCAGGAGACCCCGTCCAGAAGTAAACCTGCACGAAAAGGCGAAAGATTTAGAAAAGTGCAAGATTAATAGCGGGAGAAGACGGCGAGGGTCGCAAATTCAACTTGCCAGATCCATCCGTTCGATGTGGGACATTTTTTCGACGATGGCCCAAAGCCAGCGTTTGAATTTGAGGAGCCGCTCGGAACTCTCGCCGGACTCGTCGTTAAAGGAAGTGTAAGAGATGAGGACGGAGACGTTGATGTCGCCGACGCCGTTTAGAAGCAGACGGAGGTCTTCGGCCGTCAGACCGTCGAGCGATCCGGCGGGCAGCACGTCGAAGACACCCTGTCTGATCGCCTGCAAAGACCATCCGATTAGTATCATCGTATAAACCGGTCATTACTAGGTGAGGAATTCACGATAGTAACTCACTTCAAGAGCTTTTTGTTGAGATTTATACATCCTGTACTCAGCGTATTTCCTAACATAATCGTAAACATTTGCCGCAGTCACTTCAAGATCCCGCCCGCCAGAAACGAGCTCCATACTTCCTCCACCTTCTTCAGGACTCAGTTCAATGCTGCAAACATACAATAATGTCACGTTCGAAACAATAACACTCACAACATTTGAATTGTATTCCACAACATACCTGAATGTTAAGTCTAGCGCTGAGAAGAGAGAATTGCCCTGTTTGGATTCAGCATCAATGACTAGTTGCCTCAGGGATTCGTACATCTCGGGGTCGAAGAAGGCCAAGTCGTGGAAACGTATTTGACGGCCAAGGATGAATTTCAGAACGTGCCGGTTGAGTAAGAGGGGGAGAAGCTCGTTCTGGAGGAGGCATAAGCCGATTAACCTGAAACAGGGGCGTAGTGCGTTTAGGTGTCGCTGTATGCGCCAGATTGCGCTAATGGATTGGGTTTGGAACCCAAGACGTCTAATTCAATAAAGCAAAAAATAATTTTTTCTGACAGATTTTTTTTAAGAATTAATTTTCGCACAATAAACCCGTGTAAAATTTGCAGCGTTTCAAAAGCGCATCAAAAATCGCTCTACCTCCTGAACTATTGGGTCTAAAATCAACTTAGACAGATGAATGTTCGGTATAAGAAATTCAATGCGCTTTCATTTTGAAAATTGTGACTTGCCGCAGGACGCATTGTTTCGGAGTTATACGCAAAACCCTAAAAAAAGTAACGAAATGTTACCAGAAACGCATATTTTCTTATCCTGCAGGTCCCCACGTGATGGAAACCTTCATCAACACCACATAACAAGTTTGATAGGAACATTTAATAAGCTTTCACGAGAGAAAAAAAAAAAAAAAAAAAAAAAAAACTTAATTTGAATCGGACCAATAGTTTCCAAGATACAGTCAAAAGTGTACCGAAAAACGTTTTTCGTACGTTTTGGTGCGTTGTCGTCTCTCTTGTTACAATTCTGCCCGCCGCACAGTGGTTCAGAATCGTAATCTAGCAGGACAAAAATCAATTTCGGCGATAAAAGGTATGGTGGTAGCAAGTCTTGACATGCATTCTATCACGTCTAGACTAACGGAATCGAAGGTCGTTATCGCTCGTTCATGAGCTGACGAGTCTCGATGCGTTGTAAACAGATAAGGAAAATGATCGCAAAATCATCATCTTTAGTTAGTTCTCTTTCAACGCTCCACTTGTACCGGTACCCTGCAGTCCAGCTTTGAAAATATTACTCATCAAGGATGCTCCATATAAAGGGAGGTTAGTAGAATGTATTTGCTCTATTAAAGCCAAATTTTTGTGTTTAAATTGCTATAAAGTTCTTTGGACTCAAATGGACAAGGAGCGGGACCCAAGGAAATGTTGTTGAGATACATAGAAAGAGAACTGATTGAATTCGTTGCCTCTTTTTGCCTTTAACAAGGTGATTTGCATTTTTGTGTAGGAAATCAAGATGCCATCTCACGAATGGACATGTTTGGGTTCTTGACAAGCCACTCAAGAATCTTGCCCATCAGAACGGAAGCTGTTGATTTGCTCATGGACTTTATTAAGGAACGTGTTGGGATGGACAATTTTCCTCGAGAGGAAGAAAAGTTACTCCGTTCATCACTGGACAACTTCTCAGTGGTTCTTTCCAGAAAATGGAAAGAGAGCAGGAGGTATACCTCCTGTTTATATATAAACCTAAATTTTTAGAGGCAAATTCACTTTGGCTCAACGACATTTTCGTCACAAGTGGAGGGGGTACAGAATGTGATGATAGACCATCAACCTCGACACCATCAGAATGGGGGAGACCTACAGTTTCATTTTCGTTAGGAAGCATAAAAACGAAACAAAGAAAAGCCATTTTGCACCTAGCCATTTTGAACCTAAGAAAAGTTTCTTATGATCTACAAGGTTTCTTGTGATTCACATAGAAATATGAGAAAAAGGGTAAGAGATGGGCACTTTTCGTGGTCAGATTTGTGTTCAGCACACCAAAAAACTAATTTAAAAAAATGTAAAACAAAATTTGGTTTTTTACCTCTTTTTTGTGAACCAATATACATAAAATCGTAAATTGCAAAAAATCCAGAGGTGATACAGAAAAATAGGCTTCAGATTCGGATTCAGCGCACCAAAATACCCCCTACACGTACATTACCTTTTACAGTTACGTTGATAATATTTTTGTCCAGCTAGATTACGATTCTGAACCACTGTGCGCCGTTCGTACGGTAGGCACTTTTCGACAAACTTTGGGTGCCTATAGGAAATTTAACGCTCTACAACTTTCATTATGTTCAATAGGACCGGCCGTTTTGAAGGTTCAAACAGCTGTTTGAAGTGCGAAAAAGTGATTTGAACTATTGGGCCTACAATCATCTTAGACCAGTTAATTTCATAGGAAATTGAATGCTCTTTCATTTTGATAATAGTGACTTTTGCCGTAGGAAGCTTAGTTTCGGAGTTATAAGCAAAAAACTGACAAATGTGCCAAAATGGAGTTTTTTTGCGAATATCTTTAAACGCACAACAGATATTTTATTGGATCTCTTCAGATTCGGATTCAGCACCCCAAAACACAGAATAAGAATAAGAATAACGATATCATCTTGATTTTCACTAGCTCACCTAACTACGTTAACTACACCTCCGGTGGCTAAGACCCATGGGTTATATTCTTCCCCCCCTTCCCGGGACCAATCGTGTATAACCCGAGTGAGGCCCCTGGGTTTAGATCCCAGGTATCCTTTGGGTGGGTTAGGGCGGACAATCCTTTCCACATGTTAATGTCAATAGTGAAAAACTCACCTTCCAGTGTTCCTAAAAGCGTTCAGTCGTTCGAAAGACGCTCTGCCTTGTCTTGGACTGCAAAAACCTCTTTTGCCCGGTGTGTAGAACAGAGGGGCGTTATCTTCAACTGTTTCTTCGCTACTTTCTGGGTTGGGGTCAGGTGTTGAGGTGCTGCTGCCTGCTCCACTTTTGGAACCACCGCTCGATAGCAAGTCCATTTCTGGGGGAAAAAATAGTTGCGTTGAGAGGTTTTCTAGGCAAGGCAAAGTAGTGGCGGCAGATAGGAGGTATCTCACCTAAAAGGGATTGATTGCCCATTTGATGCCCATGTGCGAGGATTATCTGCCTGGCTTCTTCGACTTTGGCCCTAAGCGCGTCCTCGGACGCGAGGAGCATAAGGAGCTGAGCTGCCGACAGCTCGAGAAGCATCCCAGTGATTTTGGAAGCGAATGACGGCCTTAGCTGGTGCACCTGAAACAGGATTGACGTAGCAGTTTGGCGAACTCGACAGGCGCGAGTTGACGGTAATAGGACTTACCTTGGGGTACAATCTTTCTCCAAGCGTGATTTGGTGGTAAGACAGATGATCGTAATTCGACGCTGGAGACGAGCTGGCCGGATCAGAACTGCTGGAGCCCGAACCACTGGCGACGTTGGCGCTGGAACTGCCTGATGACGCTGCCACAACCTAAAATCACCACAATGGTCAGGTCTGCCGATTTGACACGTTCGAACAAACAAAATAGGAACGTTAAATACCTGGGAAGAGGGTGTAAACGGGCGGGCGTCGTAGGAAAGCGTTCTCCTCGGGCTCCTGCATCGTGATGAAGTTGACGACCGCGTCTGGAATCAAACAACGTCAATATACCCGAACCACAGGTTATACCTTGACAGGCTTTCGGGAAGGGGTTTGCTTACCTGAATTCTCCTAGTGCTATCCCTATCCCTGTTGCGGAGTCTGGAAAGTACCGTGTATTGCGTGCGAGAGCCAACTTGAGCTGACTCGAGATTCGGTAGTTTTTCATTGGCTAAGAGCGCCTGAAACAATTAGTTTCGAGTAAGTTAGTTGCCCTAACAAGTACTGAACCTGGAATGATTGGTATGAGGAACTGGAATGAGGGGTCTTCACATTCCGCTATGCTCATCAAAAGTGAGTGATCCTTGAGGCTTTGATATAGGTTACTTGAGCGAAAAATAATTTGTGTCAATGCAAGAATCCTTTTTTTGAATAAAAATATTTTTTTATATTTTTTTGCTTGGAAAATATTTGACCTCCGGGGATCTTTCTAAAATCCCATTTGTAGCCTCATGAAAGCCAAAGAGAGCCTCACAGTGAAATCGGACCGTTCCGGGACCCCCAAAAATGCATTCTACATCCAAAAATACTTCGAAAACGACACCTAACTCGATCCCATAGCCAAAACCCTTTTTAAAAGAACCCACCCGTAGCCCCATAGCGCCCCACGGGTTTGGGCGATTGGACTGAAAACCTTGCGAGCACAACTAGATGGTAAACAAAGTATTTTGTCTCAAAATTTCAGATTAAAAAAAAAAAAATCCTAGCGCCCAAAACGGCCATCTCGTACTAGGAATCTAGACTAGTCACATAAAAACTACTTCCAATCTGGACTGGCCGTTTGTCTCATGGTATCGCTCCCAACAGATGGACCACCCTCACTCGCTATCAAACACTCACTACAACAAATGAAAACAAAATTTGTTTAACATTTAATGTTGTTTCATCAATTACCTCAGCTATGGCGGTGTAGAAACTCCGAACGACCCCTGAACCTTCGCCAGGCTCTTCTTTGAACGTGACTTTGACTCGGCTGACGGCCAGAGGAGGTTGCGAACCCGCTCGTCTCTGTTGTGAATTATACACCGTGTTCAACTCCTTCAGCGTTTGGAACAGGAGTTGGGTTCGATCTCTTTCAACCTAAAAAAAGGAGGTAAAGCTATGTAAAGCATTGAAGGCAGGGGCCAAATGTTTTTGGTTTTAGAGCCAAACGATAACAAACCTTGGAAAGCGTGAGGTCCCGGTTTTGCTGATTCCTCAGCCGTTCCATGTCCCTCCGGAATTTGGCTTCTTTGACGGGGAAACCCCCTAACTCGCTGACCACAGAGCCCGGCTCTAATCCGACATCTTCCATGAACACTCGCCCGAATAGGTCCAGAGCCATTCGCCACCTTCCAAGAAGTAAATCAGCCGAAACCCATCCGGCAATCCTGAACAAGAAACAAGGACTGTAGAACAATTTGTTCGACGCAATTTCGTCACGTTCACTATGTTGCAACGCGATTGGTAGTATCGTATACCTGGGGAGCGGAGGATTTTCCACCGGCGAGCTGCATTGTCTTTCTGTTTCCGGCGGCGGGGGAGATTTCGACCTCTCGTCTCCGGCC
This sequence comes from Pilophorus perplexus, assembly GCA_955831195.1. Classification (NCBI taxonomy): domain Eukaryota; kingdom Metazoa; phylum Arthropoda; class Insecta; order Hemiptera; family Miridae; genus Pilophorus; species Pilophorus perplexus. Next base: position 7,310,982 of record OY037018.1, read on the forward strand.
CGGCCCGCCCTCACGATCACCAGAGGCCTTGGGGGGTTTTCTGTGGCTGGTGGCGCTAGTGGAACAATCACATCGTTAGTTTCCCTAATCAGTACCTAGCAAAACATGGCTCATACGCTAATTTCATACCAGGATCTACGGCAGCAGGTTTGACTTCTTCGGCGTCAACTTCCATCGTCAGATCGTCCCGAAGTTCTAATTTCGGCTTTTTCGCGTTGGAGTCGTCATCGTCTATGACAATCACACATCAGTTCAGGTGTTAAGAGGAAGGAGGGGAGGATAAGGCCATTCAGTTTTCAGTAGGGAGGGACACAATTGAGGAGGGTCGAGGCAAACGCCAACAAAATCATATTTGAGAGATTGTATTTTCTAACGTGGATATCAGTGAGGGGTCAGACACGTCAACGGGTACTCAAGAAAGTGGCCTGGAGTACTTAAAATCATTCCTACTTAAAACGATAAAAGAAAACTAGAAGTCAGGAAAACTAGGATCTGAGGGACTGGTTGGCTTTTGACTAGTCGTTCCTCAATGGCACTCTTTTTTAAAATCTTGAACACTATACGTTGCGAGTACTGACCTGAGGATTTTCTAAGAGATAGTCCGAGCCTGGTTGGTAAATGGCCTAGCTGATTAGTTGACGACGTGGTATCTGAAATAAAAACGTCACTTTCAGCCTAATTCTTATTAAAATTTAATAATACATAATATTTTCATGTACCACACCGAGGGTGTCAAGAGTCAAGAGTCAAGATTTTTTATTGCCAAAAGCACAGTGCACTGAGAGAAAAGATTTTTTTAGTGGCTAGGTTAAATCCGAAATAACCTCGAAAAGAAATTGAAACCACCTAGAATTAATTGATTCAACCTAGAAAAAAATAGGTCCAGGTTAAAGTAACATCGAAAAATATTAATACAACCTAGACCCATATAGAAACAACCTAACCCGTTATTACCCGCCCTCTGACCACAACCTGGAATAAAAAAGTGTCAACCTAGACCAAATGTGAACTCCACATTTGGTCTAGGTTGACATTGTGAAGACCTAGAAAATATATTACCTACCTTTGACTTTTAAGTGGGGTAACCTAGAATCGAATGATTTGACCTTCCATATAATTCCCCTCCATTAAAGTCTCGGTTGTACAACTGAAAACAACCGAGAGATTTAAAAGGCGAGATTGCTACTTTAGGTAACAACCCAGAAGAAAAAGTTAGACTTTCAGTCTCGGTTAAAACTACCCTAGTACTACAAATAGTTTTAGGTTTAAACAACAGTGATTGTAATTCATTCAATAAATTCCAGGTTGTTTCTACAGTACGCTAAGCGGCCGCGGAGAGGGCCACTGTAGGCAGTGGGCGTTAATTCTCGTTGTCTTGGCACCCCTGCTATTTAGCCGGTGGGGTTGAGGCCCAATCTTTGTCAAATTCTAATCATCTAATTTCTGTCACTATGTGCAGTCATATTATGACGTCACATTAAAATTTTTGTACTGAGTTGGAAACAGAGACAACCCAGAAAGACAGTTGAAGTTGATAGAAACAACCTGCAATGGAAGTGGAGCAAACCTAGAAAGAAAAGTGGACCTCCTAGTAATTTATTATGACCAACCTGAAAAGAATAGGAAGCTACCTAGAAATTTAACTGGAACAGGGATAGTAATTGAAACAACCTCGTAAATAAAGGGACACAACCTAGAGAAAAAAGGGTTCTAGGTTAACGCGCCATGGCTGTAAATTGTTTGAGGTGGGGTGAGAACGTTTTTGTTTTAGGGTAAATCAACCGTCTATGAAAGTGAAAAACATTGAATACCAGGGTGAGACAACCAAGACAAATTCGTTTTTAACCTAGACTGTAAATGGATGGAGGCGGCGGCACACACAATGAACTTAACCTAGAACTAAAGTGTGGGGGTGGCGTATTTTAAATCTTGGTTGTTTGCATTTTTAGGAAGGTAACTTCACCAGTATTTTCAATCTAGGTTAAATTATATTCAACCTAGACTAAATTGTTCCACCCTAGAATGAAAACCAAAAAAAATCTAGGTTGGCAGCATTTAACCTAGAAAAAAATTGAAAAATAACCTAGAATAGGCCCTTTTTTTTCTCTCAGTGTGCAAAGACAACTTGTGAACTTACTAGACGGGTCGATGCTAATAGGCTGTTTGGGAATACCAAAAAGTTGGTCCCTGGTGGCGTTGGGCTGAAGTAGGTGAGGTTGGTCGGCCAACGGCAGAGCACGCTGTAGAGGGAACTCGAAAGGATCTGGTGGGCTGCATCCGAGCCCCAATGTGGAGTCAGAGCGTTGAAAGAACGGATGTCGTCGTCCTTTCCCAGCTGGCCCGAGTGGTTCGGTCTCTTCGATGGTTTCAGTTTCAATTACCGGCGGCAGAGTGATTTCCTCAACTTCCGTCTCGTCGTTCTCATTTTCATCCTGCTGTAGAATCATCGTTAGATTTCATTTCACAAAAGCGAAGTACTCTAAAGATTATACTTACGGGCTGAGACCAAGACTGCGGGAGGAGAGTCTCCTCGATGACTGGGTTTTGGTCAGTGCCGGCCCTCAGCAGATAAATGAGAGCGTCGAAAACGTAAGCGACATGCCGCAAAGAACTGACGTCGAGAACTGGAAGAGAATCCGCATGTTCCGAGTTGTGGCATCTCATCAGCGACAGACAGTACATGAGCAGCTCCCTCCTTGCTGAATGGCCGTCCATACCTGAATACACTAGTGAATGAATTTGTGACAAAAACAAAGCAGAGCCTCAAATTGAAAAATTAGTTACCGTCACGATCGCGGGAAGGCCTGGACGATTCTGTGTTGGTGGCAAAACCGACAATACGATTGGGTGTAGAAGAGGCAGGTGTGGCGGATTGTCCTGGACGATGGGATCCTCCCGAGCGGGACGTACTGCTCGCGCCAGCCACCGTGGTGTTGGCCGTTCCAGAACTTCCAGCTCCCGAAGTGCCGCTTCCACCTGCATCAGACAAGGGATTTAGTAGGTGGCCAATGAACGTCGCATGTTCCGCAAGGTGGTTCACTCACTAGAACCGTGGTGCAGAGGATGGTGCGGATGAGTTGGGTCTGAAGACGTCGTCAGGGACGCGCCAAATCTCAATTGGGCCTCTGTAGAGTCCATCACAGTCAACAACCAATCCCAGGTGGGTTTAAGCTGCCTTTCAACGTAATTCTGCAACACGAGTACAAGATGATCATTAATCGTGGCGAGGAGTGTCAATGAAGGCTTTGAGTCACAACAGCATCAACCTGCCGGTCTCATTTACTGTTTTTTACACATCAAATTTGGTTTGAAGGCGTCTGAAGAGTAAGAGCCTCCCAGACCCCCCCCCCCCCCCCCCCAACGAGAGCCCGACTCCACCCCACGCCCAGAGTTGATCCCCTCCACATTACTGAGTCGCCCCTTAGGAAAAATAAGTATAGCATCATCAAATAGCATTATTCATCCCGGAGTCTCGAGGTGTATAACGGTAAAAATATTGGCCTACATAGGCCCTCCTGAGGCAACTTTAAAAAAAAAAATATGGCCATAGGGCTTTCAGTGCATTTCTAGCGGGTTACTATTGTTCGCAGAAGTCTACATTTTTCAAAAAGGATCTCGTAATTTAAGAAGGTTTGTTCAGAGCTATAAGTTCGGTCAGAGTTCTAAGGCCATGATGAAGTCTTAGATACTTCAATACGCATACCTGCAGGGCAACACACTCCTTGTAAGTAAGCGGCACTGGCTGCTGCTGGGTCCCCGTCACGTTGTGCAGACCCCCGAGAAGATCGGCAATCTGACGCAGGACGATGGCGAAACTCCTGGCTAGGCAGGCGGCCGTCGTCGTCATTGTGACCCCGTCCTGGTTAGAATTCCCGGCCCCCGTCGTCGAATTGTTGTTGTTCGAGCGGCGGAGCGAAGTTGGGTCGATGAAAACCAACGAGTTGCTCGAAGTAGCTAGAAAACGCAGGTGAGGGGGGACTTCAACGGAGCGTGAAATATTGAACTCGCGGAAAGGCGGGGAATGTGGTACCATCCCATCAGGACGGTACCAGTGACATAATAAAAATTATAAAAAAAAATAAAAAAAGGGGAATATATACCTATCGTACCTGAGGAGCGTGAACCAGTGTCACGGCTCCTTATTGCCCACTGCATCGACTGAGGAGCCAAATTGCTCCTTTGTCCTTGACCGCTTCCGCTGCAAGGTAACAAAACATCAATAATTCAGCTCGTCACTTCCTTCGATGGCCATCGATAGTCGACATTATAGAATTTCTGAATCTGATAAATTGACTAAACAATGTATCGATCAAGCTCCATAATATGGAACTATATTATACTTCATAGAATCACGTAAATTTCTATTAATGAGTTCATCACCCATGTCACCTAGGTAGAGAGGAATATCCAAATCGACCGGTGGACGAAATAGTTTCCAGGATCGATTGGAAGAGGGGAAGATAATCTTCGAAAGGTTTTTGTTGTTGTGGGGAGGAGAAAACCGAGAAACGAATGAATAAACTGAAGAGGAACGTATAGTTTTATTTTCATTCACCAGCAATACTATTTATAATAATATTCCACAACTAGGGACTAGGGGACTATTGTATTAAATTTTCTTTTTTTAAATTTGAAAAATATCAGAGTCAAAATTATTTGTAAAGAAGTAAGCTAGGGGTAAGAATGGTTTATTTATTTTTTATTTTACTTATCAATAAACTCAATATTTTCCTAAAACTAACGATCGTTTCATTCGATACTATTGGTGGCACATATCAATGCTTCAAGTACGGTGTATATTGGTATCAATATATCGTTATATTGACTACTGATGGACATCCCTACTTCCTAACGAATCTGATGTTCAATTCAGAAACTTACGTTCGCCTTTCGAGTTGATCATCGTTGAGGACCATCTCCTCGTGGTCCAAACCTTCGCTTTCACCATCAGTCTCTTCTTGTTGGCTTGAATCACCGCTGTCATCTTCTCCTGAAAAACACGAACAAGAAATCATGACTAATGTCTTAAAAGCCAGACGGTCGGAATCCCAATACACTCAACGTTCAGAAACTGAAGTCACGATTATTTGTGAACAACTGAAAGGCGGGTAAAATACCTGCAGCAGGTGTACGGCTGTCTCCTACAACTGTTTCTTGATTGCTTTGGTCGCTGTCACTTTCGGTTTCGACGAGGAGATCTTCGCTTTCACTTTCGGCGCCTTCTCGTTCAACTTCGCGTTCGGTTCCTTCGCGCTCGACTTCCCGTTCGCCTTCGCCTTCGCTTCCCTCACCGTCGTTTGCGAGAGCCACTAAACCTGGAAAATGCCGGATGATTTCAGAACAAGGGTGAAGTTTGAAGCACGCGGGAACTGTGGGTGAGAATCGTTCGGATACTGACTCTCGACCATTTCTTCTTCTATGTCCATCAGGCTGACGAGCGGTCTGGGGCGGGAGGTGGAGCTTGACGTGCCCGGGTTGTCTTCGTTACGGCTAGTTTTCTGACCCCGACGGCCCACAGCGGTGCCCGAAGCTGACGGCGGAGCGAGTGGTTCGACGGAAAATAATTCCTCAGAGCCCTGAAAAAAAAGCCACAATTTTCCTTCAGCGTGCAACTTTAAAAATCAACCTCTTCCACCACCGCTAATCAACTAAACTCACGTTGATGACCTCAATGGTGAGAGTGGACAATGTGAATGGCGGAGTAGGGCGAGATACACCGAGCCGAACTGGTGCAATGAGACTGTCCGCAGTTTCCACCAATTCTTCTACAGCTATCTTAAGAAGCGATTGGAATACCCGCTTGCATCTCATCAATGGAGCGGCTACACCACCAGCCCTGCAAAATAAAAAAAAAAATAAAAAAATCAGCAGGCGTCCAAATTTTTCCAAGGGCCGAACACAACTATACCCAACTCACCCGCGCCTTTTGCTAGCGTTCGGAGCCATCTCGACGCTAAAGATGACGAAGATCCGAGCCACGGACCGGACAAATCTCCTGGCGACGACGGTGGCCTCTTCAACTCGCCCAGGGACGCTCGTGTTCTGCAATTCCCGGGATAGAGTTGCGACGACACTGTCCACCATCTGGAAAAAGTGAGGATGGAATTGACATTTAAAACACTCTGCAAATTAGGTTATATTTCAGGCCAAGGAGAGCCATGGACCCTCAAAAAAGAGGAAAAAAAAAGGAATCGAATTTGAGAAAAAAAAGTCGTGAAATAGAAACGAAAAAACTAAGTGGGTCTTGTTTTGGCTTGCTAGTTCTACATAGCCACATATTAGGGATGGGGGAACGATTTAACCATTTATTGAAACATCGAAATTTGGTTCTGGAAAAGCGATTTTCTTAATGGGCTTTTAGAAGGTCGGAATTCCATTCTGACAACATATTCGGATTCAGCACCCTTTAAAACCCCTCCTACACAAATTATTAGTTCGAAAAGCCGTTTAATCATGTGCAGAACTGTTTTAGAAATATTGAAGATTTTGAACTGAAAGTGGAGGGCCTGTGACGTCGCACCTTCCCTCGCTGGGCACGGAGCCGCCAGAACGTTGATTAAAGAATCTGAACGGAATCGGAAGATAGATCTCTCGGCCAATCAAAACATGACGAAGCAGCCCACGTCATGCACCCCCTTCCAAACCTCGGAATTGAAATATTATATTTTTTCTACGGACCTATAAATAATAGATACGGGTTTCCTGCAATGTTGACCCATTTTCGTAACTTTTGGAGCATGACCTTTCCGGGAAAATGTTTTAAAAAACCATTCAAGGAGCTCATTCTACTTTTCTTCTTTTTTTTTTTCAAAATTTGAAAACTTATTTAATAATTTGAATACGTTTCTATTCCCAACAATCTTCAAAATCCCGTTTTTATGGACGTCGAAGAAATCAAATTTATCTAAATCGTTTATTTAACAAATCGATATCAATTTTTCTTGATATCGATTTCTAGTTTCAATTTTGAATCTAATAAAAAAATCGATTCTTCTTTACAGATTCCCCATCCCAGCACAACAAGAACAGTTCTTAACGACACTGAAATGGTTTATGCTTAGGTGGTAGATAACTGACTTTTTTCAAAAAATTTTCTCAATTTTTTGTTTAAATTGAAAAAAAAAAAAGGAATAATAATTAACTCAATTAGTACATAATGAAAATCACCTCAGTTCCACACTTGACAAGCAAGCAGTGAGTGAATTTATCAAGGAGAGCACTGCCGTTCTGGGCATTCAGATAGGCCTGTTCTTCATAGAGAGGCTCCTTCCAATCGCGTTCTTCTTTGGTTCCTGAAATTGTCGATCAAGTTAGCTTCTGGTGTTGTAGCGTAAAGCAAAAAGGCGAGCAAGAGGCGGGTCGCACCTGTCATGATCATCCCTTTGACGGCAGGCCAGTCACTCAAAAGCCGTTCGAAGGCTCGACGGCTGAATCGGGGAGGTTCCAAGTCGTGTTCGGGCATGTCTGGTTCGGAAGCTGGAATGACAAAGAGTACAAATTAAAACACATTTTCACGAAATAGTTTACTGTTGGGGAAATCGCAGACTACTTACCAACTTCTGCGTTGGTGGTTTTTCTCGAGGTGGCCGAAGCAGATCTCGATCTGGGAGCGCGGTATTGGCGTTGTTCAACCATTTGTCGTCCTACGGTCTGCACCAGGAACAGAAGGATGCTTTCCCCGCTGAAAAACAAAGCCAGTTGTTGAAAACCCCACGAGACTCAACATTTAGACGATTTTCAAAAGCCCCACAACTCACCGGGAATTGTGTTTGGTGACAAGGTCGGTATGGAGGATGAGGCTGCACAGGAGGCTGAACCGGGCATTTTGGTTGCCCTGGACGAGAGCTCGACATTTGCATTTTTCCCAGCAGTCGCAGTAGGCCGTCGGGGATGTCTTCTTCAACTTGCAATCGTGTCCCCGGTGACAAACTCGGGCGCATTCGGTGCAACAGCAGAGGGACCCGGTGAGGCCGCAGGTTCGACACTCGAAAATATCCTGATTGATATGTTCAGCACCGGTCCACGTGAAACTGCACGTGTCGTTGCAGCAGATGATATGAAGAGGCGACAGGTCCGGGTTTGATCCTTTGGGGAACACCATCGCTTCTAGACCTTCCTTGTCGACGATTTCAGCTTGCTCGTTGTTGACAGATGCTAGAACAATACATGAGTAAGCAGATAATCCTTCATTTAGGAATCGATTGGACAGTGTCACACTACACAGCTACATTGCGTTACCTTTTGAATCGGAATTGGATGGCTTCGCGAACCATGCAGACAGCACGCTCTTGAGTCGTTCCTCCGTGCTTGCAGCTATCGGTGGGGGTGGTGGCGGAAGAGGGGAGGGGGGCCTCACCAGACGAGGGCCTTTGGACACCAGGGAGATGATCGTGTCAAAAAGAACTTGGCCTGCGTGGTACGCTCGGCAAGCTACAGCAAGCATGAAAGGCGTTTCGCCTTGACCATCCCTGAAACGACAAATTGTAAAAGACTCCACGACGCAATCGATAATTAACATCAACCGTGAAACTCACTTGGCCATGAGGAGTGTTGGAAGGTGGGGCAGCAACACTGGCGACTCGCACAGGAGCCGCAGGGCCTGGAGGGCGTTAGCGCGACGTTCGCCTGGGTCTGGAAGTTGCGGCAAGGGAGGTTTGAGAGACTGCGATGATGAAGAATTCCCACCCGTGACGACCATCATGCTGTCCTCATCGCCCGACGCTTGACCCTCCATGAACGCATCTGGGGGCCATCCCAATGTAGACACGCTTTCGTCTTGGGCGCTGTTGCTCTCGCTGCTCTCACCGGCATCTAAACAGGGATCAAAAGGGTGAGCCCACCGTCCCAGTGGCTTAAAGCAGAACTCCTACACAATCAAACGGACTCAACTACGTACAAAACAGGCTGAGACAAAATGAACTTGTAAATTGCGAACTTGCCCAAATTTACTGCTACAGATTTCACAAAGCAAAGCAAAACGGTAGAACGAAAATAATTTTCTTTTTGTTTAAAAAAACAAAAACTCGAATTACAACTATTAAACGGTCGCTAAGCATCACAACACTCTCAAAATCGAAAAAACACGCTGGGACAAAATTTACAAGCGATTTCACTCACTCGTACGAGATGAAACAGCTTGCGTGGCCCTTCGCATCATTTCCCGAAGGCTCACAGAACGTGAAGACCAAGAGATGACGTTACCTTGTTCAGCTGTCGACGAACTGCCCGTCACGGTAGCCGGTATATCTGCAGAACCAAGGGGGAAGAAAAAACAAGTGTATTAATCGATTTGAGAAAAAAAAGGTGAGGGTATAGTCAGACCCCAACGTGTTGGGAGACGTCTTTGACAGGATATTGACAACTTATTTTCGACCCCCGCCGCGATTGTATTATTCCAAGAATAATAAACCAAAATTGGGAAAAATTGACACTTTTTTCTGAAGAAATAATTGCTAACTTCCCTAATTCAAGAGAATCACACCCAGATGGGCGGGCAGAGGCCCCGCGTTTAGTTGGTAATCAAACGAACAACATGTTCGAAAGTTAAGAAGCAGACCATCAATGCCAGAAGCTTCTCTCTTTACTATCAGTTTCAAAGGCCTTATCGCACTGAATCAACTAGGCAAATGTTGGGATCTGACTGAACAAGTTAAGAGATAAATTATGTACTTCAATGGCCCGTACCGTTTTCAGAGTCCTTGTTGGTAGTTGGTGTGCACATTGAGACGCAAGCGTGAAGGATGTTACGGTTCCCGTCGCACCTTTCGTTGAGAATCGATTTCAAAGTTTCTTCTCCTCCTGCAACCATAAAAGGGAGGAAATTAGCCTTTAGACAGCATTCTTATTGGGTAATGTGGATGGATCCAAGTTGAAGACTCACGGGAATCGTGATCCAGGCTGAGCAGTATGTGCTTGACAGTCTCAATGTCGCATCTGAGGATCGACGGCATCAGGACCTGTTGTTGAACAGCTAGGATGATGATCGCAGCCTGGGTTTTGAGGTTCGTCGGCGTCGAAACCGGAAGAGCGTGAGGAGCCGCGGCAACGCATTTGAGGGGCGGCAAGTCCAGCCATTGGGCGTCTCTGATGGAATCGACGGAGTCTTTGGCCAGCGGGCAGAGCGTGGAGTTACCGTCCCGCAAAAGCAACACGGAATCCGACATCTGCAGAAATGAAATACAAATCAAGTGCCCCAAAACGACGTAGCTTTCGTTTGTTTGTTCTCCACGTTCAACACCTACCTCTCCAGTAGACGTAAGGTTGATGTTCGACGGCTCCAAACCCAAAAACGCGTCAGTTTCAGATGGGAACGGAGAATCTTGCTCGATTTTGCCGGACGTTATATTGAACAGCATGTAGCTGATTCTTGAGTTAGACTTAACAACAGCGTGGAGCCCTGAAATTCAAAACGCGTTAAGGCCGATCCACACATATCAGTATTTCAGTGAATCCTCGGCCATCAGTGCTCCGTGCGGCATGCAACGCTGGTGTGTGGAAATTTATCTTTGATGCATTTGAAGGGCACTGAGCACGGATGGCCACGGATCACTGAAATGTGTGGATCGACCTTCAGCCTCTGCAAAAGAACTGCTCTGACGGAAAGAAACAGAACTCACCATGACCATCCACTGCGACGGCGAGGATTTGTCCGACGTTTTCGTTGATGTTGACTCGCCGGGGAGTCTTTTGGAAGCAATCCGGCGCCCGTGAGGTAGTGCTGGTCTTCACAACCTGCAAAACAGAACCGTATCACGTATCACAGCAGACTAGAGGCCTTTAGGATCGCTGAACCGTAACACTCACCTGTAAATCGTCCTTCCGGAGGAGACGGCAATCCTGCAACAGACTCGGCGAATCTTCTCCACTCAGCTCTTTACTCTCCTTGCGCTCTTTAGAAGAAGTCGGAGGAAACCAAACAGCAGCGTACGCTCCGTCGACCTTCAATACTTTTCCTAGAGCATGAGAAAAACTTGAAACAGCAATCCAACGGATGGCTACAAGGTTTCAACAATCCTTACGAGCAACTTACCAACTGGTAGACTTTTGACGTCGTCGACGAAAACGACGTCTCGAAGCCCCCACATGACCTCGTCTTTCTTTTCGTCCTCTTTGATGGGAGCCCTTTTCGGCCGCTCTGGAAAATTATTGAACGTTGAAGCAGGATCTCGAAAATGCTGAAATACAAATTAAAAAGTTGCCACTCACTGTGAGATGTAGAACCGGTGTCGCTGCAGGTGGAAGAAGCCGGGCTAGGAGGCGGTGGCATATCGATTCGGTCCGCTGTCTCTTTCTGGCTGGACGACTTAGGTTGCGAACTGCTGCTGGTTTTGCTGCACTTGTTGCTGTAAATAGAAACCGCGTATGAAGGGAGGTCGCGTAAGGTTTTGCGTAACTTTAAAAAAGATGAAATACCTGTTGGAAGATGATTCGGATCGAGATTTGACCTCAGCACGGATTTCTGTCAGCGGAGGTGGAGCAGGGATCAATTTGAAACGGTAGGCGTCAGCTAAGTTCCAGGCTGCGTTCAGTAACATGCCAACTTTGGGGACTCCGCCGAGGACGGTGAATCCTGAAAAATGTTGTGTGAGCACAGCGGAGAGTACAACTTGTGAGGGGTGATTTGTATGAGCACTCACCGATGGCACCAGCTTGGTACATGGGGCTGCTCTTCATGCAAACTTGAGTGCCTGTAGTTATTTCTTGGCTTCCCACCGACGGACGGGACTTGGAAGATTTGGCTCGATGTTTTTCCCATTGCTTCTTGCGCTGGTTGAACGGCAGGACTCCCCACCAATACAGAGCGCCGCTTTCGAGCCGGGCGAGCGAATACAACGTGCAAGTGTGGAGTGAGACGATTTTGTCGAGGGTGAACTCCGTGAAAGTCGTGGCCGGATGTTCGAGTTTGGCCGCCGCGTGGGCCAGCTGTTCGTCCATCCAGGTGGCGACTTTGCCCGAATCGGTGGCCACCGTGCAGCGGATGGAACACGCTGATATGAGCACCACCCGTTCGTTGGCGAGCCCGAGTGGGACGGTCTTAGGGTGATACACTCCTCCCTGGGAACAATTACAGATGTGGAATAAGAACAGGCAGGGGCAGTTCCAAAAACATGGTGGGATGGGCAGAGGTTTCTCAACTTACATCCGGGTGTCGGTAAGGTTCGGGTTCAGACCACTTCCACTGGTGAAGTTGGCCGTTTGAAGTGATGGCAATCAATTCACTGTGCAAAGCGGCAATGCTGACGAAACGTGGGGAATTTCCACCTATGTCCTTTTCAGGCCAGAACTCAACATCGTCGGACATCCACAAGGGATTTCCCCCTATAACGTCTTTTTTCTTGTTGTCAGCTGAAAAAATGAATAACGCAAAATGAAAAATTTGAAAACTGAACAAAAATAAAAACTTGGTTGAAATTTAAAGCAATACTGACCACCTTCTTTATCCCAATTTGTATTGTCTCGTAACGCATTTTCCAGCCACCTCCGGGGACCGAAATACTGCCGATCCCGCCATCTTGAAAAGTTGTCTCTGTCGCTACCGTCGCGTCTCTCCGTTCGATCCCTGTCACTGCTCCTTTCGGTGGCCGGCGTGGCGTCCGTGGACCCGCGATCCGCCCGGTCCGAAGTGCTGTTGGTCCGCCTCAAACTGCTACCGGTTCCGCCCCGACTAAAAATGAAGACAGGCAATTGATTGTTGAAGTTGGATCATTTTCCGAGACCTAAAACCCCCCCAATATATCCACCAAATGACAAGCAAAGGTCTCAACATTTTTGAAAACCAACAACACACTCACATTCGCATTGAGGAATATCCAAACATGTCTTCCGAGAACATCGCATCAGCATCGATGATGACGGAATGGTCCGGATGGAAACCTCCGTCAAGAAGTGATATGAGATCTTCAGGCACGTAGGAATCAGCACCTTCTTCTCCTTCTTCGCCCTCTTCGTCGTCGCGGGACAGCAGATTATTCACAGCGAGGTTGACATCGAGATTAGTTCTCTGAAATATTAAATTTTGGATTTCAGGGGAGGAAAAAGCGATGTAAATGTGGTTGGGCAAAGGCTGAGACTTTCCTCGTTCAAAATCATTTCTAAAACGACACATCGGTGATTACCGGCGGGAAAAAGTGATGTAATTCACAAACTTTCAATAAATCAGGAAATAATTTGAATTTGAAAATTGACATGATGAATAGAGATGATTTAAATAAACGAGTGCCCATTCAAACGGGCATTTATAATTAGAATAATTCTGGGAAAGAAAAAAAAAAAAAAAAAAAAAAAAACAGCTCAGTAGGTATGTTACTGAATCAGCCCGTCAGTCTTACACGAATATTCGAGATTCGTATAGCTGTTAAACTAAAGCATGACAAAAATAGTCAGTAGGTACGTAATAAGTAATCTCAGGAACTAGGAAAATCACCAACTGTAAAAAAACATTTACTTAGTTATGATATGATCAATGAAATTGGAAAGCTCTCGAAGTATGGAGGAGTAATAGGAGGGTGAACAACGCGGCGGGACTTGAGACAGATTGGCAGAGGCACAGAGGACCGCCTAGATGATTTTTGAACTTTACACGTCACGTGACGAAATGTGACTGCTTGGGTTTGGTGAGGTCATTTTCCAGCGTGGGAGAGTTGGACTAGAGGTTAGAACGGGAAGAGGGGGGTTCATGGTGCACATTCCTTGGAGTTTTTGCACTTTATTCGAGAATTCTGCGCCAAAAACTTGAGAAAACCCCACTAGTAGCCCCTCTAAATTCTCAAGAGTCCAAAGTCTGACGGTCTCAAGGTTTGACGGTCTGGGACACCCTCATTCGATTGATTCTTCGTTCAAAATTACCTAGAACGTGCCCCAGTCCAACTGTCAGGCAAAATACGAGTAGCACTTAATTGGGCCTACTAGGCTGAGAACCGCCCAAAAGTGTACTCTAAATGTAAACCCTTTGAAAGTACAGTAACAAAACTTCATCGCAGTAGCAACCATATCTGCCAAAAAATTGAATAAATTGATTCACCTGTAATTCACGGATAATGAGGTTTCGGCTTTTCCCTTGCAGGACAACTTGAGCCTGAGAGACGAGCTCTTCGGGAACGTATGGAGCAGAAATGACGGAGCGGCTGCTCCCTCCAGAAGTGTTCACTCCCATGATCACTCCGGCGGTTCCAGTTGGACCACGGCCCCTTATGAACATCGCAATAAAAAATTTATCTATCAAATAGCAACAACCGACGGGATCAATTGTCGTGCTCGAAAAAGGAAATAGTGTAACGTCCATGGTGATAAATGTATTAGGTACCTTAGAGTCGAAGTGGAACTGCGGACGCCACGGTTGCTCCTTCTGGCCAGTTGCCGGCTGCCGCCGCCACCTCCGCCGCCTTTGGAGCTGTAAATTAACAAAACGCGTGAGGAGATGCAAAAAAAGATGCTGAATAACGTAAACTGAAAAATCTGAACCATCCAACAAGTTCAAGCCGATTGAACAACCAGTTTCAACATAACCAAAAACTTACTTTTTATTATTGTCATTTTTCGTAAGATCCAGTCTATCGGAAATGATTGAAAACGCAATTCTGCACACTTTGCCATCTTCCAGCAGGAGGGCGAAATGATTTGGACCAATTGCGATTTTTCGCACGCCAGATTTGATCGAAGCTAAGGCCTGGGGTGGTGCAACGGGTCCGAACCGGTTCAGACGATCAGCCACTTCTTTCAACCTGAAAACAAATTGATGAGCATCAAACGTGCAAATTCAAAAGTGAGAGGGTATCTGGTAAAGCATCCTATTGTCTTGTGTGTGGATAAAAGACTAGTGGAGCGGAAAAGGCAGTTTTACGAGTTTTAGCCGCCTATTATCAACGCGCGTCTGTGCGGGCGGATAAGGTTTTTGATAGATGAGGGGATCCTGAGGAAGTGGTTATAAATGATTTCTGGGCGGGGTTAAAGGAAGATGCAGGATATAAATCAACCGGAGAAAGATAGCTTAAAAGATGGCTCCAAGTTCCCGTGGCGGTATTAGCCATCCCGGAACTTGTTAGGGCCTACGGAAGCATTTAAACATTCGTTTAGTATGTACTCTTCCCCTCTTGGTTTATGAGGTTGTCACGATGAGAGGGAGTTCAAATGCAAAGAATTAATTTTACAGAGAATGGTGATGAGGCTTTTCATAACGTTCAAGATCTATATTTACACTCGAGTGACGTTGAACAGTTGAACCTGACCGTGTTCCTCAACTGAACAGTTATAATCGAAAACAAAAGTGGTACAACCAAAATTTGGGCATACCAATGTGGCGCCGCCAGCAGTGACGGCTTTCGGCTCGAAGTCAAAAAGCGTCAGTTTTAATTTGAAAAAAAATAAAATAAAATAAAATGTTTGCATCGTGAATCCAACACGCACAGAAAGAGTTGCGAAAACGAAAGTGTTCAGACAAATAATTTCAAGGCTATTTATATTTAATTCGGTCTTCCCACAGCCGTAGGAATCCGAACGGTTCTGCCCCACGTTTTCCCACCGATCAGGACATCCGTCCTTCTCTTCCGGTGGCCACCTGTGGCTATGAAGAATATGAAAGCCCACGTCCGTTCAAGAATAGATAATATCGTTAAGAATAGATAATATTATGATAGAGCTGGATATGATCGACATTAGTATCAGTGTGGTACAGCTATAAGTACCTAGAGGGATAGCTGAACCAGTAGTCGCACACTTCTGACAGTTTTTGACTTAACGTGTGCACGTTCACAAACAAGATTTTCTTTTTAAATCTTGCAAATCTCCTTATAGTGTGAACTAGTTCCTTCCCTATTTGGGAGAGAAAACTGAGTTTCCAACTAACGGATTTGCGCCAATGGGACGCACCAATAGTCGAAATACACGCCAGAGGTCGGCAAATGCTTAAAAAAAAGAGTGGCAGCTCAATTTGGTATTGAATACTTAAGAAATGAATAAAACTTGCATTTTAAATCTCACAGAACTGTAACTATTAACTTCATATAACTAAATGGCAGAACTGTTGAGCTTGAGGGAAGGATCGAGTAGATGAAGAGGAAATAACATGTTTTATCGTCGTTTCTTCGAGTGGAAAAAGTCAAATGGGCCTTTGACCTTAGGTGGCAATTCAACTTGAACGAAAAGTTGACCGAGCCGATGCTCGCCTGTTTCCTACATGTTTGGAGGGGTGCTCGGGGTTGCTCGTGCGCGGGGATGCTCCGACTGGTGTCGGTTTTTCACCCACTTCAAAGGAGACGAATATTCGCCTAGTACGTAGAACCCGCCCCGCTCCACACATGCGGCTTGCTCGGGTGTGCGCGTCGGGGCATTTTTCTTGGAATTATTACGATAAATAATTGGAATTTTATCTAAGAAGCTTTTACTAAGAGATATGAATCAATATTCTATTAGATTTTTTGTGTGCTAAAATAGTTAAGAACGTGATTTTAGTGACCTGATTTAAAAATTTTTACTAACCCAGACATTCCCCTCCCCCTACACAAAGGGGGGGTTTACGTCACTTACAAGTGGGTTTTGCGTTGCAATTTTTAGATTTGATATTTTTCCAATTGTTTTTGACAAAATAAGGGAAAACCCACCTTTTTTATGTAAGTAAAGGATGCCTAATTCTTTACAGTCTGTTAAAAATAATACCTAAGTAAAGAATAATTGTTGACATGTCTGTTTACTTTTTTTCACCAGTTTCGCCTGAAAAAGAACTGTAAAAGGCAATTAAGAAAGAAGTCTAGAAATGAATAATAATTGTGTTGACTGGACTATGAACACTAGACTTCTTAATTGCCTTTTCCAATTCTTTTCCAGAGAATGTTTCGAACTGGTGATAAAATAGGACTGCCACCTTTCCCTCTGTAAACTACAAATCTGAGGTGAATTCTACATGTAGGCTAGAAATGTAGGCAAATACAGGCATTCCTGAAAAAAATCCAATCTACAGCACCATGCGTTATGTCGCATTATGATTCTCCGCGCCGTATTTTTAATTGAACGAAGAGAGAAATTTTTACAGCTTACACGGAAAAAACGCATGGCATGGATATATTTCTGGAATTCTAGTAAACGATGCATTTCTATTGTAGAAATTTTCGTACTCAGGTAGCCCAGCCAGTAGTCAATATTAAAGTTTAATTAAGTGAGATTAACAGAAAAAAAAAAATCCAATTTGATATTAAATGTTATGTACCTACTCGAAAAACATCAGTTTTGTGATTAATAGATGTGCTCGAAAGCCGCATTAAATGCCTGTCCGACGCTGAACTAGTGGCCTAAAGTACGACAGGTGAGAACTCCGCACTAGTGGCCCAACGTACGACAGGTGAGGATGCCGAACCAGTGGCCCTCAGGATAGAAACACACATCCGAAAAACCTCAAATCTAAGCTCAGGACCATTCACATTCAAAATTGGTTGAAGCTGCCCCACTCTTCCCAGCATTAAATTTCCCTGTCATAAGTTTTTTTTTTTAGTGCCAAGGGTTCATTCAGATTCTGATCTGAAATAAGCATTGCAAAAGAATAAGTACTTAACACCCTTATCCTTTGTGTCTTCAGAAACTGCATCAACAGTGACTTTTGCGAATAGAGGTTATGTACGCATCTTGCCGATTTTCTACACTTCCGTAATCGGTCGATGAGTAGACACTCCTGAGTGCTTATCATCGATCGAGCACTGGAAATATTGCAGCAAGTTACCAATTCGGCAAGCGAAGTCGAGTAACAAGGTGGTAACGGGCCATGTTGCCAGGAGAAAAAATACTGGACGGAGGAACCCCGAGGAACCGAGTGAAAGGTGAATGCGGTCACCGGAGTCAACGTGGAAACACTTGGCGTTTTTCAGAATGGGAAATTTCGAAGCCGGTGGTCACCCTAGGAATACTGGCCTTGGCTTAGGGCATCCATTAGTCCATTATACGGCAATCCCAGAGGTGGGGTCACACTTACAAAAGGACAGCAGGAGAAAACTTTTCCACGGGAGACCTCAAAACGTGCGCATATTGCACAAATTGCGCGAAACGGATAAACGAGAAACGCTCTTTATAAGCGGGTATTGCAGCGGTGACCGAATAATTCAAGGAGCACGCAATAAAATCAAACGTAGATGGTTGAATGGATAGCTTTGTTCGCCATCAATGTACGAACCTATCGTTGAGCTGATCTTCCGTCCCCGGGATCGGATGTACCACAAATTGCAGGGACGACATGGTTGTGAGCCGGTTTGAACACTACAATCCACTACGTGTTACAATATTGCACCATTTTACACTATTTAGATTCAAAAAACTAAAAAAATTGTGTTAGAAAACTCAACGAAATGAAAAAGAATCCCACACTTGCACTCTCTTTTCGTCGTCTCGTCTCGTATGATGGCGAAATGAGTGTTGCCAACTGAACAGGCTCGGACGCGAAAATGTTCACATAAAACTGAAGAATAACGGAGGCGTGGTTCATGTGGAAAACTCCGAAGAATGGACAGTTGAAGAGTGTTTGACGAGAAGCAGCTTCAGGGAAATTTAAAAAAGAAAATTTTTGAAAAGTCGCAAATGAGAAGACGAAAATGTGAGCGCAGGACGCTGACAATAGAGTGCAGCACGGTAGCGTTGCTTTTTTTTGTGGTTCCGGCTTCAATCATGGTGGTTACTAATTGGGTAGGAAGGCGTCGGTTGTGTATGCCGTGCCGATTTTTTCCTTAATTTGTCCGGGAGACAAGCCTTACTGGAACTTCCACTGTGCCGTGTTGGGTGTCATTTTCAGACATTGACATAGTTCGTTGATATCGTAGCAAACCAGAAGAACTTCTTATTAGCCCATTTATTTTCAAGAAAGCATCGGTTCCGTATTTATAAAAATAAAATTTATTTAATGAATTTTAATAAATTTATCATTTTCCTATTTTTAAATACTTAACAAAAATTAGGTAACAAAAAAAGATAAAAAATTCAAAAAAATAATAATTATTCTAGACAAATAATAAAAATATGCCGAAAAAATAACTAGAAGTAGAAGAGAAAATCATGAAGTAAGACACGAAATATATTTCACATTATAATGCGTTTTATTTATTGTAGAAACGGCATTAAAAACTAGAAATTTTTAAATATTGCAGCTTAAGCTGCAATATTTAATATTCCACAATGGTTTATTATTCTTTGATATAGGTAAACTGTCTAAAAATAGATACCATATTAATAAAAAAATTGTCATTTAATTATTTAGAAAAGTGTTAAATAGTATTTTATATAAATTTTATATTTTTTTTTGTAAAATTTGTTGACAGATGTAGGACCCGGGAAAACAGATTATGCGTCCAAAATCACTCGGAAAACGACTTCGACTACTTCTTGGCATCAGTTAAAAGCCTCATAGATCCCACGGTGAGATCGGACCGTTCTGGGACCCCCAAAAATTGATTACCAAAAAATCCTTCGAAAACGACAGCTAACTCGACCCCATACAAGAAACCCTTCAAAAATCCTCCCATAGCTCCACAGGTTGGGCAATCGAGCTGAAGACCTTGCGGTAACTAGATGGTAAACCTACCTATTTGGTCAAAATTTGATATTTTCCCATAATTATTCCTCAAAAATTGAAAACCTAGGATTTTGTTGTTGTTGTAGGTATTTCCCAAAACCTGAAGAATGGACAAAAGCCCTCACTAAAATATGCAACTCAATTGTCAATTCGCTTTGAAATTTCCAAAATGTACGTTTTTTGTTTGACTTCTTTTCCGGAAAATTCCTAAACCTCGCCAATCCGCACAATGTCATAATAACATAATATAATTATCCCTCCGACCATCCTGTAGGCCTTTTGAATGGCAAGTGCCGTTTTTGAATAGATTTGGCCACAGGGCCGTGTTGAACGTTTATTGTTGGTCTTGGAATTGATTTACGGGGAAGCCCATGGAGAAATAGAGATCTATTCCTCCATGGGGGAAGCCAAGACCCTTCTGGCCACACCGTTTTCAGCCAGGGAGTCAAGTGCCGCCGTGTACCTCACCAAACCGGGTTAGAGTAGATTTGCAGACCTACTGCAATGGTCCGACCATTATAATGGTAATAAATACTACTTTTCTCATTTATCAATAATAACAAAACTGATCCAATTCGCAGTTTTTCTGCAGACGGCCAGAAATAGCTTCATTAACTCATCTCACTTCTAATCTATCTCGTCTACAGTTTTCTCTACAACAAATACTCTTCCTACTCACCTCAAAAAGAACTAGGAAAATCCAGAAAAAGATACAATCGGGTCATTAAAGGCCATGTATTTGTTCAAGTATTAATAACAAAACATTTAGGTATGTAGGTAGGTAATCTCTTTTTTTCGCCTATTAGTTTACAACAAGCAATTACATTTCACCTTCCTGCCTCAAGTAAATCAATGCATGTTGTATGCGCTTATTATAAAATAAAGGAAAATTTAACGATAGCAATAAACTCTATTCAGGTCACTCCAATACTTTTATTCTCACCCGCAACAATACAATTACATATATTTATCCAGAAATCACAAATTATCAAACTACTCTCCTTCTCAATGAACAGAATCACCACCGATATAGGCCATCCAACAAAACATGACTGGTTAATCATATAATAACAACATTAGGCCAAACATCAAATTTAAGGGTACTTACACTTGTTAATATTTTTAAACATTTTTTTGGGGGTTTTATAATTTTTTTGTTCCTTGACACACATTACAAGGAAAGGTTTCACAGCAAACAGGATAAAATAAGACAGGCAGGTATAAACGTTTCGGATTTCTTAAATTCATTAGGTAAATTTTATAGAAAGACTTTTCTATTTAAGCCTGAAACTTAAATTTTTATCTTCTTTTTAACCGACAAAACGAGAAATCGTCCTAAAATAGTTGACCAAGCTAAGGCTGTACAAAAATAAAAGGAAAACGTGCGCGATGATCCGTGTAATTGATATTTATTTTGTATATATATTCAACTGTAAATAACCATAAATACGCTGTATATTATATACTTATTATATACATCCGGCGAAAAGACTAACTATACTCTATTTACGTACAGATTAGTATCTTTGTGTTAGGGCCCGTTTTTTCGAACTCTTTATTTCAATAGTGTACATTTAAGTAGCCAAGCATGCAAAATAATTTTAGTTTGTATTTACAATTATCATAAATTGTACAATATTGCGAATTCTTTTGTAATAAATCGTTTTTTCTTTTTGAAATTAAATAGAGAGAACAGGCAATTGAATGACGAAACTGAAGAACATCTTATTGATATGTGTTTGTGACGTCTTTTAGTCAAACTTTTTTTATTTGTATATTTTGATTTTTTTAATAAGAAAATCGTGCTTTTTTTTAATAAGAAGAATCGGCGGGGGGGCCTCCCTAACGCCATTGGCCAGGGAAGCAAAGGGACCTCTCTAAGATACAAGCGGTCCTAAATAAATTTTCTTTTTTTTTTTCTTTTAGTATCATCTTCCCAACAATGTCACAGCGCTAAGGATATTGTCGAAACAGCTGTGATTTTTTTAAAAAGATTCAAAAATGAAAAAAAGGAACACTTTTTTTAAACTTAAAATCCTTGTCAAATTCCAAAAAACGCACAAAATGTTTTCGTGCAATGCCGCATCAGATGGAAACTTTGTCGATTTGATCTGAACGAGTTTTTGATTTTTTTTTCTTCTCACAGAGGAACTGTTTTCGGGGAGACAAAACGAACACTCTTTGACACAGCTTTCGACAAAAAACAATTCTCGTCTGCAATAAACTGAGTTTTGTTGTTTTTTCATTATGTTTTGATTCCTTTCCAAAGTTATTTGTTTAGTTAAAGAGTTACATCCATTTCTGGCGCAAGATCGACGCTGTCTCCTACATGGGAGGGACTTTGGTCCCAAGGGTTAGGGCTAAGGGTGCAGGAGAAGGACGAGGGAAAAAAAATTATGTGCATCTATCATGAAGTATATACACAGTAGTGTTCGTTATTGTACAAAAACGATATGTATTTCTATCCGACTAAATAATTGTGCGCAGAAATATCAAATATTTTATGCGCATTTGGATGTAAGCTATTAAGAAAATAAATCAACGGGTATTTCTATTACACTCACGACTGTGTGTTTTAGTCTTCATTCCTAAATTTAAACGTCTTTTTTGTTACCTACGTTCAAATAAACAAAAATAACTAAAATAAGCCTTGGAGATCAACAAAATTTAAATAAACCCTGTCATGTCACTACGTGAGAAATAGTCAACAGATTCAAGTGTGCTAGAAATATATAAAGCTTGAATTGGAAATAGGTACAATCATTTCATACAGTAGAGGACACAAACGGAATAGTGGCCCAGGAGTCTCACCCGGTTATTTCCAAGGACAGACCCAATTCGTTGTTTCGAATCGAGACTTTGAATTCTCTTGTGTTGCATAGAAAATCAATTAAGTGTGATCATATTTTGATTTTTTTAAAATTTAAACACGTTTAAAAGCTATTTATTGTATTTATTGTTAGACGTTACAGGCTAGTTTGTTTTTTTCGAAAAATTACAGCTTGGAAATCTGAAATTCGAGAGATCATAATAAACTACCTTTTACGAGATCTAACAGTTCGACAGATTCGTTCCGTTTCGTTAGTAACATTGTGAAATGTTTCAAATTAAGAAAGAAAATAAAACTTTCGGGGGTTTCGTCGATTTGGTGTTCGGTGACGGGAATAGGAACGTGTGCGGTGTGATAAGCAAAAATCTAATTGGGCGATCTGGTATTCGAGTCATAACGCCAGTGTTAGAATTTGAAATTGAGAATTTTTGGTACTGGACAATTTTGGTATTGGGTTTTGTTACTTCGTCAATACCGTGAAAACTTGCGATTTTAATTAATTATATGATCGAAATCGACCGGAAATTAAATCATTAGGTCGCCGAAGATTTAATCATCGAAATCGGCCAAATATTAAATCATCGAAATCGGCCGAATATTAAATCATCGCGGAATAGTAAATATCGCCTATATTTAATCATTACTGAATATTTATTCATAGCCGATATTTAATCGTCGTCGTTCGAATATTAAATGTCCAATATTAAATCATTAAAATCGGCCGAAAACTAAATCATCGGAATCGGCCGAAAAATGAACCAAACGCGAAAAAGTCCCCTTCACCAGGAGTTTTTCTCCGTTCTCCGGGCCGATTTCGATCAAATAAGGCGCGAAAATTTCGATTTCCATACCGTTAAGGCTGTTGGAACTAGGGATTGCAATCCCGAACGTTTTTCTGAATCCCGGGATCCCGGGATTTTTCTGAGGCAATCCCGGGATTGATGATTTTTGTTTGAACGTGAAAAAATTGATTTAAAACGACGAAAAACTTGTTTATTTACATTAATTGTAAATTATATAAAATAATACTTCTCTCATGAAGGAAAAATTTCACTTATGTACTCAAAAAATGTGCTTTTAGAAATCATAATGTTGGATCTTAGAAAGCACTCAAAGTTGGATCAGCCAATTTGCTTCTTAGCTTTGTCGAAAATAGTCCTGCTACTCAAAAGGCCCTCTCAGCTTCTACGGAGGTCAGTGGGATAGTCCTACGTGTTCTGGTTGTGCTTAAACTGAAGGTGAATCACTGCTCCACAATTTCATTCCTCATAACTTTCCTCGTGGGATGAATATTATAGCCGATATTCCGTACTGAAGAAGGATAAAACCACGATTTCTAACATTTGGGGGAAAATGGTCAATGTTTGAAGAGGGTTAATCTCGGGGCCCATTGGTCCTAGAAAGCTGCCGTTGCACTCAAATGGTAGCAAATCTTGTCTACTTGAAAATAGTATTCAGTGACTTTTTCGTTAGGGCGCACATTTTTGAAACTAAAAGCCGAAAACTAAAAAAAAAAAAAAAAATCCGAAAATTTCGCGGTTTATCGAGCATCCAGCAATTAGCACAAGGGTTTCGAAGCTGGTACCGTCCCAGACAACATTAAAAAAAAATTAGAACGTGTCAATTTTTCCGTTCTAAGCCCCCCTTTTTTTTGTATACTAAATCCAAATGGTGGCCTCGGCTGCCTCCATTTTTGAACAGGCTCGTTTCTTTTTTAATTGTGGTCGATAAATATTTTCGTATTTTCGGCACCGGCACCGGCTGGTTCATAGATTTCCGAATCCTTTCTTCAGGGGACTTCACAGTTTTCATCTTAGAGCATTTTCACTTAGCCTTCGAATTATTGTCCGTTGTTAAAAGATTTTTCCCGACAAGACTTGAGCAATTTACGTGCGAGGTGCAATTAATTCTCGAACCCCGGGATCCCGGGATTGACTCCACGAATCCCGGGATTTCAAATTGGCAAAAATCGACCGGGATCCCGGGATTTCGGGATTGCAATCCCTAGTTGGAACCGCAGCCCTAGAAACCGGAATTCTCTTTAGCGGAAAGTAGAAAGCAATTTAATAGTTTATGCATAACCAGATGAGCCTAATCTCGTCGATATCAGTCGAAAGATGAGCCAAACAGAAAAAAACTCGGTTGCCAGGAGGTTTTTCACTTTCTGCGTCATCTTAAGATAGATCATGATGAAATTAGGCTCCAAAAGCTGTATTTGATCATTTAAGAAAGCAATCATTCTGAATTTCACTCATTCTAACACTCGCATAATCGAACTGATCGCACAGCACGACAGTTTCTAGGTTTCTATTTACTGTTCAAGAGTCGAAATTTAAAAAAATATTTGCCCTACGACGTCAAAAAATAAAAGTTCTCTAAGTGCGGGGAAAACGTTGAAAAATCGGGAAGGTAACATTATTTCGTCTAGGGGAGTTTCTAGGTAAAAGTGGGAAGGAAAATTGAGGGTGGGGGAATTTCAAGGGGATATGTGATGTTCTGGTCGAATATGTACAACTTTTTTTCTTCCAAGCAACAGGCAGTTTGAGCGTCGAGAACTTCGATTGAGATCAGCTCCTGCCCCAGGCCAGATTTTGGGCCGTTCAAAAGGCTTCTTTTTGTTGAAAATTTCACTTGGCCGTGAAATTCTTTCGGAATTTTCTTCACGTTTGATCTCCCCACTTTTTTTTCCTTCCTTCGTGGGGGGGCGGCTTTACGATTTCAACAGGATGAGCGCCAGGGACAGCATGTTGAGCGCTTGACTGATGGTGAGAGAACCGCTGGAGCCGGTGCAGTTAATCGGCAGAGGCGCTCGCTGTTCTGCTACATAATACAACCCGTTTAGGTAAAACGTTTATTCACAACAAACAAACAAGAGGTTACATCAAGGTGTTGCATACCTGTCATTGATATCAGCTGTGGGAGGTATTTCTTCCAGAAGGCACACTGCTTGACACGAGGTCCCCGACCTGTCGCTGCCGTCGAGTTGATGTCGAGGGTGATGAACTCGCGGCCATACGCCGTGTGCTGCGGCCAGTACGTCGACGTCCACGAATTATTACTCCGCAGATTAGGATTCCTAAAAAAAACAAAAACAATTAAGAATGATGAAACTGCTTCACCACTGACCTGGAATATCACGAAAACGAGAAACTTTCACCAAACGGCGCTCCAGAGCATTATCACAAAATATGCTTCTTTCTGTTTTTGTTAAATTGTCCCCCACTCCGACCCATTTTCTCGGAAAACGATCTCGGAAATATTGTTGAGGAGAAGGCTTGTGACATAACTACATATACACACCCGCATACATACATACATACATACAGAGTCGGTCTGAATTCGTGGTTTAGATGTCTTCTGTTTGATGTTTAGATAGCATGTCTTCTGTCTGATACATGCGCACACATACATACATACATACACCCATACAGAGTCGGTCTGAATTAGAGGTTTAGATAGCATGTCTTCTGTTTGATGTTGTTGCTAAAACTTTCTTTCTGGATGCTGTATAATGATGTTGTGCCGTGGTAGATGTTCTGATCTAAAGACTAACTAATATATTAGTTGCGCGAATGTTAACAACATCGACCAATTCAAAATTAGAATAGGTACCCAATTCTACCAAATTACCAACCCCGTTTTGGCGAAATTCGCCCAGTAGTTCATTATCCTTTTGCTGAGGTCGGCTTCAATAGGCTGGTAGTTTTTGGTCGGATTGAGCGGCTCCCCGAAAATGTAATTGATCTCGTCTCCGTGCATGACACCCGTCCACGAAGGCCAAGGGTTGTTCAGCGACCTGTAACACACGAACACACGTTACACTCCCTTTCGGAAGGCACTTTTACACACAAAAGCGCTCAACGGGGGTCGGGGGTGATTTAATTGAAAGTGTATGTACATACGCAAAAGGCTTACGGCGGGATGTGTGTTTATTAAATGGATTAACCCGTATTTGATGGGGGGTTAGCTCTAACGGGGTGGCCCCTCGGAGCGGAAGTTCAAGCGGTCTGTTTCACGGGAATACGGAGAAACATTTCCCACGCGTTGAACTCAGCCATCGGAATTTTCCCGATCAAAAAGGTCAAAAGTTAATAGAATTTGGGAAAAGGTCAAATGCTTTGATGCTGTACGTACACTTTGATCATCTCCCATTAGGGTCTGATTGCTTTTACGTGAGCTGAGTGTTTAGTGAACTCTTGCAAAATGTTCTTGTAATAAAACAGTGATAAATTGTGAGGTTTATGATGATAGTGACAAATGACAGCACTGGGTAAGTTTCAAGGCAAACTTGTTTGGAAACGATTTCAACATTTTGACCGAATTGATACAAACATTTCAGCCGGTATCGATTTCGACGTTTTGATTTGACTGGAATAATAGACATACAAAATTTGAATGAAATCAGTCAAACAATCTCTAATCTTCTTATGTTCTTATTGTAACAATCTTTGAAGGGTTTTTGCCAAGGTGTCAGCGGCTGTGGAAAGAGCCAATAGATCCTAATTGGCTTTCTGCCCTCCAACCGCTCAGATAACACACAAAAACGTACATGTGAAAAGAGCCAATCCCGAGTCCGTCACAATACCCATCGAACGAGCCCGCTAAAGCAGATTATTAGGGCAATCGTTGAAGAGGTCTACGGGGAGCTGCTGGCAAGCCATTTAAAGTCGGGATGATGATAAAGAAGAAGACGAATATGAAC
The DNA here is from genome assembly GCA_955831195.1 of Pilophorus perplexus. Lineage (NCBI taxonomy): Eukaryota > Metazoa > Arthropoda > Insecta > Hemiptera > Miridae > Pilophorus > Pilophorus perplexus. Next base: position 7,338,054 of record OY037018.1, read on the forward strand.
TGCCCTGTGAAGACTCGGAAGGATTCAAAGAATGGCAAATAAGCAGTGGAATATCACGAAACATCCTCAACGGTTGAGCAGCTGCGAGCCCAAAACCCCAGAGAGGAACACTACTTACTGCAGATTTTCAAAGAACCAACCACTGAAGGCGTCGCAGAGGTACAGGAAAAGGCAGGTTATCAAAGAGCCACTGGTCAGAATTTGAAGATGAAAAGTGAAGTACGAATTGGCCAACGAAGACTTGAAAGGCTGGGAAGAAACAGTAGAAAACAAATGGCACGAAACATCCTCAACGGCTGAGCAAGTGAAAACCCCCAGAGTCGCTGCCCAGAGAATAACACTGACGGTTTTCCGCGGACTGGAATCTGTCAACTACCTGAAGCACTTTCTGACCTCTGGAAGAAGATGAAAAGATACCACCTTTTGGCTATGGGCGAAGACGGTAGAGCAGTTTCCTCCAAAAGTACAGGGCCGGAGGCGTTGGCGCTTTTCAGTATGAACTCATTTGGCTCTTTTGACATACCTCACTGATGAGCCATGACAGAAATTGGCTCTTTTCACACTTTCGACTGTTTTCACTATCTCTGGACTCAACTGAGATGTCCTTTGTTCAGTAAATATAAAACGTATGTTAAGAAAATTTCTATTTAATAGAATCGGGAGTCTCAGATTTGAGCGATCACCTCGACGTTCCCAGTGGGATTTCTTGAAGGGCTAGTGAGGTTTTCGAGATGCATAGATGATCTATGCATCCAACTATAATTATCCAGTATGATTATTATACTGTCAGCAATATTACAGAGCCAATAATAAATCATGATTTTTTTTGGCGTTGACTTACCTATGCGTGAAGAAGTACATGTACACGTTGTTGCCCGATTCGGCGTACGTGTGAGCGAAATCGTTGACACTGCACGTGAACTGATAGTCCCCGACCATTTTGTCTAGAGCGTCCCGGTTTTTGATCGGGTCGTCCGGATTCTGCCAGTCGGTGTATTCGAACACAATGGCCTGCCGAGCCACATTGTTCACGTAAGGGTTCAACTCCCGCACTGCCTGGAGAAACTCTTCCCGGTTCACATACACGTTCTCTTCTTTCCTGAAGAGTTCTGTGAGGTAGTAGATGATGAAGTAGTAGCCTTCCTCGGAGTTGCTCCCCATGATGATGTTGGTCTTCTTGAAGTTGCGGTTGGCCAGGTTCCTCTGGGGGAGGTCGTCAACGAAGGCGCCGTCGACTATGGGGACGAAAGGGAACTCGCAGATGCCCAGAGTGCCCCACTCGTTTTGGACGAGCTCCGTGGCGTTGGTTTTCCTCAGGCACTCGATGACGGCGGGGATGTCGTCTTTGGAATGGGGACAGCCGACGGCCTCCGCCAGCCGTAGGCCTCTGAGGATGCTTTCGTTCCTGCTGACGATCGCCCAGGGAGCCACCGCCGAGCCGCTCTCCATAATCGCCTGCTTGAACAAGTCTCTGCTCAACGGCGACAACAGGTGAAGCGACACCGACACAGCTCCAGCACTTTCCCCGAATAACGTCACCTGAAATTGTAACTTACGGTCGTACTTTGTTCACCATCTCCAATTCTTTCAATTATCTTTTCATACGCACATACAGACCTGGGTTGGGTCGCCACCGAACCTATCAACGTTGTTGCGAACCCATTGCAGGGCCATCCTCTGGTCAAACAGCCCTGCATTTCCCGGGACATCAGGCGAGTCAAAGTACAGGAAGCCGAGCGACGCCACACGATACTGCATCGATACGATGATGACGTTCTCTTCAGACGCTAGCGTCTTGGGGTCGTAGACTTCTAATGTCGCCGATCCCGAGTAAAAGCCGCCGCCGAAAATCCACACCTAAAATCAGGTATAGTTGTTTAAAAAGAGTGGACACAAAGCGACAAAGCTGTTTTCCTCTATTGCTTAGCCACAGTTTACTTTTCTGGTTAGGCATTGCGAACTCCAGGAAGTACATCCCAGCACGTCGCTAAGTATTATGGCAGGTAGCTCTCAGTTTAAAACCTAAGAGAAATCCTAATCCTAAGAGAAAGTGGGATGATTCGATTTTTACGAACAATGCAACCCAACACAATCTTAGCTAGGGACCTGGTGAGTGGACTCACTAGTATTGATACAGATTCAAATCGTAATCACCATGACGGCGGCGTTAGTCGGCCGCGGCTTTGGAACTATGACGTTGAGGTAAAGGCAGTCTTCTGATAGGAGAGTGTTCGGGTTCCACATGGTCGCTCCGGGGAAGTCTCCGAAAACCGTGTCGATGATTTGGATGCAGGTGTTGGGCGGACGGGTGGCGTTGAGGATGTGGTCCCATTTGTCGATCGGTTTCGGATGACGAAATCTCAGTTTACCTGAAGGCAATTCGAGAAAGATTTAGCCTATAAAACGAGACTCTGAAAGATTCCTTGATGCTCCAGTCACTTCTCCACCACTCACCCAAGGGTTTCTGAGCGTAGGGTATTCCAAGCCAGGCGTCCACATATTTGCCGGTGGCTGCTTGCAGTGTGATGCCGCGGACTCTGCCTTTGTCGGTTTCTATGACAAGATCGTCAGGGGTGGAAGCCCCCGCGCCAAGAACCACCGCAGCCACCAACAGCCACCTCATCTCTCCTGGAACAGAATAATTCCAACAAAGAAATTAAAAACCACTTTAAATAAATTCGTCATGTAGGTTTTGTACAGTAGGTATGCTTGAGAGTGCTGAACATGAATCCGAAGTCCGTTTTGGGTTTATTCTCTGTATCGGGGCTGATTGGCTTCAAAACTGAATCTTGTTCTTTCCTTTTATGATATAACAGGAATGACATGAGGTGTAGATTATCAAAATGCAAAAGATTCCCTGCCGTGCTTGGTTAACCATCTAGTTGTGCCCGCAAGGTTTTCAGTCCGATCGCCCAAAACCGTGGGGCGCTATGGGGCTATGGGAAGGGGTTTTTGAAGGCTTTTGGCTATGGGATCGAGTTAGGTGTCGTTTTCGAAGTATTTTTGGACGTAGAATCCATTTTTGGGGGTCCCGAAACGATCCGATTTCACTGTGGCGATCTATAGGGCTTTCATGGGGCTAAAAATGGGATTTTTGAAGGATCCCAGGAGGTTAAATATTTTTCGAATAAAACCTAAATAATTTTTGAAAAAAACATTTTTGAGAATAAAAAAAATTCAAAAAATTTTTTTGAGATAAAAAACCAAAAAAAATTTTTTAAATTTTTTTTCATTGACAGAATTAAATTTCTGTACAAGTATATCAAAGAATAATAAACCCTTGTGTAAAATTTGCAGCGTTTTGGTTTATTATTCTTGGAATAATACACCTATGTTTTCGCGACACGGGTCGACGACTCCGATCGGCCTCAAAATTTGACATTATCCGTTTCAAGAGGTCTACATTCAAAATCCGAAATGTCCGTCCGCCGTACGCCGTCCGCCGTCCGGGCCGTTTTGGGCAGTAGGAATTTTTTTTAAAATCTGAAATTTTGGCAAAATACTTGGTTTACCATCTAGTTGTGCCCGCAAGGTTTTCAGTCCGATCGCCCAAACCCGTGGGGCGCTATGGGGCTAAAATGGGGCTACAGGAGGGGTGTTTTGAAGGCTTTTAGCTATGGGATCGAGTTAGGTGTCGTTTTCGAAGTATTTTTGGACGTAGAATCCATTTTTGGGGGTCCCGGAACGATCCGATTTCACTGTGGCGTTCTATAGGGCTTTCATGGGGCTAAAAATGGGATTTTTGAAGGATCCCAAGAAGTTAATTATTTTTCGAGTAAAAATTAAAGAATTTTTGAAAAAACACATTTTTGAAAAAAAAATCCCCCCAAAAATCTTTTTTTGAAATATAAAAATCCAAAAAAAAATTTTTTTAATTTTTTTTTATTAACAGAATTAAATGTCTGTACAAGTAACCTATATCACAGAATAATAAACCCTTGTGTAAAATTTGCAGCGTTTTTTCCTTTTCGCATTTGTGCTCGCTCTCCTGAAATTTTAATTCCCCCACTTCAGACAATCCCCCCCCCCCCCCCCCTGAAATACTTTTGAAGGGCCATACAAGTGCAGCACTCGATTGACCTAAGTATCTAATCGATTCCGCTATTTCCGTCCTCACATTTCAACGAATGTTTCATTTTCATTCCGCAGGAAAAAAAAAGTTGAGCCCAAAGCGCCAGGTATTTCTTTTATATGTTTTCCCCCCTTATTGCCGCGTAAAAGCCCCACCGTGAAGGTCGAATATAAGAAACTGGAAATATAGGTGCCGGTTTTACGGCGGAAAATGGTGAGGGGGAGAAAATTGAAAATTGAAATGCGAGGAATTGCCGGAGTGAGGAAAGGGAGAAAAAAAAGAAGAGGAATGAGAAGGCGAAAAACACTGCGGGAAAAAATGAAGAAAAAAAAAATCTCCGGCTTTCAGATATGAGAAAGTGGCCGAGGCTTTGAGAAATGCCGCTACTATTTCGAATATTTCAATATTTTTCGCCCAAGACGCGGAAAAAGGTTGAAGGTTTTCCATCTCGGAGTTTTTTTTTCTTTTTAATAGCTCGGCCGTTTGGCCTGATTTACGGCAGGGTTTCCCTTTGGGATTTTAATGAACTGCCCGACCCTCCTTTTCCACACGTTTTTACCCCCAAACCCCTGAGGACGGGTAAGGGAGGAAAAATCAAACGGAAAAAGCTCAAACAACCTTCTTTTTTTTTTTCTTTCGGCGTGTTTTTGTTAAAAGGCGTCAGACGGTCGCGGAGAACAAAAATTATTGTCGGGACAAGAGACGGTTGCTTTCCATTGTTTATACCTGGAAAAGCGGTATGAAATTGAAAGTCAACGAGGTTTAGTCATGCGACCTCCTGCTGGGGAGAACTTTGAAAACAATTTAGGTTGAACAATCGCTAACGAAGTTTGCCGTAACTTTCCTTTTTTGAGAGAAGGCAATTTAAGGAAGCCGGGTCGCCTCTAGTTGATCGGAGCGTAATGAATGAATTTTGAATGAATATTCATGTTGATTTGATAGTTTATACTTGGGTTTTATTCAGATCTGTATCTACACTCTTTAGAAATGAAATGTCCAACGCCCTATGACCTCTAAACTGATTTTGTTTGTTTGTTACTTCAAATGCTTATAATTTATGGCACGGCAAGAAAATGTGAGGCTTAAACTCCGATTAGGAGATCAAAAAACTTCAAATATTAAACATCTTAACAAACTGAAGATTTAAACATTGTACACTTCATTTTGTAATTCCTGTATTTCATATACAATAAAATACAAAAGAAAGCATCGATATATGAATCGATAATTGGGAAATCATAGAACGGAGAAAAAACAGAATATTATCAAGAATCAAACCTCACGCAATATTTCGACTATCAGTCGTTCTCAAGAACCAAACGTTTTATTCGATTTTCAAGAACATAGTACACGTAAAAATGATTATAGTTATCATGTTGGCGTAATAAATATAACATTTCATGCAGGAACATCGAAATTTTTGCACGGGACTTTCTGAAAAACGATGCAAATTTTCCAAAAGGGTTTATTATTTCTTGATATAGGTTAATTTTGCGAAAACTCATTCTGTTTCTACATGAAAATATTTTTGGAAAAAAAAAAAAAAAAAATCAAGTACAATGTTCGGACAGATGTGGGATCTCGAAAAGTGGATTACGCGCCCAAAATTATTCGGAAATTATTTGACCTACTGGGATCCTTCAAAAATCCCTTTTATAGCTGTAGGATCGTTATGGGACCACCAAAAATAGATTCTACGTCCAAAAATACTTCGAAAACGACACCTAACTCGACTTCATAGCCGAAACTCATCAAAAAGCCACTCCCGTAGCCTCTTTTTAGCTCCACAGAGCCCCATAGGTTCTGGCGATTGAGCTGAAAACCTTGCGGGCACAACTGGATGGATCCTAAACAGAGTATTTTGTCAAAACTTTAGATTTGAAAAAAAAAAAAAAAAAAAAAAAAAAAAATCCAACCGGCCAAGACGGCGGACGGACATTTCGTTTTTGGAATCTTCACATCTTGAAACGTATAATGTAAAATTTTGAGGCCGATCAGAATTGTTGACCTCCGTCGCGATTATATAGGTGTATTATTCCATGAATAATAAACCAAAATGAGGATAAATGAGGCGATGGAGGAAAAAGTGAAGGAAACGTAGGGACGTTTTGAAAGCCAGGTTGGGAATTTTTCGTAAAGGCCTCGCTGCTTGTGAGCTTTTAAGGAAGAACCATCCTGCCCGGCACGCTCACAATGAAAAGGTCAGACTATAATGATTCTTGATTTGATTTATTAAGTGCAGTACAGTCATTAGGTTGTTTGGAATGGAAAAAAATAGCTGAAGACATTTTCTTGACGGATGTTATGAAGGGGTTTGGGGGACCGATTTCGGAAGTCAGGAATTCGAAGATTTTGGCTAAGTTAAAAAAAGGTCAAACTTCAGCGCGCTCTAGCGGCC